>CM043698.1:110887500-111487500 GCA_023935145.1 Bretschneidera sinensis
ACAAGGTCTCCTAAAATATTCTAAATATTATTCTAAAATAACAATATCCAAATCTGACTAATTTAAGGAAAATATTAAAAATAAAATAAAGTCCTAATATAACTAGAAAACTGGTGTTTTCAACATGAATCTTCGTGCACTAGATCTGGAAACTTCCGAAAATAAACCGCGTCAAATCAGTGTATTAGAATTGCAGGCTAAGGGACTTTCCAGAACTGTAACAATGTAGGTGTAGCAACTCCGAGCCCGGTTTCGACGTTGATGCAGCCAATATCTCTCAAAACTCAAAACATGAAAGTTCTAGAGCTTTTTCTTGGCGTTCAGTAGCATCTTGAATCATCTCAATCGGAGCTCATATGAGAGAGTTATACCCAGATTATGAAGCGATGTCAAAACTGTCTGAAATCGCCCAATTAGTTTCGTTTCGCACTTAACGCCTCCATTTGCATCATAAATCAAAATATAAGAATAATTAGTACATTTAGGCACCAAATGAGTATAAAAAAACTAAACATTAAGGGAGAAAAATATGATATTTTACATTCTCATCGGTCGTGCTTCTTGAACCAACCCGTTTACCTCTGAAAATAGGTCTAAGGCCGAGCTTAAATGCCTTCGACGAGCTTCTGTTCTAGCCACCAATCCATGGTCCCCGAGTGTCCCTAAGAGAGGATTGTGAGGATAGATCAGAGACTTAGGAGGGTAACTCAGTTAGTACCTTATGTTTCCTTCAAAACTATTCACTATTGTGAGGTGCTAATGCGAAGGAAGGTAGGAAGGTATCGAAAAAGATCAACCAAGGTCCAATGACACATAGGAGGACTGCTGAGACGGATCTTGGCACATTCTAGGAGCCTGTTGTTACCTTAGCAAGGTCATGGTCTTACCAGCTATATGGGTTGCGAAGGTGCTATAAAGGGTTACGATGTAGCACTATAGTTGTGAAAGTCCGCTTATATATCCTCACTTCCTTACACTGGTACAACAACCTTCCAAGTAGGCTTTTTCTTCTCTTTAACCCACCAAACCACAACCTCCTTAGAACTCCAGGTATGTCACGGTAGTGGTGACATGGAAAGAGAGCCTATGTGGCGGCCAAGTGGCATGAAGCAAAAAGATTCCAAAAAATCTGACTAATGTATTCTCTCATAACCTATAATGTGATACGCGATCGATCAATGGTGTCAGATCCAGGTTCTAAGATAAACTTTATACACTCTCCTTCCCATCTCTCGCACCTCTTGACGTCAAACCTCCACCACCGAAAATTATTAACCATGACTATGCTCTTGATGTCCTCCATCTTTGGAAAGAGGAATTTCACAGAAAAGGTTATTGGAAAGAGGAAGAAGGTTTTGGAATCGGATTCAACCTTGTCATCATCGACAAATAAGTTGCAAGCGATACATCTGGCTTCTTCTTGTCCTCTTCTTCAAACTCCCCACCAACTTCAACACCAAAAGAAGAAAAGAAGGCAACGACGATGGCAGAAATCGAAAAATTACAAACTACTTTGGCCGAAATCGGGTTACAGCACATCGAAGCACTTGCCAAAGCAGTGAGTGCTAATCTGCAATTGGGCGACAAAACTTCTCACAAACCATTAGGAAAGAACAAAGCCTAATTATTCGCGTCACCGAAAATAAAGTCAGAGTTGCCGTTTTTTGAGGAAGAAGCAGCGAAAAATTAAAGCCCTGCAGCAAGATTCGCGGCCAGTCACCACCAAAAATCTCTTCCCCTCGGAATGACGAATTGAATGGAAAAAATGGTGCCTTTTCGACCAGAAATTGCGAACCATCACTTTTCAACGAAGGACAAAACCAGATTGTGAAAAGATCTACGGGGACGAAGACAAACCATTTTCACCATTTAATTCAGCAACAAATCAAGCCAGGCCTCCATTTATTTTCTACAATAAAGCCAACCTATTTACAAAATGGGCCATCCCTCTATTTAATTCCTATAATAAAGCCCGACGTTACACAAAACCTTACTAGGCTAAACCAAAGGCCTGTGTGAATTTTCAACAAACCAAAAGCTATTTAATCTCCCCAAGCTTAGATTTTTTGGACCAAATCAAATCTAACAAGCCTTTCGGCTGTTCTAATTGTTTGACCCGTTTGACCAGAGGGTTGACCGATCTTATTTATAGCCCAAACAAAACAATTTCAAAATTTTGGGTCAGTATAAATTTCGAGAAACACTTTTGAGAAGGGAGAAAGTTCATTAAGATTTTTGAAGCCGAAGGACAAAAAGTATTAGTTCTAGTTTTTTTTTTTTTTTTTTTTTTTTAATCACACAGTAAGTTTATTTAGTAATTAATTACACAATTGTCATTTTTATTTTGAGTTGTAATTTGTGGACACAATTTTTGTTTTGAGTTACAATTTGTAGACAACTAATAATACACACATTTGTTCTGTTATATTTCCTTTCAATTAAGTTGCATTGCTTTTCATAAATTCCTACATTTTATAAAATGGCAATTCAAGGCCCTAAACATCACACATTGAAAGCCGAACAACTTTTTGGGCCTTACTACATAATTTGGAAAAGTTGAATTGCCTATCAATTAACTCATGAGAAGACTTATTACACAGTGACAACTGAAAAACACACAGAATAAACGATGAAAATAGAAAGAGGACAATGAGTTGGGGTGCACAACAATACTAAATCATATGGAAGATAATTTGTTTCTTCTATATGTGATGCAGTCAATAGACGCACCCACCAATGGCATGACGACACATGGACAACCTTTCCGTCCAACAGCGCAGTGACACGTGGACAATCTTTAACCAATAGCCTAGCGACACGTAGGTGGTTCTTACTCAATAGCACGACGACATGTGGATAATTCTCATCCAACAACATAGTGACACATGGGAAAAGCCATGGGTAGTCTCGACCACTCCCAGACTCCCTGCACAGACATGTAAGCTTGATTACAGGGATTACAGTCGTCCTTAGACACACGACTAGACCTTTTGGCGAAGGACTGGATCTCTAGGATCGCACCATCCCTACCACGTGGGGGATCTCACCTCCGGAACGCTATAAAAAAGTCATAGGTATGCAAACCCAAATCATCTTTAGTTTTTACAAACTCATTACTAGAGCACTAATCATATCTCTTCCCATTTCCTCAAAACCTTGTGTTAACAAGAGCGTCGAAGTTTCCCCGGAGAAATCACCCACCTTTTTTCCTCCGGTGATCCCCTAGTTCACCCATATTTCCTTGTGCAGGCATTAAAGCATCGACCTCCAATTCAGCAACATATTTTGGGCATCAATAGATTAGCGCTGTCTGAATTATGCCCAAACAGTACTATATGGTAACACCAGTATAGAATGGGGTGTCGATCCCACGAAGAGAACGTTCTACAATAAAAGTCTCAAGCAATAAATAATGGAAACAAAATTAAAAAAATTAATATTAAAAAAATGTTGAGAATTAAATGATACAATTGAATTAAGTGAAAAAATCAATAATAAGTAACACAAGGGTCCAAGAATCCCTCCTAAATTTCACAGCTTCAACTTGTATCAATTCAGTAATTATAACTCAACTACGTATTTCACATCCCAAATACATAATCGGAAAATAATAGTGAAAGCACCAAAAATATTCTTTTGTAAATTATTATGAGAAATCCCCTTCTTGTTTTTACAAGTAATGCAACGGTCAATCATATATGATATCCTAAATCGACGATATATCCAGAGACAATAATGCAATAAAGGACCAACATAGATAATTAATATACCAAAATCAATTGCATCCTAAATTCCACACATAAGAGAAGCATGACTGAACTTATATGGAGAATAAGAACGACAATCACCAGAGTTAAATAAAATCTATAAGAGAAGAAAATATAATTTTCTGCCACACGAAAACATCAACTTCAATATTAAATAAATGGAACAGCTGAAAATAATTATTCAATGTTAAAAACACAAATACTGAATTAAATACAAGCCAAACCCGCTATGTCTAGGAGTTCATCTCTTCGCCTTGGTTGAAACTTAGCCTAGTCGATAATACATAATCACAACAACTCTCTAGAAATTCAGTGTGTTATCTCTTTAGCCCCCTGTTCTCTGAGTCTAAAATCCTATATATAGCTATATGGAGATAGCTCTATAGACAGAAAAGTCGCCCTAGGGTTTCTGTTCAGGTCGTGTGCTTCTGCTGCTATCCAGGCCGTGCGTTTATTGCTGTCTAGGCACAGTTTCTACTGTCTAGAACTGGTCTGGTTGTGCTGCTGTCTAGGCCGTGCAAATCAAAAAAAAAATAGAAATTTAATAGCTCTTTCACTTCTGCTACGCTGAAATCACGCATAGCCTGACCTTTGTCTACTAAAACTGACATAATTTTCTCTAGAAAAATCTTATTTACGAGCCCTAAAATTCTCCAAAAAATAGACATTTGGATCTTTCCAAGCATATATGGCACATCTCTTGGTTCTTCCTGAATCAATACAGTTTAATTCGCAAAAATGACTGATCTGTACGGTTAATTCTGGAAATTTAGTGAAACTCCTTTTCACCCTTTGCTAGTGACAACATGACTTAGCAAAATGATCAATTTATCTTTAACAGTCTAGAAATGATGGGTTTTGTTGCACTCCTCTTGGGAAACTCGGTTTCTCTGCTCTAAACTAGTCCGAATGTTGTGGATTCTTTCGAACATATTTTATATATTTTTTTTGTTTAAGGCTTTTTTTTTAAATCTGCAAAACACACTAAAACACATAATTCTCCAAAGGACCACACTTGTCAAGAAATTCAATGAATAATCAAAATTAATCTCAACAAATGCATATAATTAACTCTATCTGAAGTGCATTTTCATGCCCTAATCACAACCCCTAACCAGCTCATTCCTCATACCTAGTGTTGCAAGCGAAATAGCAATGCATGAAAAGTAACATAGCATGAATGTTGTTTATCTGAGAATTTTGCAGAACTGTCTAGCATTCAAACAAACGTTGGCTAAAGCTCACAGATGCTAACGAGATTTTCCAATCATGTCTTCTGAGAAACTGCCTAAACCTTCTTACCACAAACTAATGATGCATAAAACTCTGAATTCAACCAAGAAAGAAATATCAACTCCATTATCCTCATAGATAAATTGTTTATCAATTTAGAAAGGCAAGGTATTTACTCATGAAGTTGGAAAGTAGATAAAAGCACTTAGTGAAAGGGTCAAGCAATTTAGGACAAGCAAGTGAACTAGAATCGACAACAAGATAGGCTAATCACATAATTCAGAACACTTTATCCGACTTACCAATATAATGCCTCGAAATTTCAATGGTTAATCAATAAGCCTTGGTGATGAAGCTCTTTTCTTCTGAGTGTGGTGTGACAACTTATCTTCCTTAAATTGTTGAATCTTCCTTCTTTCGAATACAAACTGAAAACCGAAGTAAACAAAAACATATATTTTCTTCTTCTTCTTCTTTTTCTTTTCTTCTCCTTTTTTTTTTCTTTTTCTGTTATAGAATTACAATATAAATAAATAAACTGATAGAAAAATGATTTTTTTTTAGCTTTTCTTCTTCTTTTTTTCTTTTTCTTTTAGAGAATTACAATATAAATAAATAAACTAGTAGAAGAAGAATCATTCCCAAAATATTGTCGACGATCAAAACTCCGCGCAAATGTCAATGATGGATTCGAAAGCTTCAATAACTAACCAAATCATTTCTCCACATGTAAGGTAAGCCAAACAAAGCATCTCAAATAGCAATAAAAACAATTCAAGTAGGCAATAAAAGTTCACAATGCTAGTTTTCTCAGACTCTGCACTCAATAAAAACAAATGTGCTTCAAACATGGTTAAAAACCAAAGATCATATGCACCACTCTCTAAACAATCCACAAAGCTTAGTATGTTCACAGAAATGAGTTTCTAGAAAACAATTAGTGTTAATCAAGATAGTGCCATTGTACCTTAATGAAATCAGAGTTGTAATCATGCATCAACAGTTCAAAAAATCACGAAATCTCACAAACATGCCATGATAGTTTCACACAAAACAATATATAACAAGCATGCATATGCTACCTCCCCCAACCAAAATGTGACAATGTCCTCATAGTCACCAAAAGATAAGAAAGTCATATCGACGGGAGAGAGGAGCTCCAATAACGTAACATAGGTAAACTTGCATAACACAAAACAAAACATAATAGCAAACAAAGCAAAACAAAAGAAACTAAACTAGAAAGTAGTAAAATATAATATAGATAGAAGTACCGAACATCAATCAAAGTAGACAGGGGCAACCATAAAGATCTCATCTGGTTCCTCTACTTTCTCCACTAGTGCTTCAGATGTTGCCCATTCACTTGAAATACTCTCCCATCTTTTGGATCTTCTATCTCAACTGAACCGTTGAGAATCACTTGTTTAACCATGAACAGGCTGGTCCATCTCGATTTTAGCTTGCCGGGATGAAGGTGAAACCTCGAGTCATAGACTTGGACTAGCTGATTGGGCTCGAAATATTTCCTCAGAATTTGTTTGTCATGAGCCGCCTTCATCTTTGCCTTGTAGATTCTAGAGTTGTCATAAGCATCATTTTGTAACTCTTTAATCTCAGCCAACCGAAGCTTCATATGAATTCCTGCATCATTAAAATCAAAGTTAATGCTCTTTACAGCCCAATAAGCATGATGTTCTAACTCAACCAGTAGATGGAAAGCTTTTTCATAGACATGTCGGTACAGAGGCATCCCGAGGTTAGTCTTGTAAGCAGTATAGTAAGCCCAAAGAGCGTCGAGAAAACGTAAAGACCAATCCTTTCTATTCGGGTTCACCGTCTTCTCTAATATTGCTTCACCTCTCGGTTGTCCAATTCAGCCTGGCCATTCATCTATGGATGGTAGGCGTTAGTGAACTTGTGGTGCACTCCATACATGCGCATCAAAGCCTTAAAAGAATGGTTACAGAAATGAGTGCCTTGATCACTAATCATAGCCCGAGGCGTGCCGAATCTGGAGAAAAAATTTTCCTTAAGAAATTTGACAATAGTGTTGTTGTCATTGTTTTGGCACGCCACAACCTCTACCTATTTGGACCCGTAGTCAACTACAAGTAAGATATATAGATACTCAAAGGAAGGTGGAAAAGGCCCCATAAAATCGATCCCCCAACAATCAAATATTTCAATGACAAGAATCGGGTTAAGGGGCATCATATGCCTTCGGGACAGAGCACCAAGCTTTTGGCATTTATCACAAGAACGACAAAAAATATTAGTGTCTTTAAACAGAGAAGGCCAATATAATCCAGACAATAAAATTTTTGTGCCAGTCTTTTTCATTGAAAAGTGACCGCCACAAGCTGAACTATGACAAAAATGTAAGACACTATCAATCTCAACCACAGGGATGCACCACCTCATAATTTGGTCAGGGCAATACTTATAAAGATAAGGGTCATCCCAATAGAAATTTCTTACCTCAACCAAAAATTTGTTCTTATCTTGCGCACTCCATGCGGATGGCATTTCGTCGGAAACTGATGAGTCTTAAATATTGAATATTTTAGACCCTTAACTTATATTTGTTATGCTCTTAGTTATTAGTATTTCACTTTATTTTATGTTTTTTTTTTCGTGTTTTGTGTATTTTTACAGGATTGTGGAGAAAATGAAGCATTTTAGGAGATGTGAAGCTTCAAGAGAAATTGCGATCGATCGCACTATGCTGCGATCGAGCGCAAGGTCATCAATCCCACATCGAAATGTTTGCAGTGCATCGCACCAGCACGATCAAGCGCACCAGACACGCGATCGAGCGCACCTGCGATCGATCGCAACATACTGCGATCGAGCTCACTCGGGCAGTATACCACATCGTTTCTGCAAGCCACATTGCTCCGGGTCTTCCCCTATATAAACACCATCTGGCTTCATCATTCAGTGTACAATTCCTAAGCCACTTTGGTGTTTACCGGTGGACTTCCGCCAGTATTTTGGTGGATCCCGAAGGCATTGCTACCACAAGGGGAAGCGCCGCCCGTCAGCGAATGGAATTTCTCCCATGTAAATTTGTTTATTTATTTCTTTATATTCAGTTGTTTTAGTTTAAATGTTTAGCACTTTTTATTATAGTTTTATAGTTATGAGTGGCTAGACTCTTTAGCTAAGGTTGAAGATGAAGCCCCGCCGTTGTTTGGCGTAGTAGTTCAGATTTGCTTGTACAAATCTGACAATTTTTAGTATAAATGTTCTGTCAATTATTTGAGTTAATCTTATAATTGATTGAGTTTAAATTGTCTGTTGGATTTTCTTTGTGTTTCATCTAATGGATACATTGAATACTTTTCGATTAAATTGGATTCCCTTTGTGATTTGTTGAGAGCGGATACATTGGGTGCTTTTGGTTTAGTTTGGGATATTCTTTGTTTTTTATCTTATAGTTGGATTCATGGAATGTTTTGATTGGCTATATTTTGAGAACATGTATGCTTAACTTCGGTGGGGTGGATTCGGAAACCTTAGTGTTTTTAATTATTAGTTTTTAAATCAATATAGTTTAATTTTAATTTTTTTTGCAAATTATCATCTGAAATTCGGAACTAGGTTAAGATAGAGTTAATTTAGATTAAAAATTATATTTTCACAATGTAATTCCCTGTGGATTCGACCTCGCACTTGAACAACACTATATTGCAAACGACTCGTGCGCTTGCAAGTAATTTACAATGTGCGTATACCATGGTACTTGGCTTACGGCGAACAAATATTCATCGAGGAAGTCGTCTCGGATGGGTGGCCCATCGACAGACTCATTGAACTCTATGCGAGACAAGTGATCTGCCACCACATTCTCCACCCCCTTCTTATCCTTAATTGTTAAATCAAATTCCTATAAGAGTAAAATTCACCTAATCAATCTTTTCTTAGCCTTCTTCTTTGAAAGAAGGTACTTAAGGGCTGCATGGTCAGTAAAAACAGTGATAGGTGTACCAATCAGATAAGCACGAAATTTATCTAAGGCAAAGACTACCGCTAGCAATTCTTTTTCAATAATGGAATAATTCATTTGTGCATGATTAAGAGTTCTACTAGCGTACTATACAACAAAGAGCTTCCCTTCCCTTCATTGTCCCAAAACTAACCCCACCGCATAATTACTCGCGTCACACATAATCTTAAACGGTAAATTCCAATCTGGTGACTATATAATGGGGGTGGATGTAAGCCTATCAATAAGTGTTCGAAAAGCGTCTTCACACTCTTGTGTCCAATTGAACATGGCTTCCTTAGCTAGAAGGTTACACAATGGTTTAGATATAGTAGAGAAACTTTGTATAAACTTCCTTTAAAAACCAGCATGCCCAAGAAAGGATCTAACATCCTTAACAGTTTTGGGTGTGGGAAATTTACAGATCAATTCTATTTTTGATTTATCCACTTCGATCCCTTTTTCAGAAATTATGTACCCCAAAACTAGTCCAGAGGGAACCATGAAATGATATTTTTCCCAATTAAGCACTAGACCTTTTTCTTCACATCTACTCAAAATAGCCTGTAAATGGAGTAGGCATGAATCAAAAGAATCGCCAAACATAGTCAAATCATCCATAAAGACTTCCATAAATTTTTCGACCATATCACTAAATATACTCATCATGCATCTTTGAAATGTAGCCGACGCATTACATAGTCCAAAAGGCATACACCGGAATGCATAAGTACTAAATGGGTATGTGAACGTAGTCTTATCCTGATCTTCTAATGCAATCTCTATCTGATAATATACTGAATACTCGTCTAGAAAGTAATAGAAGAGATGGCCATCTACATGTTCTAAGATTTGGTCTAAAAATGGAAGTGGGAAGTGATCATTGTGGGTGGTGAAATTAAGTTTTCTATAGTTTATGCACATACACCACCCTGTCACTACCTTGGTATGAACAAATATCCCCTCTGAGTTAGTTACCACAGTTACCCTAGACTTTTTAGGTACTACCTGAGTCAGGCATGGGAAGTGATCTTTGTGGGTGGCGAAATTAAGTTTTCTATAGTTTATGCACATACACCACCCTGTCACTACCTTGGTATGAACAAATATCCCCTCTGAGTTAGTTACCACAGTTACCCTAGACTTTTTAGGTACTACTTGAGTCGGGCTGACCCATTTACTATCAGAGAAGGGGTAAATGATACCTGCATCTAATAACTTTAAAACTTCCTTTTTCACGACTTCTTTCATAGTGGGATTAAGTCGTCTCTGGGGGTCTCTTTGGGGGTTAGCTCTTTCCTCTAAATGGATCCTATGGGAACATATCAAGGGACTAATACCTTTAATGTCTGTAATTGTCCATCTTAATACAGCTTTGTGCTCACTTAACATGTCAATCAATTTCTTTTCTTGTGAATCACTAAATACAAAGGAAATAATAATAGGAAAGGTATCACCTGGTCCCAAGAATGCATGTTTGAGTAGTGTCACTAAGTCAACCTTTGGGGTCTTCTCAGCAGATGGCTTAAGTCTCTCTCCATCTCTTGGTATCTTCTAGAAGCTTGGTTGCCATTTCCGTTCTCCTTCATCCTTTAAAACTATTTAAAAAGTATGGATTACAAATGATGTTGGTATTTGTCTTAGAATTAAACAGTTGCAAGGAAAGAGGAAAAATCAGCATCAATGCACTAGTGTGTGCCACGGCACAGCCTTCCTAGGCCATGGCACCTAGCAAGGAGGAGGCCTGGAGGAGGTGTGTGCCGTGGCTCAGCCTCCCCCAAGCCGCGGTGCCCAGAAGCTTGAGAATGTGTGCCCTAGCTCAGGCTGCGGCCTGCCCTGTTCTGGGCCGCGGCGCTAGGCACATTGATGCACACATGTTTTAGCCTTTTAAATGGTTTGTAAGACATGTTTAAAATGCATAGGATCACTAAGGATTGATCAAGGGCCATGGTTGATTGGTCATCAAGATCTAAGGGTGGAGAATGACACTCAAGATTGGTCAAGAAGTTGGTGGACTATATAAAAGGTCACCTAGATTCAATCTTAACATAAGATAACAGAACATAACTTGTGACTAAAAGTGAGATCAATTATAAGAGTGCAAAGATACTAAACTCAAGAGAGATTCTGTAGAGAGGCTAGTTGTTTAGAAAGAGAGAGAGTAGAATAGAAAGGGATTCAAGGGCTTGTAAGGGGAATTTTCATGGGAAAATTCCAGGGTTAGTTCTTATCATTTTCTTTTTCTTCTTCTTCTTTTGTTCTTCAAGAACCTGTGAGTTCTTAGAAGGGTGTTGCTGATTGTAAAGAACTTCATTGATAAGATAGTGCAGAGAGCTTGGAGGAGCTAACGGGGACGTAGGCACATTGCTGAACCTAGTCAACAAATTTCTTGTGTTCTTTTCTTTCTTGCTTTAATTGGTTGCTGTTTCTTTTCTTATACAAGTGACTCTAGATTTGGGTGTTTAGAAGATCACCTCCTAGGCATCATCCAAGGTGATTTCCCAATAGTGGTATCAGAGCTTGCACAGCTAGGTATCTGAGCAAGAACAAAAGGTGTCGGAGTAAGACTCAAAGAATCAAAGAACAAACTTCTTGGGTGATTCAAGAACAGAGTAAAGATCAGAATCAGATCGTGTTCTTGAGATTGATTCAAGAACGGTGTTGAGATTAATCTTCGATCGTGTTCTTTAGGTTTAGAAGAAGTTGGAAAGCATTTGTGGGTACTGCACAAATCTGGGATCATCTCCGTAAGATGGGTTTAAATTTCGTTGTTGAGAAGTTTGATGGAAAGGGAGATTTTTCCCTGTGGAAGCTGAAGATTAAGGCTGTTATTATGCAACAGAAGGTGGACTTGGCTATTGGAGAAGATGATGTTTTTCTAGCTAGTATCACGGAGGACCAGTGGATTGAGATGAAGAAGATGGAATATAGCACCATCTTCTTACACATATCGGATAGTGTCACAAGGGAATGCAGAGACTCGAAAGATCTTGCTGACATATAGAAGAAACTAGATGAGTTATTTCTTACCAAAACTCTCCCTAACAAGATTTATCTTCTTAAAAGAATCTATGCTTTTAAAATGGATCCTAATAAAGAGTTGCAAGATAATCTTGATGTCTTTAATAAACTAGTTCAAGATTTGGCTAGTTGTAGTACTAAATTCCCGGATGAACAATCGGTTGTTATGTTATTAAATTCTCTTCCTGATTGTTTTGATAGTTTAATTAATGCAATTGAATATGGAAGAGATACATTAACAAAAGAAATTATGGTCAATGCTATAAGGGCTCATGATTTCAAAGCCAATAGTAGGGAGGCATCAAGTGGGGAAGGGCTGTTCGTAAGAGGAAGGCCAGTAACACGGAATGGCAGTAGTATTCATGGCAACTACCAGGAGAAATCAAGAGGTAGAAGGCAGAGCCATGGGAGATTGCATTCCAAACCGAAGTTTGGAGGAAGGTGATGCTTTTACTACAACAAAGAGGGTCATTTCAAGAAAGATTACACGAAGAGGTTGTGGGATGAGAGAGGGAGAAGCCATACCAACAATGGAGAGGCTTAGATTGCCAAAGGAGAACAACAAGATGATGTTCTTGTTGTGTGCTCAAAAGTGAGCAGGAGACAAGGCAGTGAGAAATAGATTTTGGATTCCAGGTGCACTTATCAAATGTGCCCTCACAATGAATGGTTCAAGAATTTCAAAGAGATCAATGATGGAAGGGTTTTCTTGGGGAATGACTATTCTTGCCAAGTGAGGGGGGTAGGAGACATCCAGTTGAGGATATTTTATGGAGTCACAAGGCTGCTGAGAAATATAAGGTATCTCCTGGATTTGAGGAGGAATTTAATCTCATTGGGGTAGCTGGATTCCATGGGGTATACATACAAAGTTGAGGGAGGAAAGATCAAGGTAACTAAGGGTTCTTTGATAGTGATCAAAGCAGCAATCAAATATGGACTTTATGAGATGATTGGTGAGACAGAAATCAAGGATCAACTAGCAAGCTTGATGGCTGAGATGGATAAGGCAGCACTTTGGCATAATCACTTGGGATATATAAGCGAAAAAAGGCTGCAAGTTCTCATCAAGAATGGTCTACTTGGTGGTGACAAAGTAGAGACACTGGATTTCTGTGAGAGTTGCATTCTTGGGAAGCAACATCGGGTCAGCTTCAATACCGGAGTGCACAAGTCTAAAGGTTGACTACATCCATGCGGATCTTTGGGGACCAGCAAGGACACCAACACAGGGAGGTAATTGTTACTTTCTGTCTTTAATTGTATCATTCAAGAATGGTTTAGGTTTATTTGCTTAAAAATAAATCGGATGCTTTGAATAAATTTATGGTATGGAAAAAGTTGCTAAAGACTCAAATGGGCAGGGTAGTTAAGGTGTTAAGAACCGATAATGGCTTAGAATTTTTTAATAAAGATTTTGATAAATTCTGGGAATTAAATTTCATTCTAAGACATAGAACGGCTATGAAAACCCCTCAGCAAAATAGAGTTTCTGAGAGGATGAATAGAACTTTTATGGAAAATGTTAGGTGCATGTTAATAGGATCTGGTTTACCAAAATATTTTTGAGGAGAAGTTGTGTCTACAGCTGCATACTTGGTTAATAGATCACCCTCTAGGGCTTTAGATCTTAAGACTCCCATGGAGATGTGGAGTGGAAAACCCCCTGAGTTGAGCAACCTTAGGACTTTTGGGTGTGCTACAAACACGCATCAAAAGGATGATAAACTTAACCCATGATCTTGAAAATGTGTGTTTCTAGGGTATGGTGATGGGGTTAAGGGGTATCGGTTGTGGTCCTTAGAACCAAAAGGAATGAAACTCATAATAAGTAGGGATGTTATTTTTAATGAATTGTTATTTCCCTACTTGGAGAAAACTAACCCTGTAAGGGCTAGTGAGCAAACCAGTCCAAAATTTGTAGAGTATCACATCAAGGAGAATTCGGTTTAGGTAGAGCAAGGAAGGCAAGAGAGTTCAAACTAGGTAGAGCCCATTGATGAAGGCCAACCTGAAGAAACTTAAGAGGAGGCTGAACTGGAAGGGGATGATGTAGTAAGTTAGAATGACTGCCAGCTCACAAGGGACTGGGAAAGGAGGGTGGTTAGACCACCTTTGAGATATGGTTTTGCGGATGCTAATGTAGCAGCTCCTTGGACAGAAGGAGGGATGGTTGAACCAGAAACTTACATGGATGCCATGGAGTGTAAGGATTCGTTAAAGTAGAAGCTAGCTATGGAGGAAGAAATGAATTCTTTGAGGAAGAACAACTTTTGGGTATTGTTGCCCAAACCAGAAAAATAGAGAGTTGTGAATTATAGATGGATCTACAAGATCAAAGAAGGGAACACTCCAGGGAATGAAGTATGGTATAAAGCTAGGCTGGTGGCGAAGGGGTTCACCCAAAAGGAAGGCATAGATTTCATCGAAATATTCTCACCGGTGGTGAAGTACAAGACGATCAGGATAGTGTTAGCATTGGTGGTCCAGTTCAATTGGGAAATCGAGCAAATGGATGTGAAGACAACGTTCTTACATGGAGAGCTTGATGAGACCATTTACATGAGGTAACCCAAATACTATGAGGAAGGAAGGCAGGGAGATTTGGTGTGCCAACTGAAGCAATCACCTCGGCAATGGAAAAGGAGGTTTGATTCCTTTGTAACCAGCCTGGGTTTCATGAGGAGCTACTATGATTCGTGCTTGTATTACAAGGGGCATAAGGTGGAGGAAGTAGTTATCATCCTGATCTATGTATGATATATTACTGGTTAGTAGCAGTATGGAGAGGATAAGAAAATTACAGAAGATCCTTGGGATTTGTATCATTCCGGAAAGAGAGAGAAACAAATTGAAGATCTCTCAAACGTCCTACATAGAGAAGATGATATCTAAGTTCTCTATGGAAGATAGCAAACTAGTGAAGGTTCCCTTTGCTTGTCATTTCAAGCTCTCCAGCGATCAATGTCCAAGATCGAATGAGGAGAAGAAGGAAATGGAAAAGGTCCTCTACTCTGGTGCGGTTGGTTCTGTAATGTTCACCATGGTAAGCACTATACCTGATATTGCTCACGTAATAAGTGTCCTCAGTAGGTTTATGAGTAATCCTAGAAATGAGCATTGGCTTGGGATGAAGTGGTTGCTGAGGTACTTGAAGGGAAGCCTATAAGTAGGGCTGGTTTATGAGAAGAAGGGTAAGTTCATCTGCCTTGAGGGTTATTGTTGTGTGTTTTAAATTACTCGCAAGCGCACGAGTCATTTGCAATATAGCGTTGTGAAAGTGCGAGGTCGAATCCACAGGGAATTGCGTTATGAAAATATAATTTAATCTAAACTAACTTTATTTTAACCTAGTTCCAAATTTTGAGGTGTATTTTTGCAAAAGAAATATAAGCTAAACTAAATTTATTTAAAAACTAATAATAAAAACACTAAGGTTTCTGAATCCATCCCGCCAAAGTTAAGCATATATCTCAATGTTCTAAAGATAGCCTATCAAAAAATTCCATGAATCCAACTATAAGAAAAAAAACAAAGAATATCCCAATTAAACCAAAAGCATCCAATGTATCCGTTCTTAACAAATCGTAAAGGAAATCCAATTTAATCGAAAACAATTCGATGTATCCATCAGATGAAACACAAGGAATATCCAACAGAACAATTTAAACTCAATCAATCACAAGATTAACTCAAATAATTGACAGAACATTTATACTAAAAAATGTCAGATTTGTACAAGAAAATCTGATCTACTATGCCAAACAACGACAGGGCTTCATCTTCAACCTTAGCTGAAGATTCTAGCCACTCATAATTATGAAAGTACAATTCATAATAAAAATGCTAAACATTAAACTAAAACAACTAAATAAAAAGAAATAAATAACTTTACATGGGAGAAATTCCACTCGCTGATGGGCGGCGCTTCCCTTAGTGGTAGCAAAGCCTTCGGGATCCACTAGAATGCTAGCAGACGTCCACCGGTTAACACAAAAGTGGCCCAGGAATTGTACACTGAATGATGAAGTGGAGTGGGTCTTATATAGGCAAATACCACAAGTGCAATGTGTTTCCAATCCGATGTGGGATGTGGGATATAGAAATGTGTTTCCAACCGATGTGGGATGTGGGATTTAAGTCTTCACATGCCCTTCAAAACTTTTGTTCACGCTGAAATCCCGCACAGCCTTACCTTTGTCTACTAAAATGGCCATAACTTTCTGTAGAAAAATAATTTTTAGGAGCTGTAAAATTCTCCAGAAAATAGACTTCTGGATCTTTCTAAGCATATATGGCTCATATCCTGGTTCTTCTTGAATCAATATAGTTTAATTTTCAAAAATGATTGATCAGTACGGGAAATTCTGGCAATTTTAGTGAAACTCCTTTCCCAGTGCTTGTAAAACTGAAAAACAATGACAACTCAAAGTAACAAAATCCTAAGCTAACAAATGTAAATTAAGTGGTCAAAATATGCAATATTTTTCTCTCATCAGTTATACTGATTTAGACTATGGAGCAGACCGGAATAAAAGGAGATCGATTACTTCCTACTTCTTCAATTTAAATGAATGTTGCATAAGTTGGAAGGCTTATTGGCAGCCAGTGGTAGCACTCTCAACAACTGAGGCTGAGTACATAGCGACTACGGGAGCCATCAAGGAGGCTGTGTGGTGCAAAGGGTTGTTGGAAGAGTTGAAGGTACTGGAGGAGCAGGTTGTGGTGTATTCGAATAGCCAAAGTGCATTGCATTCGTGTAAGAATTTTGTGTTCCATGAGAGGACAAAGCACATGGATGTTTGGTACCATTTCATTCGGGAAAATGTTACGAAAGGATGTATCCATGTGGACAAGGTGGCCATGGAAGAAAACCCTGCAAATTTAGGTACTAAAGTTCTACCTCTAAGTAAGTTCAATCATTTTCTTAGACTACTTAGGATTGGATTCGGTTGATATGATGACTCAAGATAAGTTTGGATACTGAGTTCTCTGCACATGGGTTCAGGTTTAATCACTTAGACAAAGGTAGAGATTGTTGGTATTTGTCTTAGCATTAAACAGTTGCAAGGAAAGAGGAAAAATCACCATCAATGCACCAGTGTGCACCATGGCACAGCCTTCCCAGGCCATAGCACCCAGCAAGGAGGAGGCCTGGAGGAGGTGTGCATCGTGGCTCAGCCTCCCCCAGGCCGCGGCGCCAGGCTCACTGATGCACACATGTTTTAGCCTTTTAAATGGTTCGTGAGACATGTTCAAAACACATAGGATCACTAAGGATTAATCAAGAGCCATAGTTGATTGGTCATCAAGATCTAAGGGTGGAGAATGACACTAAAGATTGGTCAAGAAGTTGGTGCACTATATAAAGGGTCACCTAGATTCAATCTCAACATAAGATAACAGAACATAACTTGTGATTAAAAGTGAGATCAATTATAAGAGTTCAAAGACAGTAAACTCAAGAGAGATTCTATAGAGAGGCTAGTTGTTTAGAAAGAGAGAGAGTAGAATAGAAAAAAGATTCAAGGGCTTGTAAGGGGAATTTTCTTGGGAAAATTCCAGGGTTACTTGTTATCACTTTCTTTTTCTTCTTCTTCTTCTTCTTTTGTTCTTCAAGAACCTATGAGTTCTTGGAAGAGTGTTATGGATTGTAAAGAACTCCATTGATATAATAGTGCAGAGAGCTCAGAGGAGCTCACGGGGATGTAGGCACATTGCAGAACCTCGCAACAAATTTCTTGTGTTCTTTTCTTTCTTGCTTTGATTGGTTACTGTTTCTTTTCTTATACAAGTCACTCTAGACTTGGGTATTTGGAAGATCACCTCCTGGGCATCATGCAAGGTGATTTCCCAACAAATGAGAAGTAAATTAAAGTGCACACATTTAAACTAAATGGGTTAATTATGTGTGACATGTGTGCGAATTAATTTCAAGTATGTACAAGTGTGTGCACATGTATGCGAGGTGCACGTAAAAGTGTGCACGTTTCCTAGTGCATGGAACAATATATAACTTTGTAGCGAAGCTTGTATATATGTGCAGGTGTGTGCAACAATGTATGCATGCATGGGATAGGGTATATGTGCATGCAATGTGTGCGCAACTATGTGTAAATGTGTCCGATGTATTCACAAAAGTGTGTAAGTGTGTGCAATGTGCGTGAAAAAATATATGAGTGCATGCAGATTTAGATTGAAACTAAGTTAATCAAAGTTAGGCAAATTAAATTTAAAGATTAAACTAAATGAGTTAAACTAAGTTACTTTAAAGAGAAGATTCAAAAATAACTAGTAACATTTTTAATGGGCCAAAGATCGCCCAAAATTAACAAGGACCAAGGGGGTCCAAAATACTTCCAAAGAATTAAAGTGTATATATAGTTAATGACAACTTAAAATAAAACATTTAATTTAGAAGGCATAAAAATTCT
This sequence comes from Bretschneidera sinensis, assembly GCA_023935145.1. Taxonomy (NCBI): domain Eukaryota; kingdom Viridiplantae; phylum Streptophyta; class Magnoliopsida; order Brassicales; family Akaniaceae; genus Bretschneidera; species Bretschneidera sinensis. Next base: position 110,905,947 of record CM043698.1, read on the forward strand.
TAAGGTACTAAACTAAAGGAAAGAACTTTAAAACCAACATTAACTCAATATTGCATTTATCGAAGGAAGACTACATTATGACTAGTAACTAAATTAAGAAAAGTATATAACTAATGAGGAGAAAATAAATGCTAAGAAACTAGTGAATAACTTAAGAGTGATTTTATTAAATGAGCTAAATTAGTTTAGTCCATTTTCAATATTCATAAATCATGCTTACAATGTATTTTACAAACAAAAAAGATTTGACTGACCTTTTTAGCTAAAGAAAATTCCCATGTTTTGGGATCATCCTTAGAGATCTAAGTGCTCTTATGGACTTAGTGAAGTTTGAAGAATGGTTTGATGGAAGAGTAGAAAACCAAAGCAAAAGGGTGGCTGAAAGTGATGAAGAATTCTTAGTAGTTCTTTTTTTGTTTCAATCTTTGCTATTTTATTTCTTTATTTGAATATTTTGTCTTTTTTTTTGTTTTTTTTTTTTTTGCGTTTTCTTTGTTATCTTCATATTCTTCTCTCATTTTTATCTATTTTCTCACTTGTCTTCTTATTTTGTGTTTCCCTCCTTATCTTTATATTCTTCTCTCTTTTTTATCTCTTTTTTCACTTCTTTCTTTCTCTCTTTTATCTTTTTTTTGCAATACTTTGCCTTAGCATCTCTTGGTGTGTTTATGTTCAACAAAAGGGGTACTTATAGGAGGAGTAAGGGTTGGCCAAGAGATTAAAAAAATAAAAATAAAGGGTGAAAAGAAGATGCATTTCCAGCCATATAGGGAGGGAGAAAAGGGATTTAAGCTTTTGAGGTGAAAAGGTGTTTCACTTTTGGGGTGGAAAAGTGGGGCTAGAGAAGGTGAGGTATGGTAAACCAAGTGAAAAATGAGAGGGAAAAGCCATTTAGATGGTTGGCCATTTGGAAGAGGGATGAGTTTATTTGATGTGAAAAGGTGAGGAATAAGTTTTGTTTCAAAAAATGAACAAGAAAGTAGAATTTGGGGTGTTTTCAATAAAGCAAAAGTAAAAGCACAAAAGGTGGGGAGAAACTCTCCTTGGTGTAACCAGCCTTTAGGGGGAGACTCACAATTTCTTCGACTTTTGACATATAATAAAATGGGAAAGCTTAAGGAAAAAGTGTGTAATTAATAAAGTAAAAGAAAAGGGAATGAAGGTTCTAAATTACACACTCACATAAAAAAACTATTGTTGTTTAGTTAATTTAGGTGATGTTTTTTGGGTATAAAATTTGATTTTCAAGTTGAAAAATGTGATATTTGGCATGTAGAAAAGGGGTTGAAGTTTCATAAGGTAATATCTAATTAACAAAGTAAAAAAGGAAGAAGAGAAACTCCTTTTTGGTACATATAACTGTCAAAGTGCCCCGGGGTGTGGTAGGGATGTGTTGATTCAGATTGATAAATTTTACTATCCTGTTGATTTCCTAATCCTTGATACAACTTCTGCTGTTGACACTAACTCGAAAATTCCTTTGATCTTTGGTAGACCTTTCCTTGCTACTGCAAATGCTCTGATTAATTGCAGGAATGGACTCATGAAGCTGTCTTTTGAAAACATGACCTTAGAAGTGAACATTTTCAATGTTGCAAAACAGCCCGAAGATGAGGATGAAAATCACCAGCTATATATGCTTGAGTCACTCATCGATGAGGGAGTTTCAATGGCTCATGATTTTGATCCTCTTAAGAATTCTCTTGTTAATTCTGAGATTGATTTATTTGATGATAAAACTGATGTAATTGATATTTGTGCTATTTTTGACAAATCTCAGGATTATGGCACCTGCCCATGGCAACCAAGGTTTGAAGAGTTGCCCAAAAGAAGCGGAAAACAAATCCCCTCAAGTGTGGCAGCACCTAAAGTCGAATTGAAGCCACTACCTAAGGGTTTAAAGCATGCATTTCTCGGTTTAGGTGATATATTTCCTGTTATTATTTCATCTAAATTATCTGAGACCTAATATGAGAAACTAATTCAGACCTTAATTGCACATAAATCAGCCTTAGGATGGAGTATGGTTGATTTGAAGGGAATTAATCCCCTGATCTGCTCCCATAAAATAAATTTGGATGAAGGAACCAGTCCTCGTAGAGACCCTCAACGTAGATTTAACCCTACTATGAAAGAAGTATTGAAAAATGAAGTACTGAAACTGTTAGATGCAGGTATTATATACCTCATAGCTGATAGTAAATGGGTATGTCCTACACAAGTCGTTCCCAAAAAGTCTGGAGTCATTGTGGTAATGAATGACCTAGGAGAGTTAGTCCCTACTAAACTTGTGACCGGGTGGCATATGTGCATTGATTACAGAAAATTAAATGCTGCCACCCAGAAAGACCATTTCCCACTCCCTTTTATTGATCAAATTCTTGAGCGTGTAGCTGGTCATCCTTTTTACTGTTTCTTAGATGGTTATTTTGGCTATTATCAAATAGAAATTGCATTAGAAGACCAGGATAAAAGCACTTTCACTTGTCTTTTTGGCACTTATTCTTTTCGTAGAATGCCATTTGGATTATGTAATGCCCCTGCCACTTTTCAACGTTGCATGATAAGTGTTTTTAGTGATATGGTTGAAAATTGCATGGAGGTTTTTATGGATGACCTAACTGTTTTTGGATCTTCATTTGATGCATGCCTAATGAATTTGGAAAGAGTTTTAATTCCTTGTAAGGAAAAAGAATTGGTCTTAAACTAGGAAAAATGCCATTTCATGGTACCATCCAGCATTATCTTAGGGCATATTGTCTCTTCTAGAGGAGTAGTGGTCGATCAATCTAAAATTGAATTAATCTCTAAACTGCCTACACCTAAGACAATAAAGGATGTGAGATCTTTCCTTGGTCATGCTGGTTTTTATAGGAGGTTCATACAAAATTTTTCCAACATATCTAGACCATTATGTGCCCTCCTAGTTAAAGATGCCCCATTTGAGTGGACTCCAGCTTGTCAAGAGGCCTTTAAAACGCTGATTGGCAAGCTTACTTCAGCACATATAATGCAGTCACCTGATTGGAATTTACCCTTTGAAATCTTGTGTGATGCTAGTGACTACGTTGTAGGTGCTGTTCTTGGGCAGCGAAGAGAGGGAAAACCGTTTGTAATTTACTATGCTAGTAAGACTTTAAATAGTGCTCAAATGAAATACTCCACAACTAAAAAAGAATTGCTAGCTGTAGTATTTGCTTTGGATAAATTTCGTGCATATTTAATTGGTTCTCCTATCCTTATTTTTATAGATCATGCAGCCCTTAAGTACCTTCTTACAAAGAAGGATGCTAAGACACGCCTAATCCGATGGATCCTACTCCTACAAGAATTCAACATCACCATCAAAGACAAGAAAGGAGTAGAGAATGTAGTAGCTGACCATCTTTCAAGGCTCACATTTGAGGACACGTCTGATAACATGCCGATCAAAGATGACTTTCCCGATGAACATTTACTTGCTGTTACTGCCTTACCATGGTTTGCTCACATTGTGAATTACTTGGTTACAAGTGAGATACCTGTGGATTGGAGTGCTCAAGACAAGAGGAAATTTTTATATGAGGTACGTAATTTTTATTGGGATGACCCCTATCTTTTCAAGTACTGCCCGGACCAAACTCTAAGGCATTGCATTCCTAATGAAGAGATTGCAAGTGTCTTAGAATTTTGTCATTCCCTACCTTATGGAGGCCAGTTTTCAATGAAAAAAACCGCTGCAAAAATTTTGCAGTGTTGATTTTATTGGCCTACCTTGTTTAAGGATGCAAACACCTACTGTCACTCATGCAAAAGGTGTCAAAATTTAGGAGCTGTGTCTCGTCGAAATATGATGCCCTTAAACCCTATTTTGGTAATTGGAATCTTTGATTGTTGGGGCATCGATTTTATGGGACCCTTTCCTCCTTCCTTTGGATACCAATATATCATAGTGGCAATAGATTATGTATCTAAGTGGGTAGAGGTAGAAGCTTGCCGAAGCAATGATAATAGAACGGTCATTAAATTTCATAAGGAAAATGTGTTATCTCGATTTGGTACACCACGTGCTATAATTAGTGATCGAGGTACACATTTTTGCAACCGTTCTCTTTGAAGCTTTGATGCAAAAATACGGGGTGTTACATAATATTTCTACTGCTTATCATCCTCAGACTAGTGGGTAAGTAGAGCTTGCTAATAAGGAGATTAAACAAATTCTAGAAAAAACGGTTAACCCGGATCGCAAGGATTGGTCTTTGAGACTAGTTGATGCGCTTTGGGCCTACCGTACAGCTTTTAAAACTCCCTTAGGTATGTCACCTTATCGGCTTGTTTATGAAAAGCCTTGTCACTTACCTGTAGAGCTCAAGCATCGAGCATATTGGGCAATCAAATCTTTTAATTTTGACATAGGAGAAGCAGGTAAGCTTCGAAAATATCAATTGACCGAGTTGGAGGAATTAAGAAACGACGCTTATGAGAGCTCTAGAATCTATAAGTCTAAAATGAAAATATTCCATGATAAAAATATTTTGAGAAAAACGTTTAAACCTAATGATTGGGTGTTCTTATACGAATCTAGACTCCATAAGCATCCTAGAAAACTTCGGTCGAGGTGGACCGGCCCTTTTGTAGTGAAAACTATTTTTGAAAATGGGGCGGTAGAAATTGAAGATACTAGGGATGGTCGAATTTTCAAAGTCAATGGTCAATGACTTAAGATCTTAGTCGATAGACAAGATTCGGAAGTGGACGACATTCCGCTTATGGATCCGGTCTACGCATCTTGACCACACAACACAGGTACGTATTTACTTTTATTTATTTTTTTGTTTTGTTTGTTTCGTTTTTATTTTATTTTATTATTGAGTCCATTTTAATTTTTAGTGTGCTAACACACGGTGGTACGCCGCAGTTGCTTTCTTTTTTGTTTATTTTATATTGTAGATCGGACTTTCAACAAGAAGTTGAGCATGAGGTTCAATTGGTCGTGCATGATTTTCAGCTCCACGCACCTTTGGTTAAAAAGGGAGTTTCCTTAATTTTTGCTTTTACATTGAGGACAATGTTTATCTTCAGTTGGGGGTGGAGGAAACACATTTCTTATTACATACCATACCATTGAACTGTTAAACTGCTTGGTGTCATCTTGGTGTGTGTTTAGCATGCTTTGTGTTAGCTTTAGAGTTAATTTACATGTCAATGATATAAAACTTAATTGAGATAACATATAGCATTCAGAAGTAGTTAAATCTTGCTTCGGTTTGAAATTAATTTAAGTATTAATCTTGATCTGGTTAAAGACTCTAGCTTGTGGTAAGATTGTATGATTAATCGAAAGCATTTAGAAAAGTTTTATGTGTGATTATTTTGTGAATATTTTGTGGCCTCGACAAGCTCTAGAACTTACTTGATAATCACTTGAGGCGAATTCCTAGAATGCACATTACTTAGGACATGATATAGGCCATTTTTGAACCGTTTGAGCCTCTCAAACCTACCATTGCTATATTTATCACTAGTCACCTATTTGAGCCTTTTTCTTGAAAAAGAATTTGAGCCTTGTTTCTTTCAATAGCCAATTTACTCACCTTTATGAGCCTAAAATATTTTATCCTTACCTTCCTTTTAAAAGAACTTAGCTATACACATTTGTTGAGAAGCACTTAAAAGGAGTAGGGAGGGAAATATGAAAAAATATCACTACCACAACCCAAGTACATTAAAGGAGATAAGTTGGGGGTTGTGGAAAAAGAAAAAGAAAAAGAAAAATGATGAAAGAGAAGGTGAATGGTTATGTGCCAAAATATAAAAAAAAAATAAAAAAAAAAGAATTATGGCAAAGAAAGAAGAAAGAAAGAAAAGAAAAAATGGTGATTTGTTGAAGGAAATGCTTGAAAAATGGTTGGAAGAGTTAGGTATTGAAGTAAAGTTATCCAGTGCTTAAAGAGTTGTGTTCAAAACTAAGAGATTAAGTTCTTTTACTTGTTGAATCCTTCCCGTTCCTTCTTAACCTTTACCTTAGCCTAACGTTACAAGCTTATTAAAGACCTATTAATCCAATGTAGTGTGACTTTTCTACAATAGTGGAGAGTGGTTTGAAATGTAAGCATATGGAGCTTGTTTTTGTGATTGATGTCACGCAATTTTTTTTTTTAGAGGCCAAGACTTGTATTCATAAATGTTATGCATAAAATCATTCGGGTGTTTGGATTAATGGATTGTGGTAATATGGATGTTAAGAGTCAATAACGATTTTAAGATTGATGTTTGAATTACTTTTGGATTTGGGTGAAATTTAATGATTCTTTGTGCCGTGTGTTATGTGCAATTTTTGAGACAAAATGTGAATTACTCTTGGTTAACACTAATATTGCTTTTCATTTACTTTGATTCCCACCATAGAATTCATCTCTTAATTTCGCTTGAATTGCTAGGGACTAGCAATAAGCTAGTTGGGGGTTGTGATGAGAGTCATAAAATGCCTCTCAACAGTGGTTAATTGTTAGCATTTTAAGATTGATCTCGGTCTTTATTGTATTTTTATATATTAATAACTCTAAAGTAATATTATTGGACCACTTACTTATTTCAGTGTAATTTTTCAGGTACTTTAAGTTTAAAAGAGAAAAAGAAGTGATCGTTGCTTAAAAGACCAAGATCCCATGCTTTTGGAAGGACAAGATGGACTGCTGCCTAAATTGCGATCGAGTGCATGTGCGATCGATCGCACTCAGACTGTGATCGAGCGCACCCGGACAGTATCCCACATCGGCTAGATAACACATAGCATTCCGGGAGTTTTCCTATATAAAGACCCACTCTGCTCAGCTGAAATCATCAATCAATCGAAGCTCTTCTAAGATCATCTTCTGAGATCATTAGAGAGTGACTTTATAGGGCCTTTAGAAGAAATCCAGAGGGCCTTTAAGAGGAATCCGAAGTATAAAATTTGGAGAGCAAGCTGAGAATGATCGTTGAAAGGCCGGAGGCAAGTCAAGGAGGCATGAGCTCTATAGCCAGCTAATCTCCAAGCAAGACGAATGGATGAATCCCTAGGTGTAGTTGTTTTTATTTTCCTTTATTTGATTCAGTTGTAGTTGGTATTATTTTTATCAAACATTGTTATGTTTTATTATTGAATTTAATTAATAGATTATTTTATTAGTCCGTTGATTGCATGCTTCCTTTCCATATAAGTTCAGTCATGCTTTTCTTATGTGTATCTGTTTGGATGTGATTGGGTCCGGTAGACCTCTTATATAGATTTGTCCATTTCTGCGGTATTGTCATTAGATATATCATCGTCTTTTAATAATTTATAAGTTGAGTCATGTGTGCTTAAAAGTAAAGAATAATTCACGATAATTACATTAGGATTTATAATTGTGTTTTAATTGAATATATGCCGATTGCTTGTTTGGGATGTGAAACTTGCAATCGAGATAAAAACAACTGAATCAAGTTAGGATTAGGGCAATAAGCCTAGGGAGGATTCCCGGAACATTGCCATTCTTAATTATATTTCAAACCTATTCACACAATTACCCTTTTTCTCAAACAAACTCAGATTCATTTAATCTTTTATCGTTTGTGTTGAGGTTTACACCTTCTTTTGTAATTAACTTGTTTCCCTATGGAATCGACACCCCAAAACTATACTACAACTACTGCGTTATGTTTTGGGGGTAATCATGCCCCAGTGAGATCAAATTCCTCTTCAAATCCAGAAGATACCTCACATTCTGCAGCAGCCTTGTGACTCCATCAAACATCCTCAATTGGATGTCTCCTATCCCCCTCACTTGGCAAGAAGTGTCATTCCCCAAGAAAACCTTTCCATCATTGGTTTCTTGGAAATTCTTGAACCAATCCTTGTGAGGGCACATGTGATACGTGCACCCAGAATCCAGAATCCATTTCTCGCTGCCTTGCCTCCTGCTCACATTTGAGCACACAACAAGAACATCATCTTACTGTTCTCCTTTAGCAATCGAAGCCTCTCCATTGTTGGTATGACTTCTTCCTCTCTCATCCGACATCTTCTTCTTGTAATCTTTTCTGAAATATCCCTCCTTGTTGCAGTAGAAGCATCTCTTTCCTCCAAATCTCAGTTTGGAATGAGATCTCCCATGGCTATGCCCTCTACCCTTTGATTTCTCTTGGTAGTTGCCATGAATGCTACTGCCATTCCGAGTTGCTGGCCTTCCTCTAATGAACAGCCCTTCACTACTTGATGCTTCCCTCATCTTGGCTTTGAAATCATGAGCCCTTATAGCATTAATCACAATTTCCTTGGTTAGAATATCTCTTCCATATTCAATTGCATTAATCAAATTATCAAAACAATCGAGAAGAGAATTTAACAAAATAACAACCAATTGTTCATCCAGGAATGTAATGTTATAGTTATTCAAATCTTGAACTAGCTTATTAAACACATCAAGATTATCTTGTAACTCTTTATTAGGATCTATTTTAAAGGCAAAGATTCTTTTAAGAAGATAAATCTTATTAGGGAGAGTCTTGGTAAGAAACAACTCACCTAGTTTCTTCCATATGACAGCTGGATCTTCCGAGTCTCTGCACTCCCTTGTGACACTATCTGACATGTGCAAGAAAATGGTGTTGTACGCCATCTTCTTCATCTCAATCCGCTGGTCTTCCATGATACTTGCTGGAAAAGCGTCATCTTCTCCAATAGTCAAGTCCACCTTCTGTTGCATAAGAACAGCCTTGATCTTTCGCTTCCAATGGGCAAAGTCTCCCCTTCCATCAAACTTCTCAACAATGAAATTTGAAGCCATCTTGCAGAAAAAATCCTTGATTTATGCAGCACCCATAATTGCTTTCCAACTTCTTTTAAACCTCAAGAACATGATCGAAGATTGATCTCAATACCGTTCTTGAATCACCCTCAAGAACACAATCAGATCTTGATCTTTACTCTGTTCTTGAATCACCCAAGAAGTTAATCTTTGATTCTAAAGTCTTGACTCTGATACCTTCTATTCTTGGACCACAACTCTGATACCACTGTTGGTGGTATCTCTTCTAGCTCTGATACCACTATTGGGAAATCACCTTGAGATGCCCAGGTGGTGATCTTCCAAACACCCAAGTTTAGAATGACTTGTAGTGATCAGAAACAAAAACAGAAATCAAAGAAAGGAAAAGACACAACAATTGTTATCGAGGTTCGGCAATAGCCTACATCCCCGTGAGTTCCTCCGAATTCTCTGCACTAAACCAATGAGTTCTTACAAGTTATAACAACACCTCTCCAAGAATCTCAAGTTCTTGAAGAACCAAAGAATAGAAGAAAGAAAGTTATAAGAACTATTACAAAGCCCTCTACCCAATCTATGCTACTCTATTTTTACAACCAGCCTCTATTTTGAGATCTATTCTAGTACCTCTCCTGTGTTTTGTGTCTTTGCACTCTCACACTTGCACTTGAATTCTCTTGTATGATGATCACTTGTATGTCTTGTCTCACAATTGTGTTGAGATTGAAGCTAGCTGACCCTTTATATAGTGCACCACTTCTTGAGCCAATCTTTGAAGTCAATCTCCACCCTTAGATCTTAAAGACCATTCAATCATAGCCCCTCATCAATCCTAAGTGATCTTGTGCATTTTGAATATGCCTCACGCACCACTCAAAAGGCTTAAACATGTGTGCACCAGTGTGCCTAGTGCTGCTGCCCAGAATAGGGCAGACCATGGCCCAAGGCAAAGCACATTTCTTTAAGTTTCTAGGTGCCACGGCCTGGGGTAGGCTGAGCTGCGGCACACACCTCCTCCAGGACTCCTCTATGTTGGGCACCGCGGCTTGGGAAGGCTGGGCCTTGGCTTGACTTGATGCTGAACCCTTTGAAACCATGTTTAAACCTTAGACAAATACCAACAGAGCTAGGTATACATGCTAACATCTATGTCTAATGAGCTTTAGAAGCAACATAACAATATTAAAATTGCTTATGCAATATTGCTTTATCTAGAAGAATTAGATGGTGAGTATAGTGGCAATGTAAGGTTCCAAATCTCTAAAGATCTTTTTAGGCTAGTAAGCCTAAAGGATCATTAGTCCATGAGCACAGATTAACGGTGATAAGCTATATTAAGCAGTTAGACTTGTTCATTTTAGTATAGATGCGGAGTTAAGTAGTGACTTAATTCTTCAATCCTTCTTAAATTTTTACATAGTATGTTATGAACTAAAAAATGAATGAGTTTAAAGCTATATTTCTAAAAAAATTTATATGATGAAGATTGAAGAAGCTACGATCAAGAAAGGTTAAGACACCCATTATGCTTGTTGAGGAGCTCTTTCTATTAAAAGAAAGTCTTGAAGAAGAAGAAGAAACCATTAAAAGGAAAGGGATGTGTCAACAAGGCTATTTCATCACAAGCCAAGAAAGATAAGGGAAAATGTTCTTGTTGTGGCAAAGATGGGCATATGAAGGGAAACTGCAAGGATAATCTAGTAAGATAAGCCTTTGGAAGGAAAGGCTTAGTTGTCCTTTGATAAAAATAACTTATTAGTTAATAATACTTTTACTTGGGTAATAAAAAATGAGTATGGTTCTCGCATTTGTAATAGTTTGTAGGTGCTTAGAAAAAGCAATAAATTAAATAAAGAGAAGTCAACTTTTGCCTTGGAAATGGAGCAAGTGTTGCTACATTAGCCATGGAGACTTATTACTTAGTTTTATCATCTAGAAGTATATGGTAAAATATTTCATATGGAATAACAAAGGAAAGGAAATACTGATCTAAATCATTGCTACATGTGGAACTCAAGACTAGGTCATATCAATGAGGATAGTGAAAATATGTTGGTAAAAGATAGATTATTGGATTTATCGGATTGTGAATCTTATCCAACCTATGAAACCTCTTTCATGGGATGATTACTAGATCTCCATTTAGTGGACATGTAGAAAGTGTCACAGATGTATTAGGGTTAATACACATTGATGTGCGTGGGTCCACAATAGTTAATGCTATAGGAGCTTACTCATACTTCATTAGCTTTACCGATGGTCACTCAAGGTTTGGGTACATGTACTTAGTGAAGTACAAGTCTGAATCATTTGAAATGTTCAAAGAATTCAAAAGAGAAGTTGAAAAGAAAATTGTGAAAGGTATTAAAACTCTTTGATCTAATAAAAAAAATATGTGTTTAATGATTTTCTTAATTATCTAAAAAAGAATGAGATTCTCTCTCAGTGAATTCTTCTTGGAAATGCACCCTATTAGATATGGTATTATCTGTGATGAGTTACACTGATCTTCTTATATCCTTTTGGGGATATGTTATCCTAATCGCTGCATACTCATTGAATAAAGTTCTCTCAAAAGATAGTACCTAAAATGCCATATGGAAAGAGAGGAAACCTAATCTTAAACACATTAAAATTTGGATTTGTCCCACATATGTAAAAAAAATTTATACAGACAAGTTGGGGACTAGGTTTGACAAATGTAGGTTTGTGGGATATCCTAAAGAAAGTTTAGGATATTATTTCTATCATCCTTGGGAATAAAAGATGTTTGTTTCCAAACGTGCAATCGTTCTAAATAAAGAGTTTATACTAGAAGGAAGCAGTAGGAGGAAGATAGATATTGATGAAGTGTCACAAGAACCATAACCCAGTACTGCTCAAATTGAGGAACATCAATAGATAATCCATTAACATAACCAGTTTATAGATCGAGCAGAATATCCAAGGCTCCTGAGAGATATGGATTTCTCATAAATGGTGACCTAGAGATACACCTTATAGATGATAAGGAACCTACTAACTATGAAGAAACAATATTAGACATCAATTTTGAGAACTATCTAAAAGCCATGAATCTGAAATGGATTCCATGTACTCCAACAAAGTGTGGAATTTGGTTAATGTACCTAAAGGTTTAGTACTTATAGGTTGCAAATGGGTCTTTAAAAGAAATATTAGAGTGGATGGAAAGGTAGAGACCTATAAGGCAAGGCGAATAGCAAAGGATTTCAAACAAAGATAAGGAGTTGACTTTGAAGAAACATTCTCAAATTTATTAGGAATTTCACTTGTTATAGTTGCATACGATAATTATGAGTTATGGCATATAGATGTAGAGGCTACATTCCTCAATGGAAACATAGAAGAGGATGTGTAAATAACACAACCTAATACATACCTTGTGGTAGTAACCACAAGGTATGCAAGCTTCAAAGATCTATTCATGGATTGAAGCAAACTTCTCAAAGTTGAAATATATTTTTTGATAAGACAATCAAATGAGGATGAACCATGTGTGTATAGAAAGAGATGTGGGAGCACAATAACATTCTTAGTGTATTATATAGAAAACATATTACTCATTTGGAATGATGCAAGTATGTTACAGTCATAAAGGTTTGGTTGTCAAATAATTTCTCTATGAAAGGATTTGGGTAAAGCATCCTATATTTTTGGGAACAAGATCTATAGAGATAGATCTAGATAGATGCTAAGCTTGTTCAAATCCACATACATAGACAAAAAGCTAAAAGGATTTAGCATGAAAAATTCCAATATAGATCTTGGAATTACTCTCTCGAAAGATATGTCCCCAAAGACACCTAAGGAAAGAGAAAACATAAGTAGATTAGATCTATCTATCATGTGTTACATGTTAAGTACAAGACCTAATGTTGAATATACTCTATGTATTATGAGAAAATATCAGTCTAACCTAAATGAGGATCACAGGATAACTATGAAGAACATTCTTAAGGTCTTAAGAAGAACTAAAGATTTGCTCCTCATAAATGAAAACAAGGATTTGAAACTTAAAGTCTTCATGGGCTCTAGTTTTAATCTGAAAAATATGACACTAAGTCAATATACAGATAAGTAATCACCTCAAATGGTGGAGGAGTGAGTTGGAAATGTTCCAAGCAAGCGATTACTGTGGATTCGACCCTGAAATATTATTATGTTATTGTATCTAAGATTATGAGGAAAGCTGTTTGGATAAATAATTTCATCATTGAGCTTCATATAGTTTCTATCATTGTAAGTTAAGTATCATTATACTGTGATAACATTGGTGCGGATGCATAGGCATAGGAACCAATGTCTCATCTAAAATCCAAACAATTCTTGTAGGAATTCCATTTAATTAGAGGAATCACTATAACAAGCGATGTAAAGACAAAAGAGTTTTATCAACAAATAATATTGCAGATCCATTAACTAAAGCAATGGGTATGAGATACGTGGCTATTTCACTTTAGTGTAAGTGGGAGATTGATAGTAGTATGCTCTACAAGCCAATAACATTTGATGTTATGGGCATCTTACTTATAATTAATATTATTCATTTATGGACAATAAATATTATTATTGGCATTTATCATATTCATTACAAATTATTGTATGTGCATTATATGATAAAGCCCATTGAATAGAAGCAAAGTAAATAAGCACTATGATGAGATCATGCTAGTGAGATGTATTTCCTTAAGCTTTATTCTTAAATGTTGCTAATCATATGATCACTAAGAAGGGCATTAGTGAATCTGAATAGATAGTATATACTATGTTTTCTCAAAAAGTTGGGGGTGATTGATCTCATAATCACTAGTGTATGAGACACTAAAATAAGTTATGTAAGTGCTTGTTAGAGAACAAGTACACCGAATTGACTCGACTATGAAATTCCTAATGGATATTTTACTAGTTGTTAATAAGAGCTTTTACGTTGCAGTTGTTTAAGTGATCCTTGGACTTGAGGCACCATGGATATTTTGTGTATGGGTCATCATGCTTTGATTCTATCTAAATGTTACTCAAATTATAGGTCACAAAATGGTAGAAATTGGGTATGTTCACTTATGCATGGAGTTATGTGAGTGTACAATAAAGGATTCATCACTCTTAGTAAAAGAGATAGAATGTTTTATGTGATTTGACTAAGTTATAGGTTGGAAATTCCTTGGCCAAGGTGGGGTGAAAATTAGAAATGAGTTTCTAATTTCACCATTTAAGTTATGGAATTGATATCTATATACATATAATCAAATAATTAGATTGATAGTAGATTCATACCTTAGGTTTAATCAGTGACATTGCATGATGGAAGAATTGAAATGTATGGTAACTAACAATGAAAAGGTTCACAATAATTCATATTATCTGGGTAGTCATGACATATTGCTAGGTGTCAGTCATGACTTTTAGAAGCCCTTAAGGTATAATTGTAATTACTTATTAATTAATGAGAGAATTTAAAGGGGTTTTAATTAATTGAATGGGATCCAATTGTTACATAAAAGTTACATTGGAGAGAAACAGAAATTTACATTGAGAGAAATGAGAAAATGTGAGGTATACAAACCCCATTTAAAATTGAATAACGAAAATAATACCATGCATTTAACCAATTTCTAAGGTCTAAGTCTAATAGTCATCTACTCATACAATCAAATTACATAAATGAATAATAACAATTTTATTCTAATTATGACTATTTCTTCTTAGATTACACTCCTAATCTCATGAGGTTTTCAAAAAAATTTCTTAATCCTATTCCAAGTAAGAATAAGATTCATTGATCATTAGAATTCTTAATCTCAATGTGATAAGGATTTTTGAGCTTTATTTCTTAATCAAAATCCAATTTCTTAAATATTATTCCAAAATTAGGAAAGATTCATAATTAATAAAAATATAACTTTTACAACCAAAAGTAATTTATTTTATTGAATAAAATTTGGAATCTAAAAAATGAGTAAAAACTATGAATTTGAGGAAAAACAAACATTTTTTTATTTGAATATTGTCTAGTTTTCTAATCATAGCTGAAAATATACTTAGAATTTTTAAGCATGAAAAGTAGCATATGAAACTAAAAGACGCCAAAATCCAATTTAAAACGAGTGAATTATTGTCATTTTAAGTTGGACTAAAACATTTGTCCGAGTTTTTCATCAAGTTAGAGGGATAGTAGACTGTCCTCGAAAAAATATCAGTGTGAAAACCTTTGATATCTATAAATTTCACATGTTTTCGACGCGAATTTTCTTCCGAAAACAATTTCCTTTTGATCTACAATCTTTTTTTGATCAAACGAATTATTTATAATCAATCTCTATTGATTTAATTCACTTGAAAAACAATCTAAAAATTCTTTATTATCTTCTTATGACAATAAATAATTCAATAACTCTTTCTTGAATTCTCTTAACTTAGGGTTTCATAAACCCTAATCTAATTCTTAGATTCTTCATTTGAAATCATCAGAATTTATAAGATCAAATCTTTTAAGGCCACAACAATAGAATCAAAATCAAACTAATAATTCATAGAGTTGGCTCTAATACCATTGTAATTTTACCGTTATAGATATGCAGTGAAAAATTTAAAATTTTTCTATACCAATAAACTTGATCCCATGAATTTCCCAAATTTTACCATTGTAATATATTAGAATGGTAATTCAACTCCATACAAGGTTAAATATTTATATCTTTATGAAGATTTTGGTTGAGAATTTTGTGTAGAGTTCAAAATTGTTCAAACGTCCAGACTCTAAGCATATTCAAATGAGCAACAATTTGATGTTTCAGGGCCAGACACTCTTCGGTATCGTGCCTATGGTTTCTGTGGAACCAGCACCACTTGCTTTGATTCCCGCTGAGGTGCAACAGTTTCGGAGGCCATTGGAGGATCGTCCTGTCTTTGAGTTGCATCAGGACATTGGTTCTGAATGCGTTGAGGGGAGTAAAGCTCTCGAAGTGGTCGGGGGCTTTGTGACTATTTTCGCGGAAATGTCGCTTGGTTGGTTCGTGGCGAGGACTGAGAGGGCCTTTCATCTTTTTCTTTATTTCTCCTTCTCGTTCTCTTCAAAAGGGTTGATTATCTTCCTCTAGCATGTACTTCACAGCTCTAGCCAAAACTTCATTCATGTTCCTAAGAGGTCGCCTAGTGAGCTTGGAGTTAAAGATTCTAGACCTTGCTCCATTTTTAATGCTAGCATCTAGACATTAGGATTGAGGTCAGGGATCTCCCAAGCAACGACATTGAACCTCGAAATATAACCCCGAAGTCTCTCTCCCCGGAATTGGATGATGTTGAACAAAGACTCTGAGGCATTCTTAGGTCCCTTGCTACTGAGGAAGTGGGACACGAAGGCGTAGCTCAGCTCCTTAAAAATGCCAATGCTCCCTGGTTTCAAATGAGAGTACCAAGTTCCAGCTGCCTTCTCGAGCATCAGGGTAGTCTTATAGTGTTGGAGATGGCCTAAAGGTTCTATTGAACTATCATAGGGTTCGATTTGGGGCACTCAAAAGTTTGGCGGGAGCGGAGCTTTGAGGACCTCTTGGGTGAAGCGCGGGTCCTAAACGTTGAGCTCCTCCAGGACACTGTGGTTTTGACACTTAAGTGCTTTGTCGATTCATTCCTCCATTTTCTTTATCAATCTGTCGAGGCCGAGGTTGCTCTTAGAGGAGAGGCTCCTTTTAGATTTGATGGTGTGAGGTGGTGATGACTCCACCGTGGAACAGTTGTCGATGGGGAGCCCACGACTAGCAGGGCTCGTGCGTCCAGTATTTTTTCGAGAAGGCACGGGGGAGGGCTGGCAAACCCTTCTGCGGACCTCGGTGCTGAAATCAGTTACCAGACGCGAGAGTTCCATGAACTGTGCTTGGAGCATAGGAATAGTGGGATGCATTGTGGTGGCCCCTTGGAGATTTTTTGGTGGATTAGTCTCCATGTGGCAGTGGTGTTGGGCCCCGGGTAGGGGCTGTGGGTCGCTGCCAAAGGAATCAGACATAGTGGGAAGTCTTGACCTAGACCGTTGGCTATGTGCTCTATTTTTTATGGGTGCGGCGCTGGCCCAAGCAACCCCTTTGCATGCATTCTTTGTGGTATTTCAGGGTGGCATGGCAACAGATGAGTTCTCTAGACTTCTTCGCATTTACTATTAGCGAGAGATGGTGGTTTCCCACGGACAGTGATTAGGGCATGAAAATGCACTTCAAATAGAGTTAATTATATGCATTTGTTGAGATTAATTTTGATTATTTATTGAATTTCTTGACAAGTGTGGTCCTTTGGAGAATTCTATGTTTTAGTGTGTTTTGCAGATTTAAAAAAACAAAAAAGCCTTAAACAAAAAAATGTATAAAATATGTTCGAAAGAATCCACAATATCCGGACCAGTTCAGAGTAGGGAAACTGGGTTTCCCAAGAGGAGTGTAACAAAACCCATCATTTCTAGACCGTTAAAGATAAATTGAGCATTTTGTTAAGTCATGTTGTCACTAGCAAAGGGTGAGGAGGAGTTTCACTAAATTGCTAGAATTACCCATATAGATCAGTTATTTTTGCGGATTAAACTATATTGATTTAGGAAGAACCAAGAGATGACCCATTGATGGTTGGAAAGATCTAGATGTTTATTTTCTGGAGAATTTTACGACTCATAAATATGATTTTTCTAGAGAAAGTTATGGCAGTTTTAGTAGACAAAGGTCAGGCTGTGCATGATTTCAGCGTGGCAGAAGTGAAGGAGCTATTAAATTTTGATTTTTTTGAGATTTGCACGGTCAGAACAGCAACACAACCGGACCAATTCTAGACAGCAGAAACCGGGCTTGGACAGTAGCCAACGCTTAGCCTGGACAGTAGCAAAACTGGGCCTAGACAGCAGCAGAAGCACATGGCTTGAACAGAAACCATAAGGCGACTTTTCTGTCTAGAGAGCCATCTCCATACAGTTATATATAGGATTTTAGACTTAGAGAACAGGGGGTTAAAGAGATATACACTGAATTTCTAGAGAGCTATTGTTATTATGTATTATTAGCTAGGCTAAATTTCAACTAAGGTGAAGAGATGAACTCTTAGACATAGCGGGTTTGGCTTGTATTTAATTCAGTATTTGTGTTTTTAAAATTGAATAATTATTTTGAGCTGTTCTCTTTATTTAATATTGAAGTTGATGTTTTTGTGTGACAGAAAATTATATTTTCTTCTCCCATGGATTTTATTTAACTCTGGTGATTGTTGTTCTTTTTCTCTATATAAGTTTAGTCATGCTTCTCTTATGTGTGGAATTTAGGACGCAATTGATTTCAGTATATTAATTATATATGATGGTCCTTTACTGCATTATTGTCTCCGGATATATCGTCGATTTAAGATATCATATATGATTGATCATTGCATTACTTGTAAAAACAAGGAGATTTCTCATAATAATTTACAAAAGAATATTTTTGGTGCTTTCACTATTATTTTTTGATTACGTATTTGGGATGTGAAATACGTAATTGAGTTATAATTACTGCATTGATACAAGTTAAAGCTGTGAAATTTTAGGAGAGATTCTTGGACCCTTGTGTTACTCATTATTGATTTTCTTTCAATTAATTCAATTGTATCATTTAATTCTCAACATTTTCTTAATATTAATTTTTAATTTTGTTTCCATTATTTTTTTCCTGAGACTTTGATTATAGAAGGTTCTCTTCGTGGGATCGACAGCCCATTCTATACTGCTGCTACCATATAGTACTATTTGGGCATAATTCAAATTTTTGCGCCGTTGCCGGGGAGAGTGTCGGTCTACAAAGAGGTTTTCAGGTATTAGCTTTTTGAACTCTTTCTTTTAGTTTTTTTTAATTCTAGCTTTAGTTTATTTTTCAGTTTTCTTTTATTGAAGAAAAAAAATTTACTTAATTAATAATTTAAATTAATAATTAAAAAATAATAAATCGAATAAAAAAAAGAGAGTGTTGGTGGTATATGAATTAGGATAGAGATGAACACGGACGATTGGTTAGAATCCTTCGGTTAGAATACCAACCGAATTACATTAGGAGTGAAACGGGTTCAAACACAAGCTCTAACACTATGAGCAATCATGAAGATGACCCTCTTAGAATCCTAAATGACTACCTTCATCCCACACGCACATCTACAATATCATGCATCATGTTTTCGCCAAACACACCACATACAGATTTCAAGCTGGGCATGATACCATTGATACCCACCTTCCACAGTTTAGAAAACAGAAAACCTTATGTTCACATTAGGGAATTTGAGGAAGTTGTGGCCACGTTTCATGGCAGACTTGAGGCTATTAACTCGGTTAAACTGAGGTTCTTTCCTTTTTCTTTGAAGGACAAAGCAAAGAGTTGGCTATACTCTTTACGGCCAAGGTCCATAGGTGCATGGGAAGAAATGACGCAAGCAATTTTCAATAAATACTTGGCTGAGAAGGCCTACACTTGGACAAGGCCCAGTGTTGTTGAAAGTACAAATAGAGCAAGACCAGCCGGGATCTACCAACTTAGGGAAGAGGATAGCATGAAAGCCAAATTAGAGCGAGTAACTCGAGAGTTAGAGGCACTTCAGACCCAAGATGGTAGACTCACGTATATTGTTGCAAGAGTCGAGTCACAAGGTGCTTCTTTCGTCTATCAGGGAGTGGAACACTTAGCTCAAGATTGCTTGAATTATGTAGAGATGACTGGGGTTTTTGAGGAACAATGTAACGCCTTAAGGATTTACAGGAAGCCTTATAATCCTTTCTCCAATACATATAATCCTGGTTGGAGTAACCACACGAACTTTAGCTGGAGACCCGACTCAATCCAACCCACACACGCATATGCACAACCATCTGTGTCATACCTTGCAACCTCATACAATGCACAACCTAATAGAATCCCTTTAGAGGAAAAATTAAATGCATTAATGGAGTCACAAGGTAAAATTATTCAGAGATTGGAAACTATTGTGACACAGGTAATGGAAGAGAACAAGGAAATTAAAAGTCAAATAACTAAGCTAACAAGTTCTCTCGCAGTGCAAGAGCAAGGTAAATTCCCATCTCAGCCTCAATCAAATCCAAAAGGTCAACATATGGCACAAACCTCTACTTCAGATTCACAAAATATCATAGAGGTTAATGCCATAACTACTTGGAGTGGTAAAGTGTTAGATGGACCAAGTTAGATGACGACCACGAGCACCGAAGAGGACACCCCCAAGAACGAGCCAAATGAAAAAATTTCAGTTCAAGTCTCTTTTCCCCAAGCGATCCGACCAAATGGAAAAAATCCAGAAATACAAGGTGAGATCTTAGAACATTTAAAACAAGTTAAGATTAACTTGCCTTTGCTTCATGTGATTAAACAGATACCAACATATGTAAAGGCGATTAAGGATCTATACACCATGAAAAGGAAACATCAAGTCAAGAAGATTGTGTTCTTAACTGAGCAAGTGAGTGTGATAATTGAGCAAAAGACGCTGTCAAATATAAAGACCCAGGGTGTCCCACGATCACTTGTCAAATTGGGACTCATGAGATCAGTCAAGCTTTGCTGGATTTAGGAGGCAGTTTGAATCTAATGCCTTACACTGTCTAATTGTAATTGGGTCTATGAGAGATCAAACCCATATCTATGGTACTAAAGTTGGCTAACCAATCGACTAAGCAACCATGGGGAATAGTCGATGATGTACTGATACAGTAGATGAGTTCTACTATCCTATTAATTTTCTCATTCTAAATACTCATTCTGTGGTTGATATAGAGTCTAAAGTTCCAATCATTTTAGGAAGACCTTTACTGGCCACCTCTAATACTCTTATTAATTGTAGGTGCGGTCTAATTAAACTGTCTTTTGGGAACATGACTCTAGAGGTCAACATTTTCAACATCGAAACACAACCACATGATGATGATGATTGCTATCATACTTATATGATAGACACACTGATCCCAGAGGAGGCTCACTTGAGCAAAAATTCAGAATCTTTAGAGTATATCCTAGGTATTTCTAATTTTGAGAGTTCACTTTATCCTGGTGATGTTTTCGATGTTTCTGTAGTTTTAGGGTCAAATAATATTTTTCTTTGTTCTATATTTAAGGTAATTTCTCTTCTCTACATACTTACTTTTACCGCACTACTTTAAAGTTATTGTTTGGTTTCGCTTTGTTTGAACATAAATTGTAAAATGTGTGCTTGGTTTGATTATTAGTATATGGTAATAATACTTGAATTAAATTTTCAATTAATTTTCTTTAAAACACAAAGAGCTAGATTTCAGTCTAGTTAGGAGAATGAGCTTTATATACTCACCTTTTTACACCCAAATCTCCTGAGTCTTGGAATTTCTCACATAGACCAATGAAAAAGGATGTGACCCCCTTTCAAGGTCAAATGGTGAATCCTTACCCATCATCCTTGCTTTATACTTGGATGAAAAATGACCCATGGTCTAATACATTAAAAGTGCACCCATCACGAGAGCATCTTTACTACTTCTAAAGGGTTTGGATTAGACTTGATAGGTTTCTTTCGTTTCCATATGCCTACTCATCGTAACCACACCCTCACCATATCTACCTTTTTTTTAAAGGAAATGGCCTTGGGTAATAAACTTTACTTTGGAAAAGAGCACTTACCCTTTGCTCTCAATGAAGTAAATTGGGGGGCCTATTTCCTCTTGGTTTATGGTGTGACCCCCATTTTCTTATAATCAACCTTTGGTGTGGGACACATTCCTTTTGGTTCTTGTTCATGTAGCATAGATTTACTAATGCGTTTGAACTTTTTTGGTCCACCTTTTAGGCCACTAGAAGATCATGATAGCACCATTCTAGTCATGGGGGTACCTAAGCTCATTAGAGTTATAAGGTGAGCCTACCTTTTTAAGAAAACTCTAGAACCTTCCTATCTAGGACATGGACCCTTTCTATCCATTTTCTTGCATGTGTGTGTTTGCCCTTACCTCACATGTTAAAAAAAGAAGATAAAATCAATTTGTTTGATAACATGTTTGGTAATTTAGTGTTTCCTTTAAATCACAATCAAATAAATAAAGCTCAATGTTAGGCCTAGGTTGGCCCAAAATAGTTGAGTTTCTCTTAGTTAAGTCTTGTTAGTTTGACCTCATTGAGGAAATTGCAAAGGAAACTAATGTTGATTAGACCTCAACCCAAGAAATCAAAAATGAATGTGACTGAAGGCCCAATGATCGAGTGGAAAGACCCATGTCAGGGGTAGTCTACCTCATTCATTTGGGCTTCTTGTTTTAGCCCTAATCACCACTAGGTTCCAAATCTCTTAGGAGACTTAGTGATATCAAGCCCACAATACTTAACTATGAGAAAGCCTATAAGAGATTGAAGGTCTAGGCCAAGGAAGTTTGATTTGAATTTAACTGGAGGAAATTTCTTTTGATTAAATTGTGACCAAATGAAGTAAGCCAAATATTGAGCCTTATTTGTTTCAAAATAGAATAACTTCTCTTAGTTAAGGTAATTTGAAATCATTGAGAAGCCCATCAAAAGAAACTAATGTTGATTAGGCCCTAACCTAAGAAATCTAAAGTGAAAGTGACTGAAGGCCCAAGGATCTAGTGGAATGATTCATGCAAAGGAAAATTTTTCATATGGGCTTCTTGGGTTTAGCCTAAATCACCATCAGAGTCCAAACCCCTTGGAAAGCTTGTAGATATCAAATCCACCACACTTAACCATGAGAAAACCAAGAAATTTTTTTTTTAATTTAATGAGAGAAAATTTTCCTTTACATTTTTGTCTCCACCTAATTGGGCTAGTTGAGAACTTATCCGCAAGTGGACTCTAATTCATTTAGTGGGCTTTCGAATGCAAAATAGAAACCCATTAATAAAATTAAAGTAATACTATAGATAAGTGAGCACGACAAAAAAAAAATCCACAACGTAAAGAACTCAAAGGTGTCTTTTTTTTCTTTTTTGTGTAAAAAAAAGTTATAGATCCCCGATAATAAGCCATCCTTTCTCTATTGTGGTATAGATCCCCTGGTGAAAGGCTAAAAAAAAGGCCTCCTCCGAGTTCAGTCTCCCTTACAGTAGAAGAGAACACCGATAGTTCAGTTTCCAAAAGTAGTTCAAGCTCAGTTAGAATGATGGCCGAAGAGGCAACGGTTGACACCAGTGAGATCCTTAAGAACATCAGTAGTATGTTAGTCAATCTGGTCAAGAGGCTAGATGGCCTAGAAGAGAAGATAGCCATAACAGAGTCTTAGAGGTCCAGAGATCATAAGAAAGGCCTTTTCGAATGAGTAAGAATACCTTATGGCTAAAGAGAAGAAGAAAGTTAGGTTTGAGATGGAAACTATAAGTGAGAAGTTTGAAAAAAAGTAATCCGTTTTGAGGAAATCCCAAGGTTTGGATGGGTATCTGCTTAACATCGATAGGTTGTGTGCTCATCCCAATACCACTATGTCTCCCAAGTTTAAAATGCCTGATATGGACCGCTTTGATGGGTCTAATGACCCTAAGATCTATTTGAGGCAATATGTTGGCCTTATGAAGCTTTCATGTTTAGTTGTGCTCTTCTCCAACTCCCTCACTAGTGCCGCATTAAAGTGGTACTACTCCTAAGAGCCCAATATTATGAAAGAAAGGAAAAATATGACCTAAGCATTTGTGGCCCAGTATGCTTACAATACCTAGTTGGACACAACCATCATAGACCTGGAATCAACCAAGCAAAAACCCAATGAGACCTTCTTAGAGTTTATCTCTCGATGGAGAAGCAAGACAGCTAAGATGGCCTCTAGACCTATAGAGAAAAAATAGGCTAGAATTGTGATGAGGAATTTATAGCCGATGTATACTGAAAGAGTTTTTTGCCATGCTTGTCTCAAATTTTTAGCAATTGATTGACTCAACAACTCAAGTGTAGGATGCCATCTTTGAGAGAAAGATTAAGAAGAATGTTAGGAGATTTTTGAAGAAGAACGTTGCCAGCAGTAGTAGTGGCACCAAGAACAGTGCAGTGAGTTTTGCCCAAATACACAACCTGTAATAAAGTGTATGGACAAATAGTTCTTTGGGATCCCAACAGTAAAATAATCGCAGCTATAGCCAGACTAACATGTTCCAAAACTCCACTCATTACAAGAGTTAGCCTGAAAGGAAGCACAGAGGTCCTAAAGACTTCACACCTCAAGCTCTTGCAAGGCTCACCAAAAAATATAAAATCTGCCCATTGCCGGTAAGACCCTTGCCTAATCTGATTCTAGCACATTGGGATCATTCTACACACTACAACTTCAACCAGTCAATTAGCCATGATATCGACAGGTGTCAAAGACTAAAAATTAAAATCCAAGATGTCATTGATAATGGTCTTGAGCCACCCCAAGTAACCAAACACTCCATGCCTAATTATCACAGCGTAGGCTCACCAAACTTCTTAAATATAATTAAGGAATCATCTAATGCATTTGACCCCTCTACCTTAATCAACATAATAACCAAACACAACCCCAAAAACTACTCTAAATACAAACCTATCCTTACCCTGGAGTATCTTAGGAATTTCAAATGCAGTGGGGCCTCGGTTAATGGGACTTAGGACAGTGATAGTGAAGATGACCAAAAGGTAGTGGCAAGAACAGTGATGGGAAAGGAACTAAAAATACTATGAGAAACTTGACTGTAGATTATTGTGAACTAAAAAAATTTTCATTAAGAATTACTTAGTCGAGTCAACTTGGTGTATGATTACGCCCAAAGTATAACACGGTTATTTTAGTACAGCTTTGGGGTGTCGATTCCACAGAGAAACATGTTAATTACAAAAGAAGGTGTAAAATTTAATACTAAAGATAAAAGTTAAAGGAAAGATTTTGAGTTTTGATAATGAAATAATGTGTAAAAGAGTTGTGTGAATATAATGAAGAATATAAATGAGAAATAACAAGGTTCCGGGAATCCTCCCTAGGTTCGTTCCCTATTTCTTCTCTTGATTCAATTGTTTTTATCTCGATTGCAAGTTTCATATCCTAAACAAGCAATCGGAAAATATTCAATCAAACACATTTATAACTCTAATATAATTGCTATAAAATATTCTTTGATTTCAATTCAAACACACATGATTTATCTTATAGATTAGCAAGAAACGACAATATATTGCAATAATGATACCACAATAATGGCCGATCTATAAGATAAATCTACTGAAATCAATTACATCCAAACAACTTGACATAAGAAGAGCTTGACTAGACTTATGTGGAGGAGAATGATGCAATCACCGGATTAAGAGAATCTAAAAGAAGAAGAATATAAAGAACAACTATCACATGAACTCAAATCCTTCTTACTTAATCAAAGAGTAAATCATAGACAATGTTTTAACAATAAATGCATACAAATGAATCAAGAATAGGAAATAAGGAATAAAAAATCCCTAAGGATTCATCCCTATCCCTTACTTGATGATTAGTTGGCCATGGAGCTCAAGGTGGATGAACAATATGTATGTTCTCCCCTTGATTTGCAGCCTAAAGAGACTTGGAAATATTCTGGATTTGGATCCCTTGGAACCCCTTCAAGCTTAATGATGCTGGCTGCACACTCCTTAAAGATATATTTATAGAGCACAAGTAGTTAAGGGCATTTTGGTCCAAAAAATGTCATTGTGCAGCCCTAATTTGGTCTTGGAACGAGCAGTGCTGGAAAGTGAGGGGCACGGCGCTAGGTGGATGCTGATCTGGAGGCCTGACCTATGTCTACTAAAACTGCCATAACGTTCTCTAGAAATATCCTTCTTACGAACCGTAAAATTATTCAGAAAATAGACTTCTGGATCTTTCTAAGCGTATATGGCTCATCTCCTGGTTCTTTCTGTATCAATACAGTTTAATCTGCAAAGATGATTGATCTGCACGGGAAATTCTGGCAATTTAGTGAAACTCCTTTCCAAGTGGTGTGCCTACCCTTACCTTTCTCCAAAGTGATGCACACACTTGCGTGCAGTCTTTTAACTTATTGTGTTTTATTACTCCAACCTTGGTTTAGACTTTAACTATCTTTGAACCATTTTTAGACATGTTTAAACCTTGGACAAATATGAACACCGACATGCGAGATCTTTTGGTGCTTTAAACATGGATCGCTTTATCATCTCTTTTAGACGCAAAGCACCTGAAAATGCATCAAATTAAGTCAACGATTTATGAATATCACTTTAGAGTTATTAAACTGTAAAAGTGCGATTACAACCGAGGTCAACCCTAAAATGCTAACAGTTAAGTATTGTTTAGATGCATTTTATGACTCTCATCACAACCCCCAACTAGCTTATTGCTAATCCCTAGCAATTTAAGCGAAAGACATGAAATGAATTCTTTATTTAGAAATCAAAGCAAAATACAGCAATACTGGTATTAACCAAAAGTGATTCAAAAATTTTTGTCTCAAAAATCATGCATAACATACAACAAATAGAATCATTAAATATCACTCAAGTCCAAGAATAACCCAAATGTCAACCTTAAAATCGTTATCGACTCTTAACATCCATCTTACCACAATACATTAGTCTGAACACCCAGATGATTTTATACACAGCATAGCATGAATACAAGTCTTGGCCTCTAAAAACATATTAAATTGCGTGGCATCAATCACAAATCAAGCTCCATAAGCTCACTTATCAAATCACTCTCCACTATGTAGAAAAATCACACTACATTGGATCAATAGGTCTTTAATAAGCTTGTAACGTTAGGCTAGGGTAAAGGTTAAGAAATAACAGGAAAGTTTAAACAAATAAAAGAACTAAGTCTCTTAATTTAAACACAACCACTTTAAGCACAAGATAACCTTACTTGAACACCCAACTCTTTCAACCATTTTTTGAGCATTTCTTTCAACAAATCACCATTTTTTTTTTCTTTTCTCTTTGCCATAATTCATTTTTTCTCTTTTTTATTATTTTGGCATAAGACCATTTACCTCCTCTTTCATTCTTTTATTGTCTTTTCAACAACCCCCAACTTATCTCTTTTAATGTACTTGGGTTATGGTAGTAATATTTTCTCATATTTCCACCCTTACTCCTTTTAAGTGCTTCTCACAACATGTGTATAACTAAGTTCTTTTAAAAGAAAGGTAAGGATAAAATATTTTTAGGCTCATAAAGGTAAGTAAATGGTTTATCGAAAAAAAAACAAGGCTCAATTTTTCTTTTCAAGAAAAATGCTCAAATAGGTGACTAGCGATAAATATAACAAGGGTAAGTTTAAAAAGGCTCAAACGGTCCAAAAATGGCCTATATCATATCCTAAGTAGTGTGCATTCTATGATTTTCGCCTCAAGTAATTATCAAATAAGTTCTAGAGCTTGTTGAGACCGCAAAAGTATTCACAAAACAATCGCACATAAAACTTCTCCAAATGCTTTAGACTAATCATGCAATCTTACCACAAACTAAAGTTTCAAACCAAAGAAAAATTGACACTTAATTTATTCTCAAAGCGAAGTAAGATTTAACTTCTTCTAACTGCTATATGCTATCTTAATTAGGCTCATATCATCGATATATGAATTGACTCCAAGGTTAACACAAAGCATGCTAAAAACAAACAAAAAGGTAAAATGACACCAAGTAGTTCAATAAAAAACACGAGAAACAGGAATATGTTTCCTCCACCCCTAACTTAAAATAGGCATTGTCCTAAATATGGAAGCATAAGATAAGAAAACTCCCTTTGTAGCCAAAAGTGCACAGAAGCTGAGAATTGTGCACCACCATTTGAACTGCTTCGTATATTTATCCCTAAAAAAGAAATACAAAAGTAAAACTGGAAAACAACAAAATACTAATAATAAACAAGAAAAATAATTATAAAAACAATAAAAATAAAATGATATGCTATGGGGTGCCTCCCATGAGCGCTAAATTTTACGTCTTCAGCCAGACGCTGCACCACTCTCACTACTGGCCTCATTGTGGTGCTGAAAATGAGGCTCCAAACTCAATGGCCTCAGTTCTAATCTTTTGGCAAGGAATACTTAAAGTCCACTACATATGGCTCAAGTGTTCTTGGTGTTGCCCATTTACTATCAGCAGTAGGGTATTTGATTCCAGCATCCATGTGACTTCTCTCAAGTAACTCCTCAAAGCATGGTTGCCAAGATTTCTTAATAAATCCCTGTGACTTATCACAAATATCAATAACGTTAACGACATGGGGATAAATTAAAGAATCATTGAACTCGAAATTATTAGGAGGGAATTCCAAAGAGTTAGAATTATCTTCAATGTTCTCATCCTCCGAATTAAGCTTATCAATCATATAAGTGTCGAAACACTCATCCTCTTCAAATGGCTGCCTTGAGATTCGAAAAACATTTACCTCTAAAGTCTTGTTTCCAAATGATAATGTCATTAGGCCATTCCTACAATTAATGAGGGCATTGGCGGTGGCAAGGAATGGTCTTCCAAGTATCAAAGGAATTTTGGACTCCGTATTTACCATAGAAACAATATCTAAAACCAAGAAGTCAACAGGATAATAGAAATTATCAATTTTCAACAAAACATCTTCTACAATACCTCTTGGTTTTCTTACCAATCTATCCGCTAGTTGAAGTACCACAGAGGCTGGTTTAATCTCGCCTAAACCGAGTTGCAAGTATATAGAGTATGGCATGATGTTCACGCTAGCTCCCAAATCTAGCAATGCTTGGCCACAAGATTTGTTTCCAATTTGGCAACCCACTGTTGGACAGCCCGGATCTTTATATTTGGGCGGTGTCGTGCTATCAATTACCGCACTTGCTTGCTCCGTTAAGAATGCAGTCTTCTTAACATTGTGCCTCCTCTTGAGTGTGCATAGATCCTTGATGACTTTAGCATAATTGAGAATCTGTTTTATAACATGAAGAAGAGGGAGGTTAATCTTAACATGCTGAAGTTGTTCAAGAATCTCGCCTTTTAGTGCTGAATTTCTCTCCTTAGGTTTAAGGAGAGCTTGAGGGAAAGGCACCGGTGGAGAATAATCATTATGGGCCTCTTGTTCCTTGGGGGCTTTATCCTTGTTGTTCACGGTATTAGGAATCAAGTGTGATGGTAGTGTGGGTCCATCAATTTTCTTACCGCTGCGGGTGATTATGGCATTAACCTCTTTAATATTATGATTTTTCGGATCGGAGGTTTGTGCCATATGTTGTCCCCTTGGATTTTGTTGCGACTGCGAAGGAAACCGACCTTGCTCTTGGACCGTCAAGAAACTAGTCAACTTGGTGAGTTGACTTTTTATTTCTTTTTGTTCCTCTTTGATCCATTTTTGCTCTTCTAGCAACCGTTGATTTATCTTGCCTTGTTCTTCCGCACTCTTGGCATGTACCTGCAGAAATAACTTAAACATATCTTCCAAAGGTAAAGATTGTTGTGGTGCATTAGATGAGGTTGCTTCCGGTTGCCATTGGTTACCAGAGTAAGGATAAGGTTGTATATCGGATCTCCAACGGGTGCTAGATTGGGCAGGGCATTGTGTATCGGGTTTCCAATTAAAATTTGAGTGATTCTTCGAACCGGGATTATAAGTGTTAGAATAGGGTGAGTATGGTTTGCTAGAGGGTATACCTAAAGCATTACACTCTCCTTTCATCTCAAAATAGGTTGGACAATCCCTAGGCATATGATCTACCCCATTACACATGAAACAAGGCTCACGGGACTCTGCCCTAGCAACTGGTTCGGGGGCTCTAGCATCCTTGGTTCTTAAGACTTCAATTTCTTTAGTTATGGCCTCTAAATGGGCTTTAAGGCTGTCCTCTTCCTTAAGTTGGTAGATTCCAGCGGGTTGATTTCTCCTAGTACTTTCCATGACACTTGGTCCTGTCCAAGTGTGGGCTTTTTACTGATAGGTCATCTAGGAAATCTATGGCTTGATCGGGATCTTTTTGAAGAAAATCCCCATTACACATCATTTCTATGAATTGCCTCTTCCTACTTAGGAGTCCATCATAGAAGTAGCTAACTACTTGCCAACTCTCATACCCATGGTGTGGACAAGAATTTAAAAGGTCTTTGAAACGTTCCCAAACTTGATATAAGGTTTCACTCTCTTTTTGTGCAAAGTTTGAGATTTCTCTCTTGAGGTTGTTGGTCTTATGGGTTGGGAAGTGTTTTTGGAAGAAAACTCGGGTCATCTCATCCCAACTACCTATAGACCTAGGCCTTAATGAGTACAGCCAAGTCTTGGCTTTTTCCTTAAGTGAAAAAGGGAAAAATCGAAGTTTGACAGTGTCTACCATTTCAGCCCTACATTGAAAGGTTGCTACTACTTCCTCAAATTCCCTAATGTGGACATAAGGGTTTTCATTCTCAAACCCATGGTAGGTTGGTAGCAATTGTATCATGCCCGGCTTAAACTCAGGTTGTGGGGCATTAGGGGGGAACATGATACAAGAGAGTGTGGCCGTTCGACTAGGGTGCAAGTAGTCTTTAAGTGTCCTAGTAACATTCTCATTAGGGTTATCGGCCATGTTAACAAAATCCTCTAAATTTTCATGTGGGGGTGCACTATGGTTTGATCTAGACGAGGTTTCACCAACAGACGTGGAAGGAGAGGGTAACTCTAATTCGGGTCCTCTAATGAATCTACCTCGAGAATATCTCGGTCTAAGCATGCACCAATTAATTTAGAGGGGAAATAAAATAACTAAAATAGGAAAATAAAATAAATAAAACAGAATAATAAAAGAAAATTAGAAAATCAAAACAAAGGTAAAGGAACAATATTACCATATTTACAAACTGCTGAAAAGAAAAATATTTACAATTCTTTTACTGTCACACTCAAAGTTGACAAGCTTCCTTGTACTTAAGTATGTTTCCCCGGCAACGGCGCCAAAATTTGATTACACCCAAAGTATAACATGGTTATTTTAGTACAGTTTTGGGGTGTCGATTCCATAGGGAAACAAGTTAATTACAAAAGACGGTGTAAACTTTAATACTAACGATAAAAGTTAAACGAAAGATTTTGAGTTTTGATAATGAAATAATGTGTAAAAGAGTTGTGTGAATATAATGAAGAATATAAATGAGAAATAACAAGGTTCCGGGAATTCTCCCTAGGTTCGTTCCCTATTTCCTTTCTTGATTCAATTATTTTTATCTTGATTGCAAGTTTCACATCCCAAACAAGCAATCGGAAAATATTCGATCAAGCCCATTTATAACTCTAATATAATTGCTACAAATTACTCTTTGATTTCAATTCAAGCACACATGATTTATCTTATAGATTAGCAAGAAACGACAATATATTGCAATAATAATACCACAGTAATGGCCGATCTATAAGATAAATCTATCGAAATCAATTACATCCAAACAACTTGATATAAGAAGAGCTTGACTAGACTTATGTGGAGGAGAAGGATGCAATCACCAGATTAAGAGAATCTAAAAGAAGAAGAATATAAAGAACAACTATCACATGAACTCAAATCCTTCTTACTTAATCAAAGAGTAAATCATAGACAATGTTTTAACAATAAATCCATACAAACGAATCAAGAACAGGAAATAAGGAACAACAAATCCCTAAGGATTCATCCCTTTCCCTTACTTGATGATTAGTTGGCCATGGAGCTCAAAGTGGATGAACAATATGGATGCTCTCCCCTTGATTCCATGCTGAAGGTGGATGAACAATATAGATGTTCTCCCCTTGATTTGCAGCCCTAAAGAGACTTGGAAATATTCTGGATTTGGATCCCTTGGATCCCCTTCAAGCTTAATGATGCTGGCTGCACACTCCTTAAAGATGTATTTATAGAGCACAAGTAGTTAGGGCATTTTGGTCCAGAAAAATGTCATTGTGCAGCCCTAATTTGGTCTTGGAACGAGCAGTGCTGGAAAGTGAGGGGCGCGGCGCTAGGTGGATGCTGATCTGGAGGCCTGCCCTATGTCTACTAAAACTGCCATAACTTTCTCTAGAAAAATCCTTTTTACGAACCGTAAAATTCTTCAAAAAATAGACTTCTGGATCTTTCTAGGAATATATGGCTCATCTCCTGATTCTTTCTGTATCAATACAGTTTAATCTGCAAAGATGATTGATCTGCATGGCAAATTCTGGCAATTTAGTGAAACTCCTTTCGAAGTGGTGTGCCTACCCTTACCTTGCTCCAAAGTGATGCACACACTTGTGTGCAGTCTTTTAACTTACTGTATTTTATTATTCCTACCTTGGTTTAGACTTTAACCATCATTGAACCATGTTTAGACATGTTTAAACCTTGGATAAATACGAACACCGACATGCGAGATCTTTTGGCGCTTTAAACATGGATCGCTTTATCATTTCTTTTGGACGCAAAGCACCTGAAAATGCATCGAATTAAGTCAACGATTTATGAATATCACTTTAGAGTTATTAACATGTAAAAGTGGGATTACAACCGAGGTCAACCCTAAAATGCTAACAATTAAGTATTGTTTAGATGCATTTTATGACTCTCATTAGTGTACATGTTCTCTAACAAGCACCTGCATAACATGTTTTAGTGTGTTATACATTAGTGACCATGTGATCAATCACCTTAAATTCCTTGACGAAACATTGCATGTACTAATCTATCCTGATTCACTAATGTTCTTCTTAGTGATTCTATGATTAGGAACGTTTAAGAATAAAACTTAAGGAAATATATGTCATTAGTATGATCTCGTTTTGGTGCTTATTTCCATTGCTCCTATTCAATGAGTTTATCATGTAAACATATTCAATGTGATTTGTAATGAAAACGATAAATAATAATTACTATAATTAATATTTATTGTCAATAAATAAACAAGATCAATTACGTGTAATATGCCTAGACATCAAATATTATTGGCTTATAGAACATACTACAATCAATCTCCCACTTGTACTAAAGCCAATAGCCTATGTATATCATACCCATTGCTTTAGTTAGTGGGTTTGCAATATTATTTGTTGATGAAACTCTTTCAGTCTTTACATGACTTATTCCAATGATCTCTCTAATCCAATAGAATCATTGAAAGACCTATTCAGATTTCTGATGAGACCTTGGTTCCTATGGCTGCACAACAACACTATAATTTACAATGTCAGAAAATAAGTCATTTTCGTCAAAGTATTTTAATCCTAGACTTCTCCCAAAGTACTATGGGTTTGATTACATGATAAAGTTTAAAATTTTAGATCTTGAGAAGATTACTTTCATTTTAAAAAAAATTAAAAACTATTTATGTAAAATTTTTAAGTGAAGTGAGGAGGATTTGTGACTTAACCCTGAGTTATATGTGTGTATGAAATTCTATGGTAAGATTTGGGTGTTAAATGCTTGAATGCTCTTTGAATGATTATACTAATATATACACACATGATAGGTGTGATCGGAGGAAAACACCAAAGGCTTGGAAGTAATCCAAGGTTGGAGCTTGATACTGTAAAGGTAAGTACACATTACTTTTAGTAAGCGTTTTAAATTATATAATAGAAATAAAAATATGAAAACATGATTTGTTGTGGAATCATAATTAAAGAATTATAAGAATAGTTTATATATATGATAAGGGATGTGGATGTACAAAATTTAGTATGAAAACGACTTGATGAAGTTATGTTATGAAAATTTTGATGCGTGTAGATAAAATTAAAAGGGTTATTGTTTTTCTATTAATGTTTTGGTGAACAATTAAAGGAATACAAAAGAAATAAAATATTTGAAGGATTGTACAAGAAAGTAAAGTGAGTAGATCGTAATATGTTTACTTGTGAATGAGTTATTATGGTGCACATAATTATAACAAAAACTGATTAATGGATTGTTATGAAATTGTGATGTGAATGATTGAAAGATGCTTGACTCTGAGATTTATTACATCATGAATTACACTTCATACTACATGAATAATTTCATGATTCGTCTGACAAGGGGGAGTGTTGGGTGAGGCCAAGAATAAAGTTGATGTCAATGTTGTGATGATGATGTGGTTGAAACGTACCCGTGCATAGGGAGATGATGAGAGTCATAAAATGCATCTTTACAGTACTTAATTGTTAGCATTTTAAGGTTGATCTAGGTTTGAATTGCACTTTTATACCTTAATAACTCTAAAGTGTCATTCTTGGATCATTGATCTATTTTGATGCATTTTTAGGTACTTTAAGTTCAAAAGAGATAGAAAAGCTATCATTGCTTAAAGTACAATGACTCGATGAACACCGAAGTGAAGGTTCACAAGCACTTGGAAAGGAGTTTCACTAAATTGCCAGAATTGCTCGTACAGATCAATCATCTTTGCAAATTAAACCGTATTGATGCAAGAAGAACCAGGAGATGGGCCATCTATGCTTAGAAAGATCCGGAAGTCTATTTTTTGAAGAATTTCACGGCTCATCAAAATGATTTTCCTAGAGAAAGTTATGGCAGTTTTAGTAGACAAAGGTCAAACCTTCAGAACAGCACCAGCTAGCACCGCGGTGCCCAGAACCTCCACATCTTGAACCACCAGCCAGCACTGCAGTGCCCATAAAGGAGCACCACAGCGTGCACACATTTTTCTTCTCCGAGCTTTGACCTAATTAGGATTTTAATGACTTTTTAATCCCTAAAACACCCTTGGACCTTGTGTATTATAAATAGACCACTTAGGGTTTGATATGATTATTATTCAAAAAATCCTTTTGAGAGGCTGGAGGCCTGGGAAAACATCATGAAGGCTGCCATACTCTCCCCCAACTAATCTCCAAGCAAGGCGAAGGGATGAATCCCTAGGTGTAGTTGTTCTTATTTTCTAGTCTTGATTCATTGTAGTTTGGATTTATTATCATTAAACATTGTTATGATTTACTTTTTAATCTAATTAGAAGATTTCCCCTTAATCTGGTGATTGCATCTTTCTCCCCCATATAAGTTTAGTCATGCTCTTCTTATGTGATGTTGTTGAGGTGTGATTGAGTTCGGCAGATTTCTCTTATAGATTTATCCATTACTACGGTATTGTCATTATGATATATTGTTGTTTCTTGATAATCTATAAGTTAGGTCATGTGTGCTTGAAAGCAAAGAGTATTTCATAACAATTACATTAGGGTTTATATCTAGGCTTTAATTGAATATTTTTCGATTACTTGTTTGGGATGTGAAACTTGCAATCGAGATAAAAATAACTAAATCAAGAATAGAATAAAGCAACGAACCTAGGGAGGATTCCCGGACCCTTGTTGTTCTCTATTATATTTACACAATTATTTCACACTACTTCAAACTTAGATTTTCTTGTTTAACTTTTATCGTTCGTTTTAAGGTTTGTACTTTCTCTTGTAGTTAGTTCTTCTCCTTGTGGAATCGATACCCCAAAGCTGTGCTACAACAACTGCGTTATGTTTTGGGCGTAATCAAATTTTGGTGCTGTTGCCGAGGAGACGCACTTAACTTAAGGAAGATTGTCAACTTTGAGACAAGACGGTAGAAGATTTGTAAATAGTTTTTCTTTTCAGCAGTTTGTAAAGGCAGTAACTTCGTTCCCTCTTTTAGCTTGCTGCATTATTTTCTTGTTGTTTTTTTATTATTATTATTTTGTGATCTTGCATGCCCCGATATAGAGACACTTTGGGTAGATTTGCTTGTAGGCCTGTGTTGGAGTCAGAATTAAATTCTTTTCTAAATTCTTTATTTGACAACCCATCTAGTCCCAAAGAGATGAGTGAACATGAATATCAACCACCTAGGACCCTTCAGGATTACCTCCACCCTACACGAACATTCACACCATCATGCATCATATTTCCAGCCAATACTCGCAATTTAGATTTTAAAATAGGGATGATACAATTACTCCCTACGTTTCATGGCTTGGAAAGTGAAAACCCATATGTGCACTTTAGGGAATTTGAGGAAACAGTTGCGGCTTTTCATAGTCAAGATGCAACTTTTGACATTGTGAGACTTAAGTTCTTTCCTTTCGCTTTGAAGGATAGAGATAAGAGTTGGCTATACTTACTGAGACCATGATCTATTGGGTTGTGGACTGAGATGACTCAGTTTTTTTTAATAAATACTTCCCCCAACATAAGACCAATGCTTTAAAAAGGCAAATCTCCACCTTTGCACAAAAGAATAGTGAGACTTAGGAGAGATTTAAGGAGTTGTTGAGTATGTGCCCTCACCATGGGTATGAGAGTTGGCACTTATTGAGCTATTTTTATGAGGGACTTACGTATAGGGAGCTCCAATTTCTAGAGATGATGTGTAATGGTAAGTTTTTAGAAAAAGATCCTGATGAGTCCATAGAATACCTCAATGAGCTTGCTGAAAAAAGCTCACACTTGGATTGGACTTAGTGCTACTGAAAGCACAAA
The DNA here is from genome assembly GCA_023935145.1 of Bretschneidera sinensis. Classification (NCBI taxonomy): domain Eukaryota; kingdom Viridiplantae; phylum Streptophyta; class Magnoliopsida; order Brassicales; family Akaniaceae; genus Bretschneidera; species Bretschneidera sinensis. The sequence goes on from CM043698.1 coordinate 110,942,129, forward strand.
TAGGTCACGACCTATAGGGCACCTGAATGGTGGTGGAATTTACCATCTCAGGGAAGAGGATAACCTTAAAGCTAAGGTCGAGATGCTCACTAGGGAACTAGAGGTGTTAAAGACTAAAAGCTCAAAGCCAACACAAGTAGCTAATCATGCAGCATCTTTGAAACCATGTTTTGTATGTAGAGGGGTATATCATCTCGCCCAAGAGTGCCCCACATTTACTGAGATGAGAGGGATGTATGAGGAACAATGTAATGCCTTAGGCATGTACAAGAAGCCTTTGACACCCTTCTCTGATACTTATAATCCGGGATGGCGAAATAACACCAATTTTAGCTGGAAGTCTGAAAACCAACAGCTTGAACAACCCTCTGCACAATATCTTCAACCATATCATGCACTTGTATCTTCTAGGAGTTCTTTAGAAGACACTTTACATGCTTTTATTGAGGCACAGAGTAAGACTAATAAAAAACTTGAATCTTTAATTATGCAGGCTGTTGAAGAAAATAAAGAGATAAAAAGCCAAGTGTCCAAGTTAATGAGCTACTTGAGTGTGACTGAGCGAGGCAAGTTCCCTTCTCAAGCTCAGTCCATACCCTATGGTCAACACCTAGCGCAGCAGAATATAAAGAAGGTGAATGCCATTTTGACACTAAGTAGTAAGTTATTACACATCCCAACAACGAAAAAATCAGAGGATGTGGACGAAACCCACCAAGCATACATGATTGACTCATTCATGGAAAAGGCCCAGCACCTTAATCCATTAGAGTCCACCCTCACCCATGGCTTCACAAGAGCACATATCATGCCAGAATTTTCGGCTGTTACTGATGACATCCTTGAGGCCTCTCCAAAGCATATAAGCAACAAATTTGGCAATGAAGCAGTGGCTGGTGCATTCAACCTATGTTTGTTTAGGAGGGAATAAGAGCATCGCAGCACCGGAACCTCCACATCTTGAACTGTTGTGAGTTTTAAATTACTCGCAAGCGCACGAGTAGTTTGCAATATAGTGTTGTGCAAGTGCGAGGTCGAATCCACAGGGAATGCGTTGTGAAAATAGCTTTTTATTTAAACTAACCTTATTTTAACCTAGTTTCGAGTTGTGAATTATATTTTGCAAAACAAATATAAACTAAACTAAATTGATTTAATGACTAATGATGAAAATACTAAGGTTTCTGAATCCACCCAACCAAAGTAAAGCATATATCTTTATGTTCTATATAAAAATAATCTATCAAAACATTCCATGAATCCAACTTTAAACAAAAAACAACGAATATCCCAATTAAACCAAAAGCATCCAATGTATCCGCTTTTAACAAATCACAAAGGAAATCCAATTTAATCGAAAAGAATTCGATGTATCCATCGGATGAAACACACAGAATATCCAACAGAACAATTAAAAAACTATCAATCGTAAGAATTTACTCAAACAATTGAAATAGAACATTTAAACTAAACATATCAGAATTGTATGAACATATCTGAAAATATAATGCTAAACAATGGCGAGGCTTCATCTTCAACTGCAGCTAAAGATTTTAACCACTCATGATCATGAAACTAAATTTCACAATAAAAAGTGCTAAGCATTAAAAACTTGAAAAGAATTAAAACTGACTGTACATTGGGAGAAATTCCACACGTTGTTGGGCAGCACTTCCCCCGGTGGTGGCAAAAACCCTTAGGAGATCTACTAGAATGCTAGTAGAAATCCACCAGACTGAACACTGAATAATGAAGTGAGGTAGTGTTTATATAAGGGAATTCCCGGAGTACAATGAGCTGTAAATTTGATGTGGGATACTACCCCTTGCGATCGATCGTAGCATAGCGCGATTAATCGCAGCATGGTGCGATGCAATGTGTCTAGCGCGCTGTAAGTGCTTCCTATCCGATGTGGGATGGCTGGTAACCTGCGATCGATCGCAGCCCTGTTGCGCTCGAGCACAGTATAGTGCGCTGCAATATATATGATACTACAAATGTTTCCTCTCCAATGTGGGATGTGCGAGTCACTTGCGATCGATTGCAAGTCTGGTGCGCTCGAGCGCAGGTGCGATTGATCTCATGCCTTGTGCGCATGATCTCATGTCCTGTGCACTTGATCGTACAAGGCATCCTCAACTTTTGCTCTTTAAGCCCTGTAGTTTCCACATTGCTTCATTTTATTCCAAAATCTATAAAAACACAGAAAATAGATAAAATAGCACGAAATAACATAACTAAGAACTTAACAAATGTAAACTAAGGGGCTAAAACATGTAATATTTAGCACTCATCAAATACCCCCAAACTTACATATTGCTAGTCCCAAAGTAATACGAAACTAAAAACTAAATGAAAAACAAAGAATATAAAGATAAGTTCATAACTCATGGTATCCAAAGATTTTAGGAGCACACACCACCATGATAATGATTCATGAGCAAGCTTAAAAAGATGAACCCATCTTCGCAATGAATAGAAATGTTAAAATCTAATTACTTGCAAAAGGCAGGTTAACGCATCATAAGTCTGACTCAGTGTAATGTGAATTAGCAAATAAAAATAAAGCTTTTGAATGAGTCCAATGTGTAAGGTCTCTAAGTCTCAAGATTCACCGCATTTCCCATCAGAATGAATGAAAATGGCATAGTTTTTATTTATTTATTTTTTTTTTATTGTAAGGCTCTGCTATGTTTAGTTTCCTTAAGCTTTCTAATTGACCCATGTAGCGAGTGTTGAGTCATTGACTCCCAAACCAGATGGTTTTAGGGCATTAGGTGTACAGACACCCCTTAGGACTTACTAATTCGAGTCAAAAAGGCTATGAAATTAAATTGACCCCAATGTATGAATAATATGGAAAGAGTTGACCTGGGATATGGAGAACTATCTAGACTGGTATGGCTCATAGTATACCCCCAAACTTGATCTGAAGTACGTGTTGTCCCTGAAAAATAAAGACTGGAAAACAAAAAATACTGGAAAAAAACATTAATCATAAATATGTAAAATAATAAACAATCAAAAAGGATAAGTTGTGGGGTGCCTCCTATGAGCGCTAAGTTTAAAGTCTTCAGCCAGACTCTCCTTAGTAGATGACCCTCAATTAGAGTAAATAGGATCTGTCAACAATATCGTCTCAATGTCCGAACTCCTCAACTCCAAGCATGGTTTTAGCCTCTGTCCATTTACCTTGAAATTGCTACCATTCTTTGGATCCTCAATCTCGATGGCCCCATGAGGAAAAACCGACCGAATAATAAAGGAGCCGGTCCATCGAGACTTGAGCTTGCTTGGGAAAAGATGCAAGCGTGAGTTGTAAAGAAGAACTTTTTGACCCGGCTCAAAAGCTCGTCTCAAAATGTTTTGGTCATGAGTCTTCTTCATTTGTGCTTTGTATGACCGTGCACACTCATATGCATCATTTCGCAGCTCCTCTAATTCATTGAGTTGGAGCTTCCTTTGGGAGCCAGCCTTCAAAAGATTAAAGTTCAGCTGTTTGATAGCCCAATAAGCTCTATGCTCTAATTTGACTGGAAGGTGACAGGCTTTTCCGTACACATACGATATGGAGACATGCCAATTAGCATCTTGAATGCTGTTCGATATGCCCACAGTGCATCAGTCAATCGCAGAGACCAATCTTTTCTATTAGGGTTCACAGTTTTCTCCAAAATGTGCTTAATCTCGTGATTGGAAATTTCCACTTGTCCACTCGTCTGTGGGTGATACAGGGTGGCAACTTTGTGTGTGATGAAATACTTCTTCATCAACTTCTCAAAAATCCTGTTGCAAAAGTGCTTACCTCCATCAGTTATAATTGCTCGAGGCGTACCAAAACGAGCAAAGATATTGTTCTTCAAAAATTGACCACAACTCTATGGTCGTTGGTCTTGCATGCAACTGCTTCCACCCATTTGGACAGATAGTCCACAACAACTAGAATGTACAGATAGCCAAAAGAGTTTGGGAAAGGTCGCATAAAATCAATGCCCCACACGTCAAAAATCTCAACAATCAGAATGGGGTTGAGGGGCATCATATTCCTCCTAGAAATACTCCCTAGCTTTTGGCAACGTGATGCGATGAAATTAACACTAGCAAGTGCACTAATCGTTCAAGTAATAAAATGATGAGTAAATATCGTTCCCAATGAGGACTGAGCAAATACTACAGAAATTATGACTCAACTCTTGCTGTTATTTGAGCAAACGAATAATTATAGGAGAAAAGTTTACTAGCAATTAACTAAAGAAAAAAAACAAAAGCACAAATAATTAATGGAAGATTTGCAAACTTTGGAATGAAGACTTTTATGAACTAACGTGCTAAGGACTCGACTTCACCTAAACTATATATTGACAAGAGTTTTGAATGGATAAGTTTCACTTACTATGTTTTTCAAGATGGTAGAATCCTCAATCAATTGGTTATCCTTATTCAAGTCTAACCACAATCTCGAGAATCATCAACTTCAAATAACCATATTCCAGGTATATTATAGATTGATTCAACTTAAGATGCATTAAGTTCAATGGAATTCTTTTCTGTTAAATCTCCCTATTCGGTTACAGTTTAAACGGACCACATGAACTTCCTAGAATCCCTATTCAGTTACTCCTATTTCATTCATGGCATGTTTTACCCTGGCTTTGCATAGCTAACAATCCAAAATCATATTTATTAATTCAACTATTCATAAAAGCATAGCTTCTCTATTCGACACATCACTATGCCTCAAGAAGGAATCAAAATAATAAACAGCATTAAGAACAATAAAACACACTCTTTGAAAAATAAAGTAAATTCCAACTTGTCCAAATAGCACTTAAGACATAGGTTTAGGACCCATCTATCCTTAACACAAAAATATCTACTCCATAATAATATTCAAACAACCTATGTTCATATTATAAAGCATCAACATAGCTAGATAAGAATAATACAAAACCAGAGAAGAATGATTTAAAAACTTGATGCGTAACCTCCTGGAGTGTCTTCAACTCTCCTTTTGCGTCTCCTCTCCTCCAAATCCTGTTTTTTTCTTCTACGGCCACGCTCTCCCCTCTTGTTCAGCTAGGGTTTCTATTTATAACTTTCAGAATCCGCGGGCTGGCGCTGCAGCGCCAACATCCCAACGCTGCAGCTTCAAGACGTAATTCTAACCCTAGTCTAGCGCTGCAGCATTGACTTTCTGTCCAAATCCTCTCTTTTTATCAGCTACCAGTGCTGCAGCGCCAACATCCCAGCGCTGCAGCCTTGAGTTTCTGTCTCCTTTGTGCATTTTGGCCTTCTAGTGCTCTCCAGTGCTCCAGCAAGTGTCTGCACAATAGATTTCCATGACTTAGCATTGATCATTCAACTAAAACAACTTATTAGTAAAATAAGATAAACTAAACTCAAATTGCTAAAAACACATGCAACACAATTCTAATGCTTAAGGTCAACACCAAAAACGTGCCTAAAAGTAGTATAATAACATGATTTAGTCAGAGTTATCACACCCCCAAATTTACGTTTTTGCTAGTCCTCGAGCAAACTAGAACAAAATTCTATGCACACACAACCTAAGAGTGAGAGATGGTTTGATTAGATTTGATATAACATGCCTCAAAGATTGCATATAGATTATAACGCATGAAAACTTTCCAAATGCTACTAATGTCTAGAATTTCAAATTTATCGCCAGCTTTATCTTACATCAAATTCTTCAAACACGTGTGTGTAACACCTTTATAAACTTAATCGTCTCGCCACTCTGATTGGTTTATGCAAGCAAGTAGGATAATGCCAATCTTTCAAAGTCTATAAGCTTGCTTTTCACACCACTCTCCACTAATGTAGGCCATGACAATACCCGAGATCACCAGAACTTTATTCAGCTTGTAACTTTGGCTAAGGTTAAGGTATGGTAAAAGATTTATTTGAGGCTCACATCACCTTAAGCACATCAACCAATAACAATTTTATTTCAAACTTTCCCTCAGTTATCATGGAATACTTCCAATACTTTTGCTGTTGTCACATCTTCTTCTTATTCTTTTCTTCTTCTTTTTTTTTTGTATGCTTGTACTATAGTAGCACCAGTCTTTATTTCCGTGTGCATTAATGAAACCACAACATAACATGTACACGATGATCAAACACGGCTTTGTCAACTGCCTGTGATAGGCAGAATACAACTTGATCAAATAGTTCATGTGGTACACTTTTTAACTTCAATCTTTCCCTTGGTCACTCTCGATCGAAAACATTTGGTACTTAACACAGCCAAGTCAAATACCGCTTTCTCTTGCTTAATCCTCTGCCACCACTTAAGAGAATAGTCCATTCATTAATCGATGTGCTCATAGGTGAAAGGTAGAGTTGTAGCATTTTTTTTTTCATGTTTTCCTTTTTTTTTTCTTTTTTTAAAAAAAAATAGTTTAGATGATCGAGTGACAAGATAATAGATATCCAAGCTCAAAAGGGGAAAACTAAGGATAATCACATATCATAGGTTGGCTAGAAAGGCTCAAACTTTCCAAACATGGCCTGGATCCTTTATTTGGTATTGTACTACCTAGGATTTCGCCTCGAGTGGTCTTCAAAAAAGTTCTAAAGTCGAAGAGATCACAAGAACTACACTGCTCACATAAACGTTCTCCGAAACAGTAAGACAATAAAGTGCTTAGGTGTAACTGCTCATTGTATTCAAAGAGTTCGATGTAAAATAAATTCAACAACAAATTCAAGCACACAGACAAACACAACATTTTTCAAATTTTCAATGGCTATAATCAAGTTAATCTATTTCTCATCATTGACAGAATCAAAATCAAACCACCGAAAGCACTCAGATAAAACAAACAGAAAAATAACTAGAAACATGAGCAGCACACAACACTCAGATAAAGTTCCCACCCCCAAACTTAAATGACACATTGTCCGCAATGTATAAAATTTGAATCATAAAGTAAGAGAAAGGAACTTCCCTGATTAGTCAGAGCCCGAATTAATCATCCTTGTCAATGTCCTCATCCTCCGGATCATTGCTATAACCGGGATATGGTGGTGCGATGAGGGAAGAAGGTTGAATTTTAGTGCTTTGGAGAGAAAGAGGTGTTGGGAATCAGAAATTGTATATGACCTAACAGTGACAGATCATTTTATTTAAAAGCCTAGTGTGCGGCCTGGCGCTGCAGCGCCAACTTCCCAGCGCTGCAGCGCTGAATCTTTAGACAGATCAGCGTGTAAGAGCAGTATCAGCGTGTGAGGGCAGGACCTGGCGCTGCAACGCCCAAAGTGTGAGGCTGCAGCACGGAATCTCTGTCCTGACTCCAAGTAATCCTGAAAATCAACCAAGAAGAATACATTTTAAAGCCATAAAAATTGAATTAACCGATAAACTAAACAACACAAAAAAATTTAAACACACAAAATAACTTCAAAAGGCAAGAAAAATTTAAAAAAATGTTAGTTCTAATTTATAGTCTTTAGCTTGACTTTCTAATTTATGGCTCTTGAAGAATTGTTGTGGACGATTGAGGGTCAAACATCCCTATGATGTAGTGCTTCAATCTGTGTCCGTTGACCTTGAACATCTCCTTGTTTTTCTCATGTCGTAATTCAACGGCACCAAAAGGTGATACACTTATCATGGTGTATGGTCCAGTCCACCGAGATTTTAGCTTTCTTGGAAATATGTGCCTTCTTAGGACTTCCCGTAACCGTTCCTCCATTTTACCTGTCAACGAAGAAGATATTATAGTAGGGAAAATATTTTTCTCTAAATAAGCATATTTCAAATGAGTAAGTAAAGTTTTCAATTCAGTTATTATTATTTGTTCTTCTGGTACTTCTTTACCCATTTTAGACTCCAATTTCCTTGCTTCTTCTTGGATGACGAGTTCTTTAGTGGTAGTAGTTCCTGATTCCATGATGCATCTCTCTGAAGTATCTTCATTTAATGTTTTCTCCTGAAACTCCTCAATGAGGTTATCAATAATATCCACTTGAAAACAAAAAGAAGTAGATAAGCCAGAAGGGTATTTCATAATTTTATACATATCAAAAACCACTTGCTCATCATTGACTCTTAAAGTCAATTTCCCTTGTTGTACATCAATTAGGGCTCTCCCTGTAGCAAGGAATGGACGTCCAAGTATAAGAGGTATCTCACGATCCTTTTCCATGTCGAGAACAATGAAGTCTACAGGGAATATAAATTTATCAACCTTTACCAGTACATCTTCTATAATTCCCCGTGGTCTCTTAATAGATCGATCAACTATTTGCAATGACACTGTCGTTGTTTTGACTTCTCCTAATCCAAGTTTCCTAAAAATTAAAAGAGGCATAAGGTTAATACTTGCACCAAGGTCACACAAAGCTTTATCAAAGAATGAACTTCCCAAAGTGCAGGGTATAGTAAAACTCCCTGGATCTTTCAATTTTGGAGGTAGCTTGTTTTGCAGTATGGCGCTGCACTCTTCGGTTAACATCACCGTTCCATGTTCCTCAAGCTTTCGTTTATTAGACAAAATTTCCTTCAAAAATTTAGTGTAACTAGGCATCTGTGATAAAGCCTCTGCAAATGGAATGTTAATATGCAATTTCTTGAAAATCTCTAAAAATTTTGAAAATTGCTTATCTAGTTTTTCTTTCATAAATTTCTGAGGATAGAGAAGAGGTGGCATATATTTAGTTTCAGAGTTAGAATCGATCAAACCTTTACCAGTAGACTTCTTTTCTGAAACAAGTTTCTCCTCTTGCATGGTCTCTTCTTTCTAACCTTCTTGATTAGTGATTTCTTTAGATTTTGGTTCATCCAATTGTGTGCCACTCCTTAGTGTTATGGCATTGACATCCTCCTTAGGATTTTTTTCTATGTTGCTCGGAAGAGAACCTTGTGCACGTCTAGAAATTATAGTTGCTAGTTGGCCCACCTGAACTTCCAGATTTTTGATGGATGCTTCTTGATTTTGGAACCTAGTTTCTGCTACATTTAAGAATTTGGCCATCATATCCTCCAAGTCTGACTTTTTTTCTTGAGGTGGATATTCAGGAGGAGGTTGTTTCGCATTGCTTTGATTCCAAGACAAGTTTGGGTGATTTTTCCATCCCGGATTATATGTATTACTATATGGATTGTTTTGCCTGTGAAAATTTGAAACAAAATTAGCTTGTTCAGCAAATGAATTAGATGCAAATTGATTACCTGCCTGACAGTTACTGCTATGGTGGCCAATACCACCACACAATTCACATATAACATTCGTAGTAGGATAAAGTCCATCTTCTTGGTGAGAACCTCCATTTATGCTGTTAAAGCTATAACAGCATCTATATTGTGCAATCCCGAGGCTCTATTAATAGGTAACCTTTCAACTGGCCATTGATAAGAATTTGTGGCCATCTCTTCTAGCAATTCAATAGCTTCTTCTGGAGTTTTTCTCATGATAGTGCCACCTGCAGCTGCATCAATCATGTTTCGAGTTATACTGGTTTGTACCTGCATCCAAGTGGGCAACTCATGATGAAGACATCTTCTCAAAAGGTCTTTAAAACGTTCCCATGCCTCATAGAGTGACTCTCTATCGACCTGCAAAAATATAGTAATTTCATTACGTAACTTTGCAGTTTTTGAAGGAGGAAAGTATTTCTCTAAAAAAATTTATGCCAATTCTGCCCATGTCATTATGGATCCTGCTAGCAAAGAAGTCAACCGGCTTTTTGCTTTATCCCTCAGTGAAAATGGAAAAAGTCTTAAGCGAATTGCATCCTCCGATACTCCATTATGCTTAAATGTGTCGCACAGTTCAAGGAAACTCACCAAGTGAACATTCGGATCTTCTTGCGATAAGCCCCCAAATTGTACTGAATGTTGAATCATCTGAATGATGGCAGACTTAATTTCAAAATTGTTCGCTTGTATAGGTGGTCGTCGGATGCTAGATTCAACACCATCCATCTTTGGCATAGCATAATCCCATAGTGCACATTGCACCTCTGCATTGTTCCCTTCTGCCATTGTATTAACTGTTACTGGTGCTGCTCTTCTCAAAGCGTGAAAAGTGCACTTAATCTCTGGATTAAGTTCTGCAAGTATTCTCCCATTAGTACGTGTCATGCACTAGAAATGAAAACCCTGCAAAACAGACTTAAAAACCAACTTAACAAACTCTCAAATTAACTAGTAGAATCACAATAAATGTAATATTTTATTTCAGTCCCCGGCAACGGCGCTAAAAACTTGATGCGATGAAATTAACACTAGCAAGTGCACTAATCGGTCAAGTAATAAAATGATGAGTAAATATCATTCCCAATGAGGACTGAGCAAATACTACAGAAATTATGACTCAACTCTTGCTGTTATTTGAGCAAACGAATAATTGTAGGAGAAAAGTTTACTAGCAATTAACTAAAGAAAAAAAACAAAAGCACTAATAATTAACGGAAGATTTGCAAACTTTGGAATGAAGACTCTTATGAACTAACGTGCTAAGGACTCGACTTCACCTAAACCATAATTGACAAGAGTTTTGAATGGTCAAGTTTCACTAACTATGTTTTTCAAGATGGTAGAATCCCCAATCAATTGGTTATCCTTATTCAGGTCTAACCACAATCTCGAGAATCATCAACTTCAAATATCTATATTCCAGATCTATTCTAGATTGATTCAACTTAAGAAGCATTAAGTTCAATGGAATTCCTTTCAGTTAAATCTCCCTATTCGGTTACGGTTTAAACGGACCACATGAACTTCCTAGAATCCCTATTCGGTTACTCCTATTTCATTCATGGCATGTTTTACCCTGGCTTTGCATAGCTAACAATCCAAAATCATATTTATTAATTCGACTATTCATAAAAGCATAGCTTCTCTATTCGACACATCACTATGCCTCAAGAATGAATCAAAATAATAAACAACATTAAGAACAATAAAACACACTCTTTGAAAAACAAAGTAAATTCCAACTTGTCCAAATAGCACTCAAGACATAGGTTTAGGATCCATCTATCCTTAACACAAAAATATCTACTCCATAATAATATTCAAACAACCCATATTCATATTATAAAACATCAACATAGCTAGATAAGAATAATACAAAACCGGAGAAGAATGATTTAAAAACTTGATACGTAGCCTCCCGGAGTGTCTCCAACTCTCCTTTTGCGTCTTCTCTCCTCCAAATTCTATTTTTTCCTTCTACGGTCGCGCTCTCCCATCTTGTTCAGCTAGGGTTTCTATTTATAACTTTCAGAATCCGTGGGCTGGCGTTGCAGCGCTAACATCCCAGCACTGCAGCTTCAAGACGTAATTCTAACCCTTGTCTGGCGCTGCAGCTTCCACTTTCCAGCGCTGCAGCGCCAATTTTCTGTCCAAATCCTCTCTTTTTGTCAGCTACCAGCACTGCAGCGCCAACATCCCAGCGCTGTAGCCTTAAGTTTCTATCTCCTTTGTGCATTTTGGCCTTCCAGTGCTCTCCAGTGCTCCAGCAAGTGTCTGTACAATAGATTTCCATAACTTAGCATTGATCATTCCACTAAAACAACTTATTAGTAGAATAAGATAAACTAAACTCAAATTGCTAAAAACACATGCAACACAATTCTAATGCTTAAGACCAACACCAAAAACGTGCCTAAAAGTAGTAGAATAACATGATTTAGTCAGAGTTATCACAACGCTCACAAGATACACAGTAAGTGTGAGAGTCTCGGAACAGGGTAATAGAATCCGCACTGCAAAATCTTTGTGGCGGTCTTTTTAGCACTAGAATGGCCTCCACAAACATGATCATGACAAAAGATGATGATATTAGATTGGTCATGCTCAGGAATACATCTTTTGATGATCTGATCGGGACAATAATTGAACAGGTAAGGATCATCCCAGAAAAAATGTTTTACCATGGCCAAAAACTTTGATTTATCTTGTCGCCCCCAATGTAAAAGCATTTGACCGGTGACAAGATAGTTCACTATATCAACAAACCATGGCGTGGGATTGTAAGCAATGTACATCAATTTCTCATCAAGAAAGGTCGCAGAAATGGGAGTGGCGGCCTCAGTGAAATCCACTATCAACCTAGACAAATGGTCCGCCACCACATTTTCGGAACCTTTCTTATCCCGAATCTCTATATCAAACTCTTGAAGCAGTAAGATCTATCGGATAAGATGAGATTTAGCATCTTTTTTAGAGAAAAGATACTTCAATGCTGCATGGTCCGAGTAGATAATGACTTTAGATCCTAACAAGTAGGATTTGAACTTGTCTCATGCAAAAACGACTGCTAGCAACTCCTTCTCAATGATAGAGTAATTGAGTTGTGCGTTGTTTAGAGTTCAACTTGCATAATAGATAACATGAGGAAGTTTATCAACATGCTGCCCCAAAACAACTCCAACAGTATAGTCTGATGCATGACACATAATTTCAAAAGGCACACCCCAGTTGGGTGGCTGAATAATCGGTGTGGACGTCAGAATCTTCTTCAAATCCCCAAATGCTTTCTTACAATCTTCATCAAATACAAATGGGGTATCCTTCATTAATAACTTGCACAAGGGCCGGGCGATCTTGCTGAAATTCTGGATAAATCACCTGTAGAATCCTAAATGGCCCAGAAAAGAACGAACCTCCGTCACTGTACGTGGGGGTGGAAGGTTGGAAATCAGGTCCACCTTCGCTTTGTCGACCTCAATCCCCCGATGGGATATGACGTGCCCCAATACAATACCTTGCTTGCCCATAAAATGGCACTTCTCCCAATTAAGCACCAGGTTCTTCTCCTTGCACCGCACTAAAACCAAAGTGAGATGGTGTAGACACTCCTCAAATGATGAAACAAAGATAGAGAAGTCATCCATGAAAATCTCTAAAGAATGCTCCACCATGTCAGAGAATATGCTGACCATGCACCACTGAAAAGTAGCAGATGCATTGCATAACCCAAAAGGCATGCGACGGTAGGCGAATGTCCCAAAAGGATAGGTAAAAGTTGTTTTCTCCTGATCTTCGGGGTCCACAGGGACCTGGTTATATCAAGAATAACCATCCAAAAATCAATAATACTTGTGCTCAGCCAAACGCTCCACCATCTGATCAATAAATGGGAGTGGAAAATGATCCTTCCTTGTCGCAGCGTTCAATTTACGGTAGTCTATACACACTCTCCACCCTGACTGAACATGAGTTGGCACCAACTCATCGTCTTTATTCTTCATTACCGTTAATCCAGCTCGCTTGGGCACGACATGAATCGGGCTTACCCACTTGCTATCAGAGATGGGATAAATGATCCCTGCATCTAACAGCTTAATTACTTCTGCCCTCATAACCTCTTACATAGTTAGGTTGAGCCTTCTTTGTGGCTCCCTCGATGGCTTGGCATTCTCCTCCAAATGTATCTTGTGCATTACCAACGAGGGGCTGATTCCCCTGATATCCTCAATAGTCCAGCCTATAGCTTCCTTGTGCTCTCTCAAAACATCTAATAATTTCTCCTCTTAAGCCTCAACCAAATCTGAAGCTATAATCATAGGCAAAGACTCTGCTGGACGTAGGAACATATACTGAAGATTATCCGGTAAAGGTTTAAGTTCCTTCTTAGGAGGCTCAAGTTCTTCAGTCTCTTCCTTCTCACTACTCTCCATAGGAGCAGACTCTAAAATGGCATTTGCTTGCTCAAGTAACTTATCCAAATCCAGATCCTCTCCAAACTGAGCAAATGATGCCTCCAGGGGGTCCTCCATGCTTGATTCATCCACTGTCTCTTCAACATCTCCTCTATTAAGCATATATTTCTCACTTCAGCAAATTCCAGTGGTTGTTTAGTGATATCAAAAATATTCAACTCCGCTGTCATATTTCCGAAGGAAATCTTTATCATCCCTGTTCTACAATTGATTAGGGCATTAGTCGTGGCTAAGAATTGTCACCCTAGAATCACCGATATCTGAATCCCTATATTTTGGACCGGCTCTGTATCTAGTATAATAAAATCCACGGGGAAATAAAACTGATCTACCTTTATCAAAACATCTTCAACTACTCCCCGTGGTATTTGCACTGACCTGTCAGCCAATTGAAGTGTTGTGGATATGGGCTTCAATTCTCTTAATCCTAACTTCAAATAGACTAAATAGGGTAAAAGATTCACACTGGCTCCTAAATCCAATAGAGCCCTCTCAATCTGGCTGACTCCTATCATGCAAGAGATGGTAGGACACCCTGGGTCCTTATACTTTATCGGCAGCTTGCACTGAAGGACTGAGGTAACCTACTCGGTCAAAAATGCCTTCTTTGGGACATTTATCCTCCTCTTGATAGTGATCAAGTCCTTTAAGAACTTGGCATATGATGGCACTTGCTCGATGGTGTCCAAAAGTGGAATATTGATTTGGACTCGCTTGAACACCTCCAGAATTTCTTCAAACTTCCCTCCTTTCTTGGGCGCTTGTAATCTCTCAGGGTAAGGTGCTTTAGGTATAAATGACCTAGGAGGGTCATTCACAGTAAGAGTGGCTGTAGATGGCTCAACATCTCTCTTCTCCTTGTTGCCACTTTCTTGCCCTTGCTACATAGCAGGGCTCTCTTCCACTCGATTTTCCACTTGTCTCCCAGACCTTAATGTGATAATCGATTGCACTTGTTCCTCCCCATGCGTAGAAGTTGATGAATTTCCAACCATAAATTGTCTCTTCGGGTTGGGCACGAGCTGACTGGGGAACTTTCCCCTTTCTCTTTCACCCAAGTGACTTGCGATTTGCCCCATTTGACTCTCTAGATTGGCAATCGCTTGGGTGTTTACTATTGTCGCACTCCTCATTTCGCTGATGGATTAGCCGGTCATCTTCATGAACTCCTTGAAGGTGTCCTCCAATGACTGTGAAACCGGCGTTGGCGCTTGAGTGGGAGTAATGGTAAGCAGATGCTGGTGCTGGATGGACTGAGCGACCATGACTTGGAATTGGTGGAGGCAATCTAGGAGGGTATTGATTATGAGCATGATGAGGGGCTCTTCCCTGATTCAGCGATTGGTTCTGCTTCCATGAAAAATTAGGGTGGTTCCACCACCCTGGATTGTAAGTCTTAGAGTAGGATCCACTTGATTGCCTCCGATAGTCATTGAAAGCGTTTACATGTTCCATGGGACACTCGGCAAAAGCCAACATAGATGGAAAATTTTGTGCTAAATGCATAGGACTAGCACAGATGGAACATCAATCGTCATTAATTGTATTGGCAGCATTAATGGACTTGCCCATAGTGAGAGCGTCAATTTTCTTGGTGAGAGCATCTATCTTTATCTTCAAGTCAGTCTCCTCCTTAATCTCATAGATGCCTTCTTTCCTAGGAGCGCGAATGGACTTATCCCGACAGCTTGAAAAATCCCACTGCTGCGAGTTGTTGGACAGTTTGTCCAATGCCTTGTATGCTTCATCCCCTGTCAGACTTAAGAATGCTCCCCCCCCATTCATAAACTCGATCATGCTACGGTTGGGTTGAGTCAACCCTTGGTAGAAGAACTGAACAAGTTTTCACTTTTCATATCCATGTGGAGGGCATCTAATCAGTAACTCTTTAAAACGCTCCCAACTCTCAGAAAACTTCTCATCCTCCTCCTGAGTGAAAGAACTAATCTCCTTTCGGTACTCATTCACTCTAGATGTTGGGAAAAATTTATTATAGAATTTACTCAGCAGATTTTTCCAAGATGTAATAGACCCGGACGTGTTGGAATCCAACCATGCCCTAGCTCTATCATGAAGAGAAAAAGGGAAAAGTCTAAGATAGACTGACTCCTCAGAGAAGTTCTGGAACTTGAATGTGGCACGAATATCTTTGAACTTCTTTACATGGCTGTAAGGATTTTCAAGATCTAAGCCATGAAATGAGGGTAGGAGTTGGATGACATGTGGCTTTAAATCAAAATGGGTAGCATTGGTGGGTGGCAACACGATGCAGGAAGATGAGTTAGTCGCAACTGGTGCGAACAAATCTCTCAGGGATGTGGTGGAGTCCATGTTCCACGCTCCAGGTTGCTCTTGGTTCCTCAAGTTTTCTCCCATCTCAATTGTCTCTAGTTCAGTAAGTGACTTCTTCTGTCTCCTAAGAGTTCTTTCTAAATCGGGATCTAAAGGTGTCAATTCTAAATTCAAGGATCTCTGACCAAGCATACGCCAAACAGAAAATAGTAAAACAAACTAACTAGTAGAAACAGCAAAATAAAATAAAATAAAACAAAAATGCTAACTAAACTAGTAGAAAAATAAAATCAATTTAGACGAAAATTTCACAAACAAACACAATTCCCCGGCAACGGCGCCAAAAACTTGTTGTGAGTTTTAAATTACTTGCAAGCGCACGAGTCGTTTGCAATATAGTGTTGTGCAAGTACAAGGTCAAATCCACAGGGAATGCATTGTGAAAATAGATTTTTATCTAAACTAACCTTATTTTAACCTAGTTCCGAGTTGTGAATTACATTTTGCAAAACAAATATAAATTAAACTAAATTGATTTGATGACTAATAATGAAAACACTAAGGTTTCTGAATCCACCCAACCAAAGTAAAGCATATATCTTTATGTTCTATATAAAAATAATCTATCAAAACATTCCATGAATCCAACTTTAAACAAAAAACAACGAATATCTCAATTAAACCAAAAGTATCCAATGTATCCGCTTTTAACAAATCATAAAGGAAATCCAATTTAATAGAAAAGGATTCGATGTATCCATCAGATGAAACACACAGAATATCCAACAGAACAATTAAAAAACTATCAATCATAAGAATTTACTCAAACAATTGAAATAGAACATTTAAGCTAAACATATCTGAAAATATAATGCTAAACAATGGCGAGGCTTCATCTTCAACCTCAGCTGAAGATTTTAGCCACTCATGATCATGAAACTAAATTTCACAATAAAAAGTGCTAAGCATTAAAAACTTGAAAAGAATTAAAACTGACTGTACATTGGGAGAAATTCCACATGCTGTTGGGCAGCACTTCTCCCGGTGGTGGCAAAAACCCTTAGGAGATCTACTAGAATGCAAGTAGAAATCCACCAGACTGCACACTGAATAATGAAGTGAGGTAATGTTTTTATAAAGGATTTCCCGAAGTACAATGAGTTATAAATTCGATGTGGGATACTGCCCCTTGCGATCGATCGCAGCATGGTGCGATCGATCGCAGTATTGTGCGATGCAATGTGTCTGGTGCGCTCTGAGTGCTTCCTATCTGATGTGGGATGGCTGGTCAATTACAATCGATCGCAGCCCTGTTGCGCTCGAGCACAGCACAGTGCGCTGCAATATATATGATACTGCAAATGTTTCCTCTCCAATGTGGGATGTGCGAGTCATTTGCGATCGATTGCAAGTTTGGTGCGCTCGAGTGCAGGTGCGATTGATCTCATGCCTTGTGCGCACGATCGTAGGTGTGATCGATCACATGTCCTGTGCACTCGATCGCACTAGGCATCCTCAGCTTTTGCTCTTTAGGCCCTGTAGTTTCCACATTGCTTCATTTTATTCCGAAACCTATAAAAACATAGAAAACACAGAAAATAGTTAATATAGCATGAAATATCATAACTAAGAACTCAACAAATGTAAACATGTAATATTTAGCACTTATCATGAACCACTAGCCAGCACCGCAGCACCGATAAAGAAGCACCGCAACGGGCACACGTTTTTCTTCTCCGAGCTTTGACCTAATTAGGATTTTAATGACTTTTTAAACCCTAAAACACCCTTGGACCTTATGTATTATAAATAGACCACTTAGGGTTTGATATGATTATTATTCAAAACATCCTTTTGAGAGGCCGAAGGTCGGGGAAAACATCATGAAGGCTGCTATACTCTCCCCCATGGCCAACTAATCTCCAAGCAAGGCGAAAGGATGAATCCCTAGGTGTAGTTGTTCTTATTTTATAGTCTTGATTCATTGTAGTTTGGATTTATTATCATTAAACGTTGTTATAATTTACTTTTTAATCTAATTAGAAGATTTCTCCTTAATCTGATGATTGCATCTTTCTCCCCCATATAAGTTTAGTCATGCTCTTCTTATGTGATGTTGTTGAGGTGTGATTGAGTTCGTTAGATTTCTCTTATAGATTTGTCTATTACTGCAGTATTGTTATTATGATATATTGTCGTTTCTTGATAATCTATAAGTTAAGTCATGTGTGCTTGAAAGCAAGGAGTATTTCATAACAATTACATTAGGGTTTATATATGGGCTTTAATTGAATATTTTCCGATTGCTTGTTTAGGATGTGAAACTTGTAATCGAGATAAAAACAACTGAATCAAGAATAGAATAAGGCAACGAACCTAGGGAGGAATCCCGGACCCTTGTTGTTCTCTATTATATTTACACAATTATTTCACACTACTTCAAACTCAGATTTTCTCGTTTAACTTTTATCGTTCGTTTTAAGGTTTGCACTTTCTCTTGTAGTTAGTTTGTCTCACTATGGAATCGACACCCCAAAGCTGTGCTACAACAACCGCGTTATGTTTTGGGCGTAATCAGGAGACGTCCCCATGGTTTTGTGATTTGCCCAATGGTGGGCAGTATGATGAAAATTTTGTAGATTTGCTTAATGGCGGGGCATTACAATGAAAATGACTTGAAATGTGAAATGAAATAAATAAAGATATATAATGCATTGCATTTCATATAATTTTTGTTGCATATTATGGATAATGAATGTTGTGATGGAAATCACCCATGAGGGACGTGTGGATGATTGTTGTAATTGGCTCATGAGAGACATGTGATGTGAAATTTCCTAATGAGGAGTGTTGAATGTATTTGGCCCGGTAAAGGGTGTGAATATTGTTCTGGAATAGAAAAAAAAATGATGAAGCAGAAATCTCTTATAATTTTGTTGATTTTATGATGTTTGCAAATGTGTTATGAAATTATAGGTTTGGATTTAAATTAAGGAAAAATTGATGACCTTCTTGTGATATTGGTATTTTATTCTTGTTAAGAATTTAAGAAAAGTGATAGGAGGAAACTCAATAATATTTTTACTTATACTTTATGTTGCTTCTAAAGTTTATTAGACATAGATGTTAGCATGTAGCTCATAGCCCACATTTCATCTTGCCACTTCTTATAAGTGGTAACCTCTTCTTATAGAAAATTATTAGTAATAGTTGTTAGAACTGACTTATCAAGAGACTAAGCCATTTTTTTAATTGAGAACGATTCTTAAATTCCTTGGCCAATCTAAGAGATTAGACCAGTCAGTCTATTTCCATTAATTATGCACGATAATGAGTTTAGTCATCGTGATCTATGATGTAACAACATATAAAATTAGCATCTATTCATATTATTAACTACCATAAAAATTTGGTCTTTAATCTAAATGGTACCTCCCACTATTCTTTTTTATTCCCACAACCTCAATGCTGAAAGTGAAAAACCCCTTTGGAAGGTTTCCTAATAGGGATCAGGATCCTATCACTTGTACATTAAGCCTTGTGGTGACACAACAAATTAATAATGTACTTGATGGCAGATAACTTTTATGATTTGCATCTCATATAATTCTCAATCATAATTTAGCCTCTTAAATGTATATATGACCTTGTGGTGACACAACAAATCATATCTACTTTAGTTAAGCACACCATTCCTCACAAGTGTAAATTAGTTATGTAACCTTTGTGGTGACACAACAGAGCTATATCGTTTGTTTACCTCATGTACATCACATGTTTTAACAGATAATATAATTTTCCTATAGGTGTAAACCTTGTGGCGACATAACAAATTTACACATAAGAAACTTTGCATATTACATATAATGGTTGAAGACTACGAACATTCAATCCTAATGATTTATGTTTACAACTTAATATTAAACTTTTGTGCATTAGGGATTAGAGTATTTAGGTTTAGATCTCATCATTTAAACATGCATGAAATACATATAACAAGCATATAATCTAATTACATGCATATATATTTTAACCTAAGTGGATGACTATAGACTTTCTAAGCGTGATTTACTTGAGCCAATAAAGTAAATCACTTGTTTAAACCCTAGGTAATTTATATATGAATACATTCCATATATTCAAAGCGTCTTCAATCTTCAAATGGTCCACCATGCTTCCTTACACACTTAATGAGAGCCATAAAATGCATCTCAACAGTACTTAATTGTTGGCATTTTAGTGTTGATCTCTATCTTAATTGCACTTTTATATGTTAATAACTCTAAAGTGATATTCTTGAATCATTGACTTAATTTGGTGCATTTTCAGGTATCTTGAGTCCAAAAGAGATGGAAAAGATATCATCACTTAAAGCACGAAGCTTGGATACATATCGGAGTGGAAGAGTGGTTACGAAGAGACAAAATGATGAAAAACATTCAAAATCCAAGAGCCGATGCATGCCAAGAGCAAAAGGAGTGGTTTAATCATTTGAATAAGCTAGAGCAACAGTGAGCACCGTGGCGTGGCAAGAGCAGTGCCGCACCCTCCAGCACCAAACTACCTTGCACCCTCCTAACATCTTGGCATAGCTAGGGCATCGCCTCACCCTCCAGCAAAGTACAATCTTAGACCACAGGTGAGCGCTGAGGCACCCAGAAGGGAGAGGTGCGGCGCACACACGGTCTCCTGACCTAATTAGGGTCTCTAAATGACAATTTTGAGCCCACAAATACCCTTGAAACCTTGTACTATAAATAGGTCACTTAGGGTTGAAGAAAAAATGGCAATCAAGGTCTGGAAAACTCAAAGAAGCAACCTCATTCTCCTCCATCAAAGTGTTCAGCCATCAGCTCCATGG
This sequence comes from Bretschneidera sinensis, assembly GCA_023935145.1. Lineage (NCBI taxonomy): Eukaryota > Viridiplantae > Streptophyta > Magnoliopsida > Brassicales > Akaniaceae > Bretschneidera > Bretschneidera sinensis. The sequence goes on from CM043698.1 coordinate 110,962,980, forward strand.
CGAACTAATCTCCAAGCAAGGCGAAGGGATGAATCCCTAGGTGCAGTTAATATTTAATTCTTTTATTAGTTCAGTTGTAATTGGGATTTATTGTCAAACATTGTTATGACTTATTGTTAATCTAATTAGAAGATTTCTTTTCAATCTGGTGATTATTTCTTTCTCCTTGATATAAGTTTAGTCATGCTTTTCTCATGTCGAGTCTGTTTGGATGTGATTGAGTCCGGTAGACTTATTCTTTATGGTTGTCCATTACTGCATTATTGTCGTTAAAGATATATTTTCATTTCTTGATAACTCTATAGTATAGGTCATGTGTGTTTAACCGATAAAGAAGAGTAAGTCATATCAATTACATTAGGGTTGGTATATGAGCTTTAATTGAATATCCACTGATTGCTTGTTTGGGATGTGAAACTTACAATCGAGATAAAAACAACTGAATTAATATTGGAATAAGGCAACGAGCCTAGGGAGGACTCCCAGAACCTTGTTGTTACTCTATTATTATTCTTAATTTATTACATATTTTGCTCTCAATTACTTCATTATCAAAACTTCATATCTTCTCACTCGATTTGATCGTTTGTGCTTAGGTTTACATCGTCTCTTGTAGTTAACTTGTTTCCTTGTGGAATCGACACCCCAAAGTTGTACTACAACTACCGCATTACTCTTTGGGCATAATTAAATTTTGGCTCCGTTGTTGGGGAGACGCGCTTAAGTACAAGGAAGATTGTCAACTTTGAGACAAGACGGTAGAAGAATTGTAGATTATTTTTCTTTTCAGCAGCTTGGAGATTAGTTGGCCATGGGGCTCAAGGTTGATGAATAATGTGGAGCTCTCCTCTTGATTTCCAGCCTTAACAGACTTGGAAGAATGGTTAATTGAATGAAGGCTGCAAACCCTTAAGGATCTATATATAGACCATAAGGTTGAGGGGTACTTTAGGCTCAAAAGTTGTCATTTAGAAGCCTTAATTAGGTCAAGAGACCGTGTGCGCGCCTAGGTGCTGCCCTACCCACACCTAGGCGTTGCCTTTGTCTGAGATTGGTGGTGTTCTGGATGATGCAGCTCCCTCTTCTCCATATTGCGACGCTAGGCTTAGCAGAATGGTACCTGTTCTGGACGATGCGGTGCCCTCTTCTCCACGCCGCGGCGCTAGGCTTGGAAAAATGGTAGCTATTATGGACGGTGCGACGCCTTTTTCTCCATGCCGCGACGCTCAAGCTTGGTTTTCTATCCAAGAAGCTTATGGAACTTGTGAGCAAGTCTTGAGGTATTGACGCCCACCAGGCCTTCCGAAACTACTTCTTTCACTCCGATATACATGAAATTTTGGCGCTTTAAACATGGATAGCTTTATCATCTCTTTTGAACTCAAAGCACCTGAAAATGCACCGAAATAGATCAATGATCCAAGTAGGATACTTTAGAATTGTTAAGGTAAAAACGAGTAATTGAACCCTAGATCAACTCTAAAATGCTAACAAATAAGCACTGTTAAGATGCATTTTACAACTCTCATCATAACCCTCAACTAGCTTACTGCTAGTCCCTAGCAATTCAAGCGAAAGACATGAAATAAATTCTTTATCAAAACAAAATACAACAGTGTTGGCGTTAACCAAGAGTGATTCAAAATCTTTGTCTCAAAAATCATGCATAACATACAGCACATAGAATCATTAAATATCACTCAAGTTCAAGAATAATCCAAATGTTAACCTTAAAATTGTTATCGACTTTTATCATTCGTCTTACCACAGTCCATTAATCCGAACATCCGGATGAATTTATGCACAACAGAGCATGAATACAAGTCTTAGCCTCTAAAAACATATTAAATTGCGTGACATCAATTACAAATCAAGCTCCATAGGCTCACTTTTCAAATCATTCTCCACTATGTAGAAAAATCACACTACATCGGATCAATAGGTCTTTAATAAGCTTGTAACGTTAGGCTAGGGTAAAGATCAAGAAAGAATGAGAAAATTTAAACACATAAAAGAAGTAGATCTCTTAATTTAAACGCAACCACTTTAAGCACTAGATAACCTTACTTCAACACCCAACTCTTTCAATCATTTTTTCGAGCATTTCTCTCCATAAATCACCACTTTTTTTTTCTTCTTTCTTTGCCATAATTCACTTCTTTTTTTTTTTGGCACATAACCATTCACCTCATTTTTTTTCTTTTTTTTTCACAACCCCCAACTTATCCCTTTTAATGTACTTGGGTTATGGTAGTAATATTTTCTCATTTTTCCATCCTTACTCTTCTTAAGTACTTCTCAACAAATGTGTATAACTAAGTTCTTTTAAAAGAAAGGTAAGGATAAAATATTTTTAAGCTCATAAAGGTGAGTAAATGGGCTATCGAAAGAAACAAGGCTCAAATTCTTTTTCAAGAAAAGGCTCAAATAGGTGAACTAGTGATAAATATAGCAAGGGTAAGTTTGAAAGGCTCAAACGGTTCAAAAAATGGCCTATATCATATCCTAAGTAATGTGCATTCTAGGAATTCGCCTCAAGTGATTATCAAAGAAGTTCTAGAGCTTGTCGAGACTGCAAAAGTATTCACAAAACAATCACACATAAAACTTCTCTAAATGCTTTAGACTAATCATGCAATCTTACCACAAACCAGAGTCTCAAATCACAAAAAGATTGACACTTAATTTATTCTCAAAGTGAAGCAAGATTTAATTTCTTCTAAACACTATATGCTATCTCGATTAAGCTCATATCATTGATATATGAATTAACTCCAAGGCTAACACAAAGCATGCTAAAAACAAACAAAAACTATATATATATATATATATATATATATATATATATATATATCTTATTTATCCTAACAAACGAAAAAAGGAAAGTGACACCAAGCAGTTCAATGGGAAAAAAAAAAGAAAAGAAATGTGTTTCCTCCACCCCCAACCTAAAAATTGCATTGACCTCAATGTAAAAGAAAAAGGAAAAGAAACTCCCTTTGTAGCCAAAAGTGCACAAAAGCTGAAAATTGCGCATCACCCATTTGAACTGCATGCCATTCTTCTCGCTGAAATTTTGGATCTACAATATAAAACAAAACAAACAAAAAGAAAGCAATTGCGGTGTAACATCAAGATTCCCACTGTATGTTAGGTTAGCATATGAAATGGAAATAAATAACTAACAACTAAAATAAAGGACAAAAAATAAAATAACGAAACACAAGAGATGTTAGTAAAGTTTAAAAAAATAAAATAAAATAAAATAAAAGTAGACAAACAAGAGATAACCCTAAACTAATCCTCTAAGTCCTCATTCTCTTCTTCATACTCTTCAGTCTCTTCACCTTCCTCAAGAGATGGGTCAAAAGATGAACCCAGATAGGGTGGCATAGTAGGAAAGTGACCCATATTACAACCAGTAGCGGAGGCAAGGTGTTGGTACATCTGATCAAAAGAAAAGTAGACCTCCGCTTGATAATCGACTTGCCGAGCCAAGAATCAGTCTTGCATAGCCAAGAATCGGTCTTGACGATCTAGCGTATCAAACAACAATGTCTGATGCTCGTTAAAATGACTCTCTAAACGCTCAAGGTGCTCAGCAACCGTGAAATGCCTAGAGGGGGGAGGGAGAGCAACAATTACTGCTCCCTCTCCCAGAGTTGGCGGCCTGGAGGCTCTAATCTGAGCAAGCAGGCCATCATCGATGGGTTTCTTTGGTTGTTGGGCTTCCTCATCAGTACTGTATTGGACTCCAGCTCGGATGCACAATTGGGTAATTAAATAGGGAAAGTATAATCCGAGCTTTAGTCTAACAGTGTGTAGGATAGAGTTAAAGATGACTTGGCCCACATCGATAGTCATTCACATCAAAATTGCATAAATCAGAACAGCTCGTGCAACAGTGAGGTCACTATAGTGTAGGGTAGACATCAACCTCTGACACACAAAATATTGCCAAGCCCGAGCATTGACATTTAGAGAAGTAGCGGGCAAAGTGATAGGGGTATCACCTGTCATTTTCCATGTAGTGCTCGGAACACAGAGAGTATGGAAAATCTCTTCATAATTAATTGTAGACATATATGCACTATACTCACTGTATTTAATATTGGGTAACCCATAGAATCTATTTATGGATGTGCTGCTGAAAGAGACTGTGTGGCCTCTCACCCTCACTTTACCATTGCGATGCTCGTCGGCATTAGCATAAAATTCTCTAACCAGATTTGTGAGGGAAGGAGAGGGTGGTCTTGTAAATGTACCCCAATTCCTATCAAGAATCATTCTAAATAGAGTCAGGTTCCCTCTCTCGATGATGTTGAATCCTCTCTCGGGAATGAGTTTTCTACTTTGCATCATTCTAATATATCTCTCACTTGCTTCAAAACTAACAAATTTGGTCTCATCAAACTCTTGTTGTTGTTTTCCCCTAGGTCTCTTGGTCTTTGGTGCCATGGAAATCAAATATGTAGAACAATAGACTTAAAGCAAAATTTAACCACCAAAAAGCACAAATGAACAATAAAGAAGAGAAATTGGTCTTTCTTGATGCCCATAATTGGAGAGAAGAAAGACTACCCACCAATTTTTTATCTTTTTGAAAAACCCAAATTCCTCTTAGACCCAAGCTTCTTGGAGAAATTTTCAGCAAAGTTTGCAAAATGAGTGCAGTTCTTCAAGAAATGGAGGTAAACACAAGAAAAAGTGAGAAAAAGAGTTGGTTATGGTTTGATTTGGAGAGAGGATAGGAGAGAGTTTAGTGTGTAGTTGTTTTTGTGAAAGGATAAATGAAGAAGGAGGCTGCAAAAATTGTTTAAATAGGGCAGATTTAGGGTTTGATTTTTGCTAAGCTAGGGCTAGCGGTGCGATGCGGGCTGGGTTGCGGTGCGGTGCTCGGGCTGGGCCTACTGTGCGCACACTGCTAGGCAAGGTGCTGGGCTGGTGAAGGCGAGGCTCTCGGACTGGGCCTACTGTGCGCACACTGTTGGACGAGGCGCTGGGCTAGTGAAGGTGAGGTGCTCGGGCTGGGCCTGCTATGCGCACACTACTGGGCAAGGTGCTGGGCTGGTAAAGATGAGACGCTCGAGCTAGGCCTACTGTGCGCACACTGGGCCTGATTCAGTGCCCTTAGAAAAACAGCAAAGTCCTTGTTTGTGCAAAAACTAAACACAAAGAGATATAAAATAAGATTAATTAAAATAACTTTTAACTAAAAATTTGATTAAATCAACTGAAACTAAAAATTAAAATAAACTTAACAAAACAAAAATTAGAAGTTAACAAAGACTTAACAAAACAAAAATCCAAAGTTAACAAAGACTTAACAAAAAAAAAATCTAAGTTAACAAAGACTTAACAAAACAAAATAAAAACTAGTATACAGTGGAACGAAAGTACTCGATTACCAAACATAAACCGGGGCCACCAAAGAGATTTCTTCGGGGCTGTCTGTAACATGTTCGTGTTCCAAGTAAAGCTTCAATCTTTGGCCATTGACTTGAAATGCTCGACCATCGAAAGGGTCTTCAACCTCAACCACTCCATTGGGAAAAACACTCTTCACCACATAAGGTCCCTTCCATCGTGATCGTAACTTTCTGGGATGAAGGTGTAACCGTGAGTCATACAGAAAAACTTTGTTACCTTGTTCAAAATGTTTTCGGAGTATTTTTTGGTCAAGCACCGCGTTCATCCTTGACTTTAAGTCCTCAGCATTGTCATATGCATCATCCCTCAATTCCGCAAGTTAGCAAAGTTGCAATTTCCTTTCTTCACCAGACAACTTTAGGTCATAGTTAAAATTCTGGATAGCCCAGTATGCTCTGTGCTCAAGTTCTACCGGCAAGTGACATGCTTTCCCGAATACTAAGTGATAGGGAGATGCTCCAAGAACCGTCTCGTATGTTGTCTGATATGCCCAAAGTGCATCCGATAGGCGCAAGGACCAATCTTTTCGGTTCAGATTCACCATTTTCTCATGTATCCGCTTGATATCCCTGTTTGCTAGTTCCGTTTGACCATTGGTTTGTGGATGATATGCTGATGAGTGCCAAATATTGCATATTTTGGCCCTTTAATTTACATTTGTTAGCTTAGGAATTTGTTACTTTGAGTTGTTTTCGTTGTTTTACAGGTTTACAAGTTTGGAAAGAAGTTTCACTAAATTGCCAGAATTGCTCGTGCAGATCAGCCATTTTTGAGGATTAAACTGTATTGATTTAGGAAGAACCAGAATATGAGCCATATATTCTTGGAAATATCCTGATGTTTATTTTCTGGAGAATTTTACGGATCAATAAAATGATTTTTCTAGAGAAAGTTATGGCAGTTTTAGTAGACAAAGGTCAAAGAGCAAAAACTGGAATCTGCAGTATCCCACATCGGATTGGAAGCATATTGCACTTGTAATATTTCCCTCTATAAGCCCTTCTTCACTTCATCTCTAAGGTACAATTCCTAAGCCACTTTGGTGTTTACCGGTGGACGTCTGCTAGCATTCTGGTGGATCTCGAAGGCTTTGTCACCACCGGGGGAAGCGTCGCCCGTCAGCGAGTGGAATTTCTCCCATGTAAAGTTATTTATTTATTTCTTTACATTTAGTTGTTTTAGTTTAAATTTTTAGCACTTTTATTATGAATTGTAGTTTCATAGTTATGAGTGGCTAGACTCTTCAGCTAAGGTTGAAGATGAAGCCCCGCCGTTGTTTGGCGTAGTAGTTCAGATTTGCTTGTACAAATCTGAAAATTTTTAGTATAAATGTTCTGTCAATTATTTGAGTTAATCTTATAATTGATTGAGTTTAAATTGTCTGTTGGATATTCCTTGTGTTTCATCTGATGGATACATTGAATGTTTTTCGATTAAATTGGATTTCCTTTGTGATTTGTTGAAAGCGGATACATTGGATGCTTTTGGTTTAGTTGGGATATTCTTTTTTTTTTGTCTTATAGTTGGATTCATGGAATGTTTTGATAGGCTATATTTTTGGAACATATATGCTTAACTTCGGTGGGGTGGATTTGGAAACCTTAGTGTTTTAATTATTAGTTTTTAAAAATCAATTTAGTTTAATTTTAATTTCTTTCACAAATTATCATCTGAAATTCGGAACTAGGTTAAGATAGAGTTAGTTTAGATTGAAAATATACTTTCACAATGCAATTCCCTGTGGATTCGACCTCGCACTTGCACAACGCTATACTGCAAACGACTCGTGCGCTTGCGAGTAATTTAAAACTCACAACAAGTTTTTGGCGCCGTTGCCGGGGAATTGTTTAGTTTGTGAAAATTTTTGGTCTGAATTGATTTCATTTTTCTACTAGTTAGTTAGCAATTTTTTATTAAAAAAAATAATAAAATAAAATAAAATTTGAGTTGTGTGTTTGCTTTATTCTGTTGTTTCTGCTGATTAGTATCTCATTGTTTTCTGTTGGTGTATGCTTGGTCGGAGATCCTTGAACTTAGATTTGATACATTTAGATCCCGACTTAGAAAAGACTCTTAGGAGACAGAAAAGAGCACTAGTTGAGAGAGAATTTTAATCATCCTGAACATGTAGAGCAACCTAGAGCTTGGAACGTGGACTCCACTACATCTCTTAGGGATTTGATCACACCCATTGCGACTAACGCATCCTCTTGCATAGTGTTGCCACCAACCAATGCCACACACTTTGACCTGAAGCCACATGTTATCCAACTCTTACCCTCATTCCATGGCTTAGATCTTGAAAATCCTTATAGCCATGTGAAGAAGTTCAAAGACATTTGTGCCACATTTAAATTCCAGAACTTCTCTGAGGAGTCAGTCCATCTTCGACTCTTCCTTTTTTCTCTTCATGATAGAGCTAGGGCGTGGTTGGATTCCAACACGTCCAGGTCTATTACATCTTGGGAAAACCTGCTGAGCAAATTTTATCATAAGTTTTTCCCAAAGTCTAGAGTGAATGAGTGCCGAAAGGAGATTAGCTCTTTCACTCAGGATGAGGATGAGAAGTTCTCTAAGAGCTGGGAGTGCTTTAAAGAGTTACTGATCAGATGCCCTCCACATGGATATGAGAAGTGGAGACTCGTTCAATTCTTCTACCAAGGGTTGACTCAACCCAACCGTAGCATGATCGAGTCTATGAATGGGGGGGTATTCTTGAGTCTGACAGGAGACGAAGCATACATGGCGTTGGACAAGTTGTCCGACAACTCGCAGCAGTGGGATTTTTCAAGCTGTCGAGATAAGTCCATTCGTGCTCCTAAGGGGGGAGGCATCTATGAGGTCAGGGAGGACGCTGACTTGAGGATAAAGTTAGATGCCCTCACCAAGAAGATTGACGCTCTCACTGTGAGCCAATCCATCAATACTGCCAACACATTTAACGTTAAAAGCTGTTCCATCTGTGCTAGTCCCATGCATCTAGCACAAAATTGCCCATCAATGCCGGCTTGTGCCGAGTATCCTATGGAACAAGTAAATGCTTTCAATGACTTTCAAAGGCAGTCAAATGGATCATACTCCGAGACGTACAATCCAGGGTGGCGGAACCACCCAAATTTTTCATGGAGGCAGAACCAACCAATGAATCAGGGAGGAGCCCCTCATCATGCTCAAAATTAATATCCTCCCAGATTTGCCCCACAAATTCCCAATCATAGTTGTTCTGCCCATCTAGCACCTTCACCTGCTTACCAAACACCCACTTAAACACCAGCGCCAGTTTCACAGTCGCTAGAGGACATCCTTAAGGAGTTCATGAAGGTGACTAGCCAAAATATGAGTGATGTGAGGAGTGCAACAGTGGTAAACACCCAAGCAATTGCCAAGCTGGAGAGTCAAATAGGGCAAATTGCAAGTCACTTGGGTGAGAGAGAGAAAGGAAAGTTCTCCAGTCAACCCATGCCCAACCCGAAAGGATAATTTATAGTTGAGAGTTCATCAACTCTTACGCACGGGGAGGAACAAGTACAGTCGATTGTCACACTGAGGTCTGGGATACAAGTGGACAATCGAGTGGAAGAAAGCCCTGCTATGCAGCAAGGGCAAGGGAGTGGCAACACAGAGAAGAGAGATGCTGAGCCATCTACAGCCACACCTACTAAGAAGGACCCTCCTAGGTCATTTTTACCTAGAGCACCTTACCCCGAGAGACTACAGGCACCGAAGAAAGGAGGGAAGTATAAGGAAATCCTGGAGGTATTCAAGCAAGTCCAAATCAATATCCCATTTTTGGATGCCATCCATCAAGTGCCATCATATGCCAAGTTTTTAAAGGACTTGGTCACTATCAAGAAGAGGATGAATGTCCCAAAGAAGGTATTTTTGACCGAGCAGGTCAACTCAATCCTGCAGTGCAAGCTACCCATCAAGTATAAAGACCCGGGGTGTCCTACCATTTCTTGCACGATAGGAGTCAGCCATATTGAGAGGGCCCTTTTGGATCTAGGGGAGAGTGTGAATCTTCTACCCTACTCAGTCTATGTGCAGTTGGGGTTAGAAGAATTGAAGCCCACATTCACGACGCTTCAATTGGCTGACAGGTCAGTGAAAAGACCACGGGGGATAGTTGAGGACGTTTTGATAAAAGTGGATAAGTTCTATTTCCCCGTGGATTTTATTGTGCTTGACACAGAGCCGGTTCAGAATGTAAGGATTCAAATACCGGTGATTCTAGGGCGACCATTCTTAGCCACGGCTAACACCCTAATCAACTATAGGACAGGGGTGATGAAGATCTCCTTCGGAAATATGACAATGGAGTTGAACATTTTTGATATCACTAGGCAACCATTGGAATATGATGAAGTGAGAGATGTATGCTTGATAGAGGAGATTCTTGAGGATACTGTGAATGAATCAAGCATTGAGGATCCCATGGAGGCATGTTTTGCTCACTTTGGAGAGGACTTGGGCTTAGATAAGTTACTCGAGGAAGTAAATGCCATTTTGGAGTCTGATCCTCAAGAAAGCAATGAGAAGGAGGAGATGGTAGCACCAGAACCTCAAAAGAAGGAACTTAAGCCTTTACCGGATAATCTTAAGTATAAGTTCCTGGGTCCAACAGATTGTTTGCTTGTGATAATAGCTTCAGATTCGGGTGAGGCTCAAGAGGAAAAATTATTAGATGTTTTAAGAGAGCATAAGGAAGCTATTGGCTAGACCATTAAGGATATTAAGGGAATCAGCCCCTCGGTGGTGATGCACAGGATACATTTGGAGGAAGATGCTAAGCCATCAAGGGAGCCACAAAGAAGGCTCAACCCTGCTATGCAAGAAGTTATGAGGGCAGAGGTTATTAAGCTGTTAGATGCAGGGATCATTTATCCCATCTTTGATAGCAAGTGGGTGAGCCCCATTCATGTCGTGCCCAAGCGAGCTGGATTAACAATAGTAAAGAATAAGGATGACGAGTTGGTGCCAACTCGTGTGCAGTCTAGGTGGAGAGTGTGTATAGACTACCATAAGCTGAACGTTGCCACAAGGAAGGATCACTTTCCACTTCCATTTATTGATCAGATGGTTATTGCTTTTTGGATGGTTATTCTGGATATAACCAGGTCCTCGTGGACCCCGAAGATCAGGAAAAGATGACATTTACTTGTCCTTTTGGGACTTTCACCTACCATCGCATGCCCTTTGGGTTATGTAATGCACCTGCCACTTTTCAGCGATGCATGGTCAGTATATTCTCTGACATAGTAGAGCGGTTCCTGGAGATTTTCATGGACGACTTCTCAGTCTTCGGTTCAACATTTGAGGAGTGCCTGCACCGTCTCTCTTTGGTTTTAGTACGGTGCAAGGAGAAGAACCTGGTGCTTAATTGGGAGAAGTGTCATTTTATGGTCAAGCAAGGAATTGTACTGGGGCATGTCGTATCCCATCAAGGGATTGAGGTCGACAAAGCAAAGGTGGATTTGATTTCCAACCTTCCACCCCCATGTACGGTGAAAGAGGTTCAATCTTATCTTGGCTATGCAGGTTTCTATAGGCGATTTATCCAGAATTTCAGCAAGATCGCCAGGCCCTTGTGCAAGTTATTGCTGAAAGATGCCCCATTTCTATTTGATGAGGATTGTAAGAAAGCATTTAGGGATCTGAAGAAGATTCTGACGTCCACACCCATTATTCAGCCACCCAATTGGGGTGTGCCTTTTGAGATTATGTGTGACGCATCAGACTATGTTGTTGGAGTTGTTTTGAGGCAGTGTGTTGATAAACTTCCCCATGCTATCTATTATGCAAGTCAAACTCTAAACGACGCACAACTCAATTACTCTACCACTGAGAAGGAGTTGCTTGCAGTCGTTTTTGCATTAGACAAGTTCAGATCCTACTTGTTAGGATCTAAAGTCATTATCTACTCGGACCATGCTGTATTGAAGTATCTTTTCTCTAAAAAGATGCTAAATCTTGTCCTATCCGATGGATCTTACTACTTCAAGAGTTCGACATTGAGATTCGGGATAAGAAAGGTTCAGAAAATGTGGTGGCGGACCATTTATCTAGATTGATTGTGGAATTCACTGAGGCCGCCACTCCCATTTTTGAGACCTTTCCTAATGAGTAATTGATGCACATTGCTCATAGTCCCGCACCATGGTTTGCTGACATAGTGAACTATTTTGTCACCGGACACATACCCTTACATTGGGCGAGGCAAGATAAATCAAAATTTTTGGCCATGGTAAAACACTTTTTCTGGGACGATCCTTACCTGTTCAAGTATTGTCTTGATCAGATCATTAGACGGTGTATTCCTGAGCATGACCAATCTAATGTCATCGCCTTTTGTCATGATCATGCATGTGGAGGCCATTTTAGTGCTAAAAAGACCGCTGCGAAGATTTTACAGTGTGGATTTTATTGGCCTACCCTGTTCCGGGACTCTCACACCTACTGTGTATCTTGTGAGTGTTGCCAAAAGCTAAGGAGTCTTTCTAAGAGAAATATGATGCCCCTCAACCATATTCTGATTGTTGAGATTTTTGATGTGTGGGGCATTGATTTCATGGGACCGTTCCCAAACTCCTTTGGCTACTTATACATTCTAGTTGCTGTGGACTATCTGTCTAAGTGGGTGGAGGCTGTTGCGTTCAAGACCAATGATCACAGAGTTGTGGTCCAGTTCTTGAAAGACACTATTTTTGCTCGTTTTGGTACGCCTCGAGCAATCATAAGTGATGGAGGTAAGCACTTTTGCAACAAGATCTTTGAGCAGTTAATGAAGAAGTATTTCATCATGCACAAAGTTGCCACCCCGTATCACCCACAGACAAGTGGTCAAGTGAAAATTTCAAATCGCGAGATCAAACAAATTTTGGAAAAGACTGTGAACCCTAATAGAAAGGATTGGTCTCTGCGATTGACTGATGCATTGTGGGCATATTGGACAGCGTTTAAGACGCCAATTGGCATGTCTCCCTATCGCATTATGTACGGAAAGGCATGTCACCTTCTAGTTGAATTAGAGCATCATGCGTATTGGGCTATCAAGCAACTGAATTTCAATCTTTCCAAGGCTGGCTCATAACGGAAGCTCCAACTCAATGAATTGGAGGAGCTACGGAATGATGCATATGAGTGTGCCTGATCATACAAAGCACAAATGAAGAAGACTCATGACCAAAATATTTTGAGACAAGCTTTTGAGCCGGGTCAGAAAGTTCTTCTTTACAATTCGTGCCTACATCTTTTTCCAGGCAAGCTCAAATCCTGATGGTCAGGCCCATTCATTATTCGATCAGTTTTTCCTCATGGGACCATCGAGATTGAGGATCCTAAGAATGGTAATACTTTCAAGGTAAATAGACAGAGGCTAAAACAATTCTTAGAGTTGAGGAGTCCGGACATAGAGACGATACTGTTGGAGGATCTTAGTTACTCAGATTGAGTGTAGTATTCTAGCGAGAGTCTGGCTGAAGACTTTAAACTTAGCGCTCATGGGAGGCACCCCACAGCTTATCTTTTCTGTTTATTTATTATTTCGCATTTTTATGATTAATGCTTGTTTCCAGTATTTTTTGTTTTCCAATTTTTATTTTTCAAGGACAATGCGTACTTCAGTTCAAGTTTGGGGGTATGCTATGAGCCATACCAGTCCAGCTAGTTCTCCATCTCTCAGGTCAGCTCGTTCCATATTAGTCACACATTAGGGTCAATGTGTAATTTAAGTTTGGGGGTATGGGAGACACATCACACACTTTGTCCTAATTTGTTGTCTTTTCGTTCTTAGAGATAAATGCATGCTCATGTTATCGTGAAATTTTGGTTGATCTAAACAATTTCTGTGATGTGATATCATTGGTGAGCTTAACAATTTGAACACATGATCTGGTGATAAATTTTAAAATTTAGTTACTTACCTTAAGCATTTGATAATTCACATGTTTGACATAATCTAACACGAGCATATTAGCACAAATTATGTGAGGTATGACATGTGATTTTAATGTGTATTTTTCCTTATCTTAACTGAAACTGGATGACTTGTTGGATGAACTCTTGGGCATAGAAAAGCATAAAAAAATAAAAAAAAATTGTTATCATAAATAAACTTTCCGCTGAGTAACTGGACCTCTTGCCTCAGTAAGCAGTGAGTGTTTGATAGGAGCTTAAATATTCATATTTAAGCCCCTTAATTTACATTTGTTAAGTTTTTTATCTATATGTTTTAGTCTATTTTACTTCACTTTTATGTTTCACACGTTTTTATAGGGTCTTGGAGAAAAAGAAGCATTTTTGGCACTTAAAGGAAGAAATTTGGAAGTCCTGGAGCAGTTGCTGGCTAGATTGCGATCGAGCGCACTCCTCTGTGCGATCGAGCGCAGCATTGCGATCGAGCGCACCACATATGCGATCGAGTGCACATGTACGGGTGTGAACAATAAACTATAGAACCCTGTTTTGGAAATAAATGAGTTTTGTGTTTTAGGAAAGTTTAGGAACTCATGAGCCTCTTAGGACTTCTCAAAAACCTATAAATACACTTGTAAATCACACACAAAAGGCATCACCTCTTGGGGGGGATCACTTCTTAGATCCCTTCTTTTATCGTTTTCTTTTAGCTTAGAGAAGGAAACTGTGGAGGAGAATTGACGACTCTTCTCTCGGGTTTCTTCTTTCCTTTACTTTTATTATGTATACTTAACTTTTAGTAAGGGCTTGGTTGAAGCCCTAATTATGTTTACTCAATAAATTTAGTATTAGCGCCTTGCGATATTTTATGTTGTGTTGTTTAAACTTGATTAATACCTGCTTTTATTTAAATTCCTCATATGTATATGTCTTATCAATATGTGCATGTGGTATGGACTTGTTAGTTAGATCAATTTGGATGACCGAGTCCTAGGTCTAACATTAGTAACAAGGGATATCTTATCCGGATACCCAGGTTAATCAACATGGGAAACCGGGAGTAGATACCATGCCCTAGGTCTCATGTGGTTGTCGATTTCCATAGTACTTATGTTTTCTTAAGGAACAACTCAAGCAGATACCATGCTGAATCTCTTAAAAAAGAAAAGAGTTAGAGTAGATACCATGCCTAACTCGTTGCTTAGGGAAATCAATAGCTTAAGGAGTAGATATCATACCCTTAGGTTGGCAACCAGTAGGTATACATGGCATGAGTAAAGCATTGGCATACTGTTGTATTGAGGTCGCATAATTAGTGGTGGATATCAAGCCCCTATGCCTTTATCTTTAGTATTTTATCTTTATCAAAATCAACTCTTTTATTATTTTTATCTTTTTACTACTGCGAAACTAATTCTAAAGTTAAATTTACCAATCCCTGTGGTGATGATCTTGCATTCGCACACTATGCTACATTGTTGACCTTGTGCACTTGCAAGTAAAATGAGTACGATTATTTACCCATTTATTTAGGTATATAACCGCACAACAAGTTTTTGGCACCGTTGCCGGGGATTGTGCTAAATTTCTGTTTAGAATTATTTCCCGTTTATTTTTCTTATTTTGTTCAATTTTTTTTCTCTCTTTTTCTTATTTTTCATTAAATATTTTTCTTAATCTGTTTTGTTTTATTTTATTTTCATCAACTAGCTAACTTAATTCTTCGTTTTTGTTATTTTCTTTCTTTCTGTTTCAGGTGTGCATCAGTGCTAATTCTGGCACTGCGATCGAGCGCAAACCTAAGTGCGATCGAGCGCACTGGTGCGATCGAGCACAGTGCTTAGAGCACTCGAGCGCAAATAGTCCAGAGACTACCCGAGCAGCAGTACTGAAGCTGCTGCACTAAGGTATTCCTATTGATTCATGCAAGGGCTTCGAGTGAGGAACCCAACCATCTTTTCACTTGATATAGAAAGTGAGCAGATCATTCAAAAGAGGCCTAGAAATAACTTAGAGGAGAGAGAAGAAGAATTTGAGGGTGAAGTACCAATGGAACAGCTTTACAACCAACTGCCACCAGAACGGAGACCTTTGAAGCAATCCTTCATTCCACAGAACCTCAACCATCCTTCATGCATTGCATATCATCCTATAGTGGAAGAAAATTATTACATATCTCCGCAGATACTTAGTGCCTTGACTCATTTTAGGGGTACACCTGCTGAGGATCCACACTTGCACCTTCGAGAATTCTGTGATCTCTGCAAGTTCCAGCATATTCAGGGCCTAGATCAAGAGGGAATCAGGTTAATTCTTTTCCCTTTTTCATTAAAAGATAATGCTAAAATGTGGTATCAT
The DNA here is from genome assembly GCA_023935145.1 of Bretschneidera sinensis. Taxonomy (NCBI): domain Eukaryota; kingdom Viridiplantae; phylum Streptophyta; class Magnoliopsida; order Brassicales; family Akaniaceae; genus Bretschneidera; species Bretschneidera sinensis. The sequence continues at coordinate 110,978,682 of CM043698.1, forward strand.
TCATTGCCTACAGATTCCATCCATACTTGGGAAGAGCTATCCAATAGATATATAAGGAAATTTTTTCCAGCCCAAAAGACAAGGCAGATGAGGAAGGAGATTCAATCCTTCCAACAGAGGGATGAAGACCTTTTCTTCGAGGCATGGGGACACTTTAATGAGCTGCTACTCAAATGTCCATATCACAACTTACCTCAAGATGAGCTGGTCCTAGCTTTCTATGAAGGTTTAAGTGGCATCAATCAAGGTATAGTGGATTCCGGTTGTGGAGGTGTGATGATGGAGAAGACTCGTGAAGAAGCCATGAAGCTGTTTGAGACATTAAGTGAGCACACCCAACAATTCTCCTCAAAAGGTAGACAAGGAATTAAGAGCAAAGGTATGTATGAGTTTACTCTGAATGGTGGACCCTCTGCCCAAATAGCTGTTTTGGAGAGGAAGCTAGATATGAGGTTAGATATAATTGTAAAAGCCATGACTGCTCAAAACACCTCACCGAGTCCACAAGCTACATCACCCCAGGTATGTGCTATATGTTCCCAATTTAATCACACTACTGAGACCTGCCATTTGTATTCATCTACAAATCCTGAGCAAACAAACTATTGGGGACTAAACAGTGCATATGCATACAACCCTGGATGGCGGAACCACTCCAACCTATCATGGAGCAACAATCAAGACACCTTGAACCCTCAAGGGCAACAAAGGAACGTCCATAAAGCAACCCAACCCATTCCAGAACCCAAGAAGGATGATCTAGAGAGTCTTATAAAGCAACTGGCCCTTCAACAATAGCAACTAATGACAACACATGAGCAAGCAATTCAAAGGTTAGAAGCACAAATGGGGTAATTGGCTAAGGAGCTAAGTGAAAGAAAGTTGGGTGAACTTCCAGTCCAACCACTAGCTACTCCAAGAGGACATCAGCAACTAAATGTCGTGACAACTCTAACAAATGGTAAGATCGTTGAAACTGATGAGCCTACACAAGCATCCACATCCAAGGTAAGTGAGATGGAGAAGGTAAATAGTGAGAAGGTTGAACTCAAAAGATATAATGCATTAAAATTACCCCCAGATAATATAAAATGTTTTAATGTATGCATGACGCAAAGTGTTGTTGAGGAAGCTTTTCAGGTCCATCATGTTGATCCAATAGAAACTGCTCTTATCTATAGTGTCCCAAGATCGGATATTGAGCCCAAATGCAAGGATGTTACTGATGACATCATTGAAACTATGCACCTTCTAGAAGCCTTTCCAAAGCCTCCAAGTAAGTACACTGATCCATTTGAAATTCTTGGGCCTACTAATACTATTCTTCCCCCTTTTATTGTACAGGCACCTAACTTGGAATTCAAGCAGTTGCCCAAGCACTTATCTTATGCGTATATGGGAGAGAATAAGACACTTCCTATGCTAGCTGCTGCCACTCTTAGCTTTGGGGAAAAATAAAGTTTGGTTCGGCTGAAGACGTTAAACTTAGAGCTCATGGGAGGCACCCCATAGCTTATCCTTTTATTTTTTTTACGTATTTATTGTTATTTATTTATTACTTCTTGTTTTCCCGTATTACGTTAGTTTTTCTTTTTTAGGGAAAATGTGTGCATCCGTTCAAGTTTGGGGGTACACTATGAGCCATGCCGACCTAGCTAGTTCTCCATCTCCCAGGTCAGCTCTTTCCTTGTTATTCACACATTGGGGACAATGTGTAATTTAAGTTTCGGGGTATGGGAGACACATTCACACACACCTTGTCCCAGTTTTTTTTGTTTTGTTGTTTTTCATAGATAAATACATGTTCATTCCGTTCCAAAATTTTTGGGTGTTCTAAACAAACTATATGATTTGACTTCATAAGTGAGCTTAACACCTTGAACATATGGGCCAATAATTAAATTTTGAACCATAATCACTTTCTTTTAGGCATTTAAGGATTCACAAGTTCGACTTAAACTAAACATAAGCACATTAGCACATAGTTGTGTGGGGTATGACATGTAATTTTGATTTGTATATTTCTTTTGCTTGACTGTGAACCAGATGACCTATTAGATTAACGCGGTGGCATAAGAAAATAGAAAAAGTTTGTTATTACTCAAAAAGAAAAAAAAATGCTCCTAAAGATCATTAAAAAGAACTTTCCATTGAGTAACTGGCCCTCTTGCCTCAGTAAACAGTGAGTGTCACGCCAAAAGGTGGAATATTCTGATCGGTAGCATTAAGACCAGTTAGTTTCGTAGCCTTTTTCACTCGAGTTAGTAAGCCCTTAGGGGTGTTTCTACACCTAATGCCCTAAAACCATCTGGTTTGGGAGTCATTGGCTAAACGCTTGTTACACGAGTCAAATAGAAAGCTTAAGGGAACTAACTTGGCAAAAATCTCACAAATAAAAGAAAAGAAGAAAAATCTATGCCATCTTTGTTGATTCTAATAGGAAATTTGGTGAATCTTGAGTTATCGAAACACTACACATTAGAATTATTTGGAAACCCAAACTTTTGATGTCTTAACCTGCCTCATGAAAGTGATTTGCATTCAAAGCTCATATTCATTGCAAAGATGTGTTTATACTTGTTAAGCTTGCTCATGAATGCGCATCATAGTTTTGTGTGAAATCTAAACTTTTGTTGGACACCATGAGCATTGGATTTATCTTTGCGTCTTTGTTTTTCATTTAGTTTTTGGTTTTGTATTGCTAAGGGACTAGCAATATGTAAGTTTGGGGGTGTGATAGGAGCTTAAATATTCATATTTAAGCCCCTTAATTTGCATTTGTTAAGTTCTTTATCTATATGTTTTAGTCTATTTTACTTCACTTTTGTGTTTTACACGTTTTTATAGGGTCTTGGAGAAAAAGAAGCATTTTTGGCACTTAAAGGAAGAAATCTGGAAGTCTTGGAGCAGCTGCTGGCTAGATTGTGATCGAGCGCACTCCTCTGTGCGATTGAGCGCAGTATTGCGATCGAGCGCACCACATATGTGATCGAGTGCACATGTACGAGCGTGAACAGTAAACTGCAGAACCCTGTTTTGGAAATAACCCTATTTTGGAAATAAAGGAGTTTTGTATTTTAGGAAAGTTTAGGAACTCATGAGCCTCTTAGGACTTCTCAAAAACCTATAAATACACTTGTAAATCACACACAAAAGGCATCGCCTCTTGGGGGGGATCACTTCTTAGATCCCTTCTTTTATCTTTTGCTTTTAGCTTGGAGAAGGAAACTGTGGAGGAGAACTGACGACTCTTCTATCGGGTTTCTTCTTTCCTTTACTTTTATTATGTATACTTAACTTTTAGTAAGGGCTTGGTTGAAGCCCTAATTATGTTTACTCAATAAATTTAGTATTGGCGCCTTGCGATATTTATGTTGTATTGCTTAAACTTGATTAATACCTGCTTTTATTTAAATTCCTAATATGTATATGTCTGATCAATATGTGCATGTGGTATGGACTTGTTAGTTAGATCAATTTGGATGACCAAGTCCTGGGTCTAACATTAGTAACAAGGGATATCTTATCCGGAAACCAGGGTTAATCAACATGGGAAACCGGGAGTAGATACCATGCCCTAGGTCTCATGTGGTTGTCGATTTCCATAGTACTTATGTTTTCTTAAGGAACAACTCAAGCAGATACCATGCTGAATCTCTTAAGGAAGAAAAGAGTTAAAGTAGATACCATGCCTAACTCGTTGCTTAGGGAAATCAATAGCTTAAGGAGTAGATATCATGCCCTTAAGTTGGCAACCAGTAGGTATACATGGCATGAGTAAAGTATTGGCATACTGTTGTATTGAGGTCGCATAATTAGTGGTGGATATCAAGCCCCTACGCCTTTATCTTTAGTATTTTATCTTTATCAAAATCAACTCTTTTATTATTTTTATCTTTTTATTACTGCAAAACTAATTCTAAAGTTAAATTTACCAATCCCTGTGGAGATGATCTTGCATTCTCACACTATGCTACATTGTTGACCTTGTGCACTTGCAAGTAAAACAAGTACGATTATTTACCCATTTATTTAGGTATATAACCACACGACAGTGTTCACGTCAAAATGTGGAATTTTGCTTGGTAGTATTAAGGCCAGTTTAATTTCGTAGCCTTTTTGACTCGAGTTAGTAAGTCTTTAGGGGTGTCTTTACACCTAATGCCCTAAAACCATCTGGTTTGGGAGTCATTGACTCAACACTCGCTACATGGGTCAATTAGAAAGCTTAAGGGAACTAGACATAGCCGTGCCCTATAAAAAATAAAAAAATAAAAAAAAACTATGCCTTTTTCGTTCATTTTGATGGGAAATTCGGCGAATCTTGAGACATGGAGACCTTACACATTGGAGTCACTTGGAAGCTTCATTTCTATATGCTAATTCACTTTACACAGTGTCAGACTTGTGATGCCTTAACCTGCCTTTTGTAAGTAATTAGATTTTAACTTTTCTATTCATTGCGAAGATGGGTTTATCTTTTTAAGGTTGCTCATGAATGAATATCATGGTGATGTGTGCTCCTTAAATTTTTGGATACCATGAGTGATAAACTTATCTTTATGTTCTTTGTTTTCCATTTAGGTTTTTTTTTTTTATTATTTTGTTTTGCTAAGGGACTAGCAAATTGTAAGTTTGGGGGTATTTGATGAGTGCCAAATATTACGTATTTTGGCCCTTTAATTTACATTTGTTAGCTTAAGAATTTTTTACTTTGAGTTGTTTTCGTTGTTTTACAGGTTTACAAGCTTGGAAAGAAGTTTCACTAAATTGCCAGAATTGCTTGTGCAGATCAGTCATTTTTGAGGATTAAACTGTATTGATTTAGGAAGAACCAAAAGATGAGCCATATATTCTTGGAAAGATCCCGATGTCTATTTTCTAGAGAACTTTACGGATCAATAAAATGATTTTTCTAGAGAAAGTTATGGCAGTTTTAGTAGACAAAGGTCAAAGAGCAAAAACTGGAATCTGCAGTATCCCACATCAAATTGGAAGCATATTGCACTTGTGATATTTCCCTATATAAGCTCTTCTTCACTTCATCTTTAAGGCACAATTCCTGAGCCACTTTGGTGTTTACCGGTGGACGTCCGCTAGCATTCTGGTGGATCTCGAAGGCTTTGTCACCACGAGGGGAAGCGCCGCCCGTCAGCGAGTGGAATTTCTCCCATGTAAAGTTATTTATTTATTTCTTTACATTTAGTTGTTTTAGTTTAAATGTTTAGTACTTTTATTATGAATTGTAGTTTCATAGTTATGAGTCGCCAGACTCTTCAGCTAAGGTTGAAGATGAAGCCCCGCCGTTGTTTGGCATAGTAGTTCAGATTTGCTTGTACAAATCTGACAATTTTTAGTATAAATGTTCTGTCAATTATTTGAGTTAATCTTATAATTGATTGAGTTTAAATTGTCTGTTGGATATTCCTTGTGTTTCATCTGGTGGATACATTGAATACTTTTCGATTAAATTGGATTTCCATTATGATTTGTTGAGAGCGGATGTATTGGATGCTTTTGGTTTAGTTGGGATATTCTTTGTTTTTTTGTCTTATAGTTGGAGTCATGGAATGTTTTGATAGGCTATATTTTTAGAATATATATGCTTAACTTCGGTGGGGTGAATTTGAAAAAGTTAGTGTTTTAATTATTAGTTTTTAAAAATCAATTTAGTTTAATTTTAATTTCTTTTGCAAATTATCATCTGAAATTCGGAACTAGGTTAAGATAGAGTTAGTTTAGATTGAAAATATACTTTCACAATGCAATTCCCTGTGGATTCAACCTCGCACTTGCACAACGCTATACTGCAAACGACTCGTGCGCTTGAGAGTAATTTAAAACTCACAATATATGCTGTAGAAACCTTATGGGTGACTCCATACTTGCACATTAAAACCTCAAAAGAACGGTTAAAAAAATGTGACCCTTGATCACTAATGATAACACGTGGAGTACCATACCTAGATAAGATATGGTCTTTTAAAAATTTAACAACAATTATGTTATCATTAGTGCGGCTAGGTATTGCTTCAACCCACTTAGAAACATAATCAACAACAAGCAAAATATAAAGATACCCAAAGAAAGGTGGGAATGGTCCCATAAAATCAATCCCCCATCAATCAAAGATTTCTATCACTAGGATCGGGTTGAGAGGCATCATATGACGGCGGGACAATGCACCTAACCTTTGGCATCTGTTGCATGATCTACAAAACTCATTAGCATCTTTGAATAAAGTGGACCAATAAAAACCGCATTGCAAATTTTTTGCGGCTGTCTTTTTGATAGAAAAATGGCCACCACAAGCATATGTATGACAAAAGGTTAGCACACTATTAACTTCCATATCTGGAATACATCTCCTTATTATTTGATCAGGGAAATAATTAAACAAATAAGGATCATTCCAATAGAAGTTCTTTACCTCAACCAAAAACTTACGCTTGTCTTGTGCACTCCATGTAGATGGAACTTGGCGGGAAACCAAGTAGTTTGCAATATCGGCATACCACGGTGTGTGACCAAGAACAGCAAATAAGTTTTCATCCGGAAAAGCCTCCCCAATGGTGATAGGCGCTTAAATATTCATATTTAAGCCCCCTTATTTACATTTATTAGGTCCTTAGTTATGTTAATTTAGTTCATTTTACTTCATTTGTGTGTTTCACATATGTTTTATAGGTCTTGGAAGAAAAGAAGCAGTTTTGGCACTTAAAAGAAGAAGCCTGGAAATCCTGGAGCAGTCTCTGGTCAAGCTGCGATCGATCGAGCGCACATTGCGATCGTGCGCACACAAGAAAGATCGAGCGCACATGTACGGGCGTGAATAGTAAATTGCAGAACCCTATTTTGGAAATAAGAGAGTTTTTATGGTTTAGGAAGTCTAGGGTTTCCTGCACCTTCTAGGACTACTAAAGCCCTATAAATACACCTGTAAAGCACACACAAATCACCACCTCTTAGAGATCACTTTTATCTTTCACTTAAGCTCGGAGTTTTAGGCTTTGGAGAGGATTGACAACCTGTCTCCCTAGTATTCTTCGGGTTTTATATTTCATGCTTAGTTTATATATGATGTTTATTTTAGACAGCATGTGTAACTAACTTTCTTATAGGGCTCGATTGAAGCCCTAGTTATGCTTTTCTATATATTTATTCATTGATAATCTTTGTCAATAGCCTTTATTATGTTGCTTAACTTGATTAATGCCTGTGCCTATTTAAATTCCTCATATGTATGTGTATAGCCAGCGTATACATGTGGTATAGACCTGTTAGTTAGATCAATTTGGTTAACCAAGTCCTGGGTCTAACATTAGTAACAAAAGATATCCACACCGGATTCTTGGATTAATCAACATGGGAAACCGGGAGCAGATACCATGCCCTAGGTCTCATATGGTTGTCGATTTCCATAGTACTTATGCTTTCTTAAGGAACGACTCAAGCAGATACCATGCTGAATCCCTTAAGGAAGAAAAGAGTTAGAGTAGATACCATACCTAACTCGTTGCTTAGGGAGATCAATAGCTTAAGGAGTAGATACCATGCCCTTAGGTTGGAAACTAGTAGGTATACATGATAAGGCTAGTGCACTGATACATTATACAATTGGGAAAGTATGACTAGTGGTGGATATCAAAGCCCTATGTCTTTATTATTATCACTCTCATTCAATAGTTATTTTATTTGTTTTTACTTTAAAGAAACTAATTCTAAAAACTGAGCTTTACTGATCCCTGTGGAGATGATCTTGCTTTCGCACACTACACTACACTATCGACCTTGTGCACTTGCAAGTAAAACTAGTACGATTTTCTGCTTAATAATTTAGGTATATAAACGCACAACAAGTTTTTGGGGCCTCCCTTTCCCATTCCTACTCTTATACATACTCAAGAAGAAAGGGATAAAGGGGACCTCCAGCGACAGACCAGTGTGAGAGCATCCCTTCTTCGAGAAGGCTCAGTGGACACACAGCATCTTGCACATGCCTCGAGGACTCCCAGAACCTGCTCCAGTAGCTGAGAGAGTTGAGGAGGATCATATGGAGATCGAGTCCCCGGTCATTAGCCCAGTACGAGAGGAGGACCATTCGGACATGGGACCCATCGAGTCCCAGCACTTTCTAGCTGAGTTATCCTCCTTCTGAGGCGAGGTCTTTACCGCCACCACACTCGTGCATCAGTGCATCGATAGTTTGGAGGCACAATTTGCACGGCAGGAGGCTATGTTGCAGGCTATTCTTGATCGCCTACCTCCGGCACCCGGTACCTCTTCGACTGCACCACCTGATGATTAGCAGTGAGAGGATACCACGTCTGGCTGAAGATGTTAAACTTAGTGCTCATGGGAGGCACCCCAAAGCATATATTTTTCTTAGTTTATTTCATTTTATTAGTCATATTTCCTAGTTTATTTTTCTATCTGTTTATTATTACTAGTTTTCCATTTTATGTTTGTTTCTCTTTCTTTTTCAAGGACAGCGTGAGTGCATCCAGTTGAAGTTTGAGGGCATGCTACGAGCCATGCCAGCCATCAGTTCTCCATCTCTCAGGTTAGCTCCTTCCATGCTATTCACACATTGGGGACAATGTGCAATTTAAGTTTAGGGGTATGGGGACACATTCAAACACTTATTATGTCCCATATTTTTCTATTTTGTTGCTATTTTCATAGATAAATGCATGTTCATTCATTTCGATAAACTTTTTTTTGTGATCTAAACAAAACTTTATGATTCGACTTCATCAACGAGCTTAACACTTTGAACATATAGGACAATAATCAAGTTTTGAACCTAGATCACTGCCTTTTAGACATTTAAGAATTCACAAGTTTGACCTAAATTACCACAAGCACACTAGCACATAACTGTGTGGGGTATGACATGTTATTTGGATGTGTATGTTTCTTTTGCTTAACTGTGCACTAGATGACTTATTAGATTGATATTTTGGCATATAAAAATAGAAAAGATTGATTAGTGCTCAAAAGAAGAAATAAATGCTCCTAATGATCAATAAAACTTGTTTTCTACTGAGTAACTGGCCCTCTTGCCTCAGTAAGCATTGAGTGTCACGTCAAAAGGTGAAAAATCTTAAATGATCATTAAAAAGAACTTTTCGCTGAGTAACTGGCCCTCTTGCCTCAGTAAGCATTGAGTGTTACGTCAAAAGGTGGAAAATTCTGATTGGTAGCATTAAGACCAGTTAGTTTCATAGCCTTTTTTACTCGAGCTAGTAAGTCCTTAGGGATGTCTTTACACCTAATGCCCTAAAACCATCTGGTTTGGAAGTCATTGGTTAAACGCTCATTACACGAGTCAAAAAGAAAGCTTAAGGGAACTAACTTGACAAAAATATCGCAAACAAAAGAAAAGAAGAATTATGCCATCCTTGTTGATTCTAATAGGAAATTTGGTGAATCTTGAGACATCGAAACATACACGTTAGAATTATTTGAAAACCTAATCTTTTATGTGCTAGTTCACCACACACCAAAGTCGAACTCGTGATGTCTTAAATTGCCTCATGAAAGTGATTTGCGTTCAAAGCTCTTATTTATTGCAAAAATATGTTTGTATCTGTTAAGCTTTCTCATGAATGCGCATCATAGTTTTGTAAGATCTAAACTTTTGTTGGACACCACGAACATTTGATTTATTTGTTTTTTTGTTTTAGTTCTTAATTTTGTATTGCTAAGAGACTAGCAATATGTAAGTTTGGGGTGTGATAGGTGCTTAAATATTCATATTTAAGCCCCCTTATTTACATTTATTAGGTCCTTAGTTATGTTAATTTAGTTCATTTTACTTCATTTGTGTGTTTCACATGTGTTTTATAGGTCTTGGAAGAAAAGAAGCAGTTTTGGCACTTAAAAGAAGAAGCCTGGAAATCCTAGAGCAGTCTCTGGTCAAGCTGCGATCGATCGCACCATGCAATGCGATCGAGCGCACATTGCGATCGAGCGCAAGACGTGTGTGATCGTGCGCACATGTACGGGCGTGAACAGTAAACTGCAGAACCCTATTTTGGAAATAAGAGAGTTTTTACAGTTTAAGAAGTCTAGGGTTTCCTGCACCTTCTAGGACTACTAAAGCCCTATAAATACACCTGTAAAGCACACACAAATCACCACCTCTTAGAGATCACTTTTATCTTTTGCTTAAGCTCGGAGTTTTAGGCTTTGGAGAGGATTGACAACCCGTCTCCCTAGTATTCTTCGGGTTTTATATGTCATGCTTAGTTTATATATGATGCTTATTTTAGACAACATGTGTAACTAACTTTCTTATAGGGCTCGATTGAAGCCCTAGTTATGCTTTTCTATATATTTATTCATTGATAATCTTTGCCAATAGCCTTTATTATGTTGCTTAACTTGATTAATGCCTGTGCCTATTTAAATTCCTCATATGTATATGTATGGCCAGTGTATGCATGTCATATGGACCTGTTAGTTAGATCAATTTGGATGACCGAGTCCTGGGTCTAACATTAGTAACAAAAGATATCCACACCGGATTCTTGGATTAATCAACATGGGAAACCGGGAGTAGATACCATGCCCTAGGTCTCATGTGGTTGTCAATTTCCATAGTATTTATGCTTTCTTAAGGAACAACTCAAGCAGATACCATGCTGAATCCCTTAAGGAAGAAAAGAGTTAGAGTAGATACCATGCCTAACTCGTTGCTTAGGGAGATCAATAGCTTAAGGAGTAGATACTATACCCTTAGGTTGGCAACCTGTAGTTATACATGATAAGGCTAGTGCACAGATACATTATACAATTAGGAAAGTATGACTAGTGGTGGATATCAAAGCCCTATGTCTTTATTATTATCACTCACATTCAATAGTTATTTTATTTCTTTTTACTTTAAAGAAACTAATTCTAAAAACTGAACTTTACCAATCTATGTAGAGATGATCTTGCTTTCGCACACTACACTACACTGTTGACCTTGTGCACTTGCAAGTAAAACTAGTATGATTATCTGCTTATTTATTTAGGTATATAAACATACAACAAATGGGCACGAGGTCAGTTTCATTCTTGAATTCCAAGCGAGATAAATGGTCCGCCACAACATTTTCCACCCCTTTCTTGTCTTTGATGGTCAATTCAAACTCCTGCAAAAGCAGAATCCAACATATTAAATGGGCCTTAGCATCCGTTTTCAAAAAGAGAAATTTAAGGGTGGAGTGGTCTGTAAATATAGTGATAGGTGAACCAATCAAATAAGATCAAAAATTATTCAATGCGAATACTACAGCTTGTAATTCTTTCTCGGTTGTAGTGTACATCATTTTAGAATGATTCAGTGTTCTACTAGCATAATAAATAGCAAATGTTTTTCCCTCCTTTCGTTGTCCTAAAACAGCCCCTACAGCATAGTCACTAGCAGCACACATAATTTCAAAAGGAAAAGTAAAGTCCGGTGATTGCATAATAGGGGCAGTTGTAAGCTTAGAGATTAATGTCCTAAAGGCTTGTTCACATTCAAGGCTCCATTTAAACTCGGTATCCTTCGTTAAAAGGCTACATAGGGGTCTAGAGATGGCACTAAAATTTTGAATAAACCTTCTGTAAAACCCAGCATGCCCTAAGAAAGACCTCACATCTTTAATATTCTTAGGAGTGGGTAGTTTAGAGATCAATTCAATTTTGGCTTTATCTACTTCCATCCCTTTTTCAGAAACTATGTGGCCCAAGACTATTCCGGAAAATACCATAAAATGGTACTTCTCCCAATTATGAGCCCTTTTTCTTCACACCTGCACAAAAATAATTTCAAATTAGATAAATATAAATCAAAATAAGTTCCAAACACGGTTAAATCATCCATATACATTTCCACACATTTTCAACCATGTCATTGAGAATACTCATCATGCATCTTTGAAAAGTAGCCGGTGCATTACATAAACCAAAGAGCATCATTCGAAAAGCAAAAGTACAAAAAGGACAAGTAAAAGTGGTCTTCTCTTGATCCTCTAGGGCAATTCCTATTTGATAGTATCCCGAATACCCATCCAAAAAATAGTAGAAAGGATGGCCAGCCACCCGTTCCAAAATTTGATCTATGAATGGAAGGGGAAAATGATCTTTTCAAGTAGTCGAATTAAGTTTTCTATAGTCTATGCACATTCGCCACCCGGTCACTACCTTAGTTGGTACTAGCACTCCCTTCTCATTTTCTACCACGGTCATCCCAGCTTTCTTAGGAACTACTTGGGTTAGACTAACCCACTTATTATCTGATATTGGATATATAATTCCCGCATCCAACAGCTTTAAGACTTCTTTCTTAACTACCTCTTTCATAGTTGGATTTAGCCTTCTTTGTGGGTCTCTACGAGGGTTAACTCCTTCTTCTAAGTAAATCCTATGGGAACAAATTAAGGGGCTAACACCCTTTGTATCAGCCATGGTCCAACTTAATGCAAATTTATGTTCTCTTAATAAATTCAGCAATTGATCACATTGTACATTATTAAGTTCAGAGGAAATAATGATCGGAAAGGTATCACCTGGGCCTAAGAAAACATGTTTGAGTCTTTTGGGAAGTGGGGCTAAATTAGGCATTGGTGTCTCCTCGAAAAAGGGTTTGGGTGCCTCCCTTTCTCTAGGCAACTCCTCAAAGCATGGCCGCCATGATTTCTTCATAAATCCCTACGACTTATCAAAAATATCAACAACACTAACAGCATGGGGATATATAGTAGAATCATCAAAATCAAAATTATTAAGAAGGAATTCCAAAGAGTTAGAATTATCTTTAATGTATTCATCCTCCAAAATAAGCTCGTCAATCATGTAAGTGTCGAAACACTCATCCTCCTCATATGACTGCCTTGACATTCGAAAAACATTCACCTCTAGAGTTATGTTTCCAAATGATAATGTCATTAGGCCATTCCTACAATTAATGAGGGCAGTGGCAATGGCAAGGAATGGTCTCCCAAGTATCAAAGGAATTTTTGACTCCGTATTCACAATAGAGATGGTATCTAAAACCAAAAAGTCAACAGGATAATAGAATTTGTCAATTCGCAATAAAACATCTTCTACAATACCTCTTGATTTTCTTACCAATCGATCTGCTAATTGAAGTACCACAAAGGTTGGTTTGATCTCACTTAGACCGAGCTGCAAGTAGTTGGAGTATGGCATGAGGTTCACACTAGCCCCCAAATCTAGCAATGCTTGCCCATAAGATTTGTTTCTAATTTTGCAAGCCACCGTTGGACAGCCTGGATCTTTATATTTTGGCGGTGTCATGCTATCAATTACCGCACTTGCTTGCTCCGTTAAGAATGCGATCTTCTTCACATGTTGCCTCCTTTTTAGTGTGCATAGATCCTTGATGACTTTAGCACAGTTGGGAACCTGTTTTATGACATGGAGAAGTGGGAGGTTAATTTTAAAATTGTTCAAGGATCTCACCTTTTAATGCTGAATTCCTCTCCTTAGGCTTAAGGAGTGCTTGAGGGAAAGGCACCGGTGAAGGGTTTATATGAGCATCTTATTCCTTGGGAGTTTCATCCTTGTTGCTCACGGAGTTGGGACTCAAATTTGATGGTAGAGTAGGTCCAGCTAGTTTTTTACCACTGCGAGTGATCATGGCATTAACCTCTTTAACATTGTGATTTTTCAGATCGGAGGTTTGTGCCATATGTTGTCCCCTTGGATTTTGTTGCGGTTGCGAAGGGAACCAACCTTGCTATTGAATTATCAAGAAACTAGTCCACTTGGTGAGTTTCCTTTTTATCTCCTTTTGCTCCTCTTTGATCCCCTTTTGCTCCTTTAGCAACCGTTGATTTATCTTGACTTATTCTTCCGCACTCTTGGCATGTACCTGCAGAAATGACTTAAAAGCATCTTCCAAAGGTAAAGATTGTTGTGGTGCACTAGATGAAGTTGCTTCTGATCTCCAATGGGTACTAGAGTGGGGATGAGGTTGTATATCGAATCTCCAATGGGTGCTAGATTGGGCAGGAGGTTGCACATCAGATTTTCAACTGAAATTAGGGTGGTTCTTCCAACCGAGATTATAGGTGTTAGAGTAGGGTGAGTATGGTTTCCTAAAAGGTATACCCAAGGTGTTACACTCTTCCTTCATCTCCAAATAAACTGGATAATCCTTAGGTACATGTCTACCCCATTACATATAAAACAGCATTCATGGGACTCTACCCTAGCAACCGGTTCGGGGGCTCTAGTATCCTTGGTTTTCAAGGCTTCAATTTCCTTAGTTAGGGCCTCCAAATGGGCTTTAAAGCTATCCTCTTCCTTAAGTTGATAGATTCCAGCGGGTTGATTTCTCCTAGTACTTTCTATGGCACTCGGTCCTGTCCAATTGTGGGCTTTTTCTCATAGGTCATCTAGGAAATCTATGGCTTCATCGGGATCTTTTTGAAGAAAATCCCCATTACACATTATTTCTATGAATTGCCTCTCCCTACTTAGGAGTCCATCCTAGAAATAGCTAACTACCTGCCAACTCTCATACCCATGGTGTGGATAAGAATTCAAAAGGTCTTTGAAACGTTCCCAAACTTGATATAAGGTTTTACTCTCCTTTTGTGCAAAGTTTGAGATTTGTCTCTTGAGGTTATTGGTCTTATGGGTTGGGAAATGATTTTGGAAAAAGGCTTGAGTCATCTCATCCCAACTACCTATAGATCTAGGCCTTAACGAGTAAAGCTAAACCTTGGCCTTTTCCTTAAGTGAAAAAGGGAAAAACTGAAGTTTGACGGTGTCCACCATATCAACCCTATTTTGAAATGTTGCTACTACTTCCTCAAATTTCTTAATGTGGACATAGGGGTTTTCATTCTCAAACTCATGGAAGGTTGGTAGCAATTGTATCATGCCCAACTTAAACTCAGGTTGTTGAACATTAGGGGGGAACATAATACAGAGGGTGTGGCCGTTCGGCTAGGGTGCAAGTAGTCTTTAAGTGTCCTAGCCAAATTTTCACTGTGATTTTCAGCCATGTTAACAAAATCCTCTAAATTCTCGGATGGTGGTGCACTATGGTTTGATCTAGGTGAGGTTTCACTAACGGACGTGGAATGAGAGGGTAACTCTATTTCGAGTCCTCTGATGAATTTACCTCGCGAATCTCTCGGTTTAAGCATACCCCAAGTGAGTTAGAGGGGAAATAAAATAAATAAAATAGAATTATAAAAGAAAGTTAGAAAATCAAAACAAAGGGAAAAGAACAATATTACCGTCTTTATCTCAAAGTTGACAATCTTCCTTAAGTTAAGCACACCTCCCCGGCAACAGCGCCAAAATTTGATTACGCTCAAACTATCACACGGTTATTGTGTATAGATGAGGTGTTGATCCCATGAGGAAACGCGAACTACAAAAGAAAATGTAAACTTTGACATGAACGATAACGATCAAATGAAAGAATATGAGTTTTGATAATGATGTATTGTGAGAAAAATTATGTAAATATAATTGAGAATATAAACGAAATAACAAGGTTTCAGGAATCCTTCCTAGGTTTATTTCCTTGTTCCACTCTTGATTCAATTGTTTTTATCTCAATTACAAGTTTCATATCCCAAACAAGCAATCGGCAAATATTCAATTAAGCAAATTTATAAACCCTAATGTAATTTCTACAAATCACTCTTTAGTTTCGATTCAAGCACACATGATCTATCTCATAGATTATCAAGAAACGACAATATATATCAATGACAATACCACAGTAATGGACAATCTATAAGATAAATTTACCAAAATCAATCACATGTAAACAACTTGACATAAGAAGAACTTGACTAAACTTATGTGGAGGATGAAGATGCAATCATCGGATTAAGAGTAAAGTTTGTAATTCTTACTTAATCAAAAAGTAAATCATAAACAATATTCAACAATAAATCCTTAAAACTAAATCAAGAATGGAAAATAATAACAACAACACCTCGGAATTCATCCATTTGCCTTGCTTGGAGATTAGTTAGCCATGGGGCTCAAGGTTGATGAAGAATGTGGAGCTCTCCTCTTGATTTCTAGCCTTAAGAGACTTGGAAGAATGGTTAATTGAATGAAGGCTGCAAACCCTTAAGGATCTATATATAGACCATAAGGTTGAGGGGTGTTTTAGGCTCAAAAGTTATCATTTAGAAGCCCTAATTAGGTCAAGAGACCGTGTGCGCGCCTAGGTGCAGCCCTACCCACGCCTAAGCTTTGCCTTTGTCTGAGATTGGTGGTTTTCTGCATGGTGCGGCACCCTCTTCTCCACGCAGCGGCGCTAAGCTTGGCAGAATGATAGCTGTTATGGACGGTGCAGTGCCCTATTCTCTATGCTACGGCGTTAGGCTTGGCAGAATTGTAGCTATTCTGGATGGTGCGGTGCTCTCTTCTCCATGCCGCGGTGCTCACTCTTGATTTTCTATCCAAGAAGCTTATGGAACTTGTGAACAAGGATTGAGGTCTTGACGCACACCGGGCCTTCCGAAACTACTTGTTTCACTCCGATATACATGAACTTTTAGCGCTTTAAACATAGATAGCTTTGTCATCTCTTTTGAACTCAAAGCACTTGAAAAGGCACCGAAAAAAATCAATGATCCAAGTAGGATACTTTAGAATTATTAAGGTAAAAACGAGTAATCGAACCCTAGATCAACTCTAAAATGCTAACAAATAAGCACTGTTAATATGCATTTTACGACTCTAATCAGACACCATCCATCAAGTGTCGTCATATGCCAAGACAAGATAAATCAAAGTTTTTGGCCATGGTAAAACATTTTTTTGGGGATGATCCTTACTTGTTCAAGTATTGTCCCAATCAGATCATCAAAAGGTGTATTCCTGAGCATGACCAATCTAATGTCATCACCTTTTGTTATGATCATGCTTGTGGAAGCCATTTCAGTGCTAAAAAGACCGCTGCAAAGATTTTGCAGTGTGGATTCTATTGGCCTACCCTGTTATGAGTCTCTCACACCTACTGTGTATCTTGTGAACGTTGCCAAAAGCTAGGGAGTCTTTCTAGGAGGAATATGATGCCCCTCAACCCCATTCTAATTGTTGAGATTTTTGACGTATGGGGCATTGATTTTATGAGACCTTACCCAAACTCCTTTAGCTACTTGTACATTCTGGTTACTATAGATTATCTGTCTAAATGGGTGGAGGCTGTTGCATGCAAGACCAATGACCACAGAGTTATGGTCCAATTTTTAAAGGACACTATCTTTGCTAGTTTTGGTATGCCTCGAGGAATCATAAGTGATAGAGGTAAGTACTTTTGCAACTGGATTTTTGAGTAGTTGATGAAGAAGTATTTCATCACACATAAGGTTGCCACCCCGTATCACCTGCAGACGAGTAGACAAGTGAAAATTTCTAATTACGAGATCAAGCACATTTTGGAGAAGACTATGAACCCTAGTAGAAAGGATTGGTCTCTGCGATTGACTAATGCACTGTGGGCATATCGGACAGCCTTCAAGATGCTAATTAGCATGTCTCCCCATCGTATTGTGTACAGAAAAGCATGTTACCTTCCGATAGAATTAGAGCATCGAGCGTATTAGGCTATCAAAAAGCTGAACTTCAATCTTTCAAAGGCTGGCTCACAAAGAAAGCTCCAACTCAATGAATTAGAGGAGCTGCAGAATGATGCATATGATTGTGCGTGGTCGTATAAGGCATAACTGAAGAAGACTCATGACTAAAACATTTTGAGACGAGCTTTTGAGCCTGATCAAAAATTCCTTCTTTACAATTCACGCTTGCATCTTTTTCTAGGCAAGCTAAAATATCGATGGACAGGCCCATTTATTATTCAGACGGTTTTTACTTATGGGGCCATCGAGATTGAAGATCCAAAGAATGGTAACACTTTCAAGGTGAATGGACAGAGGCCAAAACCATTCTTGGAGCTGAGGAGTCTGGATATTGAGACGGTATTGTTGGAGGATCCTAGTTACTCAGATTGAGTGTCGTCTACTATGGAGAGTCTGGCTGAAGACTTTAAACTTAGTGCTTATGGGAGGCACCCCACAACATATCCTTTTTGTTTATTTATTATTTTACATATTTATTGTTACTGTTTATTTCTAGTGTTTCTTTTATTTTCCAATCTTTATTTTTCAGGGACAATGCGTACTTTAGTTCAAGTTTGGGGGTATGCTATGAGTCATGCCAGTCCAGCTAGTTCTCCATCTCTCAGGTCAGCTCTTTCCATAATATTCACACATTGGGGACAATGTGTAATTTAAGTTTGAGGGTATGGGAGACACAATACACACACTTTGTCCTAATTTGTTGTTGTTTTTTCTTCATTTTAAAGAAAAGATAAATACATCTCATGTTATTTTGAAATTTAGGTTGATCTAAACAATTTCTGTGATGTGATGTCATTGGTAAGCTTAAAATTTTGAATACATGATCTGATGATTAAGTTTTAAAATTTAGTTACTTACTTTAGGCATTTGAGAATTCACATGTTTGATCTAATCTGACACGAGCACATAATTGTGTGAGGTATGACATGTGATTTTAATGTGTATGTGTCCATGACTTAGCTAACTGGATGACTTGTTGGATAAACACTTTGGCATAGAAAAGTATAAAAAAAATTTATTTATAATGATCATCAATAAACTTTCCACTTAGTAATTGGACCTCTTGTCTCAGTAAGCAGTGAGTGTTCACGTCAAAAGGTGGGAATTTTATTCATAATGATCATTGAGAAACTTTTCACTAAGTAACTGGACCTCTTGCCTCAGTAAGTAGTAAGTGTTCATGTCAAAAGGTGGGAAGTTTGCTTGGTAGCATTAAGGCCAGTTTAGCTTCGTAGCCTTTTTTACTCGAGTTAGTAAGTCCTTAGGGGTATCTTTACACCTAATGCCCTAAAATCATCTGGTTTGGGAGTCAGTGACTCAACACTCGCTACATGGGTCAATTAGAAAGCTTAAGGGAACTAAACATAGCAGAGCCTTATAACAAATAAAAAAAAATAGAGAAGAAAATAAACTATGCCATTTTTGTTCATTCTGATGGGAAATTCGGTGAATCTTGAGATATGGAGACATTACACATTGGAGTTATTTGGAAGCTTCATTTTTATATGCTAATTCACTTTACACTAAGTCAGACTTATGATGCCTTAGCCTGACTTTTGTAAGTAATTAGATTTTAACATTTCTATTCATTGCGAAGATGGGTTTATCTTTTTAAGCTTGTTCATGAATGAATATCATGGTTTTATATGTTACTTAAATTTTTGGATACCATGAGTGATGAACTTATCTTTAGGTTCTTTGTTTTTCATTTAGTTTTTTATTTGTTTTGCTAAAGGACTAGCAAAATGTAAGTTTGGGGGTATTTGATGAGTGCTAAATATCGCATATTTTGGCCCCTTAATTTACATTTGTTAGCTTAGGAATTTGTTACTTTAAGTTGTTTTCGTTGTTTTACAGGTTTACAAGCACTTGGAAAGGAGTTTCACTAAAATTGCCAGAATTGCCTGTACAGATCAGTCATTTTTATTGATTTAACTGTATTGATTTAGGAAGAACCAAGAGATGAACCATATATGATTTGAAAGATCCGGATGTCTATTTTCTGAGGAATTTTATGGCTCGTAAAAATGATTTTTCTAGAGAAAGTTATGGCAGTTTTAGTAGACAAAGGTCAAATTGGAAGTGCCTAGTGCACTCGAGCGCACCAGACTTGCGATCGAGCGTAGATGCGCACTTGCGACATCCCACATCGGTTAAAAATACTTTGCACTGCACCAGTATGCACTCAAGCGCACCAGACTACGATTGAGGACACTCGGGTAGTATCCCACATCGAATTGGAAACACATTGCACTCATAGAGCTTCCCTATAAAAGCCCCACCTCACTGAAGATCAGTGTGCAATCTAGAGGACTTATGCTAGCATTCTAGTGGATCTCGAAGGCTTTGCTACCAAAAGGGGAAGCGCCGCACGACAGCTGCGAGTGGAATCTCTCTATCCATGTATTGTTAGTTTAATTTATTTTAAGTTTTATAGTTTAAATGTTTAGCACTATAATTGTGAGAATTATGTTCATAATTATGTGAGGCTAAAATCTTCATCTTAGGTTGAAGATGAAGCATCGCCATTGTTTAGCATTGTATTTTCATATATGTTCGTACAATTCTGATATTTTTAGTATAAATGTTCTATTTCAATTGTTTGAGTAAACTCTTATGATTGATTGTTTTTAAATTGTTAATTGGATATTTCTTGTGTTTCATCTGCTGGATACGGTGGATCATTCAAATTAGATTGGATATCCATTGTGATTTGTAAATTAAATGGATACATTGGATGGTTTTGGTTTAGTTTGGGTATTCGCCGTGATTTGTATAATGGTGAATTCATGGAATGATTTGATAAATTATTTTTATATAGAACATGAAGATGTATACTTTATTTTGGTGTGGTGGATTCAGAAAACCTTAGTGTTTTTATCAGTTGTTTTTAAATCAATTTAGTTTAGTTTATATTTCTTTGCAAGATATAATCCAAAATTCGGAACTAGGTTAAAATAGGGTTAGTTTAGATAAAAATATTTTTTCACAACGCAATTCCTTGTGGATTCGACCTCACACTTGCACAACACTATATTGCAAATGACTCGTGTGCTTACGAGTAATTTAAAACTCACAACATTAGTCTTTTGATGCATAGTGTTATTGTTGAGATTCCTATTGGGGATAGAGTGATAGTCAAAAATATTTATCGAGGTTGTATGATTCGTATAGCTGATAGTGAGTTTGAAGTTAATTTATTACCTTTAGATATGATAGATTTTGGAGATGAATTTGTTGTCTACATATCATGCTTGGGTGGATTGTTTTAGGAAGAATATGGTGTTCAGGATACCTGGACATGAGGAATTTAATTTTTAGGGAGAACATAAGATGCTTGCAAATTGTCTTATTTCTGCCTTAACTGCTAGTAGATTGCTGAGGAAGGGGTTGTGAGGGGTATTTGGCATGTGTGATGGATTCTAGAAATGGGGGTAGGAAGTTAAAATAAATCTTAGTAACGAAAGATTTTTATAATGTGTTTCCTAAAGTGTTGTCTGGATTGCCTCCTAATAGGAAGATTGAATTTTCTATTGATGTTATTTCATATGCAACTCCTATATCTATAGCACTTTACAAGATGGCACCTGCTTAGTTGAGATAGTTGAAAGTTCAGTTTCAAGAGTTGCTAGATAGCAATTTATTCGACCTGGTGTGTCACCTTGGGGATCTTCTGTGTTGTTTGTGAAGAAGAATAATAGAACGATGAGATTATGTATTGATTATAGATAGCTAAATAAGATCACCGTCAAGAATAAATATCCTTTGCTCATGATTGATGATTTATTTGAGCAATTGCAAGGAGAGGGAATGTTTTCAAAGATAGACCTGAGATCAAGTTATCATCAATTGACGATAAAAGAGGGTGACGTGCCTAAGATTGCATTCACGACACGTTATGGCAGGCATGAGTTCCTTGTGATGCCATTTTGGTTGATCAATACTCCTACAACATTCATGGACCTAATGAATCGGGTGTTTAAAACATTCTTGGATAGATTTGTGGCTATGTTTATTGATGATATACTGGTGTTTATTGTATGCAAAATTCTCGTTAGTTTTGGCTGAATAAAGTATCTTTCTTGGGGCATGTTGTGTCTAGAGATGGTATAGTAGTTGACCTATAGAAGGTAAAAGCAATGTTAAGTTAAGAGAGATCGACTAATGTGACAAAATAAAAAGCTTTTTAGGGTTAGTAGGTTATTACAAAAGATTCATCTAGAAATTTTCTATTATTCTTGTACCATTGACTAAATTAACTAGAAAAAGGGTGAAGTTTGTGTGGTCAGATGAGTATCAGAAGACTTTCAGCTGTTGAAAGAGAAGTTGACTACTACTCCGGTATTGGTGCTTCTTTATGGTAATGAAGGATTTGGGTGTATAGTGATTCATCTCATCAAGTGTTAAGGTGTGTGTTGATGCAGCATGGGAGAGTAGTAGCATATGCTTCCAAACAGTTGAAGAACAATGAGAAAAATTACCTGACCCATGATTTGGAGTTGGCTACCATAGTATTTGAGTTTGATGTATTTATCTACCCAGAAGGAGTTGAATATGAGGCAGAGGAGGTGGATGGAGTTGATTAGTGACTATGACTATACAATTCACTATCATCAGAGTAAGTCAAATGTAGTAGCTAATATGTTAAGTAGGAAGTCTACAAGCAGATTGGCTACTATTAATTGTCATGATATGAATCTTATGGTGGAGCTGAGAGATATGAGAATGCAATTGAGTGTTAGTGATGGAGCAATATTGATGGTAAATATGGTAATACAGTCTTCTATTGTTGATCAACTGTTAGAGATGCAAAGTAAAGATGAGGGGATAGAGAAGATTAGACATGAAGTGTTGAGTGGAAAGCAAACTGAGTTCATAATCAGGGATGATGACATGGTGCTTTTGAGACATAGGATTTGTTTTCCAAATGATGTTGAGATAAGAAAAGAGATATTGAGGGATGCTCATAATCAGTGTATTCGATACACTCAGGTAACAATAAGATGTATAAAGGGTTGAGACAAAATAATTTGTGGTCAAGGATAAAGAAGGATGTAGCTGAGTATATTTCTAAATATTTGGTTTATCAGCAGGTGAAGACTGAGAATAGACATCCAGCAGGTTGCTACAGCCTCTTCTAGTGCCTAAGTGGCCATGAGAGAATGTTAGTATGGATTTTGTTTATGGGTTTCCCCATAGGTTATGATGTTGTATAAGTTATAGTGGATAGACTTTCTAAGTTTTCATATTTCCTTCCTACTAAGACTATCCAGAGTCTTGAAAAGTTAGCTGAGCTGTATGTAGCTGAGACTATGAGATTACATTGGGTACCTTTGAGCATTGTATCAGATAGAGATTCTAGATTTACATCTAGATTCTGGAGTGGGATGATTTTTCGACATCTGATCATTATAAAATTTTGTACACTTGTAGATTAGAGTCCCACGAATTTGGTTGTATGACCTGATCTGAATTTTGATGGTCCGATTTTGATACATCTGATGGTCAAAATTTCATCTTTTCGATGAACTTTAACGGCTCCAATGAATGACTTTCTGAAGTTCGATTGTCGTGAAACTTTGAAGGAGTGTAGATTGGAGGCCAGAGAATCTGTTTGCGTGGTCTGATCCAAATTTTGATAGTTAGATTTTGAAAGATCTATAGGTTAAAATTCTATTGTTTGACAATATTTCGGTAGCGCACAAGGATGTTCTTAGATCTGACGAGATCTTGTTTTTTTTTGTAGTTGTGGATTGATGGCTCATCTTTAACAACTTCTTTAGAAAGAACATTTTGTCATTTCCACAGACAGCGCCATCTGTTGATGTCAAAAATTTACCAGATAAGCTCATGGATTGTGCGCACATGAAAGATACGTAAACTAGAAGGTCCCCCGAGGGTTGTACCTCGAGGGAGTCTGATGCCCAAGTCAGTAATATAAAATAATAATAGGAGAACAATAAAGCTAAAAAGCTATATACTTGTAAATTGTGTCTGTGTACCTTTGATAGTGAAAGCCCCCTTATATAGTGTTTCACAATAGAGTCCGATTAGGAGAGTAATTGAGTAGTAAGTATTATGATAGGAATAAAATTCTCATAGATAAGTTTGAAGTTATCCATAAGCTGGAATATTTTATCCATAAGCTAGAGTGTCATAGTGGTATCAAGTTATTTGTGTGAAATTATAATTATACCCTTTCCTAAGTGTGGCTATTTGATTGATTGATTTGTCTAGGTTGTTAAATGAATTGTTTACCCCTGGAAGTTGCCATTTTTCTTAATATTATCAGAGAGAGAATTTTCCCTTACATCAGGTGGTTCATTACCTAAGGAAATTACTAGCACTAATCTTATTCTCTTACCAAAAATTGGTAATCCAAAATATTTAATTGATCTTCAGCTTATAAGTCTTTGCATCTTTCTGCACAAAATTATTTTCAAAATTCGTTCAAACAGGTTGTCTTGCATTTTTCCTCTTTTAATTTCTTATGAGCAATTTGGTTTTATTTTTGGTCGTAGTATCCATGAGAATATTGCTCTTGCTCATGAATTAGTGCAAGATATAGACATGAAAGTCTTTGGTGGTAAGTTGGTGCATAAGTTCAACATGTCAAAAGCTTATGACTGGTTGGAATAAGGTTTCCTTTTAAAGGTATTAAGGAGTTTTGGCTTTTCAAAAGACTAGTGTGATTTAATTTTTCATTATCTGGCAAATTGTTGGTATACAATCACCCTTAATGGAAAACAACATGGTTTTTTCAAATCTTCATGGGGCTTACACCAAGGAGATCCTATAAACCCCCTGCTTTTAGTTTTAGCAGAGGATTTGCTATCTAGGAATACTAACCAACTTATAGAGAGAGGTGCTATTATGAGTTACAAAACTTATGGTTCAGTTGTTGGTATTTCTCATTTGCTTTATGCAGACGATATTATTATCTTCCTTATCGGTAAGAAGTCCTCTATAAAAGCTCACACAAACGTGTTAAGGGTGTATAAACAAACTTCTGGGCAAAGAGTTAATTTGCAAAAAAGTTCTTTTTTATTTGTTTCTCTAAGGTGCAGTAGAAGTAAAGTCACTTTGATCAAATGTTGGACTTCCTTTCAACAAGCTTATCTTCCAATAATTTATTTGGGTGTTCCTTTATTTAAAGGTCGTTGTACTTATGGTCCCTTCTTCAGTATTGAAGGAAAAATTAGTGCAAGATTGGAAAATTAGAAGGCCTATTTGATTTCAATGGGTGGGATAGTTACACTCATTAAAAGTGTATTGAGTTTTATTCCTATGGTCATTGTACTTATGGTCCCTTCTTCAATATTGAAGGAAAAATTAGTGCAAGATTGGAAAATTAGAAGGCCTATTTGATTTCAATGGGTAGGATAGTTACACTCATTAAAAGTGTATTGAGTTTTATTCCTATCTATACCTTGGTTGTAGAACCAATTCCTAAAGTTTTTTTATCCAAGATTGAAATCAGTTTGCTAATTGTTGAGAATAAGATTCTTAATAAGTGTCCTAGTAGACTTGGATCATATCTAATTGTTGTGTCCTAATCCTATTAGACTTAGTACTCATAAGTCTATATATTGGGTCAGTTGTATTATTTTCATTCAATCAATAAAATAGAGAATTTATTTTCAATTTTTAATTTCAATATGGTATCAGAGCAAGATCTCTCTTGGGATCCTAAATAAATTTTCTTATTTCTTTTTTAAAAAAAACATTAGTACTATTCATCGGGTACTATTAGTCTGACACTATTTATTGGACATTGTTCATTTGGACTATTCATCCGACTATGTTCATCAAATATTGTTCATTGATATTGTTCATTTGGTACTGTTCATCGACGTAGCTCATCGACACTATTTTTGGGTATTGTTCACAGGAATTCACAATGGAATCCAAGACTATCTCTGGTGTGTCTCCCCATCCAAGTCTTCATATTAGTACTTCATTTGGTTGTAGTAGTAATTTTGCTCGTCAATATACATACAACGATCATTCCAAGCATACTCGGGAGATGTGTTGGAAGTTAGTTGGTCATAGTCGATGTTCACTTTATCAATGTATGTATTGCCATCGTTCTGGGTATACTCGAGAGACGTATTGGAAGTTAGATGGTAATAGTCGAGGTTCATTTCAACAATGTATATACTACCATCATTCTTGACATACTTGGGAGACGTGTTGGAAGTTAGTTAGTCATCCTATGGTTGCTAATAATATGAGTTCTGATTTTATTAAGTATAGACTTACCTCAAATTTCGCACCCCCAACTTCTCTAATGGTTTTTAAAGATGAGTATGATGAGTTCTTATAGTATAAGGCAGCCAACCAAACATCTTCCTCGACTGCCCTTTCCACTCATAAAGGTACACCAAAAGCATATCTATCATTTAGTAACTCTTCGTCTAGACCTTAGGTGCTTAACTCTGTAGCTGCTAATCATTTATCAGATACCACTGATGTTTTCTCTAGTTTTTACCATTCTTAGTCTTTGCCTAATATTACTCTCATAGATGAATTTAAAACCACTGCTAATGGCATTGGCACTATTCACCCTAGTTTTTCTATGTCTTTATCATTTGTCTTTTATGCTCCATTTTCTTAGTATAATTTGATATTTGTTAGTCAACTTACAAAACGTCTTAATTGTTATGTTACCTTTCTTATTGATTCTATCTTATCCAGGATTTGAAGATAAGGAAGATAATTGGTGGAGGGCATGAATCGGACAACTTGTATTACTGTAGTCCTATTGCATCACCCACTGCTTGCTCGATTGACATGCCTCCACTTCAGGTACATTATCTTTTGGTCATCCATCTTTAGAGAAGCTGAGAAAAAAGTTAGTTGCTACTTTAAGTCAGGTTTCATCTTTAGAATGTGAGTCGTGCCAATTGGGTAAGCATCATCGTGTGTCATTTCCTTTTCGAATTAATAATTGTGTGTCTAGTCCTTTTATATTAGTACATTCTGATATTTGGGATCAAAGTCATGTGACTTCCAAACTTGGATTTCGGTATTTTGTTATCTTTGTGGATAATTATTCCAGGCTTACCTGGCTTTATTTATTACAAGATCGTTTGAGTTGTTTTCTATTTTTGTGCCTTTTATGCTAAGATAAAAACTCAATTTGATGTATCTGTTAAGATTCTCCGTAATGACAATGCTCGTGAGTATTTTTCTGAGCCTTTTACAATATTTATGACTAAGTTTGGCATTATTCGTCGGTCATCTTGCTCTCATACATCCAAACAAAATGGGGTTGCTGAGCGGGAAAATTGTCATTTTATGGATACTTCTCAGAATCTCTTTTTTCATATGCATGTCCCCATATTGTTTTGGAGTAAGACCGTTATGATTACGTGTTACTTAATTAACTGTATGCCACCCTCTATCCTTGATGATTAATCCCCCCCACTCCATGCTTTTACCTAGAGATGTTACCTTCAACTTACCTCATCATATTTTTGGGTCCGTTTGTTTTGTTCATCAGCTCTGTTCAGGAGTTGACAAACTTGACCCAGGCTCTATCAAATGTGTTTCCTTAGGCTATTCTCGTACATAGAAAGGTTATCGATGTTAGAGTCTATCACTACAAAAGCACTTTTTTGTGCCAATTTACATTCTTTGAGTTTATCCATATTACTCCGAGTCTTATTTTATCTCAAATCTAGAAAATTAATTTCATTGTCCATAACCTGTTCTCATGCACCTTACACAGTTAGATCCTCCTCCATTAGTCTCTTTGTTGTCTACTCCTCCATTGCAAGTTTACTCACGTCATCCCAACCTTCCACCTCTGCTACTCAACTAATTGCTTGCTTGTTGAGAGATCCCGATCCTCCTTCATCATCTAAGGATGATCGTCCTATTGCTTTTTGTAAAGGTAAACTCTTATGTACTACTCATCCAATTGCAAATTTGTGCTTTATGATTATTTATCTCTTACATATGCTTCATTTGTTGCTTCGATCTCTTCTGTCTCTATTCCTAAGTCTATTACAAAAGCTTTGTCTCATTATGGGTGGAAAGCAGCTATGGATGAAGAGATACATGCCTTGAGTACTAATGATACTTGAGACTTGGTTCCTCTTCCATCTGGGAATTCTATTGTTGGTTGTCGCTAGGTCTATACTGTAAAGGTTCATCCTGATAGTACTATTGACAGATTAAAAGCTTGCCCAGTAATTAAAAGGTATACACAAGTATATGGTATTGGCTATACTAAGACATTCTCTTCGGTGGCGAAGATTACGTATGTTCATATGTTTATCTCTCTAGCAATTACTTTTTATTGGCCCCTACATCAATTATATGTGAAAAATGTGTTTCTAAATGGTGATTTCCAAGAAGTTTACATGAAAGCAACCACCCAGATTTGTTGCTCATGGGGATTTTGGGTTAGTATGTCGATTAAAGAAAGCTTTATATGGCTTGAAACAATCTCCTCAAGCATGGTTTGGTCGGTTCAGTGAAGTAGTAACTAATTTTGACCTTAGCAGATGTTGTGCAGATCATTCTGTATTTTATAAACATAGTGAGGCAAGCATAATATTGTTGATAGTGGATGATATTGTGATCATAAGAGATGATGAAGAAGGAATTCTAGCACTGAAACAATTCTTGAGTACTAAATTTCAAACAAAGAATTTAGGGGAAAGCTCACACTTGGACATAGAGTACCTCAATGAGCTTATTGAAAAAGCTCACACTTGGACTGGACCTACTGTTACTGAAAGCACAAATAGGTCACGACCTATAGGGAACCCAAATGGTGGTGGACTTTACCATCTTAGGGAAGAGGATAACCTTTAAGGCCAAGGTCGAGATGCTCACTAGGGAACTAGAGGTATTAAAGACTAAGAGCTTAAAGCCAACACACGTGGTTAATCATGCAAAATCTTTTGAACCATGTTTTGTGTGTGGCGGGGTAGATCATCTCGCCCAAGAGTGTCTCACATTTGCTGAGATGAGAAGGATGTATAAGAAACAATGTAATGTCTTAGGCATGTACAAGAAGCCTTTGACACCTTTCTCTGACACTTATAATCCGGGATGGCAAAATCACCCCAATTTCAGTTGGAAATCTGAAAACCAGTAGCTTGCACAACCCCCTGCACCATATCTTGAACCATATCATGCACCTGTGTCTCCTAGGAGTTCTTTAGAAGACACTTTACATGCTTTTATTGAAGCACAGGGGAAGACTAATCAAAGGCTTGAATCTTTAATTGTGCAGGTTGTTGAAGAACATAAAGAGATAAATAGCCAAGTGTCCAAGTTAATGAGCTACTTGAGTGTGACTGAGCGAGGTAAGTTCCCTTCTCAAGCTCAGTCCACATCTCATGGTCAGCACCTGGTGCAACAGAATGTGAAGGAGGTGAATGCCATTGAGACAGTAAGTGGTAAGTTATTAAACATCCCAACAACGAAAAAATCAGAGGATGTGGACGAAAGCCACCAAGCATGCATGATTGACTCATTCATGGAAAAGGTCCATCACCTTAATCCATTGGAGTCCACCCTCACCCATGGCTTCACAAGAGCATATGTCAAGCCATAATTTATGGATGTTACTGATGACATCCTTGAGGCCTCTCAAAAGCATACAAGCACCGAATTTGGCAATGAAGTAGTGACTGGTGCATTCAACCTATGTTTTTCTAGGGGGGAATAAGGGCGTCTGGCTGAAGATGTAAAACTTAGCGCTCATGGGAGGCACCCCACAGCATATCCTTTTACTATTATTGTTTTTCTTTCTTGTTTGTTATTCGCATTTTTTTTATCTGTCTTCCAGTATTAACTTAGTATTTCCTTTTCAAGGAAAAATATACGAAGCAGTCCAAATGGTGGAGCATAATTTTCAGCTTCTGTGCACCTTTGGCTACAAGAGGAGTCTCCTTTACTCTTTCTTTTACATTAAAGTCAATGTAATTTTTAAGTTAGGGGTGGAGCAAATGCATCTCTTTGTTTCCATATTCTTTATTTCCATATATTTTTTCGCATCTCTTTGTTTCTATATCCATACATTTTTTTCTTTTTCCATTGAACTGCTTGGTGTCATTTTCCTCTTTTTGTTTGTTTCTAGCATGCTTGGTGTTAGCCTTAGAGTTAATTTACATGTCAATGATATGAGCTTAATTGAGATAGCAGATAGCATGTAGAAGAAGTTAAATCTTGCTTCGGTTTGAAATTAATTTAAGTATCAATCTTCATTTGGTTTGAGACTCTAGTTTGTGGTAAGATTGTATGATTAGTCTAAAACATTTAGAGAAATTTTATGTGTGATTGTTTTATGAATACTTTTGCAGTCTTGACAAGCTCTAGAACTTACTTGATAATCACTTGAGGTGAATTCCTAGAATGCACACTACTTAGGATATGATATAGTCCATTTTTGGACCGTTTGAGCCTTTCAAACCTACCATTGTTATATTTATCACTAGTCACCTATTTGAGCCTTTTTCCTGAAAAGAAAAATTAAGCTTTGTTTCTTTCGATAAACCATTTACTCACCTTTATGAGCCTAAAAATATTTTATCCTTACCTTTCTTTTAAAAGAACTTAGTTATACACATGTTGTGAGAAGCACTTAAAAGGAGTAAGGGTGGAAATATGAAAAAAAAAAAAAAAATATATATATATATATATATATATATATATATATATATTACTACCATAACCCAGGTACATTAAAGAAGATAAGTTGGGGGTTGTGAAAAAGAAAAGAAAAAAAATAAAAAAGGAGGTGAATGGTCTTATGCCAAAATACAAAAGAAAAAAAAAGAAGTGAATTATGGCAAATAAAGAAGAAAAGAAAAGAAAAGTGGTGATTTATTGAGAGATATGCTCTTATAAAAAAATAGTTGAAAGAGTTGGGTGTTGAAGTAAAGTTATCCAGTGCTTAAAGAGTTGTGTTCAAAACTAAGAGATTAAGTTCTTTTACTTGTTGAATCCTTCCCGTTCTTTCTTAACCTTTACCTTAGCCTAACGTTACAAGTTTATTAAAGACCTTTTGATCCAATATAGTGTGATTTTTCTACAATAATGGAGAGTGATTTGAAAAATGAGCCTATGGAGCTTGTTTCTATGATTGATGTCATGCAATTTATTATGTTTTTAGAGGCCAAGACTTGTATTCATGAATGTTATGCATAAAATCATCCGGGTGTTCGGATTAATGGTTTGTGGTAAGATGGATGTTAAGAGTCAATAACAATTTTAAGATTGATGTTTGGATTACTTTTGTATTTGGGTGAAATTTAATGATTCTTTGTGTCGTGTGTTATGTGTAATTTTTGAGACAAAATGTGAATTACTCTTGGTTAACACTAATATTGCTTTTCATTTACTTCGATTCCCACAGTAGAATTCATCCTTTGTTTTCGCTTGAATTACAAAGGACTAGCAATAAGCTAGTTGGGGGTTGTGATGAGACTCATAAAATGCTTCTCAACAGTGGTTAATTGTTAGCATTTTAGGATTGATCTCAGTCTTTATTGCGCTTTTATATGTTAATAACTCTAAAGTAATATTATTGGACCATTGACTTATTTCAGTGCAATTTTAAGGTACTTTGAGTTTAAAAGAGAAAAAGAAGCGATTGTTGCTTAAAAGGCCAAGATCC
This sequence comes from Bretschneidera sinensis, assembly GCA_023935145.1. Lineage (NCBI taxonomy): Eukaryota > Viridiplantae > Streptophyta > Magnoliopsida > Brassicales > Akaniaceae > Bretschneidera > Bretschneidera sinensis. Next base: position 111,009,942 of record CM043698.1, read on the forward strand.
CATGCTTCTGGAAGGACAAGATGGACTGCTGCCTGTACTGCGATCGAGCGCACAAGCAGTGCGATCTAGCGCACATCTCACATCGACCAAGAAGTACTCTGCAGGGCAACTACGATCGAGTGCACCAATCTACGATTGAGCGCACATGTGATCGAGCGCACTCGGGCAGTATCCCACATCGGTTAGAAAACACATCACTCCGAGAGTTTCTCTAAATAAAACCCACTCCACTTCAGCTTTAGAGATCAATCGGAGCTCATCTAAAATCATCAGAGAGTGAATCTAGAGGGCCTTTAGGAGGAATCCAAAGTATACTTTTGGAGGGAAAGCTGAGGAATCGCCGAAGCTTTCACTACCAAGGAGGAGATGATCGTTGAGAGGCCGGAGGCAGCTTAAGGAAGCATGAGCTCCATGGCCGGCTAGTCTCCAAGCAAGGTGAAGGGATGAATCCCTAGGTGTCGTTGTTCTTATTTTCCTTTATTTGATTCAGTTATAGTTTGGTATTATTTTCATTAAACATTGTTATGTTCTATTCTTTAATTTAATTAGTAGATTTCTTATTAGTCCGGTGATTGCATGCTTCTTTTCCATATAAGTCTAGTCATGCTCTTCTTATGTGCATTTGTTTAGGTGTGATTGAGTCTAGTAGATCTCTTTTATAGATTTTTCCATTGCTGCGGTATTGTCATTTAGATATATCGTCATCTCTTGATAATTTATAAGTTAGGTCATGTGTGCTTGAAAGTAAAGAATAATTCATATCAATTACATTAGGGTTTATACATGCGCTTTAATTGAATATTTTCCGATTGTCTGTTTGGGATGTGAAACTTGCAATCGAGATAAAAACAACTGAATCAAGTTAGGATTAGGGCAACAAACTTAGGGAGGATTTCCGGAGCCTTGTTGTTTATCTATTATCCATCAATTATTTACACAATCAACAATTCAGATTTTATCACTTTAACTTTTATCATTTGTGTTAAGGTTTACACCTTCTTGTGTAATTAGTTTGTTTCCCAGTGGAATCGACACCCCAAAGCTGTACTAAAATTACTGCGTTATGTTTTGGGTGTAATCAATGAACATGAAGATCAACCCACTAGGACCCTTTAGGATTACCTCTACCCTACACGCACAGCCACACCATCATGCATCATGTTTCCAGCTAATACTCGCCAACTGGAGTTTAAAACAGGGATGATATAGTTACTCCCTACGTTTCATGGTTTGGAAAATGAAAACCCATATGTGCACATTAGGGAGTTTGAGGAAGTAGTTACGACTTTTCATAGTCAAAATGCAACTGATGACATTGTGAGACTTAAGTTCTTTCCTTTCTCTTTGAAAGATAGAGCTAAGAGTTGGCTATACTAACTGAGACCACGATCTGTTAGGTCATGGACTGAGATGACTCGGGTCTTCTTTAATAAATACTTTCCCCAACATAAAACCAATGCTTTAAAAAAGAAAATCACCACCTTTGCACAAAAGGACAGTGAGACTTTGTATTAGTCTTGGGAGAGATTCAAGGAGTTGTTGAGTTTGTGCCCTCTCCATGGGTATGAGAACTGGAAATTAGTGAGCTATTTTTTCGAGGGACTTACATATAGAGAGTGTCAATTTGTGGAGATGATGTGTAATGGTGAGTTCTTACAAAAAGATCCTGATGAGGCCATAGAATACCTCAATGAGCTTGCTGAAAAAGCTCACACTTGGACTGGACCTAGTGCTACTGAAAGCACAAATAGGTCACGACTTGCAGGGAACCCAAATGGTGGTGGAATTTACCATCTTAGGGAAGAGGATAACCTAAAGGCCAAGGTCGAGATGCTCACTAGGGAGCTAGATGTGTTAAAAACTAGGGGCTTAAAGCCAACACACATGGCTAATCATGCAAAGTCTTTTGGACCATGTTTTGTTTGTGGCGGGGTAGATCATCTTGCCCAAGAGTGTCCCACATTTGCTAAGATAAGAGGGATGTATGAGGTACAATGTAATGCCTTAGGTATGTACAAGAAGCATTTTTCACCTTTCGCTAATACCTATAATTCGGAGTGGCACAATCACCCCAATTTTAGCTGGAAGTCTGAAAACTAGCCACCTGCACAACCCCCTAGATCATATGCTGCACCATATCATGCACCTGCATCTTCTAGGAGTCATTACACATCCCAACAATGAACAAATCAAAGGATGTGGAATAGAGCCACCTGGCATACATGATTGACTCACTCATGGAAAAAGTCCATCACCTTAATCCATTAGAGTGCACCCTTACCCATGGTTTCACAAGAGCAGATATCAAGCCAAAATCGGTAGATATTACTGATAACATCCTTGAGGCCTCTCTAAAGCATGCAAGCACCAAATTTGGCAGTGAAGCAGTTGCTGGTGTATTCAACTTATGTTTTTCTAGGAGGGAATAAGAGCGTCTAGCTGAAGACGTAAAACTTAGCGCTCTTGGGAGGCACCCCACAACATATCCTTTTGTTTTTATTTTATTGTTTTTCATATTTCTTTTCTTGTTTATTATTAGTATTTTGTGGTTTTCCAGTATTACCTTCATGTTTTTTTTTCAGGGATAAATGTGCGCATCAGTTCAGGTTTGGGGGTGTGCTATGAGCCATGCCTGTCTAGCTCGTTCTCCATCTCCCAGGTCAAATCTTTCCATGTTATTCACACATTGGGGACAATGTGTAGTTTAAGTTTGGGGGTATGGGAGACACATTCACACACACTCTGTCCCAGTTTTTTTTATTATTGAAAAGATAAATGCATGTTCATATTGTTCTAAAAACTTTTGGTTAATCTAAATGAATACTGTGATGTTATGTTATTGGTGAGCTTAAAATCTTGAACACATGATTTGGTGATAGAGTTTTAGAATTTTGTTACTTACTTTAGGCATTTGAGAATTCACATGCTTGATCTAATCTGACACGAGAACATTAGCACAAAAAAGTGTGAGGTATGACATGTGAGTTTAATGTGTATGTTTCCATGACTCAACTGAAATTGGATGACTTGTTGGATAAACACTTTGAAAAAAAAATTGCACTAAAAAAGAAAAATGCTCATGATGATCATTAATTAATTTTTTACAGAGTAACTGGACCTCTTGCCTTAGTAAGCAGTGAGTGTTCACATCAAAAAGTGGGAATTTTATTCATAATGATCATTGAGAAAATTTTCGCTGAGTAACTGGACCTCTTACCTAAGTAAGCAATGAGTGTTCACGTCAAAAGGTGGGAATTTTGCTTGGTAGCATTAAGGCCAGTTTAGTTTCGTAGCCTTTTTGACTCAAGTTAGTAAGTCCTTAGGGGTGTCTTTACACCTAATGCCCTAAAACCATCTGGTTTGGGAGTCATTGACTCAACACTTACTACATGGGTCAATTAGAAAGCTTAAGGGAACTAAGCATAGCAGAGCCTTATAATAAAAAATAGAAGAAAATAAAACTATGTCATCGTTGTTTATTCTGATGAGAAATTCTATGAATCTTGAGACATTGCACATTAGAGTTACTTGAAAGCCTCATCTTTATGTTGGAAACCACCTTGACAAGATACCCAGGTGGTGATCTTCCAAATAACCAAGTCTAGAATGACTTGTAAAGAAAAGATACAGCAACCAAAGCAAGAAAGAAGACAAGCAATTGTTATTGAGGTTCGGTAAGAGCCTACGTCCCCATGAGTTCCTCCGAACTCTCTACACTAATCAATGGTTCTTACAATCACAGCAACCCCTCTCAAAGAATCCACAAGTTCTTGAAGAAATAAAGAAGAGAACAAGAAAGTGATAAGGTCTTGAGATACCCTGGAACTTTCCCCCTTGGAAATTCCACTTACAAGTCCCTTGAATCCTCTTTCTATACTAATCTCTCTCTTTACAACCAGCCTCTCTAATGAGTCCCTCTTGTATGTCTGTGTCTTTACACTCTCATACAATTCTCTCATTCACATGTTCTATCACACTTATTTATGTCACATTGTTGAGATTGAACCTAGGTGACCCTTTATATAGTGCACCAACTTCTTGTCCAATCTTGAGCGTCAATCTCCACCCTTAGATCTTGATGACCAATCAACCATGGCCCTCCATCAATCCTATGATGCTGTGCATTTTGGACTTGCACCCATGCACTTAACAAAAGGTTGAATCAAGTTAATCATGTGTGCATCAGTGTGCCTAACGCCTAGGCACTGAACAGGGCGCGCTGCAGCCTTGGGCAAAACACCTTTTCACCACTTTCTAGGTGTCGCGGCCTTGGTGAGGGAGAGGTGCGGCATTGCCCTCCACTAGGATTTCCTCCTTGTTGGGCGCCGCGGCCTGGAAGGAGTAGGGCTGCATCGCACACTGAAGCTAGACCTCCTAATGTTGTGTGCACTTATTTGTCTTGTTGAATAGAGGTATGCACACACACCCAAAGTGATGCGCACACTTATGTGCACTCCTTTAACATGCTGAAATTCATTCTTCCATCTCTTGTTTAAACCTTAAACCATGTTTGAAACATGTTTAAACCTTAGACAAATATCAACAATCTCTACCTCTATCTAAGCGTTTAAACCCGAACCATTGTGCAGAGAACTTCAGGATCCAAACTGATCTTGAGTCATCATTTAACCGACTCCATTCCTAAGAAGTTCAAGGCAATGATTGAACCTTCTTAGAGGTAGAACCTTGGTACCTAAATCTATAGGACTTTCTTCTGTGACCTTCTTGTCCATGTGAATGCATCCTTCCGTACCATTTTTTGGAATGTAATGATACCAAAAATCCATATGCTTCGTCCTCTCATGGAACACCGAATTCCTTCACAAGTGCCACGCACTTTGGATATCCGAAGACACCACCACCTGCTCTTTTAGGACCATCCACTCGTCCAACAACCCATTGCACCATATAGCCTCCTTTATAGCTTTCTAACCCACTATGTGTCCTGCCTCTGTTGTTGAGAGTGCTACCACCAACTGCCACTGAGCCTTCAAATACCTCAGCAACCACTTCATCCCAAGCCAAAGCTCCTTTTCGAGATTACTCACAAATCTGCTGAGAACACCCATTTCCTGAGAAATGTCAGGTCTATTACTCATCATCATGGACATGACTGGTCCAACCGCACTAGAGTAAGGGACCTTAACCATTTTCTTCTTCTCCTCATCCATTCCAGGACATCATTCGCTGGAGAACTTGAAATGACCAGTAAGGGGAACCTTCACTGGTTTACCATCTTCTATAGAAGACCGAGAAACTTTCAACCTGTTTCTCTCCCTTTCTCGAATTCTTCTCATCTCAAGGATCTTTTGTGTAAGGCTGAGATCCTTCCTCTCGAACTCCTCACTGAGTTGAGATGTATACCTTTTCATCCTTTCCCTGCTGTTCCGAACCAACAGCATATCATTGGCATAGATGAGGATAATCACCACTTCATCCACCTTATGTTCAGGTGAGAAGGTTTCTGTGAAATCCATTCTTTTTCTTCTCGTGAACCCATTTGCCACCAGCCTAGCCTTGTTCCGGACTGCACCTCCTGGAAGGTGCCCTTCTTTGATCTTGTAAGTCCACTTACAATCCACAACTTTCTGTTTTCCCGGAATGTGCACCAATTCCCAGAAGTTGTTTTTCTTCAAAGAATCCATTTCTTCCCTCCATAGCTAGCTTCCATCTTAGCGAATCCTTACATCCCATAGCATCAATGTAAGTCTCTTATTCACTCATCTCTCCTTCTGTCCAAGGAGCTGCTGCATCCACAGCATCCGCAAAACCATATCTTGAACGTGGTCCGACCAGCCTTATTTACCGGTCTCTTGTGAGCTGATAGTCCTTCCGACTCCCTGCATCATCCTCTTTCAGTTCAGCCTTCTCATGAGTGTCCTGAGCTTGGCATTCATCAATGGACTCTACCTGGTCCGAACCTTCTTGCCTTCTTTGCTCTACCTGAACCAAATTCTCCTTGATGCTATGCTCCACAAATACCGAACTGTTTTGCTCACTTGCCCCTGCAGGGTTAGTTTTCTCCAAGTAAGGAAATAACAATTCATTAAAAATAACATCCCTACTTATTATGAGTCTTAATCCTTCTTATTCTAAGGACCATAACCTATACCCCTTAGCCCCTTCCCTATATCCTAGAAACACATATTTTCTAGATCCTAGGCTAAGTCTTTCATCCTTTTGTTGTGCATATACAGCACACCCAAAAGTCCTAAGGTTATCCAACTCAGGGGGTTTTCCACTCCACATCTGCTCGGGAGTCTTATGGCACACAATCCTAGAGGGTGATCTATTAACCAAATACGCAGCAGTAGACACCACTTCCCCCCAAAAACATTTGGGTAATCCGGATCCATCTAACATGCACCTAACCTTTTCCATAAGGGTCTTATTCATCCTCTCAGTAACTCCAATTTGCTGAGGGGTTTTCACAACTGTTCTATGTCTTAAAATGCCATTTAACCTACAGAATTGATCAAGTTCTTCGTTAAAAATGTCTAAGCCATTATCGGTTCTTATCCCCTTAACTACCTTGCCCATTTGAGTCTCCACCAGCTTTTTCTACACCACTAATTTATTCAAAGCATCTGATTTATTTCTAACCAAATAAACCCAAATCTTTCTTGAATAATCACCAATTAAAGACAGAAAGTAAATGTTACCTCCCTGTGTTGATGTCCTTGCTGGTCCCCAAAGGTCCGCATGAATGTAGTCAAGAATGCCCTTAGACTTGTGCACTCCAGTGTTGAAGCTGACTCGATGTTGCTGCCCAAGAACACAACCCTTGCAAAAATCGAGTCTCTCTACCTTGTCACCATCAAGTAACCCATTCTTGCTGAGAACTTACAGCCCTTCTTCGCTTACATGTCCCAAGTGTTTATGTCAAAGAACCGCCTTATCCATCTCAGCCATCAAGCTTGCTGCTTGATCCTTGATGTCTGTGTCTCCGATCATCTCATAGAGACCATTTTTCGTTGCTGCTTTGATCACTATCAAAGATCCCTTGGTTACCTTAATCTTTCCTCCCTCTGCTTTATATGTGTACCCCATGGAATTTAGCTGCCCCAATGAGATCAAATTCCTCTTCACATCTAGAAGATACCTCACATTCCTCAGCAGCCTTGTCATTCCATCAAACATCCTCAACTGGATGTCTCCTATCCCCCTCACTTGGTAAGAATTGTCATTCCCCAAGAAAACCCTTTCATCATTGGTTTCCTTGAAATTCTTGACCTAATCCCGGTGAGGGCACATGTGATGAGTGCACCCGGTATCCAAGATCCATTTCCTGCTGCCTTCTTGCCCCTTGCTCACATCTGAGCACACAACAAGAACATTATCTTACTGTTCTCCTTTGGCAACCGAAGCCTCTCCATTCTTGGTATGGCTTCTTCCTCTATCCCTCATCTTCTCCTTGCAATCTTTCTTTACATGACCCTCTTTTTGGTAGTAGAAACCAGTGTTTTCAAAGGCGGGGGCGTTGGGCGAGGTGTTTTGCCTCAATGAGGCAAGGTGTAAGTCTCGAGGAGTTGGGGCGTAAGCCTTGTGAAATGTTGGCGCGTTTTGAATAAAATAATATTAATTAAATTATAAAAATACTAAAATAATGTCAATAAATTAATTATCAATAAAACTTATAAATAAATATTTATCAAAATATTTTTACACAAATATCAAATAATTTGATAAAATTTTTAATTATAATATCATATTTTAATCACAAATATCAAATAATGGGCTGTAAATAGTATATGTAAATTGCAGCACATTGTTTGACTATAAATGATATCTCATGAGCTATAGTATTTGGGGCAATTTACAGTGCACGCATCTCCTTCTTATATTTTATTTACTAAATACTATTTATTAGTCAAATAGTCAAATACAATATATCAAACAAATAGTAAAATACATCTCATTGAAAATAAAGCCTTAGACTGACTTGGCTGAAAATCTGTCTCAAGCACGTGGAGTCACTGGTAGGGCTCATGATGATAATGTGTTGTAGGGCTCATGATGACAAGCACATGGAGTCACTCAGTCTCTCTACATATTTTCTCCAAGTGGAAGCACACAAAAAAAGACCACATATTATAGTATTTTCCCTCAAACTTTCCTTCAAGCCTAGCACAAAGAAGACCGCAAATTTCAAAATCAAAACCTAAAAATCACTAGAGATCCTCTCTGGCCAACAAAACCCATAGATTGGCTATGTTGGTGCCTAACTCTCGGCCCCTCATCAGAACAAATAGAAAAAATATTCGTCAAAGAAGCAACCAAACCCCTTGCCACTGTCTGTGGTGGGTCGGTAGCAGCAGTGACACCAGAACCTTTAAATAGAAACCAAACCCCTTGTCGTCCGTTTCTATTGGTCTTCATGGACGGGCTAGTTAGCTTCGACGGTCGCAATCCTGAGCCACTGTGAGACCAACCACAGCCATCGATCAAAGCCCAAATCAACGCCTCTAATCTCCCCGATGCAAGCTGAGGGAACCGAAAAGTCTCACGGATTCTTCGGTGTGCCTGCAGTGGCTCAAGATCTAGGGACAGAGCTGTCACCGTCTCTCTCTCAACTCCCAAGTTGCATAATTAAAAAAATGCATTGGGCTTACGCCCAGACGCCTAGGGCGTCAAAGGCGTACGCTTCGGGTCTGGGCGAACGCCTAGACCTGAAAAACGACCGCCCCATGATAATTTCACCCCAAGATTCAAGCCCTGGGGCATTTTAGCCCGAAATCACCCCCAGGCATGCCTCAAATTCGCCTTTCATAACACTGGTAGAAACATCTCCCATAACTCTCTCCTCTACCTCTGTCCCGGTAGAAGTCATACATGTTGCTGTGCACTCTCCCATGGCTCTTTCCTCTACCTCTGTCCCGGTAGTAGCCATGTATGTTGCTGTGCACTCTCCCATGGCTCTCTTCCCTACCTCTGTCCCGGTAGTAGCCATGTATGTTGTTGTGCACTCTCCCATGGCTTTCGCCTCTACCTCTATCCCAGTCGTAGCCATGTATGTTTATGTGCACTCTCCCATGGCTCTCTCCTCTACTTCTGTCCTAGTAGTAGCCATGGATGTTGCTGCCATACCGAGTTGTTGGCTTCTTCTAATGAACAGCCCTTCTCCACTTGATGCACTCCTCATCTTGGCATCAAGATCATCTTGCAACTCTTTATTAGGATCAAATTTAAAAGCAAAGATTCGTTTACAAAGATACCTCTTATTAGGGAGAGTCTTGGCAAGAAATAACTCATCTAATTTCTTCCATATGACAGCTGGATTATTGGAAATCACCTTGACAATATGCCCAGGTGGTGATCTTCCAAACACCCAAGTCTAGAATGACTTGTAGAAATAATTTCAGTAATCGAACATAAGAATAGAAAACCAAAGAAAGAAAGAAGACAAGTAATTTGTTATCGAGGTTCGACAATGTGCCTACGTCCCCATGAGTTCCTCCGAACTCTCTGTACTATCTCAAATGGTTCTTACAAGTTACAGCAATCCCCTTCAAGAAGCTCAAGCTTTTGAAGAAACAAGAAGAGAAAAAAGAAGATCACAATGCTCTCTCTCTATACTACTCTCTCTTTTTTACAACTAGCCTCACTACAAAGAGTCCCTCTTGTGTTTATGTCTCTCACACAATTCTCTCTTGTAATATAACTGATCTCAAAGTGTGTCTTGTATGTGTTTTATTCTATATGTGAAAAATGAGGCTTGGGAACCCCTTTTATAGTCATTCACTTCTTGGACATTTTTGTGAATCAAGCTCCACCCTTTGATCATGATCTCTTTTTAATCTTAGCCCTTCATCACTTTTCAAGTGGTGCTGTGCGTTTTGGTATTGTGCACACACTTTGGAGAGCCTTTATGCCTACTACCTATGGGTGCAGCTGTGTGCCTTACGGTGCGGTGCTCAGCAGGGCGCGGTGAGGTGCTGAGGCAAAGTGTGCTTGTGTGCACGCTGGATAGTGCGTCGCGGTTGGCTGAGCAGTGCAGTGCTAGTTCTGTCCTAACGGCATCCTTGCTGGATGGTGCACCACTGGTGGATGGTCGGTGCGCTGCTGGAGCAGTCCTAGAGCTTACCTTTTGGGCGGCGTGGCACTGGAGAGGGGGTGGTGCACCGCTGGTGCACACTGATGCTGCCCAGCAATGCACACACTCCATCAGTTTGTGTGCTGTAGTGCACATACCAGTGTGCTTAGCCTTCCCTTGCTCGAAATTGATGCACATGTGTCTAACTTACTGAACTTTAATCCTCCATCTTTGGTTTATATTTTAACCATCTTTGAACCATGGTTGGACCTGTGCAAACCTTAGACAAATACCAACAATCTCTACCTTTGTCTAAGTGTTTAAACCTGAACCTTTTTGCAAAAAGCTTCAGGATCCAGACTCATCATGAGTCATCTATCAACTGACTTCTAACCAATGTAGTCTAAGGCATTGATTAAACTTACTTAGAGGTAGAACTTTAGTACCCAAATCCGTAGGATTTTCTTCCATGGCAACCTTGTCCACACGGATGCATCCTTTTGTAACATTTTCTCGAATGAAATGATACCGAACATCCATACACTTTGTCCTCTCATGGAACACTGGATTTTTACATAAGTGCAAGGCACTTTGGCTATCCAAAAATACCACAACATGCTCCTCCAGTACCTTTAACTCTTCAAGCAACCCTTTGCACCACATAGCCTCCTTAATGGCCTTCGTAGTTGCTATATACTCAGCCTCAGTTGTTGAGAGTGCTACCACTAGCTGTAACTGAGCCTTCTAACTTACACAACATCCATTTAAGTTAAAAAAATAGGAGGTCATCGATCTATTTTTATTCTGGTCTGCTCCATAGTCCGAATCAGCAAAACTCTTAAGGCAGATAGCATTACCCCTCTTCTCATACAACATCCCTACTTCTGGGCTTCCCTTCAAATACCTCAACAACCATTTCATCCCAAGCCAATGCTCCTTTCCAGGATTACTCATAAATCTGTTAAGAACACTCATTGCATGAGCAATGTCAGGTCTAGTGCTTACCATGGTGTACATAACAGAACTAACAGCATTAGAGTAAGGGACTTTCTCCATTTCTTTCTTCTCCGCCTCCGATCTTGGACATTGATCGCTAGAGAACTTGAAATGACTAGCAAAGGGAACCTTCACTGGTTTACTATCTTCTTTTCCCAGATGATACACATCCCAAGGATCTTTAGTGCATGGCCAAGATCCTTCATCTCAAACTCTTCACTGAGTTGAGCCTTCAATTTATTTATCCTCTCCATGCTGCTCCCAACCAGCAACATATCATTAACATATCACCATTTCCTCAACCTTCTGCCGCTTATAGTACAAGCACGAATCATAGTAGCTCCTCATGAAACCCAAGCTGATTACAAAGGAATCAAACCTATTGTTCCATTGCTGATGTGATTGCTTCAGGCCATAGAGAGACTTCTTCAATTTGCACACTAACTCTCCCTACCTTCTTTCCTCATAACCTTCAGGTTGTCTCATGAAAATGGTCTCAACGAGCTCTCCATGTAAGAATGTTGTCTTCACATCCATTTGCTGAATTTCCCAATCAAATTGGACCACCAATGCTAACACTATCCGGATCATCTTGTACTTCACAACCGGTGAGAATATTTCAGTGAAATCTATACCTTATTTTTGTGTGAACCTCTTCACCACCAGCCTAGCTTTATATCGGACTTCTTCCCCTGGAGTATTCCCTTCTTTAATCTTGTAGAGCCATCTACAATCTACAACTCTCTCTTTTCCAGGTTTGGGCACCAACTTCCAAGAGTTGTTCTTCATCAAAGAATCCATTTCTTCCTCCATAGCCAGTTGCCACTTTGACGAATCCTTACACTCCATGGCATCCATGTAAGTTTCTGGTTCCATCTCTCATTCTCTCCAAGGAGTTGCTGCATCTGCAGCATTTGCAAACCTATATCTCAAAGGTGGTCTAACCACTCTCCTTCCCCGGTCTCTTGTGAGCTGGTAGTTATTTACTGCATTAACCTCTTCTTGTTAAGCCTCTCTTTCTTGAGTTTCTTAAGCTTGGCCTTCATCCAAGGGCTCTACCTAGTCCGAACCCTCTTGCCTCCTCTGCTCTACCTGAACCGAGTTCTCCTTGATACGGTGCTCCACAACTTCCGGTTTGGTTTGCTCACTAGCCCCTGCAGGGTTAGTTTTCTCCAAGTAGGGAAATAATAATTCATTAAAAATAACATCACTACTTATAATCAATTTCATGCCCTTCTTTTCTAAGGACCACAACCTATATCCCTTAACCCCATCACCATATCCTAGAAATACACATTTTCTAGATCTAAGGTCAAGTTTATCCTCCTTTTGATGTGCATATGCTGCACACCCAAAAGTCCTAAGGTTGTTTAATTCAGGGGGTTTTTCACTCCACATCTCCATGGGAGTCTTGAGCTCTAAAGCTCTAGAGGGTGATCTATTTATTAAGTATGCAACTATAGCCACAGCTTCTCCCCAAAAATATTTTGGTAACCTGGATCCTATTAACATGCACCTAACATTCTCCATGAGGGTTTTATTCATTTTTTCAGCAACTCCATTTTGCTGGGGTGTTTTTACAATCGTTCTATGCCTTAGAATGCCATTTAATTCACATAATTTATCAAAATCATTATTGCAAAATTCTAAGCCATTATCAGTTCATAAAGCCTTAACTACCCTACCCGTTTGAGTTTCCAGCAACTTCTTCCACACAACAAATTTATTCAAGGCATCAGATTTATTCCTAAGCAAATAAACCCACACTCTTCCTGAATAATCATCAATTAAAGACAGAAAGTAAAAGTTCCTCTACTGTGTTGGTGTCCTAGCTGGTCCCCAAAGGTCCTAATGAATGTAGTCAAGAATCCCTTTGGACTTGTGCACTCCGATGTTGAAGCTGACCCGGTGTTGCTTCCTAAGAATGTAACTCTCACAGAAATCTAATTCTTCTACTTTTTCACCACCAAGTAGACCTTCCTTGCTAAGCACTTGCAGGCCCTTTTCGCTCATGTGTCCCAAGCGAGTGTGCCAAAGGGCTGCCTTGTCCATCTCAGCCATCAAACTTGCTGCTTGATCATTGATTTCTGTCTCTCCAATCATCTCATAGAGTCCATCATTTCTTGCTGCCTTGATCACTACTAAAGATCCCTTGGCCACCTTGATCTTGCCTCCCTCTACTTTGCACGTATACCCCATGGAATCCAGCTGCCCCAATGAGATCAAGTTCTTCTTCAAATCTAGAAGATATCTTATATTTCGCAGCAGCCTTGTGACTCCATCAAACATTTTCATTTGAATGTCACCAATCCCTCTCACTTGGCAAGAATTGTCATTCCTCAAGAAGATCCTTCCATCATTGACCTCTTTGAAATTCTTGAACCATTCTTTGTGAGGGCACATATGATAAGTGCACCCGGAGTCAAGAATCCACTTTCCACTGCCTTGCCTCCTGCTCACATTTGAGTACACAACAAGAACATCATCTTGCTGTTCTCCCTTGGCAACTGAAGCCTCTCTATTGTTGGTGTGGCTTCTCCTCTCACCCCACATCCTCTTCTTCCAATCTTTCTTGAAATGGCCCTCCTTGTTGTAGTAAAAGCATCTCCTTCCTCCTCCAAGTCTTATTTTGGAATGAGATCTCCCATGGTTCTGCCCTCTACCTCTTGATTTCTCCTGGTAGTTGCATGGTTTCTACTGCCATTCTGAGTAGCTGGCCTTCCTCTTACGAACATCCTATCACCACTTGATGTCTTCTTCATCTTGGCCTTGAAATCATGTGCCCTTATGGCATTGATCACAATCTCCTTTGTCAAAGTATCCCTTCCATACTCAATGGCATTAATCAAGTTATCAAAGTAATTAGGAAGAGAATTTAACAAAATGACAGCCAATTGTTCATCAGGAAAAATAATGTTACAGTTGTTCAAATCTTGAACTAGCTTATTAAAGACATCAAGATTATCTTGCAACTCTTTACTAGGGTCCATTTTAAAAGCAAAGATTCTTTTAAGAAGATAAATCTTGTTAGGAAGAGTTTTGGTAAGAAACAACTCATCTAGTTTCTTCTATATGACAGCCAGATCCTCCAAGTCTCCATACTCCCTTGTGACACTATCCGACATGTGCAAGAAAATGGTGTTGTAAGCCATCTTCTTCATCTCAGTCCGCTGGTCCTCCGTGACACTTACTGGAAAAGCATCATCTTCTCCAATAGCCAAGTCCACTTTCTATTGCATTAGAACCGCCTTGATCTTCCGCTTCCAAAGGGCAAAGTCTCCCTTTCCATCAAACTTCTCTATACAGAAATCTGAAGCCATCTTTTGCGGACAAGATCCCAGATTTATGCACTACCCACAAATGCTTTCTTCAACCTCAAGAATACAGATCGAAGATGGATCTTAAGACCGTTCTTGAATCAACCTTCAAGAACACGATCAGATCTTGATCTTTACACTGTTCTTGAATCACCCAAGAAGTTGATCTTTGATTCTTGGAGTCTTGGCTCCGTCACCTTCTTGTTCTTGTTCTGACACCCAGCTGTGCAGCTCTGATATTACTGTCCAAAGCTCTGATACCACTGTTGGAAATCACCTAGACAAGATGCCCAGGTGGTGATTTTCCAAACACCCAAGTCTAGAATGACTTGTAGAAATAATTTCAGCAATCAAACACAAGAACAGAAAATCAAAGAAAGAAAGAAGACAAGCAATTTGTTATCGAGGTTCGACAATTTGCCTACGTCCCCGTGAGTTCCTCCGAACTCTATGCACTATCTCAAATGGTTCTTACAAGTTATAGCAATCCCCTTCAAGAAGCTCAAGCTCTTGAAGAAAAAAGAAGAGAAGAAAGAAGATTACAATGCTCTTTCTCTATACTACTCTCTCTTCTTTATAACCAGCCTCACTACACAGAGTCCCTCTTGTGTTTATATCTCTCACACAATTCTCTCTTGTATTACAATTGATCTCAAAGTGTGTCTTGTATGTGTTTTATTCTATATGTGAAAAATAAGGGTTGGGAACCCCTTTTATAGTCATTCACTTCTTGGACATTCTTATGAATCAAGCTCCACCCTTTGATCATGAACTCCTTTTAATCTTAGCCCTTCATCACTTTTCAAGTGGTGTTGTGCATTTTGTTATTGCGCACACACACTTTGGTGAGCCTTTACACCTGTTGCCTATGGGTGCAGCTATGTGCCTTGCAGTGTGATGCTCAGTAGGGTGCTGTGAGGAGCTGGTGAGCGATACAGCACTGGTTCTGTCCCAGCAGCGTCCTTGCTGGATGGTGCGCCACTGGTGGATGGCCTGTACGCCGTTGGAGCAATCCTAGAGCTTACCTTTTGGACGGTACAGCGCTGGAGAGGGGGCGGTGCACCGCTGGTGCACACTGATGCTGCCCAGCAGTGCACACACTCCATCAGCTTGTGTGCTAAAGTGCACACACTAGTGTGCCTAGCCTTCCCTTGCTCTAAATTGATGCACACATATGTTTGCAGCCTTCTAACTTGCTGAACTTTAATCCTCTCTCCTTGGTTTAGATTTTAACCATCTTTGAACCATGGTTGGACCTGTGCAAACCTTAGATAAATACCAATATGGATCTTCGGAGTCTCCGCACTCCCTTGTGACATTATCCGAGATGTGCAAGAAGATGGTGTTGTATGTCATCTTCTTCATCTTATTCTGCTGGTCCTCCATGGTACTTGTTGGAAAAGCATCATCTTCTCCAATCGCCAAGTCCACTTTTTATTGCATAAGAACAGCCTTGATCTTTCACTTCCAAAGGGAAAAATCTCCCTTTTCATCAAACTTCTCAATACCGAAATTTGAACCCATCTTGCGGAGAATATCCATGTAGCACCCACAAATGCTTTCCAACTTCTTCTAAACCTCAAGAATATAGATCGAAGATTGATCTCAATACCGTTCTTGAATCAACCTCAAGAACACGATCAGATCTTGATCTTTACTCCATTCTTGAATCACCCTCAAGAACACGATCAGATATTGATCTTAATTCCGTCCTTGATTCACCTCAAGAACATGATCTGATATAGATCTTAACTCTGTTCTTGAATCACCCAAGAAGTTGACCTCCGATTCTTGGAGTCTTGTTCTGACACCTTCTCTTCTTGCCCCGACACTCGGCTGTACTAGCTCTGATACCATTGTTGGAAATCATCTTGACAAGATGCCCAGGTAGTGATCTTCCAAACACCCAAGTCTAGAATGACTTATAAAGAAAAGATACAGCAACCAAAGCAAGAAAGAAAACAAGCAATTGTTATCGAGGTTCGGCAATAGCCTACGTCCCCGTGAGTTCCTCCGAACTCTTTGCACTAAATCAATGGTTCTTACAATCACAGCAACCGCTCTCCAAGAATCCACAAGTTCTTGAAGAGACAAAGAAGAGAACAAGAAAGTGATAAGGTCTTGAGATACCCTGGAACTTTCCACCTTGGAAATTCCACTTACAAGTCCCTTGAATCCCCTTTCTATACTAATCTCTCCCTTTACAGCCAGCCTCTCTAATGAGTCCCTCTTGTATGTTTGTGTCTTTGCACTCTCATTCACATGTTCTATCACACTTGTTTATGTCACATTGTTAAGATTGAACCTAGGTGACCCTTTATATAGTGCACCAACTTCTTGTCCAATCTTGAGAGTCAATCTCCACCCTTAGATCTTGATGACCAATCAACCAAGACCCTCCATCAATCCTAAGTGATGTTGTGCATTTTGGACTTGCACCCACGCACTTAACAAAAGGTTGAATCAAGTTAATTATGTGTGCATCAGTGTGCCTAGTGCCTAGGCACTGAACAAGGCGCTGTGGCCTTGGGCAAAACACCTTTTCACCACTTTCTGGGCCCCACGGCCTTGGTGAGGGAGAGGTGCGGCACTGCCCTCCACCAAGACTTTCTCCTTGCTAGGCGTTGCGGCTTGGAGGAGCAGGGCTGCGGCGCACACTGAAGCTAGACCTCCTGATGTTGTGCGCACTTCTTTGTCTTGCTGAATAAAGGTGTGCACACACACCCAAAGTGATGCGCACACAACTATGCACTCCTTTAACATGCTGAAATTCATTCTTCCATCTCTTGTTTAAACCTTAAACCATGTTTAAACCTTGGACAAATATCAACACTTTATATGCTAATTCACTTTACACAGAGTCAGACTTGTGATGCCTTAGCCTGCCTTTTGTAAGTAATTAGATTTTAAAATTCCTATTCATTACGAAGATGAGTTTATATTTTAAGCTTACTCATGATTGAATATCATGATTTTGTGTGATGCTTAAATTTTAGGATGCCATGAATGATGGATTTATCTTTGTGTTCTTTATTTTTCATTTAGTTTTTTTTTTTTTTTTTTTTTTTGCTAAGGAACTAGCAAAATGTAAGTTTGGGGGTATTTTATGAGTGCCAAATATTGCATATTTTGGCCCCTTAATTTACATTTGTTAGCTTAAGAATTTGTTACTTTGAGTTGTTTATCGTTGTTTTACAAGTTCACAAGCACTTGGAAAGGAGTTTCACTAAATTTCCAGAATTGCCAGTAGTATTTTTTGCAAATTAAACGAGATGAGCCATATATGCTTAAAAAGATCCGAAAGTCTATTTTCTGGAGAATTTTACGGCTCATAAAAATGATTTTTCTAGAGAAAGTTATGGCAGTTTTAGTAGACAAAGGTCAAGCTAGAAGATGCCTAGTGCACTCGAGTGCACCAGATCTGCAATCGAACGCAGGTGCGCACTTTGACATCCCACATCGATTAGAAATACTTTGCAGCACACCATGCTGCTCTCGGGCACACCAGGCTGTAATCAAGCGCACTCAGGCAGTATCCCACATCGAATTGCACTCCTGGAGTTTCCTTATAAAAGGCCCACTCCACTTCAGCTTTGAGGATCATCTGGGAGCAGATCTGGAGGGCTTTTAGGAGCAATCCAAAGGACTCTTGGAGGGCAAGCTGGAGAATCTCCAAGGTTTTACTACCAAGGGGGAATGCTCATGGCGAGATCTTTCCCTTGAGATTTTTGTTGTCCATTATATTTATAGGTAACTAAATTCTCAAGTGGGGCTAGAGATGAACTTGCACAGTTAATGGTATTTTTATTTATTTTTTAATTTATGTATTTGAGTTTCAATTACTAAAACTCTTTTGTTTTATCATTTCCAATTCATTGGTGATATTTTCTTTTCCGAATAATCTTAGAATTTATTATGTTTATAGATTCAGTCATGCTTTTTCTATTGAATGGTTTAGCTCTTTGATTATGTTTGAATTAATTATTTATCTATATTAATTTAGTTCTTTGCTGTAATATCACTTCCTGAGTATATTGTCGTCATTGGATTTTCTCATTAGTGATAATAATTTATGTATTTTAAAAGTGATGAATGATTTTTCAAAGGGTTGCATTTGGTTTAATCTTGGTTTATAAATTTACATCTTCCGATTGGGAATTGGGAAATGAATTCTCAATTGAGTTATTCAATGAATTAAGAATAATTAAAATACCAGATTTATGCAAGGGATTCCAGACGCTTTACTTTACTTTACTTTGGATTCAAAAATTAATCTTTGTTCTCCATCAATCATTCAATATTGTTCTTTAGTTTCTTTTTTCTTTCTACTATTCTTTTAATTTGTCTCCCTGTGGAATCGACACCCCAAAGCTGTGCTACAACTACCGCATTATTCTTTGGGTGTAATTAATGTCATTCTTACCTTCTCCAGTTATTATAGACCTGATACAAACATGCATGCAGAGGATAGGGCTCTTCTTGATGAGTTGAAACTTGCTTCTCAATACCATATTCATATTACACATATTGAAAACGATTCTAAGGTACTCATAGAAATGGTAAAAGGTTTGATTTCTCCTACTTAGCGTCTTACTTACTACATTAAGGAAATTAAAGATCTCTTCTATCTCTAATTTCTATATCTTATATTTTCAGGGAAGGCAATCAACTTGCAGATAACTTGGCTAATCAAGGTCACTCTCATATGGCGTCATGCTTATTTTGGTCTTCAAGCTTTCTTCCTTTTGATTGTTAAACAGCATTTAACTTGCATTGGAATGATATAGCTACCTTTAACATTGGTTTGTATTGTTTTCGGAGGTTTGTTCCTACTTATAGGGTAAGGCTAAGGGCCATCTCTAGGCTGTTTCTAGGAATGGCATTCCTTTTTGTCCCCCATCATTTGTTTTTTTAAATTTTTTAATTAATAAACTGGTAGGGGTCCTTTCCAAACCCCTTCCACCTCAATGAGTTTTTTTTTTTTTAAAAAAAACAAGGCAAAAAAGGAAAAACAAAATTTCTTCTTATGGCACAAATATGGTCGGCCATGTATGGAAGGTAAATTACAGTTTTTATATAGAAAATTGGAGTTTTACACTTCGGAAAGAGTGAGGGCTTAAAAAGGAATTGTCCAATTAACAAGGAAAAAAAAAACAAGAAAAGCTTCTTCTCTTTCCACACATATGGTCGACCATTTGATTTTTTATGTGATGAAGAGGTGGACTTCTTGGGTTTTGATATTGGGACAAAAGTGTTTTGGGCTAGCAAAAAAGCAATGGAATTTAGTGGTTTTTGAGTTGGAACAAAAATGAATTGAAGGATTTAGTCTTGAATTTGGTGGAATCAATTATGGCCAAATTGATTTGAGCTTAAGGTGCATTTAGTGGATTGAATAAAAATGGTTTGTAATTGATCCTAATCCAAAATTAAATTTAAACCTCTGAATTTACCAAGTCCAAGTGCATTAAGATCAAAGCTTTATCATTGGAACCCACACGTAGCCCATTCAAAATTTTTGTACGAAATTGGGAGTCTACAGTTCTTCCTCCCTCCTTGAGAGTTCCAATCAAAGGTTATGAGTGACCGCTGTTTCGTTTCAAGATTTTGGAATGGAAAATATGCGATACACGCATAAAAGTAAACATTGTGTTGGGAAAATTTGGCATCGTGGGAACACCCATGAGAGTGGTACATACTTGAAGTAATGGAGCTGACGTTTGTTCACTTGTGCGATACTTTCGCATTGACTAGTGCCTACTTTGAGGACTTGGGTTGCCTATTGTGAGGGCCTTTGATGATTTATCTACTAAGAGGACTTTTGATGATTTTCTTGCTAGGAGGACTTTTGGTAATTTTCCTACTCATAGGACTTTTGGTAATTTGCCTACTGTAAGAACTTTTGGTTATTTTCTTGTTGGGAGGTCTTTTGGTGATTTTCTTGCTAGGAGGACTTTTGGTGATTTGCTTACTATGGGGACTTTTGGTGATTTTCTTGCTGGGAGGTCTTTTGGTGATTTTCCTACTGTGATGACTTTTGGTGATTTGTCTACAATGAGGACTTTTTGTGATTTTCTTGCTAGGAGGACTTTTCGTGATTTGCCTATTGTGAGGACTTTTAGTGATTTTTATGTTGATTCTGCGGAGTCTTTTCATTTTTTTATTCATTAAATTTCAAATTTCTTGGGCATGAGTTGAGCTATAGCATTTAGGATCTTTTCGTAATTAATTACAAAATTTGGAAAAATAATGTACGCAAGAGATGGCTTCTGAACATATTACTTTGAGATTTGGTGAAGAAATCACATGATAGTTAAGGCTTAAAAGGTTAGCAAGCTATAACCCTTTTGCGACACCTAGTTAGCTTTTAACTATTTTTTTATTTTTCTATTTTAAAAAAAAAACTCTTTCCTCTAAAGACGAACTTTTCCTAAAGCTCTAGAAAATAGCCATTGATTTGCAAACCATACGCTACTTTGGCACTTAGTGAACTATTCTTTGACCACTTATTTTATTTAACTCAGAACTTGTATTTAAACCCATCTTTCCTCCCATTTGATACACGTCCTCAAGCTTCACAACTTGTCCACAATATCTCATTTTCACAAAAACAAATAGCCATGGAAGCTATCTCAACTCAATTGATATGTTTGACTAACAACGTTAAAGGCATCGAGCTCCGGTATAGTATCAATGCAATTTTTTTCACTGAAAAGCATTTGAATTTACTAGAACTTCTTGAGGGAAAAATTGTATCTTGACACCCATGTCTTCCGATTTGGTCTTGATGAACTATGCCCGACATATGAGGAATTTTGTACGCTCATCCATTGAAAGTCATCCAACAAAATTTTTTTGACACCCAAACAAACCATGACTCAGATTCCTCGTACTATTTCTATGACACACTTTACCATCTCTGATGATTATCCAGCATGGGTCTGAGGTCAAGTGAAAGTGTCCTATAAAGAGGAAAAGAAAAGAAGAAGAGCTGCTAAGGGGAGTCCATTGAGACTATAAAAAGATGTCACATTCTTGAGTTGTTATTATGTAACAAGAAAATCCTTGAAGAATTAAAGAGAAATGGCATGCCCGAAAACTCAAGTCATTAATGCACTAAATTGATCCACGTTTCAATTCTACATTGGCTCAACATATCTTCTTCACAATATGAATTTCCTTTTATTATCTTTTAATTTTTGCACAAAATAAGTATTCACACAAAAAATTTAAGTATTAAAAAGAGGAAAGGGGATTTCCAAGAAAGTTATGGCTACACTAAAGTGGTTGCCTACATATCCACAAACAGAATCAAACCTTACGTAGTCCAAGAAATGAGAAAATTAATTTTTCTTTTGCCTAAACCTCCCTTAAGGGTTTTCGGTCTAGTGGAATGCTCTGACTTTTGCCCAAGTCACCCTTTTGGGTTTTCAACTTAACCATACCATTTTTATTTAATCCACCTTAAGCTCAAATGAATTGGGCTATATTTGATTCCACCAAATTAGAGCTTAAATCCTTCCATTAATTTTTTTCCTAACCCAAAATCCATCAAAGTCCATTTGATTCTTGCTAGCCAAAAACACTTTTGGCTCAAAATCCAATCACAATAAGATTATTCAATTTTGTGAATGAATTTTCATTTTCACCCCCTCCCCCTACTTGGAACCTTTTCATTAGTTTCACTTTTCAAGACAATGTCCTTCTTTTAAACTAAAAATATTGTTCTTTTCCTCTCCCTCACGACCAGCCACATGGTGTGGGAAAAGAAGAGGTTTTCTTCCTCTTTTTGCTTTGATTAATGGACATTACTTTAATTAGCTTTCACCATTTCCTATGTGTCAAAGTTGTTCTCTCCATAAAAAACAACACATTTTCTCTTTATAAAACAACTTTTCACTTAAAAAACTACACTCTTTTTCCCTCACATCGTCGGTCATATGAATGGAAAAAGAAGAAGTTTTTTCCCTTTCTTTTTCCTTTTTAAAGGGAAATTTACCTTCTTAAGCTTTCACCCTTTCCTATGTCACAAAGTCAACCTTCTCTCCTTAAAAAACAACACCTCTTCTCCTTAAAAAATAACACTTTTCCACTTAAAAACTGCACTCTTTCTCTCACACATAATTGGCCATGTGAGTGGAAAAAGAAGGAGTTTTTCCTTTTTTCCCTTTTTAAATGGATATTTACCTTCTTAAGATTTCACTCTTTCCTATGTTTTAAAGTTCACCTTCACTCCTTAAAAAACAAAACCTCATTACTTAAAAATTGTACCTTTTTTTCCCATGTGGGTGCAAGAATGACAGGTATTCTTCCTCCTTTTTTATTTGGTTAATTGGAAATTTCCCTTCTATGTTCCCACACTTTCCTATGTATCGAAATCCTTAAAAAAAATTGCACTATCCTGTCTCCCTATGGCTAACCATATGTGTGTCATAAGAAGAAATTTTCTTCTTCTCTTTTGCTTTGTTTAAAACACCTTTAAAACACCCAAAACACTTTAAGCTTCCATCTTTTCCAAGAACCACCAAAGAGGAAGTCTTCCTTTTTCTTTCTTGCATTGTTAAACACATTTTCCACTTCTAGTTTTAACCTAAAAAAATATCCTCTCTTCTTCCCATGGCTAGCCACAAAGAAGAAGTCTTCCTCTCCTATTTTGTTTTATTTCAATCCACCATAACACTTCAAGCTTTCACCTTTTTCAAGAACCACCAAAGAGAAAGTCTTCCTCTTCCTTTCTTGTTTTGTTAAACATACCTTCCACTTCTAACTTTCACCTAAAAAACTCCCCTTTCTCTTACCCATGGCTGACCATTAAGAGAGAAAATCTTCCTCTTTCTTTTTTGCTTTGTCAAACACACTTACCACTTCTAGCTTCCACCCTATCACCTCAAAAGTTTCGCCCCTCTCTCCCCCTCTTCACATGGCCTGACATCCCTTTTTTCTCTTTTTATTTTTTCTTTTTTTATTCATTTGGATAACCTACCCTTCTCCTATAAATACCCCTTGTTAGCACAAAAGGATGAGGTTAGAAGCATAACAAAGGAATGACAAAAATAGAGAGGGAAAAAAAGGAAAGAGAGATGAATAAAGAGAGTAAAGAGAGAAGCATAGTAAAAAGAGGAGCATACGAAAAAGAAAGAAAATAGTAAAAAGTTGAATAAAATGAACTTCACATTTAGCTATGCCATTGCAAGTAGTCTTCTAATCCGTAATCAAATCAATCATCCAATCTTACCAACTCCGCAAAGAAGTGCGGAATCTCTGAGGATTATTCTTGCATGTGGAAACTTTCCTTAGCCAAAAAGGTTGTTAAACTTCTCTTGATTATGAAATAAATATTTAACATGCTTTACATGTTCAAACCACCTTGAAAATGGATTAATTACCTTAGTTCACTTCTATTTGATGAAATCCATTATAGTTTCCATTTTCATTTCTTTATCTTAGATTCTTTATGATGTTGATTCCATTTCTTCTAAGTTATGTGCTTTCTTTCAACTTGTTACTAATCACATGCTTAGTTTTTAGTTCATTTATCCTTTAATCCACATATGTGCACACACATCCGCACACACTTAGCACATATTCTCACATACTTAGTACTAATTTGCACGCATCCACACACACCTAGTACTAATCTGCACATGCTTAGTTTTAATCTACATGTTTAATCCACTCTTTTGAACCCCTTTATTTAAAGTTGTTTTGTTTCATACATTAAATCCTTGCATGTTTAAGTTACTTAGTTTAATTTGCACGCTTTAAGCTGCTTCTTTTTCTTAATCCGCACACCATAAGCAATTTTGATCATTCCTTTGTCCCATATTTAAAGCACTTTCTCTTTTTAATTATCTACCTGTTAACTATTACCACACCATTTTTAATATAATATTCAGTGTTATCTTGTTTGGATATAAATTGTGAATGTGTGCTTCTTTGCTTTATTAATCTATGGTAATAAGATTCAAATTAAAATTTCAAATAATTTTCTTCAAAACACAAAGCACTAGACTTCAGTCTACGCAAAAGAGGGTGCTTTAATTCCTCACTCACTCATACACAAATCTCCCGAGCCTCGAAATCTCTAACGCAGACCAATGAAAATGGATTTGAACTCATTCTAGCTCAAACGATGACTCCTTACCCGTCATCATTGCTTTGTGCTTGGATGGTAGTTCCTACTTGTCTAATACATTAAAAGCGCACCTCTTGGGCGATTATATGCCTAAATAATTAAGCAGATAATCATACTAGTTTTACTTGCAAGTGCACAAGGTCGACAGTGTAGTGTAGTGTGCGAAAGCAAGATCATCTCCACAGGGATTGCTAAAGTTCAGTTTTTAGAATTAGTTTCTTTAAAGTAAAAAGAAATAAAATAACTGTTGAATATGAGTGATAATAATAAAGACATAGGGCTTTGATATCTACCACTAGTCATACTTTCCCAATTGTATAATGTATCAGTGCACTAGCCTTATCATGTATACCTACTGGTTGCTAACCTAAGGGCATGGTATCTACTCCTTAAGCTATTGATCTCCCTAAGCAAGGAGTTAGGCATGGTATCTACTCTAACTCTTTTCTTCCTTAAGGGATTCAGCATGGTATCTGCTTGAGTTGTTCCTTAAGAAAGCATAGGTACTATGAAAATCGACAACCACATGAGACCTAGGGCATGGTATCTACTCCTGGTTTTCCATGTTGATTAATCCAAGAATCTGGTGTGGATATCTTTTGTTACTAATGTTAGACTCAGGACTCGGTCATCCAAATTGATCTAACTAATAGGTCCATACCACATGCATATGCTGGCCATACATATACATATGAGGAATTTAAATAGGCACAGGCATTAATCAAGTTAAGCAACATAATAAAGGCTATTGGCAAAGATTATCAATGAATAAATATATAGAAAAGCATAACTAAGGCTTCAATCGAGCCCTATAAGAAAGTTAGTTACACATGCTGTCTAAAATAAACATCATATATAAACTAAGCATGAAATATAAAACCCGAAGAATACTAGGGAGACGGGTTGTCAATCCTCTCCAAAGCCTAAAACTCCGAGCTTAAGCAAAAGATAAAAATGATCTCTAAGAGGTGGTCTTTTGTGTGTGCTTTACAGGTGTATTTATAGGGCTTTAGTAGTCCTAGAAGGTGCAGGAAACCCTAGACTTCCTAAACCGTAAAAACTCTCTTATTTCCAAAATAAGGTTCTGCAGTTTACTATTCACGCCCGTACATGTGCGCTCGATCGCACACGTCTTGCGCTCGATCGCAGTGTGCGCTCGATCTTTCTTGTGTGCGCATGATCGCAATGTGCGCTCGATCACATTGCATGGTGCGATCGATCGCAGCTTGACCAGAGATTGCTCCAGGATTTCCAGGCTTCTTCCTTTAAGTGCCAAAACTTCTTCTTTTCTTCCAAGACCTATAAAACACATGTGAAACACACAAATAAAGTAAAATGATCTAAATTAACATAACTAAGGACCTAATAAATGTAAATAAGGGGGCTTAAATATGAATATTTAAGCACTTATCACACCCCCAAACTTACATATTGCTAGTCCCTTAACAATACAAAATTAAGAACTAAAACGAAAAAACAGATAAATCAAATGTTCATGGTGTCCAACAAAAGTTTAGATCTTACAAAACTATGATGCACATTCATGAGCAAGCTTAATAGATACAAACATATTTTTGCAATGAATAAGAGCTTTGAACGCAAATCACTTTCATGAGGCAATTTAAGACATCATGAGTTCGACTTTGGTGTGTGGTGAACTAGCACATAAAAGATTAGGTTTCCAAATAATTCTAACGTGTATGTTTCGATGTCTCAAGATTCACCAAATTTCTTATTAGAATCAACAAGGATGGCATAATTCTTCTTTTCTTTTGTTTGCGATATTTTTGTCAAGTTAATTCCCTTAAGCTTTCTTTTTGACTCGTGTAACGAGCGTTTAGCCAATGACTCCCAAACCAGATCGTTTTAGGGCATTAGGTGTAAAGACACCCCTAAGGACTTACTAGCTCGAGTCAAAAAGGCTACGAAACTAACTGGTCTTAATGCTACCAATAAGAATTTTTCACCTTTTCACGTGACACTCAATGCTTACTGAGGCAAGAGGGCCAGTTACTCAGCAGAAAACAAGTTTTATTGATCATTAGGAGAATTTATTTCTTCTTTTGAACACTAATCAATATTTTCTATTTTTATATGCCAAAATGTCAATCTAATAAGTCATCTAGTTCACAGTTAAGCAAAAGAAACATACACATCCAAATAACATGTCATACCCCACATAGTTATGTGCTAGTGTGCTTGTGATAGTTTAGGTCAAACTTGTGAATCCTTAAATGACTAAAAGGTAGTGATCTAGGTTCAAAACTTGATTATTGGACTATATGTTCAAAGTGTTAAGCTCGCTGATGAAGTTGGATCATAAAGTTTTGTTTAGATCACAAAAAAAAAAGTTTATTGGACAGAATAAACATGCATTTATCTATGAAAATAGCAACAAAACAGAAAAATGTGGGACATAGTGAGTGTGTGAAAGTGTCCCCATACCCCCAAACTTAAATTGCACATTGTCCCCAATGTGTGAATCACATGGAAGGAGCTGACCTGGGAGATGGAGAACTGATGGCGCCCCTGAACTTCAACTGGATGCACTCACGCTGTCCTTGAAAAAGAAAGAGAAACAAACATAAAATGGAAAAGAAGTAATACTAAACAGATAGAAAAATAAACTAGGAAATATGACTAATAAAATGAAATAAACTAAGAAAAAATATATACTTTGGGGTGCCTCCCATGAGCGCTAAGTTTAACATCTTCAGCCAGACGTGGTGTCCTCTCACTGCTGATCATCAGGTGGTGCAGTCAAGGAGGTACCGGGTGCCGGAGGTAGACGATCAAGAATAGCCTGCAACATAGCCTCCTACCGTGCAAATTGTACCTCCAAACTATCGATGCGTTGATGCACGAGTGTGGTGGCGGCAGAGACCTCGCCTCGGAAGGAGGACAGCTCAGCTAGAAAGTGCTGGGACTCGATGGGTCCTATGTCCGAATGGTTCTCCTCTTGTACTAGGCTAATGACCGGGGACTCGGTCTCCATACGATCCTTCTTAACTCTCTCAGCTGCTGGAGCAGGTGCTGGGAGTCCTCGAGGCATGTACGAGATGCTGTGTGTCTACTGAGCCTTCCCGAAGAAGGGATACTCTCGAACTGGTCCGTCGCTGGAGGTCCCCTTTATACCTTTCTTCTTGAGTATGTATGAGAGTAGGAATGGGAAAGGGAGGCCCCATGCATTAGCTGTGGTGGTCTGATGGCCATGAACGTGATCCCAAAACTTGTGTAGCTGGCTCCAAATGACAGCGGGAATGGAGTACCAGTGGCCTCTGTGGAAGGCATAAAAGGACTGGAGAAACTGGTCTCGCCGCTGTGTCTTATGCCCCAATGGACACACATTGCGCTGTAGGACCGTGTCGATGAGCCAAAGTTGTGGAGACAACTTTGACCGGCTGGCCGCATTGTTATGTCTATCGGCGTACTGGCCAGTGCACATGTCTGTAATGATCTCAACCAGGGCAAAGGACTTCGACTGCTCCTCGAGATTGGTGTCCTTAGGAGGGGACTCATCTGTGCAATGAAGGGCAGTGACTATATTGACACTAGTTACCTCGATGGGTGTGCCCTGGACTGAAGAAGTGAGTACTCCTGGTCTGCTGCAGTCAAATGATAGGCTTGCATAAAACTGGACTACGAGTTAGGAGTAAGCAGTAGAGCAAACTGGCTTAAACAACCTTTTCAACCCTCGGTGTCGAAAGGCTTGGACAGCCCATTGAGTGGTGTCCATGTGCTTAAATACTTTATTGATGGCGAAGACAGTCTCGAACAAAAGCTCATGTTGCTTAATGTTGGGCCGAAATGATGAGGCACGACTGCTGGATGCACCGGAGGTAGAAGCAGATGGTTTGGTCATGTTTTTGTTTGCTTCCGCCTAATTTGCGATCGATCTCAAATTGGTGCACTCGATCATACACTCGTGCTATGCGCTCGATTGCAAGTACCGTGCGCTCGATCGCACATGGTCAGGCTTTTCCTCGAACAAGTCGTGTGCACCAAAAGACCAAGCTATGGTCTTGAGGATTTGATTATGACCCCAACCTCCTGCAACATCAAGAAATATCCAATCATATACCAAATAACATACATTGATACTGATAGTGTAAATGAAACATGTAAAATTTATGTGTGAATGGAAATGCTTACCTTGTGTATGGAATGTGTAATGGAGAGGGGGACGTGGTGGTGACAGTGATGGTGAGGGGTGGTGATGGTGATGAGTGTGAGTGATGGAGGGACGGAATGGTGGTGATGGAGGTTTTGAATGAGAGGTGATTGTGAAGTGGAGAGTGTGAGTGAGAATGGCTGAGTGTGAGGGTGTGAGTCTTGTGCGAGAGGGAGTGAGTGAACAGTGAGATAGTGAGTGAGTGTGAATGAAAGTGTTTAGACTTTATATCTGAACCTTCTGCCATGAGTGCGCTCGATTGCACACGGGTTGCGCTCGATCGCACTTGTGCGCTCGAGCACATTGACTGGCGCGCTCGATCGCACTCTTGCACTCGATCGCATTGAATGATACAATCAGTGTGCATGCACAAAAAGAAAAACTTATCTTAGCTAAAAAATGATAAATTTGGAACAGTACAACTTTACCATTGGTTAGTGGCCTCAGTACCACTAACCTCAGTAGAGGCGCTTGAGCTGTATGAGTAATCAAATATGAGCTGCTCAAGCACTCTTGTGCCATAGTACTAGTTGGTTGGGAGGAAGCACTTAGAGTCCACATCAGGTGGTTCAAGTGCTTTTGATGGTTGCTTCATCTCCCATTTTGATGCCTGGTCAATAAAATAAGGAAAGGTAGTATCAGTAAGTGCATGAGGTTCAATTTGAGTAACATACTTACTTGAAGGCTTTGGTGTATTTGTGAAAAAGTGCACAGCTCTATTGACGTCTTTAATCACACTGTCCTCCTCCGGTCTAATGTCCATTCTTGTGTCCTTATGATTGGGGATGGTCTCCGATTGAACAGTGTGATGGACCTGAGAAACTACCTTAAAAACATCTTGTATGAAGCTCACATTAGAATATTCATTATTCTCATTGACTGATTTTGATGTATTAAATACTTTAAATTCTATCTCCTCATTATTTACTTTTATAGTAACTACACCCTTTTTTACACTAACATTAGTGTCAGTAGTTATCATAAAGGGGCGTCTTAGGATGATGAGGAGAGGTGATGGTAAAGTACATTCTTCCATATCTAAAACTACAAAATCAACAGGTATAACAAATTTACCTACTCTTACCAACACGTCCTCAAGGATACCTCTCTGTCGTTTGATGCTTCTGTCCGCTAATTGCAAAGTGACGGAGGTTGGTTGAAGCTCCCCCAAACCTAGTGTCTCGTATACACTGTATGGCAGCAGGTTGACACTTACTCCTAGATCCAATAGTGCATGCTCGAACAGCTGGTCACCTAGCCTGCAAGGAATAGTAAAACTACATGGATCTTTCAGTTTATGTGGTAATTTTCTTAGAAGCACATCACTTACCTATTCGGTTAAGGCAAACGTTTCATGTTCCTGAAACTTCCTTTTGTTAGTGCAATAATCTTTCAAAAATTTAGCATATGCAAGAATTTGTTTAATGGCATCTAACAAAGGAATATTAATCTCTACTTTCCGCAAGGTTTCAAAAATATCAATTAGTTTGTTGTCTTTCTTTTGTTTTACTAACCTTTGCGGGAAGGGTGGAGCATTCACCTTCTCCGTTTCACGTACCCTTGACACCGATGGTTTTTCTTTGGATGCTGTTGCAGATTCATCGAACCCTATTACCTTGCCATTTCTCAAGGTTGTCACAGCGTTTAATTGTTGATGTCCCTCAAGGTTAGGTAGTGTTTGAGCAGGAAGCTCTCTTTACTTTCTGCCACTGAGCTCCTTAGCTAGTTGTCCCATTTGTACCTCTAGTCTTTGAATTACTTGCTCATGTGCTGCAGTGGTCTGTTTCTGCTGAGTCATGAATTATTCTTGTGATGTCATAAATTGTTGCTGCTGAGTGGCCAGTTGTCTCACAAGACTTTCGAGGTCGTTCTTCTTTGGTTCGGGAACAGTTTGGGCTGCTGGTTGGAAGTTTTTGTGCTACCCTTGACTGTTTTGATTGTTGATCCACGAGAAATTTGGGTGGTTTCGCCATCCAGGGTTGTAAGTGTTGGCATATGGGTTGTTCTTCGGTGGATAGTTGTTAGGACCCACGTAATTGGCTTGTTCCGGATCTGCAGATGAGTACAAAGGACACGTATCAGTATTATGGTCGTATTGGGAACATATTGCACATACCTGGAGTGGGGTGGATGGTAGGCTGGATGAGGCATTTTGAGTAGTCATAGCTTTTACAATCATATCTAGCCTCGTATCTAGCTTCCTCTCCAAAGCAGCTATTTGGGCAGGGGGTCCACTATTCAGAGTAACCTCATACATACCTCTGCTCTTGACTCCTTGTCTACCTCTAGAGGAGAACTGCTGAGTGTGTTCACTGAGGGTTTCGAAGAGTTCCATCGCTTCTTCGCTGCTTTTCTCCATCAACAATCCTCCACAACCTGAATCAACAATACTTTTGTTAGTCTCATTCAAACCTTCATAAAAGGCTTGCACTAGTTCATCTTAAGGCAGGTTATGGTGTGGGCATTTGAGTAGCAAGTCGTTGAAGTGTCCCCATGCTTCGAAAAAGAGGTCTCCATCTTTTTGTTGGAAGGACTGGATCTCCTTCCTCATTTGCCTCATCTTTTGGGCTGGGAAAAACTTCCTTAGGAACTTGCTTGCTAACTCGTGCCAAGTGTGGATGGAAACTGCAGGCAAAGAATTATACCATAGTTTAGCATTATCTTTCAAGGAAAAAGGGAACAGAATTAACCTTATTCCTTCTTGGTCTAGGCCTTGTATGTGCTGGAACTTGCAAAGATCAAAAAAATCTCGGAGGTGCAAGTGCGGATCTTCATTAGGAGTTCCCCTAAAATGAGTCAAAGCATTCAATATTTGTGGAGATATGTAATAGCTTCCCGCTGCCTCAGGTTGATATGCAATGCATAATGGTTGATCAATGTTCTGTGGGATGAAAGAGTGCTTCATTGGTACTTGTGCAGGTGGTTGCTGGTTTTCGAGCTGTTCCGCCATTGCTGTTTCGTTCTTGACTTCTTCTTTGTTCTCCTTGAAGTTGTCCCTAAGCCTTTTTCGGATGGTCTGTTCAAGCTCGGGATCAAGGGGAAAGAATGTTGGATGTCAGGATCGAAGTCCGTGCATATATCAGGTCAAACCAGCTTCAGTGCAGCAATTCGCTCTACTGCTCGGGTAGCTCTTTGTCCTATTTGCGCTTGATCGCACAGAAGGCTGCGATCGATCGCAAGTATTACAGAAAGTGTGATCTAGGGTTTGATGCCTGAAATAGAAAGCAACTCGATTAGGTTTTGATGAAAAATAAAAATAAAGATGGTAAATAGAAAATAATAATAATAATAATAATAATGATTAAATGAAAATAATTCTAAAAGAAACTTTAGCGCAATCCCCGGCAACGGCATCAAAAACTTGTTGGGCGATTATATGCCTAAATAATTAAGCAGATAATCGTACTAGTTTTACTTGCAAGTGCACAAGGTCGACAATGTAGTGTAGCGTGCGAAAGCAAGATCATCTCCACAGGGATTGGTAAATTTCAGTTTTTAGAATTAGTTTCTTTAAATTAAAAAGAAATAAAATAACTGTTAAATATGAGTGATAATAATAAAGACATAGGGCTTTGATATCCACCATTAGTCATACTTTCCCAATTGTATAATGCATCAGTGCACTAGCCTTATCATGTATACCTACTGGTTGCCAACCTAAGGGCATGGTCTCTACTCCTTAAGCTATTGATCTCCCTAAGCAACGAGTTAGGCATGGTATCTACTCTAACTCTTTTCTTCCTTAAGGGATTCAGCATGATATCTGCTTGAGTTGTTCCTTAAGAAAGCATAAGTACAATGGAAATCGACAACAACATGAGACCTAGGGCATGGTATCTACTCCCGGTTTTCCATGTTGATTAATCCAAGAATCCGGTGTGGATATCTTTTATTACTAATGTTAGACCCAAGACTCGGTCATCCAAATTGATCTAACTAACAGGTCCATACCACATGGATACGCTGGCCATACACATACATATGGGGAATTTAAATAGGCACAGGCATTAATCAAGTTAAGCAACATAATAAAGGCTATTGGCAAAGATTATCAATGAATAAATATATAGAAAAGAATAACTAGGGCTTCAATCGAGCCCTATAAGAAAGTTAGTTACACATGATGTCTAAAATAAACATCATATATAAACTAAGCATGAAATATAAAACCCGAAGAATACTAGGGAGACGGGTTGTCAATCCTCTCCAAAGCCTAAAACTCCAAGCTTAAGCAAAAGATAAAAGTGATCTCTAAGAGTGGTCTTTTGTGTGTGCTTTACAGGTGTATTTATAGGGCTTTAGTAGTCCTATAAGGTGCAGGAAACCCTAGACTTCCTAAACCGTAAAACTCTCTTATTTCCAAAATAGGGTTTTGTAGTTTACTGTTCACGCCCGTACATGTGCGCTCGATCGCACACGTCTTGCGCTCGATCGCAGTGTGCGCTCGATCTTTCTTGTGTGCGCACGATCGTAATCTGCGCTCAATCGATTGCATGGTGCGATCGATCGCAGCTTGACCAGAGACTGCTCCAGGATTTCCAGGCTTCTTCCTTTAAGTGCCAAAACTGCTTCTTTTCTTCCAAGACCTATAAAATACATGTGAAACACACAAATGAAGTAAAATGAACTAAATTAACATAATTAAGGACCTAATAAATGTAAATAAGGGGGCTTAAATATGAATATTTAAGCACCTATCAGCACCCATTATAGGAGCCTCCTTACTACTCATAAAGGGTTTGTGTTAGACTTGGTAGGTTTCACTCATTTCCATATGCCTACTCATCTTAATTCGTACCCTTGCCATATCATCCTTCTTCGAAAGGAGTGCCCTTAGGTAATAAACCGAATGCATGGGTAACTAGCAAAAAGAGCAATACCTACACCTAGTTTTTCACCACAGGTCTTGAGTCCATCTTTGCTGCTTTGCCTCGCCAACGAGAGATAAATTCCAAAAACAATCTCGTTAAGCTTTTGCTTAATTGTCTCCAAGCTCTTTATAGTGATATCCAACTAAGTGCTATATGCATACTGAACCATAAATACTTGAGACATATCCTCTCAGTCTCTCAATTGGTCGGGATCTTGAAAGTAATACCACTTTCCAGTGAGGGACTTGGGAAAAATTGCAACTAATCGTTCAGAATCCAAGCTTGAAACTCTCAAAAGACTAGTATACTATCTCAATTGAGTCTTGGGATCCCCGGATCCATCAAAGCAATCCATTTCAGGTGTTTTGAATTTAGGTAGCGGGCTTATTTTAAGATGGATGCAAAGCTTGTCGATGTCAAGAAGATACCCGTCAATGCCTTGAGACTTTCTAGACTTTCTCAAAGCACTTAACATTTTTTTCGAACTTCTCGTTGATGTTCTTTATCTCACAGACCTTATGTTTCTCTTTTGCTATAAGGTATTCTTTCTCTTCCTTAAAGAAGCCTTCTTTATCGCTCCCACGTGTTGGGATTCTTTCCTTATTATTATTTCTTGTGATCTACTCTTTTGGCCAGGTCAGCCATAATGCTGCTTATACTCTTGAGGATTCAGTAGTATCGACCACTGTCTCTTCTACCATTGCTCTAATTGAGCTTGAGCTACCCCCAGAAGCTGAACCGTCAGTAAGTTTCTCTACTGTAGATGAGATTGGACTCATAGAAGGCCTTTTTCTTAGCCTTCCATTAGGGGATATGTACCAAAATGGGGAAAACATTGCTTTTTGTCTTGAACCTATAAAACATTTTTACAAAAGAAAAGAAAAGAAAAACACTTTTTGAGTTCTTTATGTTGTCAATCATTTTCCACGCTCACTTATCCGTATCATTACTTTAACTTTAGCAATGGGTTTCGATTTTGCATCCAAAGGCCCACTAAATGAATTAAAGTCCACTTATGAATAAGTTGTTAATTAGCCCAAACATGCAGAAACAGAAACGTGAAGGAATTTCCTTTGATTAAATTCAAATCAAGATGTGAATTTGTTTTTAATATGTCTCCCAAAGGGATTGGAACCTAGTGGTGATATAGTCTAAACCCAAGAAGCCCAAATGAATGATGAAGATTTCCCCACACATGGATCATTCCACTTAATTTTTGGGCATCTATTCACTTTCATTTTAGATTTATTGGGTTAGGGCCCAATCATCATTAGTTTCTTTTTTTTGGACTCCTTAATGATGTCAAGCTAACAAGACTTAACTAAGAGAACCTTGGTTTGGACCTCTTTAATCTGTGGATTGGTTTTCTCATAGTTAAGTGTTATGAATTTGGTATCAATAAGTCTCCCAAGGGTTTAGGAACCTAGTGGTGATTTGGGCTAAACCTAAGAAGCTCAAATGAATGATAAAGATTGACCCTTACATAGATTATTGCACTTGATCTTTAAGCATCTTTTCACTTTCATTTTAGATTTCTTGGGTTAGGGCCTAATCATTATTAGTCTTTTTTTTTGGGGCTCCTTAACGATTTCAAGCTAACAAGATTTAAGAGAAGCTTGGTTTAGACCTCTTCAATCTGCGGATTGGCTTTCTCATAGTTAAGTGTTGTGAGTTTTGTATCAATAAGTCTCTCAAGGTGTTCGGAAAATAGTGGTGATTTTGACTAAATCCAAGAAGCCTAAATGATTGACTTTCACTTTCATTTAAGATTTCTTGGGTTAGGACCCAATCATCATTAGTTTCTTTTTGTGGGCTCCTTAATGATGTCAAGCTAATAAGACTTAACTAAGAGAAAGTCCTCTATGTTAGACAAAACTAGGCTCAACATAAGGCTCAATTCGTTTGATTGTAATTTAATCAAGGAGAACACAAAACCATAAAACATGTTATTAAACAAATTGATTTTATTTTATCTTTAACTTATGAGGTGAGAGAAAACATGCAATCAAGGAAAGGGATAAAAAGGGTCTTTGTCCTAGATTGGAAGGTTCTATGGTTTCTTAAAAGGGTGGTCTTTGCCTTATAACTCCATAGCTAGAAGGATGCCATTATGCCCCTCGAATGGCCGAATAAGTGGACCACAATAGTACAAATGCGATGGCAAACCTTCGTTACAATGACAAGAACTAAGAGAACTTATCTAACACCAAGGGTTGACGTAAGCAAATAATGGTCACACCAGAAACTAAGAGAAAACGGGCCCGTAATTTACTACGTCATGAGAAAAAGGTAAGTGCTAGTGTGTAAAGTGAAGTAAGGAATAATAATTTAATATTAAAGTTTCAAAAATTTCCAAGAAACACTTAAAGGTTAAATCTCCCCAATGGAGTCGCTAACTATAGGTATCGCTCTTTTCTGCCAATTACTCATGCATTCAACTCATTTTCCAAGGTCATTCCCTTCGAGGAAGGATGATATTACGAGGGTGCAGATTATGATGAGTAGGCATATGAAAGAAGTGAAACCTACCAAGTCTAATACAAATCTTTTATAAGTAGTAAAGAGGCTCCCATTACTGGTGCATTTTTAATGTATTGGACAAGTAGTCATTGTCCTTCGAGCACAAACCAAGGATGACGGGTAAGGATTCATCATTTAACCTTGAAGGAGGTCAAATCCCTTGTCATTAGTCCGCGTGAGAAATTCCAAGTCTTGAGATATTTGGGTACATGAGAGTGAGGAATTAAAGCTCCCTCTCTTGCCTAGAGTGGAGTCTAACCCTTTGTGTTTTAAGAAAAATTATTCAGAAGTTTAATTGAAGTCTTATTACCATACATTAATAAAGTAAAGCACACATTCACAATTTATATTCAAACAAGAATGCATCGAATGTTATATAAACAAATACATAACTAAGACCAAAAAAAATATTTTAAACATGAAACAAAATAATGATAAAAATCACTTCTGATGTATGGATTAAAGCATACGAATTTAAATAAATGGACTAAAACTAAGCATGTGATTTGTAACAAATTGAAAGAAAGTACATAAATTAGAAGAAATGAAATTAGCATCACAAAGGAACTAAGATAAAAATGAACATTAAAGCTACCATGGATTTTGTCAAATAAAAAGTAAGCTAAATTTTTTAATCCATTTTCACGGTGATTTAAACATATAAAGCATGTTAGCAATTTTATTTCACAACCAAAATAAATTTAACCAATCTTTTTAGCTAAGGAAAATTTTTACATGTGGGGATAATCCTTAGAGATTCTGCGCACCCTTGTGGATTTAGTAAGCTTATAGAATTGGTTTGATTGTGGATTAGAATACCAATTGCAACTATATGGCTGGATTTGATAGATTTTCTCTTGTCTTTCTTTTTCTGTTTTAATTTCCAGTCTTTTCTCTCTTTCTTGTATGCTCTTCTCTTTTTACTATGCTTCTCTCTTTGCTCTCTTTATAATTCTATCTTTGCTCTCTTATTTTTTTTCTCTTTAAACTTCTTTCTTCCTTTCTTTCTTATACTTCCTCTCTTTGTGTTATGCCTCCTCCTTATACGTCTCTCTGTGTTATGCTTCTACCTCCTTTTGCTTATGTTAACATAGGGGTATTTATAGGAGAAGGGTGGGCTACCTATGTGAATAAAAAAGACAACAAAAACAAACGAAAAGAAAGGAGGTGGCCAGCCATGAAGAGGGAGGAAAGAGGGGCACAATTTTTTAAGTGAAAAATGTGAAAGCTATAAGTGTTATCGTGACTTTAACATAGAAAAATGAGAGAAAAAACATCCTATTTTAGGTGGCCAATCATGGAGGGAGAGAAAGGTGCACTTTTTGAGGTGACAAGGGGAAAGCTAGAAGTGTTATGGTGAGTTTAACAAAGCAAAAAGAGAAGAAAACTTCCTCCTTTAGGTGGCCAGTCATGAGAAGAAGAGATGGAGCAATTTTTGAGGTGTAAGGTGGAAGCTAAAAAAGGAAAAGTGTGTTTAACAAAGCAAAAAAAAGAGACAAGAAGACTTCCTCTCTTGGTGGCTAGTCATGGGAATAAGATATAGAATAATTTTTAGGTGAAAAGGTGGAAGCTTGAAGTGGTAAATGCGTTTAACAAAGCAAAAAAAAAAAAGGAGGAAGACTTCCTCTTTTTAGGCACACATTTGGTCAACCATAAGGAAAAGAAAAATGTGCAGTTTTTTAGGTGGAAAAGATGGACTTTGACACATAGGAAAGAGTGGGACCTTACAAAGGCAATGCCCATCCAACAAAGAAAAAAAGGGACGTGGAAAACTTTTTCTTATGGCACAAATGTGGTCAGCCATAAGGGGAAGAAAAAGGTGTTGTTTTTTTTGTGGAAAATGAGACTTTGACATATGGGAAAGAGTGAACAAAGGAAATGCCCATTTAACAAAGCAAAATGGGGAGAATAAAACTTCTTATGGCACACATGTGGTCCGCCATAAGAAGAGGAAAATGTGTAGTTTTTTAGGTAGAAAATTAGACATATAAAAGAGTAGGAGCTTACAAAGGAAATGCCCATTTAACAAGGCAAAATAGAAGAATAAAATTTCTTCTTAGGGCACACATGTGGCCAGCCATAAAGAGAAGAAAAAAGTGCAGTTTTTAGGTGGAAAATGGGAATTTGACACAAGGGAAAGAGTGAGAGCTTAGAAAAGAAATGTCCAATTAACAAGGCAAGAATGGAAGGAGAAAATTTCTTCTTATGGTAGACATATGATCGGCCATGTAAGGAAGGAAAAGTGTAGTTTTTTTTAATATAGAAAATGGGATTTTTACACATGGGAAAGAATGAGAGCTTAAAAAGGAAGTGTCCAATTAACAAGGCAAATAAGAAGAGGAAAACTTCTTTTTCCACACACATGGTCAGCCATTTGAAGAAGAAAATGTGCATTTTTAAGTGATGAAGAGATGGACTTCTTAGACTTGGATTTTGGGCCAAAAGTGTTTTGAACTAGCAAAAAGTCAATGGACTTTTGTGGGTTTTTAGTTAGGCCAAAAATGAATTGAAGGCTTTAGGCTTGAATTTAGTGGAATTAAATTTGGCCCATTGATTTGAGCTTAAGATGGATTTAGTGGATTGAATAAAAATGGTTTGCAATTGGTTCTATTCTGAAATAAAATTCAAACCTCCAAATTTACCAAGTCTAAGCAGATTAGAATCAAACAGTCATCATTAGAACTCACACGTGACCTGTTCAAAGTTTTGGAACGAAATTGAGTGTCTATAGTTAGAAATCATTGGTTTTCTCTTACTCGAAGATCAGGCACATGTTCTCTTCTTGCATTAGTTCGAGCTCGAAGACAGAGTTATTTTGGACCGTCAAATTTTTCAAGCGAGGTGGCCTTTTGGTCCTTTATAATGGTATTTCAGGATTGAATACATTCCTGTCTAGGCCTAGATTTCGACATTCTAGACCTTTTGGAATAGGTTTACCATGTGGCCTTTTAAACCTTCTAGTTGTTATCTCAAGGTTGCGAACAATCCTAGGTAGACCAAGATTCAAACATTCTGGCTTTATAAGGTAACATTATGTCGCTCAAAGGCAGTCCTTTCATAATGGGGTGAAAGTCTTTCCCTGTGAGCCTCAAACAATGGCCTATCAACTTGCCTATTCGCACTAGAGCTAAGATTATTGATTCTGAAGGTACTACTCTCAGCAATAATTGTTAGAGGTTTGGTACTTTTTTTTGCCAGTTTCCTTCCTCAAGGCCAAATTTGGGATTTTTCTCCCTAAACAACCTTTCAACCTTATTTTCTCTTAGGGTAGAAACCATCTTATCCATGAGTCTTTCTTGTTTCTCTTCTTCGTTTGCCAAAATTTCGAGCAACCTCTCAGAGGTTTGTTCTTGCCTCATGATGGCTTGGCTTAATTGGTGTGATCTGGCATTAATTTCATGCATGATATCTCGTAAAGTATTATTTAAACCTTAAGCCAAATGCTGGCTTAGGCTTTCGGCCAAATCATTTAGGCTTGCATTACCAACGATAGAAGATACATGTTGGGCATCCTGTTACCGCATATAATTCTTTGCATGCTCTTCTGGTGCCTTAACTCTTTGCATTTCCAAATCAACTTCTTCATCCTGCTCTTCAGAGAGTCGTTTGGTATTTCTTCGCACCATTTCGTCCTATCCCACCAAGTGTGCCAAAAATATATGTTTGCTTGGAAACGATCTTTGGAAGAATATTTGTGTGTGGTGTGTAAGAACCTTTCTAAGGTTCAAAGATTCTTGCTATGCTTGAAATAAATTTGGCAAAATAGACCAAAATAAGATCAAATGATTGTAGTAATTGGATCTCTTCTACACAATTACAAAAGACAAAGCAGTGTAATTCTCCAAGTAGAAGGTCAAAATGGTAATGGAAGAAGAATAGAAACATTTGGGGAACATTTTTTATTGATGGCTTCTAAAATATTCAAATACAACTAGAAATAATTGAACAACTTGCTAGAATGTCAGTAATTTAGCTATTGCTACCTTGAGAGACTTGATTAACATTACTTGATTGCACCTTTGTTGGTAATTGGAATACTTGTTGAATGCTAGAATGTTTGTTACACTACTTGCTTCACTTTGAGGATTGATTGCTATGCTACTTGATTACGTAGAGGACTCATTACTACACTACTTGATTGCTTGAATTCAGATCACTTGGAAATCTTCTAACACAACTTGATTTGTTCATTAAGCTACTACTGACTACTTGATTGATTGCTTGAAAATGATCACTTGAGAACTTGCTCCTTGAGCTATTACGAACTACTTGGTTGATGAAGATCTTCTATTGATACGATGCTCCTTGAGCTACTACTTTTAGAGAACTACTACATCTATGGGTGCTCACTGCTTCTACCGATGCTCCTTGAGCTTACTAGATTTAGATTTTCATTTTGTTTGCTTGATTGGAGGGTGTTTTAGAAGTGTGCATGTCCTTTGGTATTTATAGGCTTTCAAGACTTGGCCTCTAAGCACCACTTATCTACTTCTGCGAGTTTCATGGCTCCTCAATTAATGCTCCATGTTTTTGAACACAAGTGAGCCATTTTCTCTTTTCTTCAGGTTCAATCCCCATTACTTGATAATCTTCTAGTTATTTGCTTTAGATCATGCTATGTATCGCACGTTTTTCACCATGATCACCCCTACCTATTTTGTTTGAAGTGCACTATGTTTGCTTCTCCATGGATGAGAACTTCCAAGTTCATTGTTGTATCAAAATAGTCATATTAACTATTGTTTCTCTCATTTAAATGACTTGCCAATGATATTCTACCACCTGGCCATCCAATCCATTCTCAAGTGGTTGATTCTAAGTTATCTCTACTAAACTAGTAGTTTAAGAGTAAATGTATATTTAAATTGAAAATTGGCAAATATCTTGGCCTATGTGGTGTCGTAGTCAGCGTCTACATGGCCTAAATCTACGTTCACTGTAAGTGGCCTTTACTTTTATCCTTTTGAGTCTGATTTGCTAAAGCCTAAATCATTTTAATTTCAAATGCAATTAGCCCACATTAATTCCCAACGAATTGATTAATTTAATAGTCCATGGATTAATTTGACTTGCATTAATCCATGATCCATTAACTTAACTAAATGGCCCAAAAATCTATTTAATTATTGTTACTATTTATTAGCCTATCTTTGGGATGGTCCAATTGGGTTTAAATTTGGCCTGAATCCCTTGGGTCCAAATTGGGTGTAAATAATACCTATAGTTCTATCATCTCATAGTTAATTGGGTTTTTGACGATTAATTTCATTCGACAAACGTAACTATGCAGTCTTATGTAGTTACTTGGATATCAAAAATTGTTTTTAGTTTTGTTTCTTGTGAAATTTGTATAATGTTGTACGTGAGGTTTTGTATCATTTAGCATAGAAATAAATTTATTGTAATAATAATGAACTGGATACCGACCCATGCAAAAGATCAACCAACAATAGTACTTTGTGATTACAAGATATATCTAATTGAGTTTCAATAAAAAGAAAAAGGTTCAATAATGAATTTACTCTGTGTAAATTAGAGGTGAGATTATTTTATTCCATATTTTTTCAATTGCTTCAATTTAATAAATTAACTTTCAAAATCAACAAAATCAATTCATTCCAATGAAAATTCTAATAAAGCATTTAATGAAAATCTACATAAACATCATGTAGGACAACAAAATATACAAGTTCTTCACCTCATCCACATTACAGGTGAGATTATTTGCAAATGCTTGACAAAATTTCCACCGAAATAGAGTAATTTGGTTGATATAAGGAGTGAAATAATCTCACTCACAAACCATAGAGAATAAATTCATAATTTACCCCAAAAAATATAAATACAAAAATATGTGAGTTATCAATTGTAAAATATTATTAACAAATTAAGTTATTTAGATATCTAATTTATATCAGTTTATTACTACTTAATTGGATTACATTTATTATTTTAAGCTCTTTTTTTTTGTAACCGACGAACCGATCCGAGCATCAACCACTTTATGGACATGCCCTGGACCCTAAACCTCGAGGTGCATGACCCTGCACACTCCACGCATCGGAGAAGCGAACTATTTAATTAAATAGTCATGTGGTGGTCACAAGGGGGCATGAGAAGTGTCGAACTTGAGACCTTATCCCAAGCTTTTATGACCTATATTTTAATTTAGGCTTAATTATGAAAAATATCTTGTGGTTGACTGCATTTTTTTGAAAAAAAAAACCCCAAGATTTTTTTTGTGGCAAAAAATACCCTTTGGTTGACTCTTTTTTCAAAATATACCTTGAAGATTTTTTATGCCAAAAAATACCTTATGGTATGTTTCTGTTAGCAAAAAATATCATGTAATTGATTAAAAGAAACATATGACAATATATTTTTGACTCATAGAGAAATATACCACAGAGTAATTTTTGCGAACAAAAACATACCACAGAGCATTTTTTACCACGAAAAAAAAAAACAGAAAATATTTTTTGAAAATAGAATCAACTACAATGTACTTTTTGCCACAAAAAACCTCTGATATTTTTTTAAAACGAAATCAACCATAGGGTATTTTTTGTAACTAAGTCTTTAATTT
Organism: Bretschneidera sinensis; assembly: GCA_023935145.1. NCBI lineage: Eukaryota > Viridiplantae > Streptophyta > Magnoliopsida > Brassicales > Akaniaceae > Bretschneidera > Bretschneidera sinensis. The sequence goes on from CM043698.1 coordinate 111,052,568, forward strand.
ATTATTTGACCTTTATAGATTTCATAGATTAGCTTAATATAGTCTGTATAATTAGAAATACAAAAATTATATTATGCAAGAGAAAGAAAAAAATATCATGTAAAATTATTTTTGTTTTCATTTGTAGAACATAATCTTATAATTTGATTTTATTGTAGATCAAACATAAATTAGTTTACTGCTTATCTATTAATTTGATTAGAATTTTTCTGTTGGACTTTTATGGATTTGTTTTATTCTTGAGCCTTTACAAGATTTATAAATTGGGTTTCATATTTTAAATAATTATAAAACTAAAACTATGTAATTTTAGTAAATAAAAGAGAGGACACATGTCAAAATAATAAACCTACTCAATAATTCTTTTGAAATAATTATATTTATAATAGATATGATAGCATCGTACCAAGTTACCGAACTAAGCTTATAGGAGAAACGAACAAAAGGTTTTTAAATGAAATGAAGGCTAGGAAAATAAGAACAAAGCAGTAAACAAACTCGCTTTTTTTTTTACGAAAACCATGCAATGCTAACCCCGCGATAAAAAAAATTGATAGGTTAGCGATTTTTTAGGATTACTGAAAAACCACCCAAATTTTTTCCTTTTTATCAAAAAAAAAAACTCTCTCAAATATAGTTTTTTATTAACTCTTCATTTCCTTTCCTTTCCCTCATTAGAAAAAAAGAAAAAAAAAACTTTTGAACACACTAAAGAGAAACTCACCCCAAAAGGATAAGATCATGTTATCAAGTAAACAAACAAACAGGTCATAGAAACATAAAAGAAAAGATAGGATAATTTAGTTCTACATATTATCTGAAATACATATTAAAAACAACAAAATATAGCATCCGACGACTATCAGAAATCACTTTTTCTTGGCAAGGAACAGGCCCCATCTCTGCTCACCAGATGTAGTCCTTACCAGCTTTGCCTTCCATCCATCAACAATTTCATTGTAGTCTTCCTGGAAATTCATTATCAAGAAATTTATGAAAAAGAATTTACTACTGATAGTAACATACAAATCAAGCAAAGAAGACTGGAGCACAATAAATGATGAAAGCACAAACTTCAGCAAAGTCATGGATGAATGCCTCCTTGTCCTTCTCAACGGCGTCTAACTCCTTCTGCAGCACCCGTATAAACTGAAGCACAAATAAACAACTCATATAGATTGAGAATGACAAGACACCCTGTTATTTGCACCAATATCCATGGAGAAAAATTCATCTGAAAGAAAATATACATGGAAGACCTATTTGTACCTGATCAGTTCGATCCTCAGCAAGGAACTCATCAAAACCAGCATTTGTAAGCATCTACAGACAATTTAAAACAGAATACATAGTTCGTTATGTCACAAAATATCAAGGAAGGGGGAGGGGGGGGGGGTGGGGGCGGGGGAGGCAGGCAATAACAATATATTGTCAAACAAATATACCTGACCGTAAGCTTGAACATCATGGAGATCATATCCTCTCTGCTTTATATATTCTGCAAATTCTGATGATGGGGTTTTAGCACTTCTGCAGTAATCACTGATAAGGACTTTACCTCCTGGCTTCAACCACTTAAAGAAGGATTTGAATAATGCCGGTTTGTCCTGAAGAGAAATTGTAGATACACGAAGTAAGAGAGAGGGGAAGAAGAAGAAGTATATCTTTGAAGCAAATCTCTTACCAATTCTACATGTATTTATTCAAATTAAATAGCAAAATAAAGTCAGATATAAAGCTGCTCAAATCTAATGATCACTGAGGCATTATGAAGCTGATTGTATTAAATCTTTTATCATTCCTACGATAGAAGCATTCTTGTTTTAGTAGAACGCCAGAAACACATGGATGTTTTTGAGGGTGACAAGACGAAAAAAAAGAAATCTTACTCTAATGTGTAGAATGGTATCACGGCTGTAAATAACGTCAAATGTGTTATCGGGATATGTCTTTTCAGTACAATCAGCAACTTCAAATTCAACAGAGCATTTGAGTCCGATGGCACGTTCAAGAGCAAAAGAAATCATATTTACAGAGAGATCAATGCCAACAACATCAACGTCAAAGTTCTCAGCCATGTAGAAGTCACCTCCCCCGATGCCACACCCAACATCTAGAACTTTCTGCCCAGGTTTAAGATCCAGCTTTGCCACAAATTCTTTTGTTGTCTCTGTGCAAGTACGGAGGTACAAAGAAAAATAATTGCATTGAAATTATTAGTGTTTATCATACTAATACAATTCGAAATGGTATAAATTGTGAAATATTTAAAGTTCTGAACTCAAATGAAATATATCTGGCACAAAGTTAATAAGCTTGATGGTGCAACACTGGGGCAGTACCTTTGAGACCATAGCAATGCTAAATATCCTATTTCAAAGTAGAATTACAAGTTTATGGATGTCTAACACAATCTTAGAGTGCATTTGGATAAGGGATTTCATTACTAGAGGGAGTTTTAAAGTACCTTTCAGTAATCCGTTTAGTCTATAAAATGGAAAAAGTAAAGGTTACAAACAAATTAGGTAGTAAACTAACCTAAATAAGATCTCCAATAAATATAATTTATGAGATTGTATTCTAAGAAAGGGGGAAGGGAGAATTGTTTTATTTAGCCTTTTTCACCCAAAGTAGTTTGGGTACTCGTAATTATGTGGGCTAAATAAAGCTCAATTTATTTAAAGCTTAAAGTAAAGAATGCAATCAAGTTTAATAGTAACCTAATTCAATCTAGAAAATCATATTCTAAAGAAAGGAGAGGAAAAAGGATGTTTTGCCACATATTTCACTATTTAACTCGGTTAATAGAGTAAGATTTGGCATTATGATACTTTCTTAGAAAAGTCGACCTATAAACCTTGCAAAGACACCAAAAAAATAAAAAATAAAAAATAGAATACGATCAATTTAACCAATAGTGTTTGACTCCAATATACTGAATTTCTAAGATTGTATTCTAAATATATATAAAAAAAAAAAGAGCATAAGAGCTTCCACCATAATTTTTTTTTTTTGGTTAATATATTAAATTCCAATTCTATGATCTTGAAGCCATCAGAGTTGTGATCTCTGATATTAAGAACCATTTCCACTTCAATTTCGGTTGTCAATTTCGCTTATACATTTTCGGTTGTTAATTCCGCTTATATTAGCAGAATGGGAAACAAAGTAGCTGGTCTAATTGCTAGAAGAGCATTAAGTCTGGTAGTACTTGGGTAGGGGTTGTTCCTGAGTTAATTGAACATGCTCTACTGCAAGATGTAGATTCATTGTTTTCATAAAAAAAGAAAAAAGCAATACAATAATATATTTTTTTCTTTACATGATTCATTGAATTTTTTGTTTTAAAGAAATCATCATTAGTTATATTATTGATATTTAATTTCATCTTCAATTATTTTATATCATACAATTTCAAAAAATTTACGACCAGCCGGAATTTGTTAACCCCAAATGGGAAAGCGAAAAATACTTATATGCCTTCATATATAAACATCAAATGAAACTGATTGAAGTCCCCCTCTCCCCAATTTAGACCAAAATGGGTTGCAAATGATTTCAATAAGTTCCAAGGCATATAAGTATTTTCCACTTCCCCATTAGAAGTTAACAGATTTCGTCTAATAAAAGATGGTCAAAAGGATTTTAGTCATTTCCCCGATAATAGGGAGCTAGGGAGCTAAATATAACTGATCCCAAATCTCAGGGAGGTTTCTGTAATATTTACCTTTAACTAAATCTATTTTGTAGATACTTTTAACTGATAAATTTCGCCCATTTAAGCGTTAACTGTCACATGTAATTTTCACCCTTCATTTGTAAATACTTGAGATGTATCTTACATACTTTTCCTTTTTATATTATTGTATCTTTCTTACCCAAGTCTAATAACGACATGCTTATTTGAATCACAAGTTTCTCTTAAGCTAATTTGACTTATGCTTCACACATTCTTTATCGTAAACTATAGCAAAATATAAGTTTTCTGAAACTAGATTATTTATGTGCACTATTTGACCTAAATGCATGGCATGGGGTACAAGACTTGTTAGGCATTATTTCTAAATCCCTTAGCGCTCTCTCTCTGTCTCGCCGACTCACCCCAGCCCTCATCTCGCCCTACCTCCCTCCTAGAAAGGATTTCATTCTCAGAGGAGATATCAAAGTACATTTCAGAAAGTACATTATTTAGCTACCATAACGAGAAGATTTTCAAAATACCTGTAGACCCCTCCTATCAAGAAGAGATTTCATTTATTATTAGGGATTTTAAAGTACCCCTCAGTAAGCACTTCGTTAGCTACAATTAAGAGAGGATTATCAAAGTACCCTGTAGATTTTAAGAGGCGATTGAAATGACACTGAATTTGTCTTTTTTTTTATTGGTAAAACAATCGCACACACCACTCACTCCTTTTTTGTAAAATCCTTAACACTCTCTCTCAACCACTCACTCCAACGCCCATCTCTCTGTATCTCCCTCCCTCGCTCCCTTGCTATTGTCTCTCGTTCTCTCTTAAATTCCACCTGAGTCTTTTTTTCTCTCATAGCCTCATCGTCCTTACAGAGCCTTGGTCTCTTGCTCCCTCACTCAACTTTTCTCAGCAAAGCTCTCTCTCCCTTTCTTAGAGAATTTTCAATATATCGTGTGGATTTCAAGAAGGGATTTACGATTTCAGTGACCCAATTAAAATATCACCTAATTAGGCATTATTTCTAAAATTCTTAATGCTCTGATCTCTTGCTCTCTCACTCAACTTCTCTCAGCAAAGCTCTCTCTCTCTCTTTCTTAGAGAATTTACAATATATCGTGTGGATTTCAAGAAGGGATTTGCGATTTCAGTGGCCCAATTAAAATATCAACTAATAGGCATTATTTCTAAAATTCTTAATGCTTTCTATTGTGGACTCATCACAACTCCCATCTCTCTCTCCCTCCCACCTTATTATCTCTTCTTTCTCTCCCAACTCCTCAATCTATTTAGTTTTCTCATAGCCTCACCATTCTCACTATCAGCACTAGGTCTCTCGCTCTCTCACACATCTTTTCTCAGAAAACCAACTTCATGCCTGCTCAAGAACTAGGATTTCCTCATATTCTTCCTATTTCTAATTTTTGGGTCATCCTTACTCAACATAAGTTCTTGTATCTTTTCCAGACGTCTTCATTTATGGGTCGAAAATAATATCATAGAAAGTAAAGAAGAGGGAGAAGGGAATTGTCTTTGGCTTTGATCAATTTGGTTCTTTGTTTTGGAGTAAATAGGCTTACAATTTGTGGGTGTAGTAGATTTAATTGCAGCTTAGTTGGTTTTGCGAAGTGTGTGCATCTGTTGTTTTACATTTTGAGGATCTAAGGTCACTAGGAAGGCAATTTCTAAATTTCAAAGAAAATACACAAACAATGTGATTGAGTATGTTGGAGTTTTAAATCCATATATTTTTTTTTCTTACAGGTAGTTTTAGATCCATATATTTCAAGTTTTCAACCCCTATAGTTCAAAATGCTCCTAAATTATAACTTTTTTCATCCAAACAGACTTATGGCATGATTGTGCAGGTTCAGACTTTTTCAATGGTAAAGATTAAGAAATTTCCAACTCAAAGAATCATTTCCCGTAAAATTCTTTTTTTTTATTGAAACGATGTTATACACAAGTAGTACAATGATTGATTTGATTATAATATAAGCCCGTACTATCCTATTACCCAAAACAAAAGCCCACAATACTACCATAACCCACTTAAAGTGAGAGAAATAACGGATATATAAATTGGACAAATAACACAACATGAGAATTGAACTTGGGACTAAAAGGTCCCAGGGTCTCAACCTTGACCACTACGCCAAGAACTCATCAGCCTTTCCCGCACAAATTCTTACAATCTCATTTTTTTGAGAATTACAGAAACCATTTTCCATTTAATATGCCCATACAGGCAACTATTCTTGATCCTGTTTTCGCGTTCTTTATTAATTTATGGGATATTTCAAATAAATAAATAAAAAGTGAAAGCAAGAGCTAATAGGCATACCAATTCCTCCTGTGCTCACAAAGCCTTGTCCAAAAACACGCTCATACCGCAGAATGCCACTACATTTATACTGAACATTATCCAAGAACCGCTGGAACCTCCTATCATTCTGCGATTTGACTTTCTGCCATATCCAGCAAATCTGAGTTGCGCAAACATCATATGCACATCATGTCAGTAAATAAATTCAAACGGGAAACAGAGAAACAACTAAATAGCAGGTCAAATTTTATTGCCTGATTTTGATTCTTTTTGTTCCTCACATAAGCTCCAATGCACTTGCAGCCAAGCAGAGAGAGTTCCGACGAATTACCAGAACCATCATGCATATGACATTCTTTAAATGCCTGCAGTGCAACATAAATTAGTGACAGATATTAAGTGCACAAACTGATTACTTCATAAAAGATATATCTCAGGATGAGGTGACCCTAACTCATCCATGTTCTGCACATCTAATCCACATGACTAGAAAAGTTATATAATATAGTATTTAATAATTATCAATCACCTATAACTACAGCTTCCATTAAAAAGCTTGACTAAACCCTACAACTTCAATATATCCTGAACTGCCAATTGATGGGTGCTTAAATATTCATATTTAAGCCCCTTAATTTACATTTGTTAAGTCCTAGTTTATGTTAATTTAGTCCATTTTACTTCATCTCTGTGTTTCACATGCTTTTGTAGGGTCTTGGAGAATAAAAAAGCATTTTTGGCACTTAAAGGAAGAAATCTGGAAATCATGGAGCAGCTGCTGGCTAGAGTGCGATCGAGCGCAAGCCCCGTACGATCGAGCGCACCAGCGCTCGTGCGAACACAAAAAAGGCTCGAGCGCAGCCTTGCGATCGAGCGTACATGTACGGGCGTGAACAGTAAAACGACAGAACTCGTTTTGAAAATAGAGGAAGTTTTGTGTTTTAGGAAGTTTAGAGTTTTCAGAGTCTTCTAGGGTTATTCAACCCCTATAAATACACTTGTAAAAACACAGAAAATACATCCTTCTTTTTATCTTTTGCTTTGGCTTGAAGTTGTAAGCTTTGGAGAGGAATTGACAACTCGTCTCCATAGTATTCTTCGGGTTTTATATTTTATGTTTAGTTTATATTATGATGTTTATCATAGACAGCATGTGTAACTAACTCCTTATAGGGCTAGACTGAAGCCCTAATTATGTTTTCTCATATATATATTTATTGATTGCCTTTGCAAATAGCCTTGTCATGATGCTTTAATTCATTAATACATGTTTTATTGAATTCCACATATGTGTGTGTCTAATCAACGTATGCATGTGGTATGCATGTGGTATGGACTTGTTAGTTAGATCAATTTAGATGACCGAGTCCTGGGTCTGACATTAGTAACAAAAGAAATCCACGCCGGATTCTTGGGTTAATCAACATGGAAAACCGAGAGTAGATACCATACCCTAGGTCCTGTGTAGTTATCGATTTCCATAGGCATGCTCTCTTAAGGAACAACTCAGTAGATACCATGTTGAATCCCTTATGAAAGAAAAGAGTTAGAATAGATACCATGCCTAACTCGTTGCTAACTCGTTGCTTAGGGAAATCAATAGCTTAAGGAGTAGATACCATGCCCTTAGGTTGACAACTATTAGGTATTCATAATAAGGCTAGAGCATTGGCATATTACTCATTGGGAAAGTATGATTAGTGGTGGATATCAAAGCCCTATATTCTCATTATTATTAATTCACATTCAACAGTTATTTTTATCTTCTTTTGTTAAGAAACTGATTCTAAAACGAAATTCACCAATCCATGTGGAAATGATCTCGCACTTGCACACTATGCTACCATTGACCTTGTGCACTTGCAAGTAAAACAAGTACGATTATTTACTTATTTATTTAGGTAGATAAACGCACAACAAGTTTTTGACGCCGTTATCGGAGATTGCGCTAAATTTCCTTTTAAAATTATTTTCGTTTAATTTAATCATCGTTATTTGTTATTTTATTCTACTTTATTTTTATCAAAAATCTAAAAATTTAAGTTTCTGTTTTTCAACTTTATTTTTATTTCATCAAAACCTAATCGATTTCTTTTTGTTTTCTGTTTCAGGCACACTAGCAGAACTTTTTGTGCCACTTGCGATCGAGCGCAATTGAGGCAGAGAGTTACCCGGGCAGCAGTGTTTAACTGCTGCACTAAAGCGATTATTACCAATTCATGCACGGGCTTCGATCCAAGCATCTAACGTTCTTCCCCTTCGATACCGAGCTTGAGCGAACTATCCGACAAAGGCTTAGAGATAACTCGGAAGAGGTGGAAGAAGAAATTGAGGAAGAAGTACAAATGGCGGAACAGATCGAAAATCAGCAACCACCTAAGCAAAGGCCGATGAAGCAATCCTTCATCCCACGGAACCTCGATCAGCCATCGTGCATTGCTTATCAACCTGAGGCGGAAGGCAATTACTACATATCTCCGCAGATACAAAGTGCACTAACTCACTTTAGGGGTACACCTAATGAGGATCCACACTTGCATCTTCGAGAGTTCTTCGATGTCTGTAAGTTCCAGCACATCCTAGACTTAGACCAAGAAGGAATAAGGTTAATTCTTTTCCCTTTTTTCCTTAAAAGATAATGTTAAACTGTGGTATAATTCATTGCCTGCAGTTTCTATCCATACATGTGAGGAGTTAGCTAGCAAATTCTTAAGGAAGTTTTTCTCAGCCCAAAAGACGAGGCAAATGAGAAAGGAAATTCAGTCCTTCCAACAAAAGGATGGAGATCTATTTTTCGAAGCATGGGGACACTTCAACGAGCTGCTACTCAAATGCCCACACCACAACCTACTTCAAGACGAACTGGTACAAGCTTTTTATGAAGGTTTGAGTGATACTAACAAAAGTAATGTTGATTCAGGTTGTGGAGGAATTCTGATGGAGAAAAGCAGCGAGAAAGCCATGGAGCTCTTCGAAACCTTAAGTGAGCATACCCAGCAGTTCTCCTCTCGAGGTAAACATGTACCCAAGAGCAAAGGTATAAAAGAGGTAACCCTAAATGGAGGATCCTCTCCCTAAATAGCTGCTGTGGAGAGGAAACTAGACCTACTTGTTAAGGCCATAACTACTAAGCATGCATCACCAAATCCACCAGCTACACCACTCCAGGTATGTGTGATATGTTCCCAATGTGATCATAATACTGATACATGTCTCTTGTATTCTTCTGTAGATCCGGAACAAGCAAATTACATAGACCAAACAACTATCCGCCAAAGAACAATCCATATGCAAACACCTACAACCCCGGATGGCGGAATAACCCAAATTTTTCTTGGAACAACAATTAGAACCAGCAAGGGCAGCAAAGAAACTCACAGCCAGCTGCTCACTCAGCTCCCGAAACAAAGAAAACTGACCTCGAAAGTCTTGTGAGGCAATTAGCAACTCAGTAGCAACAATTAATGACCTCACAAGATCAGTTCATGGCAGATGAAAGACAATTCCGAACTGAACTAAGACAAACCACGGCAAAACATGAACAAGTCATCCAAAGGCTAGAGGTACAAATGGGACAATTGGCTAAAGAGCTAAGTGGCAGAAGGCAAAGTGAGCTTCCAGCTCAAACACTACCTAACCCGGATGGTCACCAGCAACTGAAGGCTGTCACAACCCTCAGAAATGGTAAAGTCATAGGAACCGATGAGTCTGCAAAAGCATCCCAAGAGAAACCATCGGCATCAAAGGTAAGTGCGACGAAGAAGGTGAATGCACCACCCTTCCCGCAAAGGTTAGTCAAACAAAAGAAAGAAAATAAAATGCTTGATATCTTTGAAACCTTGCGGAAAGTAGAAATAAATATTCCCTTATTAGATGCAATTCAACAAATACCTGCTTATACTAAATTTCTAAAAGATTGTTGCACTCACAAAAGAAAGTTTCAAGAACATGAGACTGTAGCCTTAACTGAAAAGGTAAGTGCTGTGTTATTAAGAAAACTCCCACCAAAACTGAAAGATCCGGATAGTTTTACTATTCCCTGTAGGATAGGTGATCAGTTGTTTGAGCGAGCATTACTAGATTTGGGAGCAGATGTAAAATTGCTACCATACATAGTATTCGAAACCCTAGGTTTGGGGGAGCTACAACCGACTTCCATTACCTTGCAGTTAGCAAATAGAAGTATCAAAAGACCTAAGGGTATTCTTGAGGATGTCCTAGTTAAGGTGGGAGAATTCATTTTGCCTGCTAATTTCATCGTCCTAGATATGGAGGAATGCCCTATGCCATTACCCCTGCCCATCATATTAGAGAGACCTTTTATGAGAACTGTCGATACTAAGATTTGTGTGAAAAAAGGCATAGTGAATATAAAGATCAATGGTGAGAAAATAGAATTTAAAATATTTGATGTATTAAAACTACCTCAAGATGATATAGAATGTTTTAATGTATGTATGATGCAAAGTTTTGTTGAGCAAGCTTTTCAGATCCAGCACATTGATCCATTAAAGACTACTATCACTCATAGCTTGACGACTGTGGATATTGAGTAAGAACCTGCAAATGTTACTGATGACATCATCAAAGCTATGCACCAACTTAAAACCTCTCCAAAACACTCAAGTAAGTATGCTCCTCCATTTGAAACTCTCATACCTACTAATACTAGTCTTCTACCTTCCATTGTCCAGGCACCAACTTTGGAACTGAAGTAGCTATCCGAACATCTCACTTATGCTTATTTGGGAGAGAAGAAGACTTTACCTGTAATCGTGGCTGCTAATTTGAGTAGTGGAGAAGAAGAAAAATTATTAAGAGTTCTTAGGGAGCATAGATCTGCCATTGGATGGACCATTGCTGACATTAAAGGGATAAGTCCAGCCAAGTGCATGCATAGTATCTACCTTGAGGATGAAGCAAGGCCCACTAGAGATGCTCAAAGAAGACTTAACCCACATATGAAAGAGGTAGTAAAGGCCGAGGTATTAAAATTGCTAGATGTTGGCACTATCTACCCCATCTAAGACAGTAAATGGGTGAGTCCGGTCCAAGTTGTTCTGAAAAAGAGTGGGATTGTCATTGTGAAAAATAAGAATGAGGAGCTCATACCAACAAGAAAAACAATTGGTTGGAAGGTATGTATCGATTACCGGAGGTTGAACAAAGAACCAGAAAAAATCATTTCTCCTTGCCATTCATTGATCAGATGTTAGAAAGATTAGCCGGTCACAGTTATTACTGCTTCTTGGATGGGTACAGTGGATACAACCAAATTGCCATAGCACCTGAGGATCAAGAAAAGACTACCTTCACATGTCTTTTCGGTACATTTGCTTATCGGAGGATGCCATTCGGATTATGCAATACACCAACCACTTTTCAAAGATGTATGATGAGCATATTTTCCGATATGGTGGAGAAATACATTGAGGTATTTATGGATGATTTCAGTGTATTTGGTCCCAATTTTGATGAATGTCTCAATCGTTTGGAGAGTGTCCTAAAGAGATGTGAAGAAAGTAACTTAGTGCTGAATTGGGAGAAATGTCACTTCATGGTTCAACAAGGCATTGTGCTGGGTCACTCCATCTCCAACAAAGGTATTGAGGTAGACAATGTCAATGGATGGCAAAGTCCATATTCTTTCTTTAATTAAGGTCACTAACTATTCCACTTCACCCACACTTGCCATATATTCATCCTTGTTTTAAGGCTTACTTTAGGCCATGTTTCCTTCCTTGTTTTAAGACTTACTTTAGGCCATGTTTCCTTCCTTGTTTTAAGGCTTACTTTAGGCCATGTTTCCTTCCTTGTTTTAAGGAATGTCTTTTTCCTTTAACAACCTATATATACTCTTAATTGTATTCTCAATAATAAGAACTCAAGTAAGCATTTGTACAATCTCTTTACTCTCTTCAATTCTCACATCTCTTTACTCTCTTAAATTCTAACATGGTATCAGAGCCGGTTGCTTAGGTTCTTCTCTCACTTGTAATTTTTCTCGGTTTCGTGTTTCGGCGTATTCTGTATTGTTCTCGGTGAACTCGACGTGAAAGTTTTTTTTTGTTGTTTTTCGGTCTTCTCTTTTTGGGTTGATGTTGTCGGCACCTCTTATTTTTTTGGTTTGAGCAATTTCGGCATTCACGACATCCTCTATTTTCAGAGAGGTGTTTTGTGGCTTTGGGTCTCAGATTTCTCGGTGTTTTTTTTTGTTCTCAGATCTCTTTGGCAGTTTATTTTTTTCTGCTTTGGGTGGTTTCGGCATTTTTTTTGGTAGGGCTATTTTTTTTTTTTTTTTGCACTTATTTGCAATGGACTCTGTACCTGTGTGTGTCAAATTTACGGGCAAAAATTACTCTACATGGGCCTTTCAGTTTGAAATTTTCCTCAAGGGAAAAGAACTTTGGGGCCATATCGATGGCACAGATGTTGCACAAACATCCAATACAGACCAATCGAAGGATGTCGGGTATTCTCCTTCTTGGACTGTGCTTGATGCTCGGATCATGTCTTGGCTTCTTGGTTCGATGGAGCCACATGTTGTTACCAACTTGCGTACTCATCGCTCTGCTCAATCCATGTGGACTTATCTGAAGAAGGTTTATCATCAAGATAATGATGCTTATCGCTTTCAGTTAGAGCATGCAATTGCCACCTTTCAACATGGCAGTCTTTCCATCCAAGACTATTACTCGGCCTTTCTGATTCTTTGGACTGACTATACTGATCTTGTTACAGCGACTGTTCCTGTTGCCACTCTTTCGACTATTCAGCAACTCCACAAGACTAGATGGCGTGATCAATTTCTTATGAAACTACGCCCGGAATATGAATCTATTCGCTCCTCTCTGCTGAATAGATCTCATGTTCCTTCTCTTGATGTTTGTTTTGGTGAGTTACTTCGTGAAGAACGTCTTAGTACTCAAGCCACTCTGGAGCAATCTTATGGTAGTCCAAGAACTGTTGCTTATGCTGCCCAAGGACGCGGATCGCCTATGCATTCTAAAAACTTGCAGTGTTTTTGCTGTAAGGAATATGGGCATATTGCTGCCAATTGTCCCAAGAAATATTGCTCTTATTGTAAGAAGAAGGGTCACATCATCAAAGAATGTCGTCTCCGCCCACAGAATCGTCAGGCTTAAGCATTTCAGACTTCTGTTATTGTACCCTCCGCAGCTCCTAGCTCTTCTTCCAGTGCCTCCTCAGTTTCGGCACCTCCTGCAGCGAATTACTGCACACCCGAAATGGTGCAACAGATGCTAATTTCAGCATTATCTGCAATGGGGTTTCAAGGTAAAAATTCTACCAAACTCTGGTACGTAGACTCGGGGGCCTCTAATCACATGACGAATACTCCCACCGCTCTGTGTCATGTTCGACCCTATGTTGGTCCATCTGCCATTCAGACTGCCAATGGCAGTTCTTTACCAATCACTGCTGTCGGAGATGCCTCTTCTAAATTCACTGATGTGTTTCTTGCTCCTAAACTTTCCACGAATCTTATTTCTGTTGGTCAATTAGTTGATAACAATTGTGTTACTTTTCTGGTGATGGTTGTGTTGTACAGGACCAGGTAACGGGAGAGCTAATCGCGAAGGGACCTAAAGTGGGGCGCTTGTTTCCACTATTTTTATCTGTCCCAGCAATTTCTCCAGTTTCGTCTATTAAGTCTCTTGCTTGCAATAATGTTCCAAATCTGAGTATGGTGTGGCATCGTCGTTTAGGCCATCCCAATACTCAGATCTTATCTCATGTATTGCACTCTGGTTTTCTTGATAAAGAAGAACGTTCTTCTTTATCTCTTAAGTGTGATTCTTGCAAACTTTGTAAAAGCAAAATTCTTCCCTTTCCTTTACATGCTAGTAGAGCTTCTCGCTGCTTTGATCTTATCCATAGTGATGTTTGGGGACCTTCCCCCATTAGTTCACATGAAAAATTTAAATATTATGTGACTTTCATTGATGATTATAGCAGATTCACTTGGGTTTATTTTCTTCGCTCTAAATCTGAGGTTTTTCGTACTTTCACTAATTTTTTAGCGTATGTTGACAATCAATTTTCTGCGACCATTAAGATATTACGCACAGATTCTGGTGGTGAATATTTGTCTACTGAGTTTCAGGAATTCTTGGCTTCTAAAGGTATTATTCATCAACGTTCATGTCCTGCTACTCCCTAACAGAATGGAGTAGCCGAACGCAAAAATCGCCATCTTCTTGATGTGGTACGTATTCTCTTGTTAGAATCATCTGTTCCATCAATGTTCTGGGTCGAGGCTTTGAAAACTGCTACTCACTTGATTAATCGTTTACCTTCCCAAATCTTACACATGGAGTCTCCCTATTTCCGCTTGTTTGCTAAACAACCTAATTATGATAATCTCCGTATCTTTGGTTGTGTATATTTTGTCCATTTACCTCCCCATGAGCGACATAAATTATCTGCTCAATCTGTTAGATGTGCATTCTTGGGATATAATGTGTGTCAAAAGGGATTTGTTTGCTATGATCCTACCTTACATCGTACACGTATTTCTAGAAATGTTATTTTCTTTGAAAATCAACATTTCTTTCCTATGTCCTCTGAGCCCTCTTCTTCTACGGTGGTCCTCCCCTCCTTTAAGCAACAATTTTCAGATCTTCATCAAATCAGCTCTCGCTTTAAACCAGGTGTTGTATATACGAGACGCTCCCGCCCACAGTCTCTTCCGATGGCTCAATCGATATCTGATCCTACCATGCTCCAGTCAGTTGCAGCACCTTCAGAACACTTGGTACGTCGCTCTTCTCGAATATCTTTACCTCTGGATAGGTATGGGTTTGCTTCTGCTCTTACTGCTGCATTGTCTAATTTTGATATTCCCACATGCTACTCACATGCTGTCAAGCATGATTGTTGGTGACAAGCTATGCAGGAAGAAATTGCTGCTTTAGAGGCCAATCACACCTGGGACATTACACCTTGTCCTTCCACTATAGTCCCCCTGGGTTGCAAATGGGTTTACTCCGTCAAGGTTCGATCTGATGAAAGTTTGGATTGTTATAAAGCTCGGCTTGTTGCACTTGGAAATAAACAAGAATATGGTGTTAATTATGAAGAAACCTTTGCTTTTGTGGCTAAGATGACCACTGTTCGTACGATTCTAACTCTTGCTGCTTCCAATGATTGGCCACTACATCAGATGGATGTCAAGAATGCTTTTCTTCATGGGGATCTTAAAGAGTGTATTTATATGAAGCCACCACCGGGATTGTTTCCTTCTCCAAACTCACATGTGTGTAAGCTTCGTCGCTCCCTTTATGGTCTCAAACAAGCTCCAAGGGCTTGGTTTGATAAATTTCGAACTAATTTATTACAATTCTCATTCAAGCAGAGCAAGTATGACACTTCCTTGTTTCTTCGAAAATCAGACATGGGTATTGTTGTTCTTTTAGTTTATGTTGATGATATTGTAATTACTGGTTCCGATTCTGTTTTACTTGGCCAGCTCAAGACCCATCTCTCCGAGTCCTTTCATATGAAAGATCTTGGGTCTCTTACATATTTTTTCGGTCTTGAGATGCATCGTAGTCCGTCGGGTATTTCACTCAATCAACATAAGTATGCTAGTGACCTGGTCGCTACAGCTGGCCTACAGGAGGCCACTTCTGTTGATACTCCCATGGAATTGAATGTCAAGCTTCGCAAAGAGGAGGGTGATTTACTTGCTGATCCTAGTTTATACCGAAAGTTGGTGGGCAATCTTGTCTACCTCACCATTACTAGACCGGACATTTCCTTTGCAGTACAACAAGTCAGCCAGTTTCTTCAGACCCCTCGTCACCTTCATTTGGTTGCTGTCCGTAGGATCATACGCTATGTTCAGGGCACTTCTGCCCGTGGCTTATTCTTTCCTGCAGGCAATTCTCCTCGACTTACTGCTTATAGCGACGCTGATTGGGCTGGTTGTGCTGATACACGTCGCTCCATTACTGGTTGGTGTGTGTTCTTAGGTGATGCATTGATCTCATGGAAGAGTAAGAAGCAAGACAGAGTTTCTAAGTCATCTATAGAATCTGAGTATCGGGCGATGTCTCTTGCTTGTTCCGAAATTATTTGGCTTCGAGGTTTGCTTACTGAGCTAGATTTTTCTGCAACTAATCCTACACCTCTACATGCTGATAATACAAGTGCTATTCAGATCACGGCCAATCCTGTCTATCATGAGCGCACGAAGCATATTGAAGTCGACTGTTACTCTATCCGCGAAGCATTTGAAGCTTGTGTTATCACTCTTCCACATGTTTCCACTGACCTACAAATTGCTGATATCTTCACCAAAGCGCTCACTCGCCATCGACATTGCTTCTTAAGCAGCAAATTGATACTTATTGATCAACCTGCATCAATTTGAGGGGGGCTGTCAATGGATGGCAAAGTCCATATTCTTTTCTTTAATTAAGGTCACTAACTATTCCACTTCACCCACACTTGTCATATATTAATCCTTGTTTTAAGACTTACTTTAGACCATGTTTCCTTCCTTGTTTTAAGGCTTACTTTAGGCCATGTTTTCTTCCTTGTTTTAAGGAATGTCTTTTTCCTTTAACAACATATATATACTCTTAATTGTATTCTCAATAATAAGAACTCAAGTAAGCATTTGTACAATCTCTTTACTCTCTTCAATTCTCACATCTCTTTACTCTCTTAAATTCTGCTGGGTCACTCCATCTCCAACAAAGGTATTGAGGTAGACAAGGCTAAAATAGAAGTCATTTCAAAGCTATCTCATCCTCTCACAGTCAAGGGTGTAAGAAGTTTCCTTGGACATGTCAGTTTCTATAGACGATTCATCAAGGATTTCTCCAAGATCTCGAGGCCTCTTTATGCATTGTTAGCTAAAGATACTCAGTTTGAGTGGACTGATAACTGTATGAAAGCTTTCAACACTTTGAAGAATGTTCTTACCTCTGCACCAATAATGATGGCACCAGATTGGAATCTTCCATTCGAACTGATGTGTGATGCCAGTGACTTCACCTTGGGAGCTGTCTTAGGTCAAAGAGTCAATAAGATACCTCATGCTATTTATTATGCTTCTAGAACTTTAAACGATGCTCAGCTTAACTATTCTACCACTGAAAAAGAATTATTAGCTGTTATTTTTGCTTTAGAGAAGTTTAGATCATATCTTATTGGCTCTAAAGTTATTGTATTCACTGATCATGCTGCTTTGAGATATCTGTTTTTCAAAAAAGATGCAAAGCCTAGGTTAATCAGATGGGTACTCCTATTGCAAGAATTTGATTTGGAGATCAAAGACAAGAAAGACAATGAGAATGTGGTTGTGGATCATTTATCAAGGCTACCCTATGAGAATAACGAAAATGAGCAGCCTTTGAATGAGAACTTCCCTGATGAATAATTGTTCGCACTAGAGGTAAAACTTCCATGGTATGCTGATATTTTCAATTATCTAACTACTAAGGTTTTTCCCCAGGTATGACCACGCAAGGAAAGAAGCAACTAATATCTATGTCTAAACACTACCATTGGGATGACCCTTACCTTTACAAATTTTGTCCCGATCAAATCATCAGACAGTGTGTTTCAAAAGAGGAGCACTTAAGCTTATTACAACACTGCCATTAGTTTGCTTGTGGAGGACATTTTGGAGCTAAGCGAACAGCTATTAAGGTATTACAATCTGGTTTTTATTGGCCTACTACGTTTAAAGATGCTTTCTCCTTTTGCAGTTCATGTGATAGATGCCAGCGGACAGGTAACATCTCTTCCCGAAATCAGATGCCCCTACAAAATATTCATAAAGTATAACTTTTTGATGTATGGGGCATTGATTTCATGGGTTCATTTCCTAACTCCTTTGGTTATTTATATATTCTTGTGGGTGTGGATTATATGTCCAAATGGGTCGAGGCTATCCCCTCAAAGACTAATGATCATAAAGTAGTTATAAAGTTTCTACAGGCTAACATCTTTACCCGGTTTGGGACTCCAAGAGCAATCATCAGTGATGGGAGCAGCCACTTTCATCATCGCTCTTTTGCAGAACTACTCCGAAAATATGGGATCACTCATAAAGTTGGCACCCCCTATCATCCTCAAACCAGTGGCCAAGTGGAGATAAGTAACCGAGAAATCAAAGGAATCTTAGAGAAGACCGTGAAGCTTAATCGGAAGGATTGGTCCTTGCGCCTGAATGATGCTTTATGGGCATACCGGACAGCTTATAAGACTCCAATTGCTATGTCTCCATATCGCCTAGTCTTTGGGAAAGCATGCCATCTCCTGGTAGAATTAGAGCATCGAGCATATTGGGCCATAAAGCAGTTCAATTTTGACATGAAACAAGCAGGTGAGAAGAGAAAGCTGCACCTAAATGAGCTAGAAGAATTAAGATATGACGCCTATGAGAATGCCAAAATGTACAAAGAACGGACAAAAGCTTATCATGACAAACAACTAGTAAGGAAAGAGTTTTACATGGGACAAAAGGTGTTGCTCTACGACTCAAGGTTAAGACTGTTCCCGGGCAAGCTCAAGTCTCGATGGTATGGGCCTTATGTGGTCACCAAGGTCTTCCCTCATGGTGCTTTAGAGGTCCGTGGTCACAACGGAAATCAGCACTTCACGATAAATGAACATAAAGCCAAATCATACCTTGATATTAACTTACCTCCGAGAGATGAAGACTTGGCACTTCAATCTATACAGTATACAGCTGAACTACAAGCACTTAAGCCACAAAAGGTGGGCTCTAAGTGCCGCCTTCAAAAAGAGTAGCACTGCAGCATGAGAGTGCTTGAGCAATTCATATTTTACTACCCATGCAGCTCAAGCACCTCCATTGAGGTTAGTGGTACTGAGGCCACTAACGCACGGTAAGGTTGTATTGTTCTTGCTTTATCATTCCAGTCTTGTTAAGTTTTTATTTGGTACATACATACTACTTTGCGATCGAGCGCACCATTCAGTGTGCTCGAGCGCAAATTCACTGCGCACCATCACGATCGAGCGCACCACACCATACCCTTGCGCAATCGAGGGTACTTTATAGTGCGATCGATTGCACTCGGGGCAAAGACTCACGTGCTTACTTTAAAACAGTTTGTTTTTATTTTCTTTACTCACTAACTCTTTGCCATCACTCACTCGCACTCTCCTTTCCGCAACACACCACTCTTACTCACTCTATCACTCACTCACTCACCACCTCCCATCACTCACACAACACCATGCACCACCGCCCAGAGCCACCAACCACCACACTCTGCCACCACTCCGCGATTCTAGGTATGCCTATACACAATCTTTTTTATCACACATTCACCCACAATCACATTCATTATTTCTTTATCTTTTTACTAATTCATTGCATAAACACTATATTGTTTGGTTGTGCGGTTGTATTTTGGTAATGCAGGAGGGTAGGAACAAACTCGGAACCCCAAAACCATAGCTTTGTTTTCTGTCGCATACAAGCTACTCGACAAAAAGCCTGACCGTGTGCGATCGAGCGCACTACAAACTGCGATCGAGCGCAGAGATTTGTGATCGAGCGCAAATTCCACAGAAACCAGAATCAACATGTCAAAACAGTCTGCCTCCACCTCTCGTGCTTCGAGCAGCCATGCCCAGTCATCCCAGCCAAGTTTTTGCACAAAGAGAGCTATTGTTTGAGACCACTTTCAACATCAATGAGGTCTTCCAACACATGGACGCCACTCAATAGGCAGTCCAAGCATTTAGACATTGAGGGCTAAAGAGGCTGTCCAAGCTAGTTTGCTCGACTGCTTACACCCAGCTTATAGTCCAGTTTTATGAAAATATATCATTTGACTGCAGCAGGCCAGGAATCTTGACTTCTTCAGTCCAGGGCACATCAATAGAGGTAACCAGTGCCGACATCGTTGCTGCTCTTCAATGCTGTGATGAGTCACCTCTGGAGGACACTGATATGGAGGAGCAGCCGGAGTCTTTTGCCTTATCCACGATCATCGAGGACATGTTCGCTGGCCAGTATGCTAATAGGCACAACAATGCGGCGAGCTGATCAAAGTTGCCTCCACGGCTCTGGCTCGTGGACACCATACTCCAACGCAATGTGTGCCCATTGGGGCACAAGACACAGCGGAGAGACCAGTTTCTACAAACATTATATGTCTTCCACAGAGGCCACTGGTACTCTATCCCAGCTATCATTTGGAGTCAACTGCATAAATTTTGGAATCATGTCCATGGCCGCCAGACCACCCAGGCCAATGCATAGGGACTCTCATTCCCGTTCCTACTATCATACATCCTCAAGAAGAAAGGGATTAAGGGGACCACCAGCGACGGACCAATGCGAGAGCATCCTTTCTTTAGGAAGGCTCAGTGGACACAGAGCCTGTCACACATGCCTTGCGGACTACCAGCACCTGCACCTGCAATTGAGGGTTGAGGAGGATCATATGGAGACAGAGACCCCTGCAGTTAGCCCATTGCGAGAGGAGGACCATCCAGACGTGGGACCCACTGAGTCCCAGCACTTTCTCGCTGAGTTGTCCTCCTTCCGAGGTGAGGTCTCTGTAGTTACATCACTAGTGCACCAGTGCATAGATAGTTTGGAGGCACGGTTTGCAAGACAGGAGGCGATGCTACAGGCCATCCTCGATCGCCTACCTCCTACACCCAGTACCTCTTCGACTGCACCACCAGATGACCAGCAGTGAGAGGATACCCTGTCTGGTTGAAGACGTTAAACTTAGCACTCATGGGAGGCACCCCACAGCATATCCTTTTTATTTTCTTTTTCGTATTGTCTTTCATTTATAATTAGTATTTACTGTTTCGTATTAATATTCCTTGTTTTTCAGTTTTATGTTTGTTTCTTCTTTTTCAAGGACAGAGTGAGTGCATCCAGTTGAAGTTTGGGGGCGTGCTACGAGCCATGCCAACCATATAGTTCTCCATCTCCCAGGTCAGATCCTTCCATGCTATTCACACATTGAGGACAATGTGCAATTTAAGTTTGGGGGTATGGGGAACACACACACACCCACTATGTCCCAAATTTTTGTTTTTATAGATAAATGCATGTGCATACTGTTCAAAAAATTTTGGGTGATCTAAACAAAACATCATGATCTGACTTCATAAGTGAGCTTAAAACCTTGAACACATGGGCTATTAATTAAGTTTTAAACCTTAATCACTTACTTTTAGGCATTTAAGGATTCACAAGTTTGACCAAAACTAACACGAGCAAATTAACACATAATTGTGTAGGGTATGACATGTAATTTTAATATGTATGTTTCTTCGGCTTGACTGTGAACCGGATGACTTGTTAGATTCACATTTTGGCATAGAAAAAAAAAAATTATTATTGCTCAAAAAGAAAAGTGCTCCTAATGATTAATAAACAAACTTTCCACTGAATAACTGGCCCTCTTGCCTCAGTAAGCAGTGAGTGTCACATCAAGAGGTTGGAATTTTGCTCACAATGATCATTAAAAAGAACTTTCCACCGAGCAACTGGCCCTCTTGCCTCAGTAAGCAGTGAGTGTCACGTCAAAAGGTGGGAATTCTGATTGGTAGCATTAAAACCAGTTAGTTTCGTAGTCTTTTTTACTCGAGTTAGTAAGTCCTTAGGGGTGTCTTTACACCTAATGCCCTAAAACCATATGGTTTGGAAGTCATTGGCTAAACACTCGCAACATGAGTCAAATAGAAAGCTTAAGGGAACTAAACATGGCAAAAATATCACAATAAAAGAAAAGAAGAAAAATTATGCCATTTTTGTTGGTTCTAATAGGAAATTTGGTGAATCTTGAGACATTGAAACACTATACAGTAGAATTATTTGGAAACCTAATCTTTTATGTGCTAGTTCACCACACATTAAAGTCAAACTTGTGATGTCTTAACCTGCCTCATGAAAGTGATCTGCGTTCAAAACTCTTATTCATTGCAAAGATGTGTTTGTACTTGTTAAGCTTGCTTATGAATGCACATCATGGTTTTGTGTGATAACTAAACTTTTGTGGACACCATGAATATTAGATTTATCTGTGTCTTTATTTTTTCATTCTAATTTTTTGTCTTGTATTGTCAAGGGGCTAGCAATATGTAAGTTTGGGGGTGTGATGGGTGCTTAAATATTCATATTTAAGCCCCTTAATTTACATTTATTAAGTCTTAGTTTATGTTAATTTAATCCATTTTACTTCATCTTTGTGTTTCACACGCTTTTGTAGGGTCTTGGAGAATAAAGAAGCATTTTTGGCACTTAAAGGAAGAAATCTAGAAACCTTGGAGCAGTTGTTGGCTAGAGTACGATCGAGCGCAGGCCCCGGTGCGATCGAGCGCACTAGTGCTCGTGCGCAAACAAAGAAGACTCGAGCGCAGCCTTGCGATCGAACGCACAACGAATGCGATCAAGTGCACATGTATGGGCGTGAACAGTAAAACGACAGAACCAGTTTTGGAAATAGAGGAGGTTTTGTGTTTTAGGAAGTTTAGGGTTTTCAGAGTCTTCTAGGGTTATTCAACCCCTATAAATACACTTGTAAAAAGAAAGAAAAGACATCCTTCTATTTATCTTTTGCTTTGGCTTGAAGTTGTAAGCTTTGGAGAGGAATTGATGACTCGTCGCCATAGTATTCTTCGGGTTTTACATTTTATGTTTAGTTTATGTTATGATGTTTATCATAAAAAGCATGTGTAACTAACTCTTTATAGGACTCGATTGAAGCCCTAATTATGCTTTCCCACATATATATTTATTGATTGCCTTTGCAAATAGCCTTGTCATGATGCTTTAATTGATTAATACCTGTTTTATTGAATTCCTCGGTATGGACTTGTTAGTTAGATCAATTTAGATGACCGAGTCTTGGGTCTAACATTAGTAACAAAAGAAATCCACACTGGATTTTTGGATTAGTCAACATGGAAACCGGGAGTAGATACTATACCCTAGGTCCTGTGTGGTTGTCGATTTCCATAGGTCCTATGCTCTCTTAAGGAACAACTCAGTAGATACCATGCTGAATCTCTTAAGAAAGAAAAGAGTTAGAGTAGATACCATGCCTAACTCGTTGCTTAGAGAAATCAATAGCTTAAGGAGTAGATACCATGCCCTTAGGTTGACAACCATTAGGTATTCATAGTAGGGCTAGAGCATTGGCATATTACTCATTGGAAAAGTATGATTAATGATGGATATCAAAGCCCTATATTCTCATTATTATTAATTCACATTCAACAGTTATTTTTATCTTCTTTTGTTAAGAAACTGATTCTAAAACGAAATTCACCAATCCCTGTGGAAATGATCTCGCACTTGTACACTATGCTACCATTGACCTTGTGCACTTACAAGTAAAACAAGTATGATTATTTACTTATTTATTTAGGTAGATAAACGCACAACACCAATCAACATCACAACTCAAAATACCGTATAGCTAAAGAAAACTTCACTCTTCAATCAAGAGAATTCATCTATCATTGTTTTGCTTAAGAAAATATGTCGCAGAAAATCAAAAGACCGTTCAATTTTAAATCCATATGGATCATTCATCTATCAATGTTCATTTGTCACAATGCTTGCAAGGAAAAGCATGAATTGTGATTCCCATTTTACAGTATGCAAATATGATGATAACATACAATATAATTATGATATATCACAGCAAACATATAAAAATAATAATGGATGAAATTCAGTCAACAGAATGGAACACTTTCAAACCACTTACGCCCTGTTTGGAGACAAGGATTTAAGCAATGTTGGCTTAAATTCTTGTCTTGGAATTTGGTGGATGTTAGTGGGGCCTCAATTCCAAGACGAAGATTTAAGCCAACCTTGCTTAAATTCTTGTCTCCAAACATGACCTTATTAGATGGAAATATAGCTAAAACAACAAACCTTTGTATAAAATCTGGGTTCACGGTAGTGAGTTGGGTTGTGTTTTCGTTTACAATCTCCAGATTGATGAAAACAAGACTCTCTGAAGAAAATATAGCCACCAACCTTTAACCATTTGAGCATCCTTTCAGCCAAAAGCTCCACCTGCATTTGATAGAAAAAAAATTTAACATGTAAAAGAACATGGATGTTAACAAAAATGAAAAAAATGGTGCGTAACTTTGTAATCCCAGTAAAAAAGGGATAAAAAATCCCAATTTAACATGTCATCTACAGATTCCGCACAAGTACACATGCATATGTACCAAAGAGCTGAACAAATTCTCATAACAAATTATGTATACACTCGCATGAGCAAAGAGTAGCATACTAGCATGTGACAAACAACACCACCAAGAACAAAATGGAAGAATTTGATTTTATTTATTAATAGATAAGTATATTATTAACAGAAGGCATAAACATTCTCAAAAGTGGGCACCATCAACCCCTACATTGGGGGCAGGGTTACCATTTATCAATTGAAATTTTTTGGAGGAATAAAATCATTAATTATTCTTCATGTCCTACCTAATACACTTGACTAAACCTCCATCAGAAACAATCAGTCTCTTTAAAAGACTTTTAAATATCCTGCTTGGAGCTGTTGGTAAAACTTTTAATTCGATAATTGAGAACATGTGAACTAAATGTGAAAAGTTAAAAAGGAAACAAGGGGAAAACAAAAACACAAGCAGGAATATAAATTACTATAAGAAAATTGCATGTCCAAAAAGGTGAAGTTACAGATTGTATTATTCTTAACATAAGTTATTTGATCATACTTACTTGTATCTAAGATGTCATTTACATGAGTTCATTCATAATTCTTTATTACTTTGATAATTACGTAAACCGTGTCCACTAAGACTGATAAAGTACTGCCCAACGAAGCTAGCATATGAAAACCAACTTAAGAGTATTGCAATTCATGCTGCTTCTTCTTTTTGTAAGTGTATTGCAATTCATGCTAACAGTTTGGCAAAGGAAGAAATTGGGTTATGAAACAAACATTTACCTCTTTATCTGAGAGATACATCAGCAGCCAATTTGAGAATATCAAGTCCACTGATTCTTCTGAAATAATCAAGTCTGGCGATGTCACATCAGCACACATGAATTTGACATTCTTGTAATGCCCATTGATGCTTTCATTCTGCAAGTAGTAAATTGATAGAAAAGATTTAGACAAGCTCCATAGAAAAATTAGGTAACTGCATGAATTACATACGTAGACCCAATTATCAAGGTAATCACCTTCTTAATCACACTCTCAATGAAATCCAGGGCCATAACTTGACCAGCCTTCTGAGCTAATTCACCAGTGAAACGACCAATACCAGCTCCAAGTTCCAAAACTGTTTTCCCTTCATATGGAGGGAGCAGGGAAAGCACCTGCAGATAAACAAATCAACTTAAGTCTTGGAAATGTGGCATTTAGAGTGTGTTTAGAACAAATGAATTCTATAAATTTTATGGAATGCATTTGTAATTCTATACTTCTAATGTTTGGAACAATAAAAAACTATAGAATTCATTTCGAAATGAATACATTACAGAATTGAGTTAGCTTGTTAATGCTATTGAAATTTATAGAAATTACAAATGAATTCAACAATAAGTCTGTTTGGAACCAAATGAAAATGGAATTCATTTCATTTTCAAATGAATTGAAAATGGAATTCATTTAGAAATGAATTTTTATATTTGGATTTCTTTTTTATCTTGTATAATTCTCACATTTAAAATGTTTGAAATAAATAAAAAAATTCAAAATATGAGGGAGAAGCGGGAGGGATAGGGAGGGAAAAAGAGATTATTTTGGTTAACATAGTTTTTTACTCATCATTTTGTAGAATTTATTTGTAAATTTTATAAATATTGATAGAATTTACAACAAACCAACTCAATTCTATTGTGAATTCGTTTTGAAATGAATTCCAAAAAAATATTTGTTCCAAACATGACATCTATATAAATCAAAATGAATTCCATAAAAACTACATAATTCATTTATTCCAAACAAAATGAAAAAGACGAATAAAGTACTCTCTTTCCCTCTCCCTTCCACCTCTTTCCCTCCCCATCTTCTTTTAAATTCTCATTTATTCCAAATATTTTAAACATATGAGATCAAAAGGCTTCATTCAAGGCATTTAAAAGAACTAAATTTGATTTATCAATTTTTAGTATCTTATCAATTTTTTTACTTAAATTTGACTTTAACTGTCTTATATAAAATATATTTTTTAGAAACTTTTAAACTCTATTCATGTATATGAAGAAAAAAAATATTTTTTTAATAATTTAATAATAAAAAATTATTCATTTAATTGCCTAAATATTAGAGCTGACAAAAATTACTGGAGAGAGGAAGTACTATAGATGTAGTGTGAGAGAGATTACTTCAGGTCGCTCTTCTTTGTCGAGATCAGAAGCTTTGGAATCAAGCATCATAGCCTCCACGGTCAAATCCGCAGAATGCTCCATCCAGTAATGCTTTTGAATTTCACGCTCTTCCCATAACATAACCAAAATAAATAAACCATTACTCAATGTTAAAATCCAATAAATGATCCAATCACACATAAAGGAATTTCGTCAAAATAAAAATTTGCCACTTAAATTGTACATAGGTTGTGTTGTGCAGGAGAAATTTTCCAGATATCATAATTCTTATCTATCGTTTATAATGCAAAAAGGGAGTTAGGGATCTCACCATAAGTGGCCATTTTACAGAATGCAAAGAGTTTTGAGAAGAAAAAAGGCTAAATTTTTAGATGTGAGAGAAAATGAGAGAGAGAGATAGATCTGTTGGGAGCTAAGAACCCTCAACGGCAACTCTAGATCTAGAAAAGCTCCTGGATCTACGAGTCTGATTTCTCCCTCTTTGCTGCATCCACTCTCCTTCTCTCTTGCGCTTTGATAGCCTCTTTGTGCGTATCTTTTATAGAGGGAGGAAGGTTTTTTTTATTCTTTTTTAAACTTTTTTTTGTAGTATTCATTTCGTTTTTGCAAGAGAGTGAAGAGATTGGTGGTGATTGGGACACTGGAGAGTGAGACAGACACTGGGAAGCTGCGAAGGGGCTGAGGCTGTGAGATTAGAATCTTTGGATTGGTATCAAATGACCCAATAGCCCCTCACTACGTGATTCTGCGTCTCACCTCCAATAATTTATAGATTACTATTTTGTTCTCGTCCATGCAGAAATCTTTTTTATTGGTTACGGCAGGTAGTGTGAATCACATACGACGACAATATGTCGCCACTTTCAGGTGAATCACGTGCTTGGCTCTTTGCAACACAAAATAGAATATCTGCTGCAAACCACATGGTAATAGGCTGGATTTTAGTTCCAACTTGTTTTTAATCCGTTATTTCATTAAAACACAAGAATAGGTATAAAAATAATATTTATTGGAAAATGAGTAATTTTAGTTTATATTTGTTGATCCGTTACTTATAAAACTCGATCAGTCTCTAATTCGAGTCGCTTTTTTTTCATTTAAATAGAAAAATTTTTGTCAATATTCGTTTTTGATCTATTACCCGTCCGGTAAAACACAAGTATAAACATGAATACTCGATAGAATACAAATATTTTTAACCCGTACCCGTTGACTCGCTACCTATAAGACCCAACCCACTTGTTTCCCATCTTTAGTAATAGTAGTAAAGATACATGATTCCTTTTCCTTTTTTTCTTTTTCTTTTTGTTGACACTGAAAATCTGACCATCGTTTCTTGGAAGTATAAAGATAAATTTGCACACACAAAATAGGAAAATCCAAAGAAGTCTCTAGATGAGCCTCGAGGGGAACTCTCCGATGCCTAAGTCAGTAATCTATTTATAGAATGAAAAAGGCAAAAGAATATGAGAACTATTTGTGGCGTAATTGTGTGATATTACCCCTACTTATAGTGTTTTGGGGCAGAGTCCAATTACGAAAGTAACTCATAGGTGAGTGTTGTGGTAGGATTGGGGTTTTTTATATATGAGTGTTTCTGTAGAATTAGGGTTCTTGTGTTCTAGGGTTTAGGTGGAAAATTACTTTTCTATACTTGGATACGTGTAATGACTTCATTGATGGTGTTTTTGGTCTTGTGGGCTTATCTTGGGATGCTACATGTTGTTGTTTGATTGGACGATAAAATTGCCCTACATTATATGCCACCCACTTCCTTAAATGAATTTTATTCGTTTAAGGAAGTAGTTTTGTCTTAACGATTTGGTGATTAGGAAGTGTTAACTAAAGTGCAACCCAAGAGGGGGATGAATTGGGTTTTACAAAATTTATGCAAATATTAAATCAAGAAAGAACAAAGAGATTGAATTGCTAGAAGTTTAAAAGAGTAAGTGAGAATATGATTCAAACATGATTTACGCAATATCGGAATATCTCCCAACCCTACGTCCACTCTCTTCAAGATTCTTCCTCGAAGGTTTTCACCAAATCAACCAAGCAATTTCTAAGGTGTTGTCCAAACCTTTACAAGATTCTATTACAAAGAAAATCTCTCAAGTGTTTAACTCCTAAACACTCACAAGAGTTACAACAACTCTTTCTTTTACAATGATTGGAATTTATGAGATGAGATTGGTACAAGAGAGATTGTATTTAATGCATACAAGTGAAAAATATCTCTCTTTTAATAACAAAGCTTTAATGATGGCTCAAAAAGTTACTTTGAAAGCTTTGAAGAGTTATAAATGAGCTCTATAAGAAATTAAATGTGTGTTTGGTTTTAGAAAATGAGACCATTTTCTGTTTTCTTTTTCATAGAAAACAGAAAAGGAAATTAAGAATGTGTTTGGTCAGTGAAAACAAAAAAAAAATGATTTTAGAAAACAAACCTGAAAATTACTTTAATTTAAAACACAAAAAAAAATTATTTTCACCGTTTTCAACCAAAAAGGCTGAAAATAATGAAACCACGTGTTTTCTACTTAACTTAACAGAAGTATACAATCCACCCGGGTTCGAATGAGATTTTATTCACTTTATATAAACTTTCTTTTCTTTTTTCTATTTAACCATTGTTTTATCTCTATTTTGTCTCTGTCCTTTGTTCTCTTTCTGCCTCTCGATTTTGTGTTAATGGATTTTGCAACCCATCATCGATTGACAAAGAATATCGAATTTGAAGATGACAGATCTACGTTTGGGAAGCAACTAATTGAAATTTTCTAGTGTAAATTTGGCTGGAAAAGAGAAGTTGACTCGTTGAGGATGACAACAGCTAAGTGTGAGACCTGCAACTCTTACTGAACCCATTCCAGCAAGATTCCTCTTCTCATCTGCTGCGCTAATTGAAGCAAGATCAAACCCCATTCCGATTTCACTTATAAGTCCTACTATTGTCTAGCCACCGTCATAGATTAGGCAATGCCTAGGCTTGGGCTAAACAAGGGTGAAAATTGAAAAGGTTGGGGATGATAGCAACTTGGCCTATGATGGGCATGTGTTGTGATTAGCCCATGAAGGGTGTGCGTTATAATTGGCCCATGAAGGGCATGTAATGATAATAATACGGTGAAGGATATTAAATATCAATTGTTGTGGATAAAAAATTATAAAGATGGATGCAAATCATAAATGGTTGAATTATTTTTTTTGTTTTTTGATTAAGTATGTTCTTCAAAGACTATTTTAAATTGTTGTAAGATGTTCTGAATTTGAGGGTCAGTTGTATCTTTGAGAATCAAAGACACTTGTTCTTTAGTATGAGAGCCAAGGACAATCATTAACATAAAGCAAGAAGATAAATAATCATTCATGGTCATCTTCCTAAGCTTATTGTACTTTATCTTGTCACATTCTAATCTTTGTTAGCCTTGCAACAATACTAGTTATCCTTCCCAAACAAATGCCATGGTTAAATTCCTATAATCAATGGTGATAGGACCTAAAGTTTGTAACCATTACACTCCTAATATAGCATTAGAGCATTGGACAGGTATGATAAAGAAATCAATGCTAAATATGTGATCTTAGAGCCATATGTCTACTACAGTGCACATACCAATGTAAGACAAGTATTCACCATTTCCTACTTTTACTTTAAAATGATTGAAAGGGGTAATAGGAAATCCCAAGAAGTGTTCAATTCTTTCTTGTATAAAATTGTGTGTACTACACCCATCAATCAATATTAATAAAGGTTGTCTTCCAAATTTTCCTTGTAACCTTAGAGTTTGAGGAGATACATTACCTATCAATGCATGGAAACTAATAGTAGGACTAGGATCATTACCTTGATGCCAAGTTTCTAGATTGATGTGCTCCTCTAGTGTGCTGTCATCTTCTTACTCCTGTCCTTCAAATAAGAATAGTGTGCCTTGTTTCTTGCATTTTTATCCAGGACTATACTTCTCATCACAATTAAAGCATAATCTTATCTCTCTCTTTAGTTACTGCTCTTGTAGTGTAAGCTTATTGACACTGGTTTTTGGTTTTAGCAATGGTGGTGTAAACTGCTGCACAGGTTTAGGGCCTAAAAGATAAGGAGTTAGAGTTTGTCTAAGACCCCAATTTATGTTGACATATATCTTTCAGCCACCTCTTACTCAACCACTCTTTCTATACTAATAGCTTCATGTAAACTAGGGGGTCTTTGTAATAAGACTTCCCTTTTGATGGAAAGTTTGAGTCCTGAAATGAAACAACTCTTTAAGAACTACTTAGTGAGATCAGTAACCTTACAATATAGTGATTCAAACTTGTCTTGATAATCTTTCACATATGTGTGCTGCATGAGTTTAGTCATATCGCCTTGGGGATCATCAAAGGGAGAAGGTCCAAATCTTTCTTGCAAAAAATGGACAAACTCTTTTCAGCCCCCTAGTTGATTGATTTGGTACATCTATTTGTACCAACTTGATGCTGGGCCATCTAGGTGAAAAGAAACCATAGTGAGTCTTTAAAATTCTAGAATTCCAAGGGATCTCCAAAAGTGAATCTTGGAAATTCCAACTTGAAGTTCTTGAATGGTGTTGCATTGTATGGTGGACAATAGGCTTCTTCTTAGATTTTTGGATATACTGGTGTATGAGAAACAAACATGTGGACAATGGTCTTTAATTCTTCCATGTTAGATGTAAGCTTGTCAAATTTTTTATGGTTGTCATCACTAATTTGTTTGGTGATTTGAAGAAATTTGTCCTATATGACCTCATTATTTCTTGATCTAGTTCCTTCAGCCATGGTATGTGTTTAAGGTTGATTTTTTGGAAATTTATGTGAAAGGAATGGAATGTGGTAAGGATTTGATGGAAATTGGAAGGTGGAGAAGACGATAGAGTTAATGAAAGCATCGATGATGCTTTCTTTAACTCAGTGTAGGTTGACTAATTCAAGACAAGCCTAAACTCTAAGAAAGTTACAAGAAAGTAACTCAAAAGAGAAGAGAAAATTATGAGTATTTTGATTAATTCCTTTGATTACACATTACAAGTCCCATTTATATAGCTTAGGACTAATGAGAGAGTTGAGTTGTTAGGTAGTTATGATTTTTTTTTTTTTGCCCTAACAGTTTTGTAACTAATTCTAACTAACTTTTTCTTCTTCTTAAGTCTTCTCTAGGCTATCCAGATGGTTGAGTGGTAAGCCTTGAAGCCTTAAAGATCTTTTAGGTTGTAGGACAACTTCCTTCATGCCTTGATATTCCTTTGTTGCCTTTCTGCCCTCAACCTTTCTTTGTCTTTCTTTATTTGTAGTTGCATCACATCCTCTAGTAGATCTAAGAATAAAGCTTCACAACTTGTCCACAATCTTTTTTCTTTACTTCTTCAAAGAATGGCTATGGAAGCTATCTTAGATCTATTGATGCATTAGACTGACAACGCGAAGGGCATCGGGCTTTACAGCTTCTCTCAATATGATATCAACGTGATCTTCTCACCCAAAGGCATCAAGATAAATTGGAATTTCTTAAGGGTTGTAGTAGCAAAAATGGGATCCTGACACCCATGTACTTATTTCAATTTGCCCCCCATTGTTTTTACTCAAAATCTGACCCCATTGTTAAGCTTGGAACTGAGTCGAAAAAACTTAATGATGTCATGATTCTTCATTTTTTTGTCTACTATATGTGTTCTAAGATCCACTAAAAATGAACGATTGGGATGAGTCACTTTCAAAACAGAAAAAAA
This sequence comes from Bretschneidera sinensis, assembly GCA_023935145.1. Lineage (NCBI taxonomy): Eukaryota > Viridiplantae > Streptophyta > Magnoliopsida > Brassicales > Akaniaceae > Bretschneidera > Bretschneidera sinensis. Next base: position 111,084,701 of record CM043698.1, read on the forward strand.
AAAATTTCCATTAATTTGGATACTAACACAATTCCATTTTGTTTTGTTCATTTAATTAGGTCTTAATGACATATTTGCATGGTTTTGATGAGGATAATAGGGGAACTAAGGTTCTTTTGCAAGATCATGGCTACACTAAAGTGGTTGCCTATGAACCTAAAGAGGGATCAAGCCATACGTAGTTTTAGGATTTCACCTTATATGTTTGGTGAGCACAATAAATCAGCTTGGATGTATTCCTTGCAAGTGGTTTAAGGTGGGATTTGGTGGAAATCTCTTGCAATTGGTGCAAGAGTGAGTGTTGATTTAGCAAAGTTATTTTGGAGGATTAATCTTTCGCGAGTGGTTTCAAAGTGGGATATATTCACTTGGAAAAGATAAGTTTTATCATCATCCAAAAATAGTTTATGAGGCTAAGAGGTCTTCATTGATCTGAGAAGACTTTTTCAAGGCTTATAACATAGCCAATGGTTTCTAAGGCTAATGAAAGAAAGGATAATTGAAAGGCTTAAAAAATATTTTAGGGTTTCTATAAGACAAAGATTTTCTTTTGCTTTATTGACTTTTGTCACCTTCATTCTCTTTATTTTTTCTTTTTTTCCTTAGTTTGTCCCCTTAGCATGGCTTGTTATTTTGAAAATTTTCATCATTAAATGCGTTGAAGCCGAAAGAAGTGGAATCTGCTCGGGTATAACGAAGAGCGGAATCTGCTTGGGTCGAATCTACCTAAGTCAAAATCCGTGGTGGGGGAATCCGTTTGAGTTAAATCCACTTTGGACTGAATCCACTAGGTTCCCTAAAAGCTACCACATGTCGGGCCTTTAACTGTGTGGTGTGAAAAGCAATCCTTAGCGAGGTTTGTTTTGAAAGAAATCACAACGAGGGAAAATCTTGATGAATGGAAAAAATAGAACGATGGCCCCTCGTCATCTTAAATCTAACTGCTTAGTGTTTCGAAACTAAATGTTTTATAGGTTTAAAATTACAAGTGAACTTCCTTAGGTTTCTTCATAGGTTGACGTGATCTTTTTCTTAAATGTTTATGTATACCATAAAATAGATGCAATATCCAAATTAACAATCAAAGTTCATTGCTTTCAGTTTTTTGTTTTCAAAATCAAGTTCATTAAAAGGGATTTCTTATCATGTATTGAAGACATAGTATGTTCAAAATCAAACATCATTTCATTGACATGGGAAGTGCTTTTGGATAGGAGGCAAAGACAACATTCCCCTGCTCATCCTGGAAAAGAAAAGGTTGAGACATTTGGCTTATACTGGTCCAACCATTCGAGTTCCTTCTTAATGCTCTTAAACTAACTTGCATCCTTCACGTGCTCTAAATTTGACTGACATTCTTAGTTTCGCTTTGTTTCTCAAACGCATCCTTTTAGTTTGTTGTCCATCAATCCACTACTCATGCACTTCAAGCTAGTGTTCATATGTTGTAATGGGGCCTACCACTGGCATAACATTGCCTTACTCCTTTGTTGTGATTTTCAAAACCAAACCATTCGGTTCCAAGAATTCTTCAACTTGGACCTTAATCCCCCAAAATTCAGCACTACTCATCTCTCCAAAGTTGGGCTTGAAAGGGTTAGTGTTTGTGGTTGTGTTTAGGGTTGTATTTGGGGATATGTTTAGGGTGGAGGGGTTGGGGTAGTGAGTGATTCTTTGATCATCCTAAGGAAGTTTGGTGACGTTGTATTATGGTATTTAGGCATGGGAGCTGAGCCGTTAGAAATTTTTTCCATTAAAGGTTAGATTGTACTTGTATAAGACATTTTATTTAGCTTTCCATTAGAGGATCGGTACCAGAATGAGGAAGAACTGCCCCTTGTCCCGAACCTATGACTCTTTATTGCAAGAAGAAGGAAAAGAAAAGAAAAAAAAGACTTTTTGACTTCTTTATATTGAATCCTTTTGCCATGATTACTTATCAGTAGTATTACTTGAAATTTATCAATTGTTTCGATTTTGCATCCAAAGGCTCCGTGAATGAATTAAAGTCCACTTGTGGATAAATTCTTTATTTATCCCGAATAGGTATAAACATAGAATGTAAAGGAAAATTCCCTTTGCTTAAAATCCAATCAAACTTCCTTGGTTGGGACTTCCTCATAGTTAAATGTTGTGAGTTTGACATCAATAAATCTCCCAAATGATCAAGAACCTAGTGATGATTTAGGCTGAACCCAATAAGCCTAAATGAACGATGAATATTGCTCTTCAGATGGATCATTCCACTTTATTCTTAAGCATCATAGTACTTTCATTTTAGATTTTGGGTTAGGGCCCAATTGCCATTAGTTTCTTTTTATAGGCTTCTTAATGATGTCAAGTTAACAAGACTTAACTAATAGAACTTTGGTTTAGGCTTCTTCAATCTGGATGGATTTTCTCATAGTTTGGTGTTGTGAATTTGAAATTAGTAAGTCACCTAAGGGATTCTGAATCTAATGATGATTTGAACCAAACCCAAGAAGCTCAAATGAATGATGAGAATTTCCTCTTCGCATGGATCATTCCACTTGATCCTTGGGCCTCCATTCAATAAGATTTCATGGGTTAGGGTCCAATTATAAATAGCTTCCTTTGTGGGCTCTTTAATGAGGTCAAACTAACAAGACTTAACTAAGAGAAGGTCCTCATATTTTGGGCTAAACCAGGCTTGTCATAGGTCCATACCAACCATGAGAAGGTTTCATAGTTTAATGTTGTGAATTTGAAATCGATAAGTCTCCCAAGGGGTTCAAAACTTAAAGATGATTTGAGCCAAACCTAGGAAGCCCAAATGAATAATGATAATTTCCCTTCACATGGATCATCTCACTTGATCCTTAGGTATTCATTCACTTGGATTCTTTGGGTTAGGGCCTAATCAAGATTAATTTCTTTGGGCGAGCTCCTTAATGATGTCAAGTTAACAAGACTTAACTAATAGAGGGCCTTTTATTTTGGGCCAACTTAAGCCCAATTGTAATACTTGTACCCTTAAAACAAGGGTAAAGAGGTAATTTAATTTTATATTGAATTAAATTATGCATACATGAAAGATTGACTGTCAAATTAAATATAATTTTGAAAGTAACATTGGGAATTTTATTGAAAGAGTTAGAAATTTTTTGAAGAAGAAAGTATTGAAAATTATGAAAATTGAAGTTGAAATGAAAGAATTTTGAAGAAAAATGTGGAATAAGGTTGAGAAAACTAATTATAAAATTTGATGGAAGAAAATATAATTTTCTGTAATTTTTATGAAATTTTTGGAAGAAAGAAAGGATGAAAATATGATTTTAAGGAAGGAATGGTTAAATTGTGATTAAGCAGTGGCAAAATCGTAAAGTTTAAATGCTGAAAGACCAGTGGCAAAATCGTAAATAACCGGTGGTAAAACTGCAAATTTTAAATGGTGGCAGAATCGTAAACAACCTATGGCAAAACTGTAAATCTTAAACGGTGACTGAATCATAAATAATTAATGGTAAAAATGTAAATTTTAAATGATAAAAAAAACGAAGCAGTGAAAACATGAACACTTTAGTGCTCACGTGAAGGGTTGGTAAAAATAATAAATTTTAAAATATAATAATAATAAAATAATATATTATTTAAAAAACATTGAAGTGACAAGAACATAAGTTCACGTATTTGTGAACTTTAGCTTAAGGCTTTAAATTCTTTGAAACAATCAAAGAACCTATTTCATGCCAAAACAATTTGGTTCTTTGGTTTCTTTCTTTCTTCATTCAATTTCAATTCTATTCAGATAGAAAATTTTCCAATATTTAGATAATTGTTGTTATCAAACTTTAATACTAAGATTTCATCATTTTGGATAAGTTTTCCAGATCCATATTTCGATTTTATATTCTAATGAAACATTTGGTTACAAAATTAATTGTTCCATGTATTTAGACAGAAATTCTAATTATTAAATTATTGGAATAGTAAAACTAAGTACATAACGTAATAATTATATTGTTTGAATTAAGTTATGAAATTGTAAGATTAATGAAAATTTATGGTTAGGTATTGGTGATTAGTAATCTCAAGAAATTGTTGAAAGGAGCAGGAAAAGTAAGGAGATGATCCATTGATAGCTTTAAATGATACATGGTAAGTTAGATTTACTTTTAGTAAATGAGGCAAATATGAAAAATGAAATGATATTGATATGATTAAATAATTGAAATATAATATAAAATGTTGATTTAAGAAAATATATTAAATATATAATATTTGAATGAAATGGAAAGATAATATAAATAATAAATTAATGAACCGAGATAGTTGAATTATTATTAAATTAATGTTGTATGTATGAAGAATTAAATGATAGAAATATATGTTGAACAAAGAAACGAAATTCTTGAAACTCGTGATTGATATGTTATACGAAGAGACAATTTGATATATATATATATATATATTAAGAAAGAGATGGTTGTATGCTTTGATGTATGCATGCTTGCATGTTGTTACTCATATGCATAAAGTGAAGATCAGGAAGGTAGCTAATCTGGCTAAAACATGTCAACATGTGGAAAGTCGTTCCTATATACCAGATATTGGTATTTCCTATACTTTAATAGGATAAAGTGATTCCCATACGTTAAATGTATGGAGTATAATATGAAATGATGTGATGATAAAGAAAGAAAAAAAGAAAGAATGAATAATGATTTTACCACATGCATTATTTTATTGATTATTTATTTATTGTTGATTGAGATGCTAAAGTATCAATTTTGATTGTGAAATGATTGATAGACAGATGAGTCTTATAGAGAGACATATATGATGAGAAAGAAAATTATTATTATTGAGATGCTAAGGCATCAAATTGAATGTGATATGATAATAGAAAGATGAGTCTCAAAATAAAACAATTATAATAGAAGAATGATTGATAGGAGTCATATGACATAAATTAAATGATTGATTGTATGATGTGAACCTCATAATGAAGTAATTATGATAAAAATAATATAAAAATGATATATATGAATTGATTAAAGATATATGATGAATTAAAAGTGATGAAGATATGAAGATAGACATGACTGATAAATTATTTGATTAATTATGAGATAGAATGTGAAAGAAAGTACATGTGATATATATATATATATGAAAGGTATTAGATGAAATGATATGATTGAACTATATGTTGATAAATGATTAAATTATATAAATGAAATTGATAAATGGTAGGATATATGAGCTTATAAAGAAAATATAAATGAGATAATGATTGAGTTAGAAATATAAAAAAGTGACTAAATAAATTATATGATTGAATTATGTATATTGATGATAAATAAGATGAAACTCATGATGAGACAATTATGATGAAAAATGATTGGAAAGAGAGAATTTGATCGATAATAATTGATTATAAGTATATAGTGATAGAAAGATTACATGAAAATGGTAAATGAAAGAATGATATGATTTTTGAATATAAATTAAGTTATTTAATTTTGATTATAATTGAAATATATATAAAAGAGTTGATGGATGAAAATATATATGAAATTAGGATAACCTTTGAAATGACAAATACTTGATAATAGGAACGTTTGATAAATAATTTGAAATATATATGAGGAGTAATAAATGAAAATTATTGTGGTGATAGAAATATGATAAGTGCTTAAATATTCATATTTAAGCCCCTTAATTTATATTTGTTAAGACTTCTAGTTGTGTTATTTCACGCTATTTATGTCTTTTCTATGTTTCCTGTGTTTTCTAGATTTTTGAAGAAAATGGAGCATTATCTGGCTTAGAGAACAAAATCTGGAAAAACTGGAAGCTACTTAATGCGATCGATCACAGTGTCCTGCGATCGAGCACAACAGCGCTCAAGTGCCCATGCCAAGATCGAGCGCACTTGCGCTCGCGTGCGTAAGATGAAGGCTCGAGTGCACCTGCGCTCGAGCATAGCAGTCTATGATTGAGTGCACACACACATAAGAGAATAGTAAAACGACAGAACCTGTTTTGGAAAGTAGGAGTAGGGTTTTGTTTTATGAGTTAGGGTTTCCAGATGTCCCTAAATCTTATAAATAGGCTGGTAAACACAGAAAGAAGAGAACTTCGGAGAGAGAAATTTTGGAGACGAATTGATGACTTGTCTAGGAAGTATTTTTGGGTTTCTTCTTTTCTTTATTTTGTTTTATGCAGATGTTTAACATCAAACTCATGTGTAACTAAACTTTTTGTAGGGCTCGATTGAAGCCCTGATTATGTTTTTCCATATATGAATATTGTTGCCTTTGCAATAGCTGTGTTATGATGCTTAACTTGATTAAGGCCCGTTTTATTGAATTCCTCTTATGTGTTTGCCTGATCAACATATGCATATGGTATGAACTAGTTAGTTAGATCAATTTGGATGATCGAGTCCTAGGTTTAACAATATTAACAAAAGAAATCCATGCTGGATTCTTTGGTTAATCAATATGGGAAACCAGGAGTATATAACATGTCCTAGGTCTCGTGTGTTTGTCGATTTCCACATATAGTAGGCTCTCTTAAAGAACAACTATACACCATGCTGGATCCTTTAAGAAAGAAAAGAGTTAGAGTATACACCATGCCCTTAGGTTGACAACATTAGGTATTCATAATGTGACTAAAGCATTGGCACACTGTTTTATTGGAAAAATAGGATTAGAGGTGGATATCAAAGCCCTACGCTTTTATCATTATTAATTCAAACTCAATTATTATTTCTATCGTATTATATAGCAAAACTAATTCTAAAACAACATTTACCAATCCCTGTGGAGATGATCTCGCTTTTGCGCACTATATTGCTATGTTGAACTTGTGCACTTGCAAGTAAAACTGTTCAAATATTTGCTTACTAATTTAGGTAGATTTTTGCGCAACAAGTTTTTAGTGCCGTTGCCGAGGATTGCGCTAAATTTCTGTTTAGAATTATTTTTCGTTCAGTTTTATTTTTCTGTTCTATTTTATTTTGTTTCATAAAATATCTAATTTATTTCTTTTTTTTTGTTTTTTGTTTTTTCTATTTCAGGTGTGCAGTAGAGTAATCTCTAGCACTGCAATCGAGCGCACTCGGAGTAGAGACTACCCGAACAGCAGTACTGAAACTGCTGCACTGAAGCATTTCAGCTAATTCATGTAAGGGCTTCGATCCAGGAATCCAACCTTCTTTCCACTCGATATAGAGCTTGAGCAGACCATTCGACAAAGGCTTAGAGACAATGTTGAAGAGGTAGAAGAAGAATTCGAGGGAGAAGTGCCAATGGCGGAACAGCTTGACAACCAACTGCCACCAGAGCGAAGACCCATGAAGCAATCCTTTATCGCACGAAACCTCAATCAGCCCTCCTGCATTGCTTATCAACCTAAGGCGGAAGACAATTATTACATCTCCCCTCAGATACTCAGTGCATTGACTCATTTCAGGGGTACACCTGCTGAGGACCCACACTTGTATCTTCGGGAATTCTTTGATCTCTGCAAATTCCAGCACATCTAGGGCCTAGATCAAGAGGGAATCAGGTTAATTCTTTTCCCTTTTTCATTAAAAGATAATGCTAAGTTGTGGTATAATTCATTGCTTGTAGTGTCTATCCATACTTGGGAAGAGCTATCCAGTAGGTTCCTAAAGAAGTTTTTCCCAGCACAAAAGATAAAACAGATGAGGAAAGTGATTCAATCTTTCCAACAACAGGATGGTGACCTATTCCTTGAAGCATTGGGACACTTCAATGAGCTACTTCTCAAGTGTCCACATCATAATCTACCTCAAGATAAGCTGGTACAAGCCTTCTTTGAAGGTCTGAGTGACATAAATAAAGGTATAGTGGATTCAGGTTGTGGAGTTGTGCTGATGGAAAAGAGTAGTGAAGAAGCCATGGAGCTGTTTGAGACACTAAGTGAGCATACCCAACAATTCTCGTCCAGAGGTAGACAAAGAGTTAAGAGCAAGGGTATGTATGAGGTGACCTTAAATGGTGGATCTTCAAATTAGATGGCTGCTATGGAAAGGAAGCTAGATATACTCGTTAAAACCATGACTGCTCAAAATATCTCACCTAGTCCACAAGCTACACCACTTCAGGTATGTGTTATATGTTCTCATTTTGATCACACTACTGAAACTTGCTCTTTGTATTCATCTATAGATCCAGAGCAAGTAAACTATGTGGGACTAGACAACTATCCGCCCAAGAACAATCCATATGCAAATACCTACAATCCTAGATGGCGAAACCACCCTAACTTCTCATAGACTAACAATCAGAATGCCCTAAACCTTCAAGGGCAGCAAAGGAACTCCCAACCAGTAGCCCAATCAGTTCCCGAATCAAAGAAGAGTGACCTAGAGAGTCTTGTAAGGCAATTAGCAACTCAGCAACAACAGTTGATGACTTCATAAGATTAGTTCATGGCAGATGAAAGACAATTTCGGACTGAACAAAGACAAACCACAACAAAGCATGCACAAGTGATTCAAAGACTGGAAGAACAAGTGGGGCAATTGGCTAAAGAGCTGAGTGGAAGAAAGCAAGGTGAACTCCCAGCTCAAACACTACCTAATCCAGGACGACACCAGCAACTAAAGGTCGTTAAAACTCTCAGAAATGGTAAGATCATAGGAACTAATGAGCCTGCACAAGCATCTCCAGAGAAACCATCTGCATTAAAGGTAAGTGAAATGGAGAAGGTGAATGCACCACCCTTCCCTCAAAAGTTAGTAAAGCCAAAGAAAGAAAATAAATTGCTTGATATTTTTGAAACTTTGTGGAAAGTAGAGATAAACATTCCTTTATTAGATGCAATTCAACAAATTCCTGCTTATGCTAAAATTTTGAAGATTGTTGCAATTATAAGAGGAAGTTTCATAAACATGAAACAATGGCTTTAACTAAAGAGCTAAGTGTAGTGTTGTTAAGAAAATTACTACTAAAGTTAAAGGATCTAGGTAGTTTTACCATTCCTTGCAGGATAGGTAACCAGCTTTTTGAGCATGCATTACTGGATTTAGGAGCGGGTGTCAATTTGCTGCCATACATGGTATTTGAAACACTAGGTTTGGGGGAGCTTCAATTGACTTCCATCACCTTGTAATTGGCAGACAGAAGCATCAAAAGACCAAGAGGTATTCTTGAGGATGTCTTGGTAAAGGTAGGTGAGTTTATTTTACCTGCTGATTTTATTGTATTAGATATGGAAGAATGCCCTATGCCATTACCTCTTCCCATCATCTTAGGAAGACCCTTTATGAGAATTGCTGATATAAAAATTTGTGTGAAAAAAGGGTATCGTAAGTATGAAGGTAAATGGTGAGAAAATAGAATTCAAAATATTTGATGCATTAAAATTACTCCAAGATGATATGGAATGTTAATGTATGTATGATGCAAAGTATTATTGAGTAAGTTTTTCAGGTCCATCATATTGATCCATTGGAGACCACCCTTACCCATAGTTTCACAAAATTGGATATGGAGCTAGAACCCGAAGATATTACTGATGACATCATTAAAGCTATGCACCTCCTTGAGGCCTCTCCAAAACATCTAAGTAAGTATACCCCTCCATTTGAACCTCTTGTACCTACTAATACTACTCTTCTCCCTTCCATTGTCCAGGCACCCAACTTGGAATTAAAGCAACATTTAGCCTATGCTTATCTAGGAGAGAATAATACATTACCTGTGATAGTTGCTGCCAATTTAAGTGTTGGGGAAGAAGAGAAACTGTTGAGAGTTCTTAGAGAGCACATAACTGCTATCGGATGGACCATTGCTAACATTAAGGGGATAAGTCTAGCCAAGTGCATGCATCATATCTACCTTGAGGACGAAGCAAAACCCACCTGGGATGCTCAAAGAAGACTCAACCCACACATGAAAGAGGTAGTCAAAGCAGAGGTATTGAAACTATTGGATGTTGGCATTATCTACCCCATCTCAGATAGTAAATGGGTAAGTCCAGCCCAAGTTGTTCCGAAAAAGAGTGGGATCACAGTGGTAAAAAATGAAGATGATGAGCAATACCTACAAGAATAACCACTGGTAGGAGGGTCTGCATTGATTATAGAAGGCTAAACAAGGTGACCAGAAAAGATCACTTTCCCTTGCCCTTCATTAATCAGATGTTAGAGAGATTAGCTGGCCGTAGCTACTATTGCTTCTTAGATGGGTATAGTGGTTACAACCAGATTGCAATAGAATAAGAGAGGACCAAGAAAAGACCACCTTCACATGCCCTTTTGGCATATTTGCTTACAGAAAGATGTCATTCAGATTATGCAATGCACCAGCCACCTTTCAAAGATATATGATGAGCATTTTTTTTCTGACATGGTGGAAAAATTGATTGAGGTATTTATGGATGATTTTAGTGTTTTTGGTTCTAATTTTGATGAATACCTCAATCATCTAAAGAGTGTCCTCAAGAGATGTGAAGAATGCAACTTAGTGTTAAATTGGGAAAAATGTCATTTTATGGTTTAACAAGGCATTGTGTTGGGTCATTCCATTTCCAACAAGGGTATTGAGGTAGACAAGGCCAAGATCGACATCATTTCAAAATTGCCTCCTTCTCTAACAGTAAAAGGTATCAGAAGTTTTCTTGGACATGCTGGATTCTACAGACGATTCATCAAGGACTTTTCTAATACCTTTAGACCTCTTTGTGCACTGTTAGCTAAAGATACCAAATTTGAATGGACTGATGACTGTATGGAAGCTTTCAACACATTAAAGAACTTGCTCACCTTCGCACCAATAATGATGGCACGTAATTGGAGTCTTCCATTTGAGTTGATGTGTGATGCCAGTGATTTCGCCTTGGGACCTGTTTTGGGCCAGAGAATCAATAAGGTACCTCATGCTATCTATTATGGTTCTAGAACTTTAAATGATGCTCAACTAAATTATTTTACTATTGAAAAAGATTTGTTAGCTGTTATTTTTGCTTTAGAGAAGTTTAGATCATACCTGATTGGCTCTAAGGTTATTATATTTACTGATCATGCTGCTTTGAGATATTTGTTTACTAAGAAAGATGCCAAGCCTAAGTTAATCAGATGGGTACTCCTATTGCAAGAGTTATCCTTGGAGATTAAAGACAAGAAGGGCAGTGAGAATGTGGTTATAGATCACCTATCTAGGCTACCTCATGAGGACGACAAAAATAAACTACCTTTGAATGAGAACTTCCCTTATGAATAATTGTTCGCATTAGAGGTAACACTTCCATAGTATGCTGATATTGTAAATTATATAACTGCTAAGCTTTTTCCTCCAGGTATGTCTAGTCAAGAAAGGAAGCGGTTGATATCTATATCTTGACATTACCATTGGGATGACCCCTACCTATTCAAATTCTTATTCATTGTGAAGATGGGTTAGATTTTTTAAGCTTGCTCATGAATGAATATCATGGTTTTGAGTGCTCCTTAAATTTTTGGATACCATGAGTGATGAACTTATCTTTATGTTCTTTGTTTTTCATTTAGTTTTTTATTTTGTTTTGCTAAGGGACTAGCAAAATGTAAGTTTGGGGGTATTTGATGAGTGCCAAATATTGCATATTTTGGCCATTTAATTTACATTTGTTAGCTTAAGAAGTTGTTACTCTGAGTTATTTTCGTTGTTTTTCAGGTTTACAAGCACTGGGAAAGGAGTTCACTAAAATTGCCAGAATTACCTGTACAGATTAGTCATTTTTGTGGATTTTATTGTATTGATTCAGGAAGAACCAAGAGATGAGCCATATATGCTTGGAAAGATCTGGAAGTCTATTTTCTGAGGAATTTTACGGCTCATAAAAATAATTTTTCTAAAGAAAGTTATGGCCATTTTAGTAGACAAAGGTCGAACTGAAGTTGTCTAGTGCGATCGATCGCACTAGACTTGCGATCGATCACAAGTGCGCACTCGCACATCCCACATCAGTTAAAAATGCTTTGCAGTGCACCAGCATGCGATCGATCGCACCATGCTGCGATCGAGCGCACTCAGGGCAGTATCCCACATCGAATTTGCAACCCATTGTGCTCCAGGACTCCCCCTATAAAAGTACTATCTCACTTCATCATTCAGTGTGCAATTCCTGGGCCATTTGGTGTAATCCGGTGGACGTCTGCTAGCATTTTGGTGGATCCCGAAGGCTTTGCTACCACGAGGGGAAGTGTCGCCCATCTGCGAGTGGAATTTCTCCCATGTGTAGTAATTTATTTCTTTTTATTTAGTTTTAAAGTTTAATGTTTAGTACTTGTATTGTGAACTTTAGTTTCATAATTATGAGAAGCTAAAATCTTCAGCTAAGGTTGAAGATGAAGCCTTTCCATTGTTTAGCATTATATTTTCAGATTTGGGCATAATAATTCTGATGTTTTTAGTATAAATGTTATGTTCAATTATTTGAGTAAATCTTATAATTGATTGCGTTTAATTGTTAAATTGGATATTCCTTGTGTTTCATCTGATGGATACATCGAATCATTTTCGATTAAATTGGATTTTCTTTGTGATTTGTTAAAAGTGGATACATTGGATGCTTTTGGTTTAATTAGGATATTTGTTGTTTTTTTGTTTAAAGTTGGATTCATGGAATTTTTTGATTACTTTTATATAGAACATGAAAATATGTGCTTTACTTTGGTGGGGTGGATTCAGAAACCTTAGTCTTTTTATCATTTGCTTTAAACCAATTTAGTTTAAGTTTATATTTCTTTGCACAATATAATACAAAATTCAGAACTAGGTTAAAATAAGGTTAGTTTAGATAAAATTATATTTTCACAACGCAATTCCCTGTGGATTCGACCTCGCACTTGCACACACTATATAGCAAACAATTCATGCACTTGCGAGTAATTTAAAACTCACAACAAGTTTTTGGCGCCGTTGCCCGGGAGTTGTTTGGTTTGTGAAATTTTTGTCTAAATTAATTTTATTTTTCTACTAGTTAGTTAGCATTGTTTGTTTGATTTTTATTTTTTTTTGACAATTTTATTTTATTTTATTTGTTTCTATTTGCATTGTTAAATAAAAATAATAATAATAAAAATTTTTTTGCAAATTTCTGCTGGTTAAGTTATTTTAGTGCTTTTTGTGCGGGGTATGCTTCGTCCGAGATCCCTGAATTTAGATTTGATACATTTAGATCCCGACTTAGAAAGAACTCTTAGGAGACAGAAAAGAACACTAGTTGAAAGAGAAACAGTTGAAATGGGAGAAAATTTTTGGAATGCAAATCATTCGGAACATGTAGAGCAACCTAGAGCTTGGAACGTGGGCTCCACTACATCCTTTAGGGATTTGTTCGCACCCGTTGCGACTAATTCATCTTCTTGCATAGTGTTGCCACCTACCAATGCCACCCATTTTGACTTAAAACCACATGTCATCCAACTCCTATCCTTATTTCATGGCTTAGATCTTGAAAATCCTTACAGTCATGTAAAGAAGTTCAAAGACATTTGTGCCACATTCAAGTTTCAGAACTTCTATGAGGAGTCAGTCCATCTTCGACTTTTCCCTTTTTCTCTTCACGATAGAGCTAGGGCATGGTTGGATTCAAACACGCCCGGGTCTATTACATCTTGGGAAAATCTGCTTAGCAAATTTCATCATAAGTTTTTCCCAATGTCTAGAGTGAATGAGTGCCGAAGGGAAATTAGTTCTTTCACTCAGGATGAGGATGAGAAGTTTTCTGAAAGCTGGGAGCGCTTCAAAGAGTTGCTGATCAGATGCCCTCCACATAGATATGAGAAGTGGAGACTCGTTCAATTCTTCTACTAAGGGTTGACTCAACCCAACCGTAGCATGATCGAGTCTATTAATGGGGGACATTCTTAAGTCTGACAGGAGATGAAGCATACAACGCATTGGACAAGTTGTCCGATAACTCGCAGCAGTGGGATTTTTCAAGTTGTCGAGATAAGTTCATTCGTGCTTCTAAGAAATGAAGCATCTATGTGGTCAGAGAAGACGCTGACTTGAGGATAAAGTTAGATGCTCTCACTAAGAATATTGACGCTCTCACTTTGAGCCAATCCATCAATGCTGCTGATTACGCCCAAAACATACGTGGTTGTTGTAGCACAGCTTTGGGGTGTCGATTCCACAGGGAAACAAGTTAATTACAGAAGAAGGTGTAAACTTGAACACAAACGATAAAAGATTGATTGAAAGAATCTGAACTGTTGATTTTATGAAAATTATGTTAATGATTGAATAATATAATAAAGAAACAACAAGGTTCTGAAAATCCTCCCTAGGTTCGTTGCCCTAATCCTAACTTGATTCAGTTGTTTTTATCTCGATTGCAAGTTTCACATACCAAACAGGCAATCGAAAAATATTCGATTAAAGAACATTTATAAATCCTAATATAATTATTATGAAATCTTCTTTACTTTCAAGTACACATGACCTAACTTATAAATTATCAAGAGACGACGATATATCTAAACGACAATACCGCAGCAATAGACAAATCTATAAAAGAGATCTACCAGACTCAATCACACCCAAACAGGTACACATAAGAAAATCATGATTGAACTTATATGGAAAAGAAGCATGCAATCACCGGAATAATAATAAATCTACTAATTAATTTAAGAATAAAACATAACAATGTTTAACGAAAATAATATCCAACTACAATCGAATCAAATAAAGAAAAATAAGAACAACTACACCTAGGGATTCATCCCTTCGCCTTGCTTGGAGACTAGCCAGCCATGGGGCTCATGCTTCATTGAGTTGCCTCCGGTCTCTCAACGATCATCCTCAACTTGCCCTCCAAATTTATACTTTCGGATTGCTCCTAAAAGCCCTTTGGATTGCTCCTAAAGGCCCTCTGGAGTCACTCTTTGATGATTTCAGATGAGCTCCGATTGATCCTCAAAGCTAAAGTGGAGTGGGTCTTATATAGGCAAATACCAAGTGCAATATGTTTCCCATCTGATGTGGGATGTGGGATATAGAAATGTATTTTCCAACCGATGTGGGATGTGGAATTTAAGCCCAAAATCACGCTGAAATCCCGCACAGCCCGCACAACCTGACCTTTGTCTATTAAAACTGCTATAACTTTCTTTAGAAAAATCCTTTTGACAAACCATAAAATTCTCCAGAAAATAGACTTCCGGATCTTTCTAAGCATATATTGCTCATCTCCTGGTTCTTCTTGTATCAATACAGTTTAATTTTCAAAGATGATTGATCTGTGCGGGCAATTCTCGCAATTTAGTGAAACTCCTTTCCAATGTGGGCAGCAGCTGTTGCTCTTTTAAGCCCTCCATCTTGTCCTTCCAGAAGTATTCCTTCACTCCAGTATGCCTCGAGTCTTTGTGCTTCAAGCAATGATAACTTTTCCTCCTCTTTTGAGCTTAAAGTACCTGAAAATGCACCGAAGTAGATCAATGATCCAAGAATAATACTTTAGAGTTGATAATGTATAAAAGTTCAATGAAAACCTAGATCAACCCCAAATTGCTAACAATTAAGTACTGTTAAGATGCATTTTATGACTTTCATCAGCTGCCAACACATTCCATGTTGATAGTTGTTCCATTTGTGCTAGTCCCATGCATCTAGCACAGAATTGTCCATCAATGCTGGTTTTTGCCGAGTATCCTATGGAACAAGTGAATGCTTTCAATGACTATCGGAGGCAGTCAAATGGATCTTACTCCGAGACATACAATCTAGGGTGGCGGAACCACCTTAATTTTTTATGGAAGTAAAGCAACCAACGAATCAGGGAGGAGCCCCGCATCATGCTCAAATCAATACCCTCTCGGATTTGCCCCACAAATTCCTAGTCATGGTCGCTCTGCCCATCCAGCACCATCACCTGCTTACCAAGCTCCAACTCAAATGCCAGTGTCAGTTTCGCAGTCACTAGAGGACACACTTAAGGAGTTCATGAAGATGACTAGCCAATCCATGAGCGAAGTAAGAAGTGCAACAATGGTAAACACCCAAGTAATTTCCAAATTGGAGAGTCAAATAGGGCAAATTGCAAGTCACTTGGGTGAAAGAGAGAAGGGAAAGTTCCCCAGTCAGCCCGTGCCCAACCCGAAAGGACAGTTTATGATTGAAAATTCATCAATTCCTACGCACGGGGAGGAACAAGTGTAGTCGATTGTCACATTGAGGTCTAGGAGACAAGTGGACAATCGAGTGGAAGAGAACCCTGTTATGCAGCAAGGGCAAGAAAGTGGCAACAAGGAAAAGAGAGATGTTGAGCCATCTACAGCCACACCTACTGTGAAGGACCCTCCTAGGTCGCGTATACCTAAAGTGCCATACCCTGAGAGATTACAGGAGCCTAAGAAAGGAGGGAAGTATGAGGAAATTCTGGAGGTATTCAAACAGGTCCAAATCAATATCCCATTGTTGGATGCCATCCATCAAGTGCCGTCATATGCCAAGTTTTTAAAGGACTTGGTCACTATCAAGAGGAAGACGTATGTCCCAAATAAGGAATTTTTGACAGAGCAGGTTAGCTTAAACCTTCAGTGTAAGCTACCCATTAAGTATAAGGACCCGGGGTGTCCTACCATCTCTTGCACGATA
This sequence comes from Bretschneidera sinensis, assembly GCA_023935145.1. Classification (NCBI taxonomy): domain Eukaryota; kingdom Viridiplantae; phylum Streptophyta; class Magnoliopsida; order Brassicales; family Akaniaceae; genus Bretschneidera; species Bretschneidera sinensis. The sequence goes on from CM043698.1 coordinate 111,101,293, forward strand.
GGAGTCAGCCAGATTGAGAGGGCTCTCTTAGATCTAGGAGCAAGTGTGAACCTTCTACCTTACTCAGTCTATTTGCAGTTAAGGTTAGGAGAACTGAAGCCCACAAATACGACGCTTCAATTGGCTGATAGGTCAGTGAAAATACCATGGGGAAAAGTTGAGGACATCTTGATAAAAGTGGATAAATTCTATTTCCCAGTGGATTTTATTGTGCTTGATACAGAGCCGGTTCAGAATGTAGGGATTCAGATACCGGTTATTCTAGGGCGACCATTCTTAGCCATGGCTAATGCCCTGATTAATTGTAGGACAGAGGTGATGAAGATTTCCTTCGGAAATATGACAATGGAGTTGAATATCTTTGATATCACTAAGCAACCACTGGAATTTGATGAAGTGAGAAATGTATGCTTGATAGAGGAGATTCTTGAGGAGACTGTGGATGAATCAAGCATTGAGGACCCCCTAGAGGCATACTTCGCTCAATTTGGAGAGGATTTGGATCTAGATAAGTCGCTCGAGTAAGCAAGTGCCATTTTGGAGTCTTCTCCTCAGGAGAGCAATGAAACAGAGGAGACCGCAACACTTGAACCCCCTCAAGAAGGAACTTAAGCCTTTATCAGATAATCTTAAGTATAAGTTCCTAGGTTCAGCCGAGTGTTTGCCTGTGATTATAGCTTCAGATTTGGGTGAGGCTCAAGAAGAGAAATTATTAGATGTTTTAAGAGAGCATAAGGAAGCTATCGGTTGGACTATAGAGGATATTAAGGGAATCAGCTCCTCATTGGTAATGCGCAAGATACATTTGGAGGAGAATGCTAAGCCATTGAGGGAGCCATAAAGAAGGCTCAATCCAGCTATGCAAGAGGTTGTGAGGGCAGAAGTAATTAAGCTGTTAGATGCAGGGATCATTTATCCCATCTCTGATAGCAAGTAGGTGAGCCCGATTCATGTTGTGCCCAAGCGAGCTGGATTAATAGTAGTGAAGAATAAGGACGACGAGTTGGTGCCAACTCGTGTTCAGTCAAGGTGGAGAGTGTGTATAGACTACTGTAAACTAAACGCTGCCACAAGGAAGAATCATTTTTCACTTCCATTTATTGATCAGATGGTGGAGTGTTTGGCTGGGCATGACTATTATTGCTTTTTAGATGGTTATTCTGGATATAACTAGGTCCTCATAGACCCCGAAGATCAGGAGAAGACGACATTTACTTGTCCTTTTGGGATATTTGCCTACCGTCGCATGCCCTTTGGGTTATGCAATGCACCCGCTACTTTTCAGCGGTGCATGGTTAGAATATTCTCTGACATGGTATAGTGGTTCTTAGAGATTTTCATGGACGACTTCTCCGTCTTCAGTTCAACATTTGAGGAGTGCCTGCACCGTCTCACTTTGGTTTTAGTGTGGTGCAAGGAGAAGAACTTGGTGCTTAATTGAGAGAAGTTCCATTTTATGGTTAAGCAAGGTATTATACTGGGGCATATCGTATCTCATCAGGGGATTGAGGTCGATAAAGCGAAGGTAGACTTGATTTCCAATCTTTCACCCCCACGTACAGTGAAGGAGGTTCGATCTTTTCTGGGCCATGCAAGCTTCTATAGGCGATTTATCCAGAATTTCAGGAAAATCGCCAGGCTCTTGTGCAAGTTATTACTGAAGGATGCCCCATTTGTATTTGATGAAGACTATAAGAAAGCATTTGGGGATCTGAAGAAGATTCTGACATCCACACCCATTATTCAGCCACCCAACTGGGGTATGCCTTTTGAGATTATGTGTGACGTATTAGACTATGCTGTTGGAGTTGTTTTGGGCAGCGTGTTGATAAACTTCCCCATGTTATCTATTATGCAAGTCGAACTCTAAACGATACACAACTCAATTACTCTACCACTGAGAAGGAGTTGCTAGCAGTCGTTTTTGCATTAGACAAGTTCAGATCCTACTTATTAGGATCTAAAGTCATTATTTACTCGGACTATACAACATTGAAGTATCTTTTCTCTAAAAAAGATGCTAAATGTCGTCTTATCCAATGGATCTTGCTACTTCAAGAGTTCGACATAGAGATTCGGGATAAGAAAGGTTTCGAAAATGTGGTGGCGGACCATTTGTCTAGATTGATTGTGGATTTCACTGAGGCAGTCACTCTCATTTCTGAGACCTTTCCTGATGAGCAATTGATGCACATTGTTCACAATCCCACTCCATGGTTTGCTGATATAGTGAACTATCTTGTCACCGATCAAATGCCTTTACATTGACGGCAACAAGATAAATCAAAGTTTTTGGTAATAGTAAAATATTTTTTCTGGGATGATCCTTACCTGTTCAAGTATTGTCCTGATCAGATCATCAGAAGGTGTATTCCTGAGCATGACCAATATAATGTCATCGCCTTTTGTCATGATCATGCTTGTGGAGGCCATTTCAGTGCTAAAAAGACCGCTGCAAAAATTTTGCAGTGTGGATTCTATTGGCCTACCCTGTTCCGAGGCTCTCACACCTACTGTGTGTCTTGTGAGCGTTGCCAAAAGCTAGAGAGTTTTTCTAGGAAGAATATGATGCCCCTCAACTCTATCCTAATTGTTGAGATTTTTGACGTGTGGGGTATTGATTTTATGGGACCGTTCCCAAACTCCTTTGGCTACCTATACATTCTGGTTGCTGTAGACTATCTGTCCAAATGGGTGGAGGCCGTTGCATGCAAGACCAATGACCATAGAGTTGTGGTCCAGTTTTTGAAGGACACTATCTTTCCTCATTTTGGTATACCTCGAGCAATCATAAGTGACGGAGGTAAGCACTTTTGCAACCGGATTTTTGAGCAGTTGATGAAGAAGTATTTCATCACACACAAGGTTGCCACCCCGTATCACCCTCAGAAGAGTGGCCAAGTGGAAATTTCCAATCGCGAGATCAAGCAAATTTTGGAGAAAACTATGAATCCTAGTAGAAAGGATTGGTCTCTGCGATTGACTGATGCACTATGGGCATATCGGACAGCCTTCAAGACACCAATTGGCATGTCCCCCTATTGTATTGTGTACGGAAAGGCATGTCACCTTCCGATTGAATTGGAGCATCGTGCGTATTGGGCTATTAAGCAGCTGAACTTCAATCTTTCTAAGGCTGGCTCACAAAGGAAGCTCCAACTCAATGAATTAGAGGAGCTGCGGAATGATGCATATGAGTGTGCACGGTCATACAAGGTACAAATGAAGAAAACTCATAACCAAAACATTTTGAGACGAGCTTTTGAGCCGAGTCAAAAAGTTCTTCTTTACGACTCACGCCTGCATCTTTTTCCAGGCAAGCTTAAATCTCGATGGACAGGCCCATTTATTATTCGGTCAGTTTTTTCTCATGGGGCCATCGAGATTGAGGATCCAAAGAATGGTAATACTTTCAAGGTAAATGGACAGAGGCTAAAACCATTCTTGGAGTTGAGGAGTTCAGATATTGAGATGATATTGTTGAAGGATCCTATTTACTCAGATTGAATATCGTCTACTAGGGAGAGTTTGGCTGAGGACTTTAAACTTAGCGCTCATGGGAGGCACCCCACAGCTTATCCTTTTTGTTTACTTATTATTTGACATATTTATGATTAATGTTTGTTTCCAGTATTTTCGTTTTCCAGTCTTTATTTTTCAGGGACAACGCGTACTTCAGTTCAAGTTTGGGGGTATGCTATGAGCCATAGCAAGTCCAGATAGTTCTTCATATCCCAAGTCAGCTCTTTCCGTATTATTCACACATTGGGGTCAATGTGTAATTTAAGTTTGGGGGTATGGCAGACACATTACACACACTTTGTCCTAATTTGTTGTTGTTTTTCTTCATTTAAAAAAAATAATAAGAAGGTAAATGCATGCTCATGTTATTTTGAAATTTTAGTTGATCTAAACAAATATTGTGATGTGATTTCATTGGTGAGCTTAAAATTTTGAACACATGATTTGATGATAGAGTTTTAAAACTTTGTTACTTACTTTGGGCATTTGAGAATTCATATGTTTGAGCCAATCTAAAATGAGCACATTAGCATATATTTGTGTGAGGTATGACATGCGATTTCAATGTGTATGTTTCCTTGACTTAATTGAAACTGGATGACTTGTGGGATTAACACTTGGGCATAGAAAAGCAAAAAAAAAAAAGAAAAGAAAAAAAAAGAAAAGAAAAAAAGAAAAATAATGTTCATCATCAATAAACTTTCCACTGAGTAACTGGACCTCTTGCCTCAGTAAGCAGTGAGTGTTCACATCAAAAGGTGAGAATTTTATTCATAATGATCATTGCGAAAATTTTTGCTGAGTAACTGGACCTCTTACCTCAGTAAGCAGTGAGTGTTCACATCAAAAGGTAGAAATTTTGCTTGGTTGCATTAAGACCAGTTTAGTTTTGTAGCCTTTTTTACTCGAGTTAGTAAGTCCTTAGGGGTGCCTTTACACCTAATGCCCTAAAACCATCTGGTTTAGGAGTCATTGACTCAACACTCGCTACATGGGTCAATTAGAAAGCTTAAGGGAACTAAACATAGCAGAGCCTTATAAAAAAAAGAGAAAAAAAAAATAAAACTATGCCATCGTTATTCATTCTGATGAGAAATTCTGTGAATCTTAAGATGTGGAAACATTGTACATTGAACTTATTTGGAAAGCTCATCAGTATATGCTAATTCACTTTACACTGATTCAAGCTTGTGATGTCTTAGCATGCCTCTTGTAAGTAATTAGGTTTTAAATTCTTATTCATTGTGAAGATGGGTTAGATTTTTTAAGCTTGCTTATGAATAAATTTCATGATTTTGAGTGCTCCTTAAATTTTTGGATACCATGAGTAATGAACTTATCTTTGTGTTGTTTGTTTTTCATTTAGTTTTTTATTTTGTTTTGCTAAGGGACTAGCAAAATATAAGTTTGGGGGTATTTGATGAGTGCCAAATATTGCATATTTTGGCAACTTAATTTACATTTTTAGCTTAAAAAGTTGTTACTTTGAGTTGTTTTCGTTGTTTTTCAGGTTTACAAGCACTGGGAAAGGAGTTCACCAAAATTGCCAGAATTGACTATACAGATTAGTCATTTTTGTGGATTTTACTGTATTGATTCAGGAAGAACCAGGAGATGAACCATATAAGCTTGAAAGTTCAGGAAGTCTATTTTCTGAGGAATTTTACGGCTCGTAAAAATGATTTTTCTAGACAAAGTTATGGCCGTTTTAGTAGACAAGGGTCGAGCTGAAGATGTCTAGTGCGATCGATCACACCAGACTTGTGATCGATCGCAAGTGCACACTCGCACATCCCACATCAGTTAAAAATGCTTTGCAGTGCACCAACATGCGATTGGTCGCACCATACTGCGATCGGGCGCACTCAGGCAGTATCCCACATCTAATTTGCAACTCATTGTGCTCCGAGACTCCCCCTATAAAAGCACCATCTCACTTCATCATTCAGTATGCAATTCCTGGGCCATTTGGTGTAATCCAATGGATGTCTGCTAGCGTTTTGGTGGATCCTAAAGGCTTTGCTACCACAAGGGGAAGCGCCACCCAACAGCGAGTGGAATTTCTCCCATGTATAGTAATTTATTTCTTTTTATTTAGTTTTAAAGTTTAATGTTTAACACTTGTATTGTGAACTCTAGTTTTATAATTATGAGAGACTAAAATCTTCAGCTAAGGTTGAAGATGAAGCCTTTCCTTTGTTGAGCATTATATTTTCAGATTTGCGCATAACAATTATGATGTTTTTAGCATAAATGTTCGGTTCAATTATTTGAGTAAATCTTATAATTGATTGCTTTTAGTTGTTAAATTGGATATTCCTTGTGTTTCATCTGATGGATACATCGAATCGTTTTCGATTAAATTGGATTTTCTTTGTGATTTGTTAAAAGTGGATACATTGGATGCTTTTGGTTTAATTGGGATATTCGTTGTTTTTTGTTTAAAGTTGGATTCATGGAATTTTTTGATTACTTTTATATAGAACATGAAAATATATGCTTTACTTTGGTGGGGTGGATTCAGAAACCTTAGACTATTTACTATTTGCGTTAAAAACAAGTTGGTTTAAGTTTATATTTTTTTGCACAATATAATACAAAATTCAGAACTAGGACAAAATAGGGTTAGTTTAGATAATATTATATTTTCACAACGCAATTCCCTGTGGATTTGACCTCGCACTTGCACACACTATATTGCAAACAATTCGTGCGCTTGCGAGTAATTTAAAACTCACAACAGGTGTGTCTTAGAGGAGGAGCTTTTGAGCTTATTGCAACATTGCCATCAGTTTTCTTGTGGAGGACACTTTGGGGCCAAGAGAACAGCTCTTAAGGTGTTACAATCCGGTTTTTATTGGCCTAATTTGTTTAAAGATGCCTTTTCATTTTACAACTCATGTGATAGATGCCAGAGGACAGGTAACATCTCATCCCGAAATCAGATGCCCTTGCAATAAATTCATATAGTAGAGCTTTTTGATGTATGGGGTATTGATTTCATAGGTCCATTTCCTAACTCATATGGTTATTTATATATTATTGTGGGTGTGGATTATGTGTCCAAATGGGTTGAGGCTGTCCCCTCAAAGACTAATGATCACAAAGTGGTTGTGAAGTTTCTACAGGATAACATCTTTACTAGATTTGGGACTCCAAGAGCAATCATCTGTGATGGAGGCAGCCACTTCCATAATAAATCTTTTGCTGCCCTAATCAAGAAATATAGGATCACCCATAAAGTTGGCACTCCATATCATCCTTAAACCAGTGTCCAGGTGGAGATAAGTAACCAGGAGATCAAAGGCATCCTAGAGAGGACCTTGAATCCTAGTTTGAAGGATTGGTCTTTGCACCTGAATGATGCCCTATGGGCATATAGGATAGCTTGCAACACCAATTGGCATGTCACCATACCGATTAGTTTTTGGAAAAACGCATCATTTATCGGTGGAGTTAGAGCGTCGAGTGTATTGGGCCATCAAGCAGTTCAATTTTGACATGAAACAAGCGGGAGAGAAGAGAAAGCTGCACTTGAATGAGCTGGAAGAATTAAAGCATGATGCATATGAGAACGCCAAACTCTACAAGGAAAGGATCAAAGCCTATCACGATAAACAGCTAGTGAGGAAAGAGTTTCATGTGGGACAAAAGGTATTGATCTATAATTCTTGATTAAGATTGTTCCCAGGAAAGCTCAAGTCCCAATGGTCTGGTCCTTATATGGTCACCAAAGTCTTTGCTCATGGTGCTTTGGAGGTTCATGGTTCCGACAGCACTCAGAAATTCATGGTAAATGGATACATAGTCAAGCCATACTTTAAAATCAAATTGCCACCAAGAGATGAATATTTGGCACTCCAGTCTATCCAGTATACAGCAGCACCAAGAGCGCTTGAGCCACATGAGGTGGAATTTAAGTGCTCCCTTCCAATAGAGTAGCACTGAAGCTACTATATAGAGCGTTTGAGCATAGACTTTGATAAATATGTAGCTCAAGCACCTCTATTGAGGATAGTGGTACTGAGGCCACTAAGTATGGTACATTTTTATTTTTGTTTATTGTTCTTCATTATTTTTAACTTTTTTTTCGTCCTTAATTTAGTTAGTTTAGTGGTACAATGTATTTTGTCCTTGCAATCGAGCACATTTCACAGTGCACTTGAGAGCAATCTCGCTATGCACCAAATGGCGTGTGAGTGCATCCACACACACACACACCTGCGCACAAGTGCGATCGAGTATACTTCACAATGCAATCGAGCGCACTCGGGACAGAGGGTCACGTGACCTATTTTAAGTCATTTCCCCCCTTTTCCCCTTATTTTTCCTCATTTTCTCTTTGAACAGTGCACGATCCAACCCTCCCCTACACTTCGTCCACTCACAACCAGCAGCCCCAACTCCTAACTCAGCATGACCACCACACACCGCCAACCACCACCGTTCACCCACAGCTTCACCACACACACACCGCACAACCATAGTTTCTTTCTTTCTTAAATCCTATAATACCATTTTCCCCATCTCCATATGTTTTTGTTCTAACCATTATAATTGCATATACAATTTGTTTTTCTTCTTTTGTGTTTATTTTTTGGTGCTTTGTAGGAGGTTGGAACACTTTAGGAAGTGTTGAGCACAACTTGATTTACGGGTCGCACACCACCTGTTTGATAAAACTCCTGACTTTGTGCGATCGAGCGCACTAAGGGTGTGATTGAGCACAGTTGGCACAGTGTGATCAATCTCACTTTTCTGTGATCGAGCGCACCACTACTGTAGCTTACATCCAGCATGCCTAAACACACTACCTCCACATCCCACGCTTTGGGAAGCCGAACACAGTCGTCCCGACTTACTTTTTAGCAACAGGAAATCTTGTTTGAAACCACATTCAACATAAACGGTGATTTCAAAAGCTTTGAACCCACTCAATGGGCTGTCCAAGAATTCAAACGCCGTGGTTTAAAAAGATTATTCAAGCCTATCAGCTCTACTACTTACACCAGATTCGTTGTTCAGTTCTATGAGAACCTCTCCTTCAACTGCAGCAGGCTGGGTGTCTTGTCCTCATCTGTTCAGGGTAAGTACATTGACGTGTCATCATCAGATATAGCTGTTGCCCTCCATTGCAATGATGAATATCCACCTAAGGGCACCTAGTTAGATGAGCAGCCAGAGTCTTTCTCCTTTTCTGCCATCATTGAGGACATGTGTGCCGGACAATATGCAGATAGGCATAACAATGCTGAGAGTCGGTCCAAGTTGCCTCCACAACTCTGCCTTGTGGATTCCATTCTTCAGCGTAATGTGTGCCCATTGGGACATAAGACTCAAACGCATGACCAGTTCTTCTAGGCATTGTATGCCTTCATAGAGGCCATTGGTACTTGATTACCCCAAAAGTATAACGCGGTAGTTGTAGCATAGCTTTAGGGTGTCGATTCCACAGGGAAAAGCAATCTATAAAGGAAAAGTGCAAACCTTAATACTAACGATAACAATCAAGTGAAAAGATATCAATGATAAAGTAATTGTGTAAATAGATTGAAAAATATGATAAAGAAACAACAAAGTTCCTGGAATCCTCCCTAAGCTAGTTGCTTTATTCCAATCTTTAATTCAGTTGTTTTTTTTATCTCAATTGCAAGTTTCACATCCCAAACAGGCAATCAACAAATATTCAATCAAGTGCATATATAAACCCTAATGTAATTGATATGAATTACTCCTTCGAGTTAAGCATACATAACCTATCCTATAGATTTATCAAGAAACGACAATATATCATTAATGACAATATTACAGTAATGGACAAACCTAAAAGATAAATCTACCGGACTCAATCATACCCAATAATCTTGACATAAGAATAGCATGACTAGACTTATGTCAAACATAGAGATACAATCACCGGATTAAGAGAAAATCCTTTAATTAGATAAAAGAGTAACACATAATAATGTTTTGACAATGATGACTTTTCCTCCTCTTTTAGCTTAAAGTACCTGAAAATGCACCGAAATAGATCAATGATTCAAGAATCATTGCATTGTCCTCAATTGACTTTTCCTCCACCCCCAACTTAAAAATTGCATTGTCCTCAATGTTAAAGATAAAGGAAAGGGAACTCATTTTGTAAGAAAAAAGTGCACACATGCTGAAAATTGTGCACCATCATATGAACTGCATGCCATTCCTCTTGCTGAAATTTTGATCTACAATATAGAACAAAACAACAAAAGGAAAGCAACTGCAGTGTACCATTACGATTCCCACCGTATGTTAGGTGAACACATGAAATAGAAATAAGTAAAAAATGAAAATAAAGTATGACAAAGAAAATAACGAAAAGGAAAAGAAAAATAATGTTAGTATAGTCATATGATAATAAGTAAAATAAAATAAAAGGAAACAAACAAGATAGAACCCAAAACTAATCCTCTATGTCATCATCCTCTTCTTCATTCTCTTCACCATCCTCAGGAGTTGGATCAAAAGATGAACCTGGATAGGGTGGTAAAGTGGGAAAGTGATCCATGTCATAACTAGTAGCGGAGGCAAGGTGTTGGTACATCTGACCAAAAGAAGAGTACACTCCCGCTTGATAATCAGCTTGCCTAGCTAAGAAACGTTCTTAACGAGCAAATCTATCATGCAAAAATTTTGTTGCTCATCAAAACGAATCTCTAAGTGCTCAAGGTGCTCTGCAACAGTGAAGTGCCTAGGGGGAGGAGGAGCTGCAATCACTGCTCTCTCTCCCAAAACTGGCGGCCTTGAGGCTTTAATTTGAGTGAGCATGCCATCATCGATGGGTTTTTTCAGTTGTTGGGCGTCCTCATCAGGACTGTATTGAACTTCGATTTGGATGCATAATTGGGTAATTAAGGAAGGGAAGTACAATCCAAGCTTTTGTTGTACAGTGTGTATGATAGAATGAAATATTATCTGGCCCACATCAATAGTTATGCCCATCAAAATGGCATAAATCAACATAGCTCTCTCAACAGTAAGGTCACTATAGTGTGTAGCAGGCATCAATCTCTGACATACAAAATATTGCCAAGCTCTAGCATTGACAGTCAGAGAAGTATCGGGCAAGGTTATAGGGGTATCCCCCGTCATTTTCCAAGTAGTGCTCAGAATACAGAGAGTATTACAACTCTCTTCATAATTAATATTAGATGCATATGCACTGTACTCACTGTTTGCTATGTTAGGGAGCCCATAGAATCTATTGATAGATGAGCTTTTAAAAGAAACTATTTTTCCTCTCACTCTCACCTTACCATTCCTATGTTCTTCTGCATTAGCATAGAATTCTTTAACCACATTTGTGAGGGAGTGAGATGGTTGGCTAGCAAATATGCCCTAATGCCTATCAATAATCATTATAAACAAAGTGGGGTTTGCTCTCTCTGTTATATTGAATCCTTTCTCAGGAATGGGTTTTATAGTGTGCATCATCCTAACATATCTCTCACTAGCCTCAAAACTACCAAATTTGTCCTCATCATACTCTTGTGCTTGTTTCCTCCTTTGTCTCTTAAGTTTAGGTGCCATTTGAATCAAATATGTAGAACAAATAGTACGAATTCAAAATCGACCACCCAAATAGCACAAATGAACAATAAAGAGAAGAAATTTAACATACTTGATGCCAAAAGTTGGAGAGAAGAAAGACTATCCACCAACTTGAAGTTTTCTTGATGAACCCAAAATCTTCCTAGTACCAAGGTTTTTGGAGAAATGTCTAACAAAATCTGCAATATAAGTGCAAAATCCTACAAGAAATAATGTTAGAATCAAGAAATTTTGAGTAAAAGTGAGTGGGTAAGTGAGGGTTTAGAGAGAGGATAAGAGAGAGGGAGGTGTGCTGCTATAATTTCAGATTAGAAATGAAAAAGGAGTGTTGGAATTTTTGCTTTAAATGGACTAGGGCACGGGTGGACACCGTGGCTTTCCCTTTGGGGCGTCGCAGCTTGAGCCGTTATGTGTGTGTGCTATTCTGTACGCTGTAGCGCGCATAGTGCTGAGGTGCGGTGCACAGGTTATTCTGTTGGGCTGGTGATGTGAATCCACACTGTGTGCTGCAGTGCGCATAATGCTGGGCTTAGACCCATAGGCTGTTCTACTGGGCTGGTGCTGTGCGTGCACACTGTGAGCTGCAGTGCGCATAGTGTTGGGCCTAGACCCATAGGCTGTTCTACTGGGCTGGTGCTGTGCGTGCACACTGTGAGCTGCAGTGCGCATAGAGCTGGGCCTAGGCGCATGGGCTGCCTTGCTGGGCTGGTTTAAAAAAAACTTGTTTGTTCCAAAAAAAAAACAGAGAAATACAATATATAAAATTAGTAAAAATACAAAGTAGATTAAATAAAACTAAAAACTAAAAATTAAACATTTGTGAGGGAATGAGATGGTTGGCTAGCAAATATACCCCAGTGCCTATCAATAATCATTATAAACAAAGTGGGGTTTGCTCTCTCTGTTATATTGAATTCTCTCTTAAGAATGGGTTTTCTAGTGTGCATCATCCTAACATATCTCTCACTAGCCTCAAAACTAAAAAATTTAAATGGACTAGGGCACGGGTGGGCATCGTGGCTTGCCCTTTATGCATGTGTGCTATTCTGTACGCTGTAGTGCGCATAGTGCTGAAGTGTGGTGCACAGGTTATCTTGCTGGGCTGGTGCTGTGCGTGCACACTGTGTGCTGCAGTGCGCATAGTGCTGGGCCTAGGCGCATGGGCTGTCCTGCTGGGCTGGTGCTGTGTGTGCACACTGTGAGCTACAGCGCGCACAGAGCTGGGCCTAGGCGCATGGGCTGCCTTGTTGGGCTGGTTTAAAAATAAAATTGTTTGCTAAAAAAAAAACAGAGAAAAAAAACATATAAAATTAGTAAAAATACAAAGTAAATTAAATGAAACTAAAAACTAAAAATTAAACTGAAGATAAAATAAAACAAACAAAATAAAAGAAAAATAAAAGTAAAAACATACCTTTGTTGGGTGGTCAGGGGTGAATAGACTGGATCCATAAGTGGAATGTCTTCCACTTATCTTGTCTATCAATTAAGATCTTAAGTCGTTGACCATTGACTTTAGAACTTCGACCATCTCTAATATCCTTAATTTCTACCACTCCATTTTCACAAACATTTTTCACTATGAAAGGACCAGTCCATCTCGACCGAAGTTTTCCAAGATGCTTATGGAGTCTAGAATCATATAAGAACACTCGATCATCAGGTTTAAATGTTTTCCTCAAAATATTTTTATCATGAAACACTTTTATCTTGGCCTTATAAATTCTAGAGTTCTCATAAGCATCATTTCTTAACTCCTCTAACTCGGTTAATTGAAATTTCCTAAGCTTACCCGCTTCACCTATATCAAAATTAAAAGACTTGATGGCCCAATAAGCTCATGCTCAAGCTCTACAGGTAAGTGGCAAGGCTTTCCAAAAACAAGCCTATAAGGTGACATACTTAAGGGAGTTTTGAAAGCTGTATGGTAAGCCAAAAGTGCATCAACTAGTCTCAAAGACCAATCCTTGCGATCTAGGTTGACCATTTTTTCTAAAATTTGTTTGATTTCCCTATTTACAAGTTCTACTTGTCCACTAGTCTGAGGGTGGTAGGCAATAGAGATTTTATGTAACACCTCATATTTTTTCATCAAAGCTTCAAAAGAACGGTTGCAAAAATGTGTACCTCGATCACTAATTATAGCACGTGGTGTACCAAATCGAGATAACATATTTTCTTTGAGAAATTTAATTACCGTTCTATTATCATTGCTTTAGAAAGCTGCTGCCTCTACCCACTTTAATACATAATCTATTGCCACGATGATATATTGGTATCCGAAGGAAGGAGGAAAGGGTCCCATAAAATTAATGCCCCAACAATCAAAGATTTTAATCACTAAAATTTGGTTTAAGGGCATCATATTACGACGAGACACAACTCATAACTTCTGACACTTTTCACATGAGCGACAATAGATTTTTGCATCTTTAAACAAGTTAGGCCAATAAAATCCACACTGCAAAATTTTTGCAGCGGTTTTTTCATTGAAAAGTGGCCTCTACAAGCTTGGGAATGACAAAATTCCAAGACGTTAGCAATCTCTTCATTAGGGATGCAACGCCTTAAAATTTGGTCAGGGTAGTACTTGAAAAGACAGAGGCCATCCCAATAAAAAGTTATGTACCTCATTCAAGAATTTCCTCTTGTCTTGAGCGCTCCAATCCACTAGTATCTCATCGGTAGCTAAATAATTCACAATATGAGCAAACCATGGTAGAGAGGTAATAGAAAGTAATTGCTCATCTAGAAAATCATCCTTGATTGGCAAGTCGTCAGAGGTGTCCTCAAATGTAAGCCTTGAGAGATGGTCCGCCACTACATTCTCCACTCCTTTCTTGTCTTTGATGGTGATGTCAAATTCTTATAGGAGTAGGATCCACCGTATTAGTTGTGCCTTAGCATCCTTTTTTGTAAGGAGGTACTTGAGGGCTGCATGATCTGTGAAGATAAGAATAGGAGAACCAATTAAATAAGCATGAAATTTGTCCAAAGCAAATACTACAGCAAGTAATTCTTTTTCAGTGGCGGAGTAGTTCATTTGAGCACTATTTAAAGTTTTACTAGCATAGTAAATGACATAAGGTTTTCCCTCTTTTCACTGTCTAAGAATAACACCTACAGCATAGTCACTAGCATCACACATGATTTCAAAATGTAAATTCCAATCAAGTGGCTGCATTATAGGTGCTGAAGTAAGCTTGGTAATCAGTGTTTTAAAGGCCTCTTGACAAGCTTGAGTCCATTCAAAAGGAACATCTTTAATTAGGAGGGCACATAATGGTCTAGATATGTTGGAAATTTTTTTTATGAACCTCCTATAAAACCCAGCATGACCAAGGAAAGATCTTACATACTTTACTGTCTTAGGTGTGGGCAATTTAGAGATTAATTCAATCTTAGATTAATCAACTTCTATCTCTTTAGAAGAAACAATACACCCTAAGACAATACCGGATGGTACCATGAAATGGAATTTTTCCCAATTTAAGACTAATTCCTTTTCCTCACAATGAATCGACACTCTTTCTAAATTCATTAAGCATGCATCAAATGAAGATCCAAAAACAGTCAGGTCATCCATAAAAACCTCTATGTAATTTTCAACCATATCACTAAAGATGCTCATCATGCAGCGTTAAAAAGTGGCAGAGGCATTACGCAATCCAAATGGCATTCTATGAAAAGCATGAGTGCCAAAAGGACATGTGAAAGTGGTTTTCTCTTGGTCTTCTAATGCAATTTCAATTTGATAATAACCAGAATAACCATCTAAGAAACAGTAAAAAGGATGGCCAGCTCCACGCTCAAGAATTTGATCGACAAAAGGGAGTGGGAAATGGTCTTTCCAGGTGGCAGCATTTAATTTTCGGTAATCAATACACATTAGCCACCCGGTCAAAAGTTTGGTAGGGACTAACTCTCTTAGGTCATTCTTTACCATAGTGACTCCGGACATTTTAGGAATGACTTGCGTAGGACTTACCCATTTACTATCAGCTATAGGATATATAATTCCCGCATCTAATAGTTTTAACACTTCATTCTTCACTACTTCTTTCATAGTGGGGTTAAGCCAACGTTGAGGGTCTCTATGAGGACTAGTCCCTTCATCCAAATTTATCTTATGAGAACAGATCAGGGGACTAATTCCTCTTAAATCAGCCATGCTCCAACCTAAAGCCGATTTATGTGCATTTAATGTCTGAATTAATTTCTCACATTGAGATGTAGATAATTCAGATGAGATAATAATAGGAAAGGTATCACCTGGACTGAGGAAGGCATGCTTCAAACCCTTAGGTAGTGGCTTCAATTCAACTTTAGGTGCTTCCACACTTGAAGGGTTTTGCTTCTTGCTTCTTTTGGGCAACTCCTCAAACTTTGGTTGCCATGCTCGAGTGCCATAATCTTGAGATTTATCAAAAACAGCACAAATATCAATTATATCAGTTTTATCATTAATGGAATCATTATCAGAATTATCAAGAAAATATTCAAAAGGATTAAAATCATGAGCTATAGAAACTCCCTCATCAATGAGTGACTCGATCATGTATAAGTGGTGGTTCTCGTCCTCATCTTCGAGCTGTTTTGCAACATTGAAGATGTTCACCTCGAGGGTCATGTTTCCAAAGGATAGCTTCATGAGTCCATTCCTGTAATTAATTAGAGTATTTGCAGTAGCAATGATAGGTCTACCCAAAATCAATGGAATTTTAGAGTTAGTGTCAACAACAGAAGTAGTATCAAGGATTAGGAAATCAACAGGATAGTAAAATTATCAATTTGAATCAAGACATACTCTACCACACCTCGAGGTACTTTAACTGAATGATCAGCCAATTGCAATACCATAGTGGTTGGTTTGATTTCTCTTAAACCTAGCTGCAAGTAAATAGAGAACAACATCAGGTTTAATCTAGCTCCTAAATCTAGACAGGCTTGTCCAACTTCATGATTTTCAATGCTACATGCAATGGTTGGACAGCTAGGATCCTTGTATTTTGGAGGGATTCTTTGCTCAATTAATGCACTAACTTACTCAGTTAGGAATATTGTTTTCTTTACATGGTGCTTCCTCTTAATTGTACATAAATCCTTGAGAACCTTTGCATAAGTAAGAACTTGTTTAATCACATGCAAAAGTGGAAGATTTAATTTTACTTGCCTTAGGTTCTCTAGGATTTCATTATTCAGCTCCAGATTTTTCTTATTTGATTTTAAGGCTTGAGGGAATGGTGCCTTAACAGGGCTCTTAGTAACTTCAAGGTCCTTATGTGATTCAGCATCACTACTACTTTGACCCTTTTCCACATCCTCGGATTTGTTTGTTGTTGGGATATGTAAAGACTTATCACTTCTTGTCATAATGGCATTTACATTTTTCAGATTTGTTTGTGCCATATGTTGACCATGGGGTGTGAATTGAGTTTGGGAAGGGAACTTCCCTCGCTCATTCACACTTAAGGAGCCCATCAGTTTGGTTACTTGGCTCCTTATCTCTTTGTTCTCTTCAACAACCTGTGTAATTAATGCCTCACACCTTTGGTTTGTCTTACCTTGTACTTCTATAAAAGCATGTAAAGTGTCTTCTAAAGAACTCCTAGAGGATGAGGGTGCATGATATGGTGCATGGTATGGTCTTGGGAGTTGTGCAAGCTGCTAGTTTTCAGATTTTCAGCTGAAGTTAGGGTGATTTCACTATCCTGGATTATAGGTGTTGGAGAAGGGTGCAAGAGGCTTCTTGTACATGCCTAAGGCACTACATTATTCCTCATACATCCCTCTCATATCTATGAATGTAGGGCACTCTTGAGCGAGATGATCTACCCCGCCACACACAAAATATGGTTCCAAAGATTCGGCATAATTAACCATGTGTGTTGGCTTTGAGCATTTAGTTTTTAATACGTCTAACTCCCTAGTAAGCATCTCGACTTTAGCTTTCAGGCTGTCTTCTTCCCTAAGATGGTATATTCTACCACTACTTGGGTTTCCTACAGGTCGTGACCTATTGGTTCTTTCGTAGCACTAGGTCCAGTCCAAGTGTGAGCTTTTTCAGCAAGCTCATCGAGGTACTCAATGGCCTCATTAGGGTCTTTTTACAGAAATTCACCATTACACATCATCTCTACGAATTGGGGCTCTCTATAGGTTAGTCCCTCATAGAAATAGCTCACTAAGCACCAACTCTCATACCCATGGTGTGGACACATACTTAATAACTCTTTAAATTTCTCCCAAGACTGATACAAAGTCTCATTTTCTTTTTGTGCAAAGGTGGAGATTTGTCTTTTTAAAGCATTGGTCTTATGTTAAGGGAAGAATTTATTAAAGAAGACCTAGGTCATCTTATTCCATGACCCAATAGATCGTGGTCTCAGCGAGTATAACCAACTCTTAGCTTTATCCTTCAAGGAGAAAGGAAAAAACTTGAGTCTCACGATATCATCAGTTGCATCTTGACTATGAAAAGTCGCAACTACTTCCTCAAACTCCCTAATGTGTACATATGGGTTTTCATTTTCCAAGCCATGAAATGTAGGGAGTAACTGAATCATCCCTGTTTTAAAATCTTGATGGCAAGTGTTGGCTGGAAACATAATGCATGATGGTGTGGCTGTCCGGCTAGGATGTAAATAATCTTTAAGTGTCCTAGCAACATTCTCATTAGGGTTTTCAGCCATGTTAGCAAAATTTTCTAAATTCTCGGTTAGGTGTACACTAGGGTTTGATCTAGGCAAGGTTTCACTAATGGACGTGGAAGGAAAGAGTAACTCTATTTCGGGTCCCTTAGTGAATCTACCTCGTGAGTCTCTCAGCCTAAGCATACACCAACTGAGTTAAAAGGTAATAAATAGAACAAAACAAATAAAAGAAAATCAGAAAATCAAAACTTAAAGAAAGGATCGATAGTACCGTCTTGTCTTAGAGTTTGACAGATTTCCTTGTATGTAAGCGTGTTTCCCTGGTAACGGCGCCAAAATTTGATTACGCCCAAAGTATAACATGGTAGTTGTAGCACAACTTTGGGGTGTCAATTCCATAGGGAAAAGTGATCTATAAAAGAAAAGTGCAAACCTTAATACTAACGATAACAATCAAGTGAAAAGATATCAATGATGAAGTAATTGTGTAAATAGATTGAAAAATATGATAAAGAAACAACAAGGTTCCGAGAATCCTGCCTAGGCTCGTTGCTTTATTCCAATCTTTCATTCAGTTGTTTTTTTATCTCGCTTGCAAGTTTAACATCCCAAACAGGCAATCGGCAAATATTTAATCAAGTGCATATATAAACCCTAATGTAATTGATATGAATTACTCCTTCGAGTTAAGCATACATAACATATCCTATAGATTTATCAAGAAACGACAATATATCATTAATGACAATATTACAGTAATGGACAAACCTAAAAGATAAATCTACCGGACTCAATCATACCTAATAATCTTGATATAAGAAGAGCATGACTAGACTTATATCAAACATAGAGATACAATCACTGGATTAAGAGAAAATCCTTTAATTAGATAAAAGAGTAACACATAACAATGTTTAGACAATGAAGGCCAACTACAACTGAATCAAGAAAGGAAAATAAAAACAACTACACCTAGAGATTCATCCCTTCGCCTTGCTTGGAGATTAGTTCACCATGAAGTTCATGGTTGAACTCTTTGATGGAGGAGAGTGTGGTAGCCTTCTTGAGTTTTTCAGAATTTCCAAGGTCCTCTTTCTAAAACTCTAAGTAGTCTATTTATAATACACAAAGTTTAAGAATGTTTTAGGGTTTAAAGAGTCCTAATTAAGTCATAACTCGGAGAGGAGGACCGTGTGCATGCCGTGGCTCACACATATTGGTGCTGCGGCCCTTACCTTGGCTTTGGTTTCTCCCCTTTCTAGAGGCCGCGGCCTTTCCTAGTCCAGGCCACGGCTTCCCCTGAAGCTCCTTTCTTGCTCTTTTGCCTCAGTTCTGGAGGCTGAGGCTTGGATATTTCCAGGCCGCAGCACACACATTCAAGACTTAATTTTTCTTCATTTGTCCTTCAACAACCATGCCTTCACTCTGGTATGCCTCGAGTCTTCGTGCTTCAAGTAATGATGACTTTTCCTCATCTTTTAGCTTAAAGTACCTGAAAATGCATCAAAATAGATCAATGATCCAAGAATGACACTTTAGAGTTGTTAACATATAAAAGTGCAATTAAAACCTAGATCAACCTTAAAATGCTAACAATTATGTACTGTCAAGATGCATTTTATGATTCTCATCAGTACCCCATCTTTGCGATCATTTGGAGCCAGATTCATAAGTTTTGGGATCACGTCCATGCACGCTAGGTCACCACTGCAAATATCTGGGGGCTCCCATTCCCGTTCCTCCTCACTTATATTTTCAAGAAGAAAGAAATTAAGGGCACCTCCATAGATAGACTAGTCAGGAAGCATCCATTCTTTGGTAAGAGTCAGTGGACCTAAAGCCAGTCACATATGCCTCGAGACTCCGGGGGCCTGCATCTGCTGCTGAGAGGGTAGAGCATGATCCTATGGAGGCCAAGGACCCTGTAGCTAGCCAGACATGGGAGGAGGACCATGCTGACATGGGACCCACAGAGTATCAACACATCCTTGAAGAGATGTCCTCCTTCTGGTGTGAGCTAGCTGATATTCGACGGGAGGATCTAGAGGCTATGTACCTAGTTCATTAGTGCATAAACTAGTTGGAGACATGCTTCACGAGGAAAAAAGCAATGCTCCAAGCCATTCTAGATCGACTACCTCTCGCCTTTGGTGCCTTATCTTCAGCACCCCATGGAGGTCAGCAGTGATTGTGGTGCACCGTCTGGCTGAAGACATAAAACTTAGTGCTCATGGGAGGCAGCCCATAACATATCCTTTTGTTTTTATTGTTTTTCATATTTCTTTTACTATTTATTTTTAGTATATTTTGTTTTCAAGTATTATGGCAGTTTTTCTTTTCCAGGGATAATGTGTGCATCCGTTCAAGTTTGGGGGTGTACTATGAGCCATGCCAGCCCAGCTAGTTCTCTATCTCCCAAGTTAACTCTTTCCATGTTATTTACACATTGGGGATAATGTGTCATTTAAGTTTGGGGGTATGGGAGACACATTCACACATATTTTACCCATTTTGTCTAGTTATTTTTTTTAGTAAAAGATAAATGCATGTTTATATTGTTTTGAAATTTTGGTTGTTCTAAACAAATACAGTGATAAGATTTCATTAGTAAACTTAAAATCTTGAACACATGATCTGATAATAGAGTTTTAAAGTTAGTTACATACTTTAGGCATTTAAGAATTCACATGCTTGATCTAATCTGACACAAGCACATTTGCACATAATTGTGTGAGGTATGACATATGATTTTAATGTGTATGTTTCCATAGCTTAACCAAAACCTAATGACTTGTTAGATGAATATTTTGGCATAGAAAAGTAGAAAAAAAAATTTTTGCACAAAAAAGAGAAAAAATGCTCATGATGATCATTAATAAACTTTTCACTGAGTAACTAGACCTCTTGCCTCAGTAAGCAGTGAGTGTTCACATCAAAAGGTGAAAATTTTACTCATAATGTTCATTAATAAACTTTTCGCTGAGTAACTGGACCTCTTGTCTCAGTAAGCAGTGAGTGTTCACGTCAAAATGTGGGAATTTTACTTGGTAGCATTAAGATCAGTTTAGCTTCATAGCCTTTTTGACTCGAGTTAGTAAGTCCTTAGGGTGTCTTTACACCTAATGCCCTAAAACCATCTGGTTTGGGAGTCATTGACTAAACACTCGCTACATGAGTCAATTAGAAAGCTTAAGGGAACTAAACATGGCAAAATCTCATAATAAAATAAAGAAGGAAATAAAACTATGCCATTATTGTTCATTCTGATAGGAAATTCGATGAATCTTGAGACATGGAAATATTCCACATTGAAGTTATTTGAAAGCTTCATTTTTATGTACTAATTCACGTTACAACTGATTCGGACTTGGGATGCCTTAGCTTACCTCTTGTAAGTAATCAGATTTTAAAACTCTTATTCATTGTGAAGTTGGGTTGTATTTTCAGCTTACTCATGAATAAATAACATGGTTTTGTGTGCGACTCAAATTTTTGGACACCATGAATAATGGATTTATCTTCATGTTGTTTGTTTTTCATTTTGTTTTTAGTTTGTATTGCTAAGGGATTAGTAATATGTAAGTTTGAGGGTGTGATAAGTGCTTAAATATTCATATTTAAGCCCCTTAATTTACATTTGTTAAGACTCCTAGTTGTGTTATTTCACGCTATTTTATGTCTTTTATGTGTTTTCTAGGGTTTTGAAGAAAATGGAGCATTATCTGGCTTAGAGAACAAAATCTGGAAGCTACTTAGTGCGATCGATTACAGCGCCCTGCGATCGAGGGCAACAATTCTCAAGCGCCCATGCCAGGATTAAGCGCACTTACGCTCGAGCGTAGCAGTCTATGATCGAGCACACACACACAACAAAGAATAGTAAAATGACAGAACCTATTTTGGAAAGTATGAGTAGGGTTTTTTTTTACAAGTTACGGTTTCCAGATGTCCCTAAACCTTATAAATAGGCTGGTAAACACAGAAAGAAGAGAGCTTCGGAGAGAGAGATTTTGGAGACGAATTGATGACTCATCTAGGAAGTATTTTCGGGTTTCTTCTTTTCTTTATTTTGTTTTATGTAGATGTTTAACATCAAACTCATATGTAACTAAACTTTTTATAGGGCTCGATTGAAGCTCTGATTATGTTTTTCCATATATGAATATTGTTACCTTTGAGATAGCTGTGTTATGATGTTTAACTTGATTATTTTATTGAATTCCTCGTTTGTGTTTGCCTGATCAACATATGCATGTGGTATGGACTAGTTAGTTAGATCAATTTGGATGACCAAGTCCTAGGTTTAACAATAGTAACAAAAGAAATCCACGTTGGATTCTTGGGTTAATCAACATGGGAAACTGAGAGTATATAACATGCCTTAGGTCTCGCATGTTTGTCGATTTCCACAAATAGTAAGCTCTCTTAAAGAACAACTTAGTATACACCATGCTGAATCCTTTAAGAATGAAAAGAGTTAGATTATACACCATGCCTAACTTGTTGCTTAGGGAAATCAATAGCTTAAGAAGTATACACCATGCCCTTAGGTTGGCAACATTGGATATTCATAATGTGACTAAAGCATTGGCACACTGTTTTATTGGGAAAATAATATTAGAGGTGGATATCAAAGCCCTATGCTTTTATCATTATTAATTCAAACTCAATTATTATTTCTATCATATTATATAGCGAAACTAATTCTAAAACAACATTTACCAATCCCTGTGGAGTTAATGTTTTGTATTAGTTGCATGTATGGTCATGCTGGAACGACAAAACATAACGATTCCGTCTCGGGAGTGGCCAACTCGGGATGGGTTGTTACACCAACATAGGGTCTAATTTGTTTGATTATAATTTAATTAAGGGAAAAACAATACCACAAAACATATTATCAAACAAATTGATTTTATCTTATTTTAACACATGAGGTGAGAATAAACACATGCAAGCAAGAAAAGGGATAGAAAGGGTCCTTGTCCTTGATGGGAAGGTTCTAGGGTTTTCTTAAAAGAGTAGGCTAGCCTTATAAATCTAGTGGGATTAGGTAGCCTATGGCTAGAAGGATGCTATCATGCTCCTCTAGTGGCTTGAAAGGTGGACCATAAGAGTACAAACATGTTGGCAAACCTTGGTTTCATGGACAAGAATCAAGAGGAACTTGTCCCACACCAAGGACTGACGATAAGAAAATAAGGGTCATACCAAAAATTAAGACGAAACAAGCCCCCTATTTACTTTTTTGAGACCAATGGGAAAGCACTAGTGTGCAAAGTGAAGTATGAAATAATAACTTACAATTAAAGATTCAAAAGATTTTCAAGAAAAACTTTAAGGTTAAATCTCTCTAATGGAGTTGCTAACTGTAGATACCACTCTTTTCCGCCTAAGTCCTATGCATGTGGCTCATTACCTAAGGCCACTCCCCTTTAAGAAAGAAGGATATGGTGAGGGTGTGGATTATAATGAATAGGCATATAGAAATGAGTGCAACCTACCAAGTGTCGTCCGAGCACAAAGTAAGGATGACGGGTCAGGAGTCTTCATTTGACCTTGAAGGGGGTCAAATTCCTTATCATTAGTCTGCATGAGAAATTTCAAGACTCAAGAGATTTGGGTGCAAAAGAGTAAGGAATTAAAGCTCCCTCTTTTACCTAGACCGAAGTCTATCTCTTTGTGTTTCAAGTAAATTAATCAAAATTTTAATTTAAATCTTATTATCATTGACTAATAATGAAGCCAAACACACATTTACAATTCATATTCAAATAAAGTGACACCAAATATCAACTTTAAAGTAATGTGGTAAAAATAAGTGCAATAAGATTAATTATAGTAAGATTAAGTGTAGAAAGGAAATGATTTACTTTAAATATGAGACAGAAAATATTAAAACTACTTGCAAAGTATGGATTAAAGACGGGAAGTAAATTAAAGTGCGTGCATTTAAACCAAGCAGATTAATTATGTAAGTTAAATAGATGGATTAGGACTAAGCTATTTTAAACTAGATAAATTAAATATAGAGGTTAAACTAAATATGTGTGGCATGCGTGCAGGTGAGTACAAATGTGTGTGGGTGAGGGTGCCAAGTTTACAGGTTTGTGCAAGCGTGCGCACGTGTGTGTCGGTGTGCACATATGTGTGCTAATGTGTGCAGGCATGCGCAAGCAAGCACAGAGTGTCTACAAGCGTATGTATGTGTGTGCTGATGTATGTAGGCACAAATATGTGTGTGCTGGTGTGTGCAAGTGTGCACACGTGTGCTGGTGTGTGCAGGCATGGACATGTGTGCTTAGGTGCTTGTGCCAAGTGTGCAAGTGTGTCTAAGTGTGCGCATCTGTGTGTGGGTGCCTACCAAGTGTGTGTGGAATTAAATTAGATGGATTAAAACTAAGCTAATTAAATTAGATAGATTAAACATAGATTAAACTAAATGGATTAAACTAAGCTACTTTAAACTAGATGGATTAATTAGGTGCATAAAACTAAGTGAATTTAAACTAAACTACCTGAAAGAAAAGATTCAAAATAACCAGTAACATGTAGATATATAACATTCTTTGTAATGACCCATCTCTGGGTGGTCTTTACCCGAGGAGGCATCATCACCTTTTAGTTTCGAGCGCCCTGACCTATATGTAAATACACAAAGCAACTATCAATCTTTTCAAACATCACAAATTTAGACAAATACAAGTCCTTTCAATATGAGTAAAATTTGAAATTTTACAGCGTACAAAGGTACAATTTATTGGAAAACTTTCCCGACAACAACTAGACTATTATAAAAAAAGACTTTTAAACTGTAGAGCTTGGTAATTTTTATTGAAATATTATGATTTTGGGACTTGTACTGTGGTGCATATCAGGGTGTACCAATGTAGTTTTGAGTCGTAAAATTTTTCGTACTTGAATTTTTGGGACTTGAAAGCAAGTAAATTAATTGAGGTTTAGTAAATAATAGGTGTCTTAGGGGAGGTGTAAGGTTTTTAAAGAGTTTTAGGTGTTTAATGAAAGAAAGAAAGAGTTGAAGGATAAGAGTGCAATTAAGTAGGAGTTTTAGTATAAATAAGGGAAGGGAAATTAGATTTTTCCTTGGAAGAGTCTAGAGAGTCTGGGAGAGAGAGAGAAGAAAAGAGAGAAAGAGAAGAGAAAAGAGAGGGAGGAAAAAAGGAAGGAAAAAGAAGAAGAAATGCAAGAAGGAGAGAAAGAGAACAGGAAAGACTGGAAGATTTTTGCAAGATTTGAGGTAAAAACTTGTTTTGCTTTACTTTGATTGTTATGTATGTTCATCAATTAAAGATTTGAGTTCTTGAAAGTAAGATTTATGAAGAAAGTTTAGGAAATTTTTTGTTCTTGAAGAAAAAAATGGGTTTATGTACAAGTGTGTTGATTTAATGATTTTGAGTTTAATTACACTCTTAGGTAGTGTTAAATCCTTGATCTAAAACCTTTGAGAACTTGTATTTGATTTAATTCGAAAGTCCCATGAAAGATAAGTGTTTTAGTTTGAAGAAAAATGTGCCTTTGCCCTAAAATTTTTAGATTTCACGACCAGACAGTCAATTATCCTGTAAAAGTTTCTGGGTAGCCTACAGTCGACTGCCCCAGAGGGACAGTCGACTGTCTGAACCCTTGAACCTGTTTATCAGCTTCTTGTTAAAAAATAAGTGACTTTTGTTGGAGTATTTCAATCTTAAACTTCTCTAAAGGTACTATGAGTTTGAATACATGATAAAGTTTGAAAATTTAAGATCTTGAAGAGATTCCTTTGGTTTTAAAACATATTAGAATGATTTTTATAAAAGTCTTGAATAGAATGAAAAAAAGGTTTATGATTTAACCCATAGATTTCTATATGCTCATATAAATTTGATGAGAGTCATAAAATGCATCTTAACAGAACTTAATTGTTAGCATTTTAGGGTTGATCTAGGTTTTAATTGCACTTTTATATGTTAACAACTCTAAAGTGTCATTCTTGGATCATTGATCTATTTCGGTGCATTTTTAGGTACTTTGAGTTCAAAAGAGGAGGAAAAGTTATCGTTGCTTGAAGCACAAAGACTCGAGGCATACCGGAGTGAAATCATGGTTGTGGAAGGACAAATGAAGAGAAATCAAGTCTTGAGTGTGTGCGCTGCGGCCTAAAAATATCTAAGCCTCGGCCTCCAGAACCGAGCCAAAAGAGCAAGAAAGTAGCTTCAGTGTGTGCCGCGGCCTCTAGAAAGTGAAGAAACCAAAGACCAGGTAGAGCCGCGGCATAAGGAAGTGAGAACCGCGGCGCACACATGATCCCCTTCTCCGAGTTATGACCTAATTAGGACTTTAATGATTGTTTAAACCCTAAAACACCCTTAGACCTTTTGTATTATAAATAAATCATTTAGGGTTTGGGAAGAGAGATCACAAAGGCTGGAAAACATAAGAAGACTGTTATATTCTCCTCCATCAAAGTGTTCAAGAATGAGCCCCATGGCCAACTAATCTCCAAGCAAGGCGAAGGGATGAATCCCTAGGTGTAGTTGTTCTTATTTTCCTTTATCGATTCAGTTGAAGTTGAGATTTATTGTCAAAACATTGTTATGATTTACTCTTTAGTTTAATTAGAAGATTTTCTCTTAATCCGGTGATTATATCTTTCTCCTCGATATAAGTCTAGTCATGCTCTTCTTATGTCAAGATTGTTTGGATGTGATTGAGTCCGGTAGATTTATCTTTTAGGTTTGCCCATTACTATGATATTGTCATTAAGATATATTGTCATTTCTTGATAAATCCATAGCATAAGTCATATGTGCCTAAATCAAAAGTAAAGAGTAATTAATATCAATTACATTAGGGTTTACATATGCTTTGATTGAATATTTGTTGATTGCCTGTTTGGAATGTGAAACTTGCAATCGAGATAAAGACAACTGAATCAAGATTGGAATAAGGCAAGGAACCTAGGTGCATTCTCGAAATCTTGTTGTTCCTTTATTATATTCTTCAATATATTTACACAGTTTTCTCACAATTACTTCATTATCAAAATTCATATTTTCTCACTGGATTGTTATCGTTCATGTTAAGGTTTGCACTTTTCCTTTGTAGACCGCTTTTCATCGTGGGATCGACACCTCAACTATACACAATAACCACATATTATTTTGAGCGTAATCAAATTTTGGCATCGTTGCCGGGGAAACGCGCTTACATACAAGGAAGATTGTCAACTCTAAGACAAAACGGTACTATTGTTCCTTTCTTTAAGTTTTTGATTTTTTGATTTCTTTTATTTGTTATGTTTTATTTATTTCCTTTTAACTCATTTGGTGTATGCTTAGATTAAGAGATTCGCGAGGTAGATTCATTAAAGGACCCTAAGTAGAGCTACCATTTCCTTCCACGTTCGTTAGTGAGACCTCACCTAGATAAAACCCTAGTGTACACCTAAACGAGAATTTAGAAGACTTTGTTAACATAGCTGAAAACCCTAATGAGAATGTTGCTAGGACACTTAAAGATTACTTGCATCCTAGCCGAACAGCCACACCATTATGCATCATATTTCCAGCCAATACTCGCCATCAAGATTTCAAAATAGGGATGATACAATTACTCCCTACGTTTCATGGCTTGGAAAATGAAAACTTATATGTACACATTAGGGAGTTTGAGGAAGTAGTTGTGACTTTTCATAGTCAAGATGCAACTGACGATATCGTGAGACTCAAGTTTTTTCCTTTATCTTTGAAAGATAAAGGTAAAAGTTGGCTATACTCATTGAGACCACGATCTATTGGGACATGGAATGAGATGATTCATGTCTTCTTCAATAAATACTTCCCTCAACATAAGACCAATGCTTTAAAAAGGTAAGTCTCCACCTTTGCACAAAAGGATAATGAGACTTTGTATCAGTCTTGGGAGAAATTTAAGGAGCTATTGAGTATGTGTCCTCACCATGAGTATGAGAGTTGGTGCTTAGTGAGCTACTTTTATGAGGGACTTACCTATAGAGAGCGCCAATTTGTAGAGATGATGTGTAATGGTGAATTTCTGCAAAAGATCCTGATGAGGCCATGGAATACCTCAATGAACTTACTGAAAAAGCTCATACTTGGACTGGACCTAGTGCTACTAAAAGCATAAATAGGCCACGGCCTGTAGGAAACCCAAGTAGTGGTGGAATATACCATCTTAGGGAAGAAGACAACCTAAAAGCTAAGGACGAAATCCTCACTAGGGAGTTAGATGCATTAAAGACTAAAGGCTCAAAGCCAACACACGTGGTTAATCATGCCGAATCTTTGGAACCATGTTTTGTGTGTGGCGGAGTAGACCATCCCGCTCAAGAGTGCCCCACATTCGTAGATATGAGAGGGATGTATGAGGAACAATGTAATGCCTTAGGCATGTACAAGAAGCCTCTAGCACCCTTCTCTAACACTTATAATCCGGGATGGCGAAATCACCCCATATTCAACTAGAAGTCTAAAAATCAGCAGGTTGCACAACCCCCTAGATCATACCATGCACCATATAATGCACCCTCATCCTCTAGGAGTTCTTTAGAAGACACTTTGCATGCTTTCATTGAGGCACAGAGTAAGACAAACCAAAGGTGTGAAGCATTAATCACACAGGTTGTGGAAAAGAATAAGGAAATAAGGAGCCAAGTGTCCAAATTGATGGGCTCCTTGAGTATGAATGAGCGAGGTAAGTTCCCTTCTCAAGCTCAGTCCACACCCTACGGTTAGCACATGGCATAAGAAAATTTGAAAGATGTAAATGCCATTGTGACAAGAAGTGGTAAGTCATTACACATCCCAACAACAAATAAATCTGAAGATGTGGAAAAGGGTCAAGGTAGTAGTGATGCCGAGTTACCCAAGGACCCTGAAGTTACCAAGAGCCCTAATAAGGCACCATTCCCTCAAGCCTTAAAATCAAACAAGAAAAATTTGGACCTAAATAATGAAATTCTAGAGAACCTAAGGCAAGTAAAACTTAATCTACTTCTTTTGCATGTGATTAAACAAGTTTCTACGTATGCAAAAGTTCTCAAGTATTTGTGTACAATTAAGAGGAAGCACCATGTAAAGAAAATAGCATTCCTAACAGAGCAAGTTAGTGCTTTAATTGAGAAAAGGATCCCCCCCCAAATACAAGGATCCTGGCTGTCCAACCATTGCATGTAGCATTGGAAATCATGAGGTTGGACAAGCATTGCTAGATTTAGAGCTAGTGTAAACCTGATGCCATTTTCTATTTATGTACAACTAGGTTTGGGAGAAATCAAACCAGCCCCTGTGGTATTACAATTGGCTAACCGTTCAGTCAAAGTACCCCGGGGTGTGGTAGAGGATGTTCTCGTTCAAATTGATAAATTTTACTATCCTATTGATTTTCTAATCCTTGACACTACTTCTGCTGTTGACACTAACTCTAAAATTCCTTTGATTTTGGGTAGACCTTTCCTTGCTACTGCAAATGCTCTAATTAATTGTAGGAATGGACTCATAAAGCTGTCCTTTGGAAACATGACCCTCGAGGTGAACATCTTCAATGTTGCAAAACAGCCCGAAGATGAGGACGAGAACCACCACTTATACATGATCGAGTCACTCATCGATAAGGGAGTTTCCACAGCTCATGATTTTGATCCTCTTGAATATTTTCTTGTTAATTCTGAGATTGATTCTATTATTAATAAAACTGATATAATTGATATTTGTGCTATTTTTGATAAATCTCAGGATTATGGCACTCGAGCATAGCAACCAAAGTTTGAGATGTTGCCCGAAAGAAGCGAGAAGCAAAACCCCTCAAGTGTGGAAGCACCTAAAGTCGAATTGAAGCCACTACCTAAGGGTTTGAAGCATGTTTTTCTCGGTCTAGGTGATACTTTTCCCGTTATTATCTCATCTAAATCGTTTGAGTCTCAAGGTGAGAAATTAATTTGGACCTTAAATAAACATAAATTAGCCTTAGGTTGGAGGATGGCTGATTTAAAAGGTATTAGTTCCCTAATCTGTTCTCATAAGATAAATTTGGATGAAGGAACTAGTCCTCATAGAGACCCTCAACGTGGGCTTAACCCCACGTTGAAAGAAGTAGTGAAGAATGAAGTGTTAAAACTATTAGATGAAGGAGTTATATATTCCATAGCTGATAGTAATTGGGTAAGCCCTACATAAGTCATTCCTAAAAGTACGGTGTCACTGTGGCAAAGAATGACCTAGGAGAGTTAGTCCCTACAAAACTTATGACTGGGTGGCGAATGTGCATTGATTATAGAAAATGAATACTGCCATCCGGAAAGACCATTTCCCACTCCCCTTTATTGATCAAATTCTTGAGCGTGTAGCTGGTCATCCTCTTTACTGTTTCTTAGATGGTTATTCTGGTTATTATCAAATTGAAATTGCATTAGAAGACCAAGATAAAACCACTTTCACTTGTCCTTTTGGAACTTATCCTTTTCATAGAATGCCATTTAGATTGTGTAATGCCCTTGCCATTTTTCAATGTTGCATGATGAGCATTTTTAGTGATATGGTTGAAAATTTCAAGGAGGTTTTAATGGATGACTTAACTGCTTTTGGATCTTCATTTGATGCATGCTTGTTGAATTTGGAGAAAGTTTTAATTTGTTGTGAGGAAAAAGAATTAGTCTTAAATCGGGAAAAATGCCATTTCATGGTACCTTCGGGTATTTTCTTAGGGTATACTATTTATTCTAAGGGGATAGAAGTTGATCAATCTAAGATTGAATTAATCTCTAAATTGCCCACACCTAAGACAATAAAGGATGTAAGATCTTTCCTTGGTCATACTGGTTTTTATAGGAGGTTCATACAAAACTTTTCCAACATATCTAGACCATTATGTGCCCTCATAGTTAAAGATGTCCCATTTGAGTGGACTCAAGCTTGTCAAGAGGCCTTTAAAATACTGATTAGCAAGCTTACTTCAGCACCTATAATGTAGTCACCTGATTAGACTTTACCCTTTGAAATCATATGTGATGCTAGTAACTTTGCTGTAGGTGCTGTGCTTGGACAGCGAATAGAGGGGAAACCTTACGTCATTTACTATGCTAGTAAAACCTTAAATAGTGCTCAAATGAACTACTCTACCACTGAAAAAGAGTTACTAGCTATAGCATTTGCTTTGAATAAGTTTCGTGCTTATTTAATTGGTTCTCCTATTCTTATCTTCACAAATCATGCAGCCCTCAAGTACCTTCTTACAAAGAAGGATGCTAAGGCACGACTAATACAGTGCATTTTACTCTTGCAAGAATTTGACATCACCATCAAGGACAAGAAAGGAGTAGAGAACGTGGTGGCAGACCATCTCTCAAGGCTCACATTTGAGGACACCTCTGATGATATGCCAATCAAGGATGATTTTCTTGATGAGCAATTACTCTCTATTACTTCTCTACCATGGTTTGCTCATATCGTGAAGTATTTGGCTACCGGTGAGATACCTATGGATTGGAGCGCTCAAGACAAGAGGAAGTTCTTGAATGAGGTACGTAATTTTTATTGGGATGACCCCTGTCTTTTCAAGTACTACCTTGACCAAATTTTAAGGCGGGGCATCCCTGATGAAGAGATTGCCAGCGTCTTGGAATTTTATCACTCCCAAGCTTGTGGATGCCACTTTTCAATTAAAAAAACAGCTGCAAAAATTTTGTAGTGTGGATTTTATTGGCCTACCTTGTTCAAAGATGCAAACATCTATTTTCGCTCATGTGAAAAGTGTAAGAAGTTAGGAGCTGTGTCTCGTCGTAATATGATGCCCTTAAACCCAATTTTAGTGATTGAAATCTTTAATTGTTGGGGCATTAATTTTATGGGACCATTTCTTCCTTCTTTCGGATATCAATATATCATTGTGGCAATAGATTATGTATCAAAATGGGTAGAGGCAGCAGCTTGCCGAAGCAAAGATAATAGAACGGTAATTAAATTTCTCAAAGAAAATGTGTTATCTCAATTTGGTACACCACGTGCTATAATTAGTGATCGAGGTACACATTTTTGCAACCGTTCCTTTGAAGCTTTGATGAGAAAGTATGGGGTGTTACATAAGATTTCCACAGCTTACCACCCCCAGACAAGTGGACAAGTGGACAAGTAGAACTTGCAAATAGGGAAATTAAACAAATTCTAGAAAAAAGGGTCAACCTGGATCGCAAGGATTGGTCTTTGAGACTAGTTGATACGCTTTGGGCTTACCGTACAGCTTTCAAAACCCCTTTAGGTATGTCACCATATAGGCTTGTTTTTGGAAAGCCTTGCCACTTACCTGTAGAGCTCGAGTATCGGCCTTATTGGGCTATCAAGTCTTTTAATTTTGACATAGGAAAGGCGGGTAAGATTAGGAAATATCAGTTGACCGAGTTAGAGGAGTTAAGAAATGATGCTTATGAGAACTCTAGAATCTATAAGGCAAAGATGAAAGTGTTTCATGATAAAAATATTTTGAGGAAAACATTCAAGCCTAATGATCGGGTGTTCTTATACGATTCTAGACTCCATAAGCATCCAAAAAAACTTCGGTCGAGGTGGACCGATCCTTTTATAATGAAAAATATTTTTGCAAATGGGGCGGCAGAAATTGAGGATATTAGAGATGGTCGGATTTTTAAAGTAAATGGTTAACACCTTCAAATCTTAATCGATAGGCAAGATCCGGAAGTGGAAGACATTCTGCTTATGGATCCAGTCTATTCACCTTGACCACACCACAAAGGTATGTTTTTATTTATATTTCTTTTGTTTATTTTGTTTTTAATTAAGTTCATTTCAATTTTAATTTCGAGTTCTTTTTCTAGTTTGATTTAATCTAATTTTTAGTTTAACATTTATTTTTTATTTTGCTAATTTTATATTTTTATTTAGCACACAAACAAGGTGTTTTGTTTAGAACCAGGACCTGTGTGCGGGCCTAGGCCTGGCCCACAGCACTGTAGCGCACAGCAGCAGCCCAGCACGCACACCAGCCCCCGCTTAGGGCCGACCCATAGCACAGCCGCAGCGCCAGCTCGTGTCTAGCACCTTAAAACCCCAAATCACCGCTTTCCTCTTCATTTCTCACAAAAATACAGCACACTCATTTCTCTCTCATCCTCTCTCCAAAAACCTTCCTTACCCATTCACTTTTACTCAAAATTTCTTGATTCTAACATCATTTCTTAGAGGATTTAGCACAAATATTACAGATTTTGTTGGAAATTTCTCCAAAAAGCTTGGTTTTAAGAGGATTTTGGGTTCTTCAAGAAGATTTAAAATTGGTGGGTAGTCTTTCTTCTCTCCAATTGTGGGCATCAAGTAAAACCAATTTATTATCTTTGTTGTTCATTTGTGCTATTTGGGTGGTTAATTTTGCATTAGCTCTATTGTTCTATACATTTGATTCAAATGGAACCTAAGACTAAATGACCAAGGGGGAAACAACCTCAAGAATTTGATGAGAGCAAATTTTTTAGTTTTGAGGCTAGTGAGAGATATGTTAGGATGATGCACACTAGAAAACCCATTCCTGAGAGAGGATTCAATATCACAGAGAGGGGGAACCCAACCTTGTTTAGAATGATTATTGATAGGCATTGGGGTACATTTGCTAGACAACCATCACATTCCCTCACAAATGTGGTTAGAGAATTCTACGCTAATGCAGATGAACATAGGAATGGTAAGGTGAGGGTGAGAGACAAAACAGTTTCTTTTAGCAGCACATCTATTAATAGATTCTATGGGCTACCTAACATAGAAAATAGTGAGTATAGTGCATATGTGTCTAATATTAATTATGAAGAGATTTACAATACTCTCTGTATTCCGGGCACTACATGGAAAATGACGGGTAATACCCCTATAACCTTGCCCAATACTTCTCTGACTGTCAATGCTTGAGCTTGGCAATATTTTGTATGTCAAAGATTGATGCCTGCCATGCACTATAGTGACCTTACTATTGAGAGAGCTATTTTGATTTGTGCCATTTTGATGGGTATGACTATTGATGTGGGCCAGATCATATTTAATTCTATTATAAACATTGTGCAACAAAAGCTTGGATTGTATTTCCCTTCCTTAATTACCCAATTATGCATCCAAGCCGGAGTCTAGTACAGTCTTGATGAGGACACCCAACAACCAAAGATGCCTATCGATGATGGCATGCTCACTCTGATTAAAGCCTCAAGGCCGCCAGCTCCAGGAGAGAGAGCAGCGATTGCAGCCCCTCCTCCCCTAGGCATTTCAATGTTGCAAAGCACCTTGAGCATTTGGAGATTCATTTTGACGAGCATAAGAAATTCTTGCATGATAGATCTGATCGTCAAGAACGATTCTTGGCTAGGCAAGCTGATTATTAGGCGGGAGTATAGTCTTCTTTTGGTCAGATGTACCAACACCTTGGCTTCGCTACTGGTTATGACATGGATCACTTTCCCACTTTGCCACCCTATCTGGGTTCATCTTTTGATCCAACTCTAGAGGAAGGTGAAGAGAATGAAGAAGAGGATGAAGACATCGAAGATTAGTTTTGGGTCCTATCTTGTTTGTTTCATTTTATTTTTTTTGGATGACTATACTAACATTTATTTTGTTTTTCTTTTTGTTATTTTATTTTTCATACTTTATTTTTGGTTTTTAGTTATTTATTTCGATTTTATGTGTTAACCTAACATACGGTGGGAACCTTAATATTACACCTCAATTGCTTTCTTTTTGTTTGTTTTTTTCTATATTGTAGATCGAAATTCCAACAAGAAGAACAACATGTAGTTCAAATGGTGGTGCACAATTTTCAACTTCTGTGCACTTTTGATTACAAAGGGAGTTTCCTTTACCTTTTCTTTCACATTGAGGACAATGCGATTTTTAAGTTAGGGGTGGAGGAAACGTATTTTTTTCATTAAACTGCTTGGTGTTACTTTCCCTTTTTGTTTGTTTTTAGCATGCTTTGTGTTAGTCTTGGAGTTAATTCACATGTCAATGATATGAACTTAATTGAGATAACATATAGCATTTAGAATAAATTAAATCTTGCTTCGGTTTGAGAATGATTTAAGTGTCAATCTTCATTTGTTTTGAGACTCTAGTTTGCGGTAAGATTGCATGATTAGTCTAAAAAATTTAGAGAAGTTTTATGTGTGATTGTTTATGAATACTTTTGCGGTCTTGACAAGCTCTAGAACTTATTTGATAATCACTTGAGGTGAATTCCTAGAATGCACACTACTTAGGATATGATGTAGGCCATTTTTGGACCGTTTGAGCCTCTCAAACTTACCCTTGCTATATCTATCGCTAGTCACCTGTTTGAGCCTTTTTCTTGAAAAATAATTTGAGCCTTGTTTCTTTCAATAGCCCATTTACTCACCTTTATGAGCCTAAAAATATTTTATCCTTACCTTTCTTTTAAAAGAACTTAGTTATACACATTTGTTGAGAACTACTTAAAAGGAGTAAGGATGGAAGTATATATATATATATATACATATATTACTACCATAACCTAAGTACATTAAAAGAGATAAGTTGGGGGTTGTGGAAAGAGTAAAAAAAATGAAAAAAAGGAAGTAAATGGTCTTATGCCAAAATAGAAAAGAAAAGAAAAGTGGTGACTTATCGAAAGATATGCTCTTATAAAAAAAATGGTTGAAAGAGTTAAGTGTTGAAGTAAGGTTATCCAGTGCTTAAAAGAAGATTGTGTTTAAAACTAAGAGATTAAGTTCTTTTATTGGTTGAATCCTTCCCGTTCTTTCTTAACCTTTACCGTAGCCTAACGTTACAAGCTTATTAAAAACCTATTGATCCAATGTAGTGTGAATTTTTTACAATAGTGGAGAGTGATTTGAAAAATAAGCCTATGGAGCTTGATTTGTGATTGATGTCATGCAATTTATTATGTTTTTAAAGGCCAAGACTTGTATTCATGAATGTTATGCATAAAATCATCTGGGTGTTCAGATTAATGGATTGTGGTAAGATGGATGTTAAGAGTCGATAAAAATTTTAAGATTGATGTTTGGATTACTTTTGGACTTAGGTGATATTTAATGATTCTATGTGCTGTGTGTTATGTGCGATTTTTGAGACAAAAAGTGAATTGCTCCTAGTTTAACACTAACATTGCTTTACTTTGTTTTGATTCCTACCGTAGAATTCATCTTTTGTTTTCGCTTGAATTGCTAGGGACTAGCAATAAGCTAGTTGGGGGTTGTGATGAGAGTCATAAAATGCATCTTAACAGAACTTAATTGTTAGTATTTTAGGGTTAATCTAGGTTTTAATTGCACTTTTATACGTTAACAACTCTAAAGTGTCATTCTTGGATCATTGATCTATTTCAGTGCATTTTCAGGTGCTTTAAGTTCAAAAGGGGAGGAAAACTTATCGTTGCTTAAAGCATAAAGACTCGAGGCATACCGGAGTGAAGGCATGGTTGTGGAAGGACAAATGCAAAGAAATCAAGTCTTGAGTGTGTGTGCTGTGGCCTGAAAATATCCAATCCTCGGCCTCCATAACCGAGCCAAAAGAGCAAGAAATGAGCTTCAGTGTGCGCCATGGCCTGGAGCAGGCAGAGCCGCGGCCTCCAGAAAGTGAAGAAACCAAAGACCAGGCAGAACCGCGGCACAAGGAAGTGAGAGCCATGGCGCGCACATGATCCCCTTCTTCGAGTTATGACCTAATTAGGACTTTAATGATTGTTTAAACCCTAAAATACCCTTGGACCTTTTGTATTATAAATAGATCATTTAGGTTTTGAGAAGAGAGATCACGAAGGCTGGAAAACACAAGAAGACTGCTATATTCTTCTCCATCAAAGTGTTCAAGAATGAGCCCCATGGCTAACTAATCTCCAAGCAAGGCGAAGGGATGAATCCCTAGGTGTAGTTGTTCTTATTTTCCTTTATTGATTCAGTTGTAGTTGGGATTTATTGTTAAAACATTGTTATGATTTACTCTTTAATTTAATTAGAATATTTTCTCTTAATTCGGTGATTATATCTTTCTCCACGATATAAGTGTAGTCATGCTCTTCTTATGTCAAGATTGTTTGGATGTGATTGAGTCCAGTAGATTTATCTTTTAGGTTTGTCCATTACTGTGATATTGTCAGTAAGATATATTGTTGTTTCTTGATAAATCCATAGGATAGGTCATGTGTGTCTAAATCAAAAGTAAAGAGTAATTCATATCAGTTACATTAGGGTTTACATATGCTTTGATTGAATATTTGCTGATTGCCTGTTTGGGATGTGAAACTTGCAATCGAGATAAAGACAACTGAATCAAGATTGGAATAAGGCAACAAACCTAGGGTGGATTCCCGGAACCTTGTTGTTCCTTTATTATATTCTTCAATCTATTTACACAATTTTCTCACAATTACTTCATTATCAAAATTCATATTTTCTCACTTGATTGTTATCGTTCATGTTAAGGTTTGCACTTTTCCTTTGTAGATCACTTTTCCTCGTGGGATCGACACCTCAACTATACACAATAACCACGTATTAGTTTGAGCATAATCAAAATTCCATGACAGACTTTGGGTGTTAAATGCTTGTGGGCTTTTTAATAATTATACTAAGTATATGTATTTGTTTAGTGCGATTGGAAGAAAAACTCAAAGGCTAGAAAGTAAACCCGAAGTTAGATCTTGGCTCGACAAAGGTGAGTACACCTTACTATTAGTAAGTATGTTAAACTGTATAATAGAAATATAAGTATGAAAATATGATATGATTGTATAAATCATAAATAATAGAATTATAAGAAAAGAGGGTACATAAGATTTTAGTACGTAAATGATAAATAGAAATTTTATGAGAATTATATATGTATATATACGTTGAGATATGAGTTTAGAAATGATTTGATGTGGTTGTGTTTGAGGAATTGTGATATACTTAATTTGAGAATTCTTATTTGCATGTTCGTTGCCTGGTGAATGCATTGTCATGCTATATATATGGCTAACACGTTGTAAGAGAAGATCCATGTTGTTAAGGACCCGACCCAAAAAAGAGTAGGGAGGGATCCGATACACACACACACACACACATATGCTAAGAGATGAGAATCCCAGTAAGGGGTAGAGGAGAATTTAAATGATGAAAAGACCTCACCTAGTAAGAGGTGGGGGAGGATCCGACTTGTATTGTGAAGATTGACATACAGATACATGGGAGATGCCCCCATCGTTACACCACTTTCCCAATGATAAGGCGTTATAATGATACAAAACTATATATATAATTATACATCTAATTACTTTTTCTGTTAGTGCATTCTAATGATTGGCCCATGAGAGGCATACTTTATGATTGGGTCATGAGAGGCATATGATGTGTTAAGCCTGGCGAAGGGCATGAATGATGATTGTGATGATGAAATGGTATTTCATTAGAAGTTATTTATTCTTATTGACTTTATAATTAAGCACAATGTTGTAAGCTTTGTATGCTTTAAAGGCTTGTAAGGATCTCGGTAAGTCCTGGCTTAACTGTTATTTCTTCTTGTTAAGAAATAGAGATAGATTGTTGGAGGAAACTCAAAAAAACTTAAATTTTAGTATATTTGAAATTTGATGAATTATATGCTATAGTTATAATTAAAAATGAAATTTTATCCTCCAATACGATTATTGTTAGTAATGTGTTTCTCATTAGGCTTTTTAGCTCACTTCTTTATTTGTAAATATTTCAGATAGTACCAAAAGTTTTATAGTCAAGTCGAAGAGAGTCCTTCATAAAGCATTCATCTATGGCATCCTCATCTTCTGGGTTTTTTGTTAGGAGTCTATTCAAGAGTTTTGTAGTGGGAAGTTTTCCCTTTATGTATGATCCTAAGGTTTAAACTTTGACTCCTATGTGTTGTAAAGGTCGTTGTTTATGTAAATTATGATTGTTTGTCTTAAAAAAATTGTATGTTTGCATATAGATCGATGTGATCAAAGTTAAGAGGTGATGATACCTCCTCGGGTAGGACTCATCCAGGGATGAGCCATTATATATATATATATATATATATATATATATATATATATATATATATATATATATATATAAAGACTCAAATGACGAGGATGCCATATGCAACTCCCTTCAACTCTGACCATAAAATAACCGGTGCTACTTGAAATGTTAGTAAACATAAAAGGGTGAGCTAAAAAGCTTAGTGAAAAACACATTACTAGAAGTAATCATAATAGAAGAATTATCATTTTAATTATAAGCTTCAACATAGAAATTATTTAATTCCAAACTACGTGAGTTTCCTCTAATTGCTTTCTTATTTACTTGACAAAACTATCATTTAGATAAGAATTCACCAAATTTTCTTTTCTTAGTTTAATTTCGAATATACGATTGTTAACACATTACATGCAACATAAGGTTAATAAACATATGAATAGTTTCTATCTCAACACCTTTCTATTATCACAATCAACATCTACTCCCCAGATCAACCTCAACATATCACCTACTCCTCATGGGCCAATCACAACACATGCCCCTCATAGGCTAATCACAACACATACTCTTCATGGGCCAATCACAACACACGCCCTTCATGAGCCAATCACAACACACGCCCCTCATGGGTCCATGAAATGCAATGTAATAAAATGCACAATAATATCACTCCCCCTCATTGGGCTAATCTCATCATCACAGGGATGTCTCCACATCTACTGGCTTAATCTTGATTATGATTATCAAGAGCGCACTTCGCACGAAACCAAAATAAAAGAAAATCATGGCTTTTAGCCCTTTTTAAAATCATTTACCTTGAACCTAAAAAACAATTTAATTTTTATGAATATTATATTTTTAAAGGTGTTTTAATCATACTTTCAAAGTATATAAGCATTAAAATCAATTTGGGGAAAGTTTCTCATTCAAAAACTGAAGAGAAAATCATATTTTTGGAAAATCAACTTGACTTAGTCAACTGGGTACATGATCCAGTCAATTGGAATGCCTCTAGAAGATTTTTCCACTTTACCCAGTCGACTTGTATAGTACCAGTCAACTAGTACGCCCTAATACAACATAACTGGATAAAGCACCCAATCGAATGATAACTAGAGTTTTAGCAAAAATCCTCTACAAAAATCATCTTTTTCCCTAAAAAATCACTTTGAATCCTCAAGAAACTTTCAAATATTTTGAAACACAAGGTTTTCCTAAATTTTTAAGGTAAAACTCCACATACATAGCAAAAATCTTAAGTTAAAAGCTTTAATTTAATAAACCTAGCACAACACACAAACTTGAAACCAACTTAGGTTTTTCTCAAAAGTTTCTTCACAAATCTCATTTTGAAGAACTAAATCCTTAAATTAGTGAATCTACTCAACCATTAAAGTAAGGAAAGACAAGTATTTACCCAAAATCCTTGCTAATTTCTTCCATCTTCTTCATTTTCTTTCTCTTCATTTCCTTTTTCTCTCTTTTCTATCCTTTTCTCTCTTTTTCTCTTCTCTTTCTCGATTTCTCTAGAGCCTTCCAGAAAAGTATGGGTCTCCCTCCCCCTTTTATACTCCAACTCTAGCTTTATTACTCATTTACCCCTCTTCATTTTTATTTTCTCACTTTTCACCACACCTCTATTTCTTTCTTTAATTAATTACCCCAAGACACCTTTAAATTACTAGACCATAAATTAAATACTTGCTTCCTAGTCTTTGCCATTCCTAAGACAAAATAAATTAAGCTCAAAACTGGACAAGTACTTCAACAACGCATCAACGTAAAATCCTAAGATTTAAAGTATAAAAAAAATTAAAGAACCGGGTCCTACATTCCTAGTAGACCAAATGGGGTCCAAAATTAACATGGATCAAAGAGGTAAAAAATTCTCTGTAAAGAGTTAATATATATATATATATATATATATATATAATTAATAACAACTTCAAATAAAACATCTAACTTAGAAGACATGAATTAAAAATCTTAGGGAACTAAACTAAAGGAAAGAACATTAAAACTACCATTAACTCAGTATTACATTTATCAATGGGAGATTACATTATAACTAGTAACTAACTAAGAAAAGAAAAAAAACATACAATTAGTGAAGAGAAAATAAATGCTAAGAAATTAGTGAATACCTAAAACTAAGATGGATTTTATTAAGTGAGCTAAATTAATCTAGTCCATTTTTAAGGTGGTCTGAACATATAAATAACACTAACAATTTATTTTTTAAGAAGAAGAAGCTTAACCAACCTTCTTTGGCTAAGAAAAATTTTCATATGTAGGGATAATCCTTGAAGATCCGCAGGCTCTAGTGGATTTGATGAAGTAGGAAGATTAACTTTGATGAAGGATTAGATGACCAAAAAATTAGGGTGGTTTAAAATGGAAGGAAGAACTCTCTCTTGTTCATCTTTGTTCCTATCTTGTGTTTCTCTCTTTTCTTACTTATTTTTGTGCTCTCCTTTGATTACTTTTATTTTCTCTCTTTCGATTATTCAAGAGCCTAATGTTTGTCTAAAAAAGTTTCTCCTCTTCTTCTTATTTTTTCACCTCACAAAATCTACTTCTATGTTATTTTGCTATCGTTGTTTCATAGGAATTGCCTTTTTTTGTTGAAATGAGGGGTATTTATAGGAGGAGTGAGAGCTGTCCAAGTTGGTTTAAAAAATAACAAAAATAAAGGGAAGAAAGATATATGGCTAACCACTAGGAGGGAGGAGGAAAGGTACAAATTTTGAGGTTGAAAAGTGACTTTTGATTCATGAAAAAGTGTGTAAGCTTGAAATGGTGTGGGGGCTTTAGTAATATAAAAAGAAATGAGGAAGACTTTCGCCTTTAGGTGACCAGCCATGGGGAAGCGAAATGACTAGTTTTTGAGGTGTGGGAGGTGGTTTTTGATGCATAGGAAAGAGAGGGAAACCTTAGGAAGGAAGGGTGGAGTTAGCAAAGCAAAAAGTGAGGAAGAATACTTCCTCTTTTTGTGGTCACTTGACGAATTTTGAGTTGGGAACATGTGGTCTTAAAGTGGTATTATCTTGGTATAAAATAAAAGGAGATAGGAGAAGAAATCCTTCATACATGGTTGACCTTAGGGGAAGGATAAGTGATGCTTTTTGTGTTTAAAAAGAGAATTATAACACAAAGAAAGTGTGCAAGCTTGAAATGGTATGGTGCAATGAACAAGGTGGAATGAGAGGAAGAAGACTTCATTTCTTAATGCTGCTCACATGCAAGAGTTATGGAATAAATTTTGAGGTAGGAAAGTGAAATGTGTTTTGGCATAAAATGAAAAGGAAAATGAAGAGGAATTCCTTCTTATATGGCCGACCATCACAAGGGTGAGAGGTGCAGAGTTTTGTGACTTAACATATGACTTTGATGTATAGAAAGGTGTGAGAGCTAAAAAAGGAATGTGAAATAATCAAAACAAAAGTCAGGAAGAAGACT
The DNA here is from genome assembly GCA_023935145.1 of Bretschneidera sinensis. Taxonomy (NCBI): domain Eukaryota; kingdom Viridiplantae; phylum Streptophyta; class Magnoliopsida; order Brassicales; family Akaniaceae; genus Bretschneidera; species Bretschneidera sinensis. Next base: position 111,143,518 of record CM043698.1, read on the forward strand.
TCTCATTTTTACATCACATGATCAGCTATAGAGGGAGAAATGTATAGATTTTTAGGTGAAATGTGGGATTTAATGAATTTGAAAGTGTGGAAGCTAAAAAGGAAAAGTTCAAGTGTCAAAGCAAAATGAGAGGAAAAGTGTTTCTTCATTTTAGCACACAATGACTGGCCATATTAGGAGGAAAATAGTGCATATTTTTCTAAGCAAAACATAAGACTTGCTGCATGGGAAAACATGGAAACCAAAAGGGGAAACAGGAAAATAATAAGGCAACAAAAAGGGAAACAATTCCTCTTCTATTCTTCAAAATGGGTGATCACAAAGGGGGAAGATAATTGTGGATTTTAAAGTTGGATATGTTATTTTGGTGCATGAAAAAGTGTGGGAACTAAAAGAGGAAATGGGGAATTAACTAGGCAAAAGAGAGGAAAAATATTGCTTCAAAATGAAACATAATGGCCAACCATGTTAGAGGATTTAGAGAGAAATTTTTTACGTGCAAAATAGAGAAGTTATATTCAAAATTAGAACCAAACAAGAACTACTAAGTGAAGGGTGGAATTGAAGATTTACTCACAAAAATTTGAGGTCTTCTTGGGCTTGCTAAAATCGATAGGTTTAGTGGGTTTTGGGTTGGACCAAAATTAGATTTAAGACTTTGGGCTTGAGTTTGGTGGAATTAAATATGACCTAATTTATTTAAGCTTAAGTCAGATTTAATGGATTAGGATAAAATGGTTTGCAATTGATCCTAATGCAAAATAAAATTTAAACCTCATATATTATCAAGTTCGAGCTCACATTAGGATTAAAGGTTAGTCATCGGAATCCGGGCATTGCCCGTTCAAAAATTTGAAACGAAATTGGGTGTCTACAGGCCTGCCTGAGATAGGTTGTTACATTTTTGGTGTTAGAGCTTTAGGTTTAAGATTATTTTGACTGCATTGGCATCAGCTTGATGTATTAATTGTTTCGTAAGGAGTCAATTATTTAGGGTTTGAAGATGCTGTTTAGGAGTCATAGTTAGCTTGAAGTTGTGTTTAAAGGTGAATAAGTCCTTGTTGTTCTTGGTTGTTTGATATGCTTCTAAGTTTTTGTGGCAAGAACTTAAATAGGAATCATAGAGATGGGTAACTTAAGATTTTCTTAATAGTAGACTGTTTTATTTACACATGAATCTTTTACCTCTTCCTCTTATTTAAATTTAAGTTATATACAATAATTTTGAGTTTTGTAAATTGAGAAGTCTTTGATGTACATGAAGGGAGTGATGTAATTCTTTTTTTTGTGAGTGAATTTTGATCTAACATATGTTAAGATATTAAGGATGTTAAGTATTAGATGATATATTAAAGGATTTAAATATAAATTAGAACTTAGAATGGTTAGTTAAGTTTGATTGAGAAAAAATTTAACTAGAAGTTCAATGTGTTTCTGCATCAACACTTTAACTGATTTAACAAAAAAAATTTTAAAAGGTGATAAGTAATTTGGTGAATAATGGTTAGGTTATGATCAACCCATGTGAACTGAATAGTGTATGAAAATAAGGATATATGTTTCATACGTACATATGGAAGAATTTATTTTATGGATGAATAAGTGATTCTTGGTGGTATAAGGCCATTAACAAATTATGTGATTGAACTGGTAAATTCATGGAATTTGAGTAATTTCTATATTACTATTTGGGAATTAAGAATTTGTTAATTTGATAAGTAAGGGATTAATAATTAAGTAGAGGAGAAAAAATTATATGGTTTTTATTGATATTAAGTTCCTTAAGTATAATTCGGTTTGATAATATAGAATATAGATATTTGATTTGTGTAAACAATGTAAATTCTTGGTTCAAGAAAGATGGGTGAGTTTGATCAAATGTGTAGATATATAATTAGGCGAATGGATGGGAGGGCTTTGTAAATTATATGCATGTTATTTTTGGCTATTGGAAAATATGGGGATGTTCGAAAAACAATTATGCTTGAAATTTTGTAGAATTGCTCTTGATATTTTACTAGGATTCTTGTTCTTAAAATATGAAATATAATTTTTTGTTTAAATGGTGAAGGATATACATGCTGGTAAAGCTTTAATGGACTAATAAGTGTGGAAGGGGATAGAAGAAAAATTTTGGGATAAATAGTTGATTAAGTGAAGAAGGCATTGTTAAGAGTTATTAAGGTAAAAAAGGAGAAAAATTTGAATAAATGGATTAATTACATTAAACTAATGAAGAGAGAATTGTTCGTGATAATCAGATTTGTAAGAAGGATGATACGAAGATGTATGAATTTTCTTCTATAGTTAAAATTTTGTTGGTGTAAATAGTGTAACATATATAGTTTGAATGGAGTGTGGGATCTTAGTAAGGAATCGAGTATAAAATTCTAATTGGAAATACTTTTGAGGATGAAATTAGCATGGGGAATTTATTAGAGGAATGGTGTCTTGGAGTCTAACTAAAAGTCAAGTGTGATTTGGAGGTTAATGAAAGGAAGAAGGTGAAATTCTTTTAGAATATGGAAATTTAATTCAAGAATAAGAGGTGAATGAGTAGACGACTAGTGCTTGTTTGTTTGACTTAAAGTTTTATTCTACTCAGAGAATAATCTAGAAAGTATCTACTTAGAGCTATTAAAAAATAGTCAATGGTGATTAGATATGATGCGAAGAGTGTGAAATCTAAATGTTGATTGGGTGACTCGATCTTGAAGTGACTGAGACAAAGGGAAAGAATGACAACTAGTGGAGACATGAAATGCGTTCTAAATTAAAGTGGTTATGAATTTGAACAGAGAATAATAATGGGCTATGGTATGGAAGTTCAAAAGCCTAGTGAGATACCAAAGTGCTAGAACGATTGTTGTGATGAGAGATATGTATTAGATACAAGACTAGGAGTTTGATTAGGTGAAGACCAATGATATGACTTATTAGTATAGAGTTTAGATCAAGCTAGCTAGATTATGATTCTTATCATTTACTGGTGACAAGCTTTGGCAAATACTAGTCATCAAAATTAATAAAATTGATGAGAGGAAAGTAATTTGCTTGAGGATTTGATGCAAATTTTGGATTATATTAGAGAGAAATAGAAATAAAGGAAAACAATAAGTAAAAGGGAGTATTTGAGAAAATAAAAATTTATTAAAAATCGTGAGTTCTTTAATCGGGCTTGAAACATTAGAAATGGTAAAATTTCATGTGAAGTAAAGGAAATTTCAGTTAGTAAGATTATGTTTAATGGGTGAGTCAATTCAATCTTGAGACTTCAGAAAGTGGAGATTCAGAAATTTGTGATTTATTGAGAAACAATTGGGAGTCTATTAACTATGGTGAATGTAATATTGCATAGCGGACTTTATATAGGAGATTATGGATATATATTGAAGATAGGAATTCCATCAATGATTATGAACTTATAAATCAAATTAGGTGGTAGTAATGGATAAAAGAAGAGGAATCTTGACTTGAGAATTTAGTGTTAAAAATTTAGATTGTCAAATAAGGTTATTTAGACAGATCAACGTAAATAAGTTTGATGGTTTTTAAAGAGTTATATGTAAATTTAGTAATTTTATCTATTTGGAGAAAAGTATCAAAACATGATCAATTTAGAAGCTATATTTATGAAATTGTATAGATCATAAACTCCCTTTGACTAAATATTGAACTTGATACTACTGAATTATGGTTAAAGATGAGTAAATCTAATAAGGATTGTTGGGTTCCGAGTAATGCATGTTGGTATATATAGTGTTGGTAAAGGAAGGGGTAGAAGTTAGATTTTAGGAGTCTTTATAGATAATTGGTTTCTCAATGAATAAGGTTATGTAAGTTAAATTTTAAATGACAAATATGTAATTTTGGCAATGGTAGTAATGTGATAAGTTGAAAGAAGAATGACATATCAATAATCTTGCAAGTTATCTGTGAAAATGGAAGTTTTGAGGTACCGTTAAGACCGAAAGATTAATTCGAGTGTTACAAATATTATTAAAAGATAGAACTGGATAAAGATTTAAAAGATAAAAGTGGATAAAGAAACCATTATGAAAAAAATTTGAACTTAATTAGGAAAAGTGGATTCAGCAATACATAGTTATTCTACAACTTTATATTTTTGTTGAACGAATGAACAATTGGGCTTGACAACGATGACATATTTATTATCAGTGCATATTGTTATTAAGATCAAAGGGTGGATTAATGTGGTATAGGATAGTGGATACAATAGCAAGACCAATGTTGGTGTACCATGAATTAGATATGAGAGTTTTATGAAATTGTGCCTTATTAATGCTTATGAGATGATGGTCTGCTATCCCATGATAGAATTACATAAATCTTATCTGTAAGAAGTTAATGAGAGATCAAAAAGAGTAATTGGAAAATGTGTTAAGTACGTATCGTTTAGGGAGTTAGTTTAGTGGCTTGGTGCATTGAATTGAGGAGAATCAACTAAAAGAAAAATTGCTTGCTAACAGAGAGTTCTAGTGACTAGAGTCTAGAGATCCGATATGTTGTTACTTATTTACTTAATTATTTATCTGTTTTTTAAATTTAGTGAACATTTTTGTATTAGATCTTTAACTAATTCGAATGAGATTGGCTGAAATAATGTATTAGGCCGTTTTCATATTAGTAGTTGGATAACATGATAACCAGTTTAAAGTGATTTTGACCAAAAAAAAAAAAAATCATCGAATAGTCTACGTAAATTATATAATCAAATACTTGAGGTTTGAAGGGATCGGCTACTATTATGGTGACTGTCTTAAAAGATGCAATACAATTCCAATTTAAAGAAGAGCATTATCCTTGATAAGTTGGTTTTCATACATATCCCTTTGAAACTTGTGGTAAATTTCACAGTCGAAATTTTTTTAAAGGGTAGAATGAAATACTTGAATTCCTTAATTAAATGCATATATATATATTACGATCAAATTAAAATTTTGTGTAATAAGTTTTATGTTTTAAATATTTTATTTTGAGAGACTATAAATTCAAAGAATATATGTATATTAACATAAATACAAATGTTAAATATAAGTGGTGATAGATATAAGATGGAATATTCTTTGAATGCTCTAGAAAAAAGAAAATGGTTTGATCTTGTGGGATCATGTTTACTAAAGTATAAACAAAATTTTGGACTTTGATCAAACCCAAAAAAAAGCGAATAACTATGCATATGGGAGACGACTAGTATTTTATAACATTTTAGCTAAAAAGGACAAAAACATCAATACTTAACTATGACATCTTCTCTCGTTATAAAATAAAATAATTATTAAATTAATTTGCTTTTAGGTCTAGAAAATAAAACAAATAGAAAAAGTAAAATGGCTAAACATGTAATGTCGGTACTTTATGAAGTTCCATGAAAACACAATAAAATTGTAAAGATATGGTTAAAAATACTAAAATAAAAAGTATTGTAAAGAAAGAAAACCACCATACTAGAAAGTACTTTGCGGGTGGTAGACAAGCCTAAAAATAACGCATGAAGTACTCTAACCAAAAAATAATTGTTGGTATTTGTCTAAGGTTCAAACATGTCCAAGTATGGTTCAAAGATGGTTAAAGTCTAAACCAAAGGTGGATGATCAAAGTTCAGCAAGTTAGAAGGCTGCACACATGTGTGTGCTTCATTTTGGAGCAAGGGAAGGCCATGCGCACTAGTTTGCGCACTTTTGCATACAAGCAGAAGAGTGTTATGTGAAGGGGACAGCAACTCAAAGTTGCAGCGCTGGAACCTGGCAGGAATAGCACAAGGGACAGAAACTCAAAGCTGCAGCGCTGGGAAGTCGACGCTGCAACACTGGCCGGCACACATGGACAACATGCTTTAGCCTTCTCTTAGGTGCGTGAATGCAAGGTTAAAATGCCCAACACCACTTAGGATTGATGGAGGGCCATGGTTAAGTGGTCATCAAGATCTAAGGGTGGAGAATGACACACAAGATTGGACAAGAAGTTGGTGCACTATATAAAGGGTCACCTAGGTTCAATCTCAAAAAAAGAAGACACAAGAATGTGATGATGTAACTTGTGAGACATGTGTGTGAATGAGAGAATTGTGTGAGAGTGCAAAGACAAAGACATACAAGAGGGACTCATTGTAGAGAGGCTGGTTGTAAAGAAGAGAGGGTAGTATAGAATTGATAGAAAGCTTTGTAATAAGTCTATCACTTTCTCTTCTTGGTTTCTTCAAGAATTTGAGGTTTCTTGAAGGGGGTTGGTGAACTTGTAAGAACCATTTGATTTAGTACAGAGAGTTTGGAGGAACTCACAGGGATATAGGAACATTGCCGAACCTCGATAACAAATTGCATGTCTTCTCTCTTTCTTTGATTTTCTGTTCTTATGTTCGATTGCTGAAATTCTTTCTACAAGTCATTCTAGACTTGGGTGTTTGGAAGATCACCACCTGGGCATCTTGTCAAGGTGATTTCCAACAGTGGTATCAGAGCTGCACAGCTGGTTATTGGAGCAAGAAGTAGAAGGTGACGGAGCCAAGACTCTAAGAATCAAAGAGCAACTTCTTGGGTGATTCAAGAACGGTGTAAAGATCAAGATTCGGTCGTGTTCTTGAAGGTTGATTAATGGTGTTAAGATCCATCTTCAATCTATGTTCTTGAGGTTGAAGAAAGTATTTGTGGGTAGTGCATAAATAAGGGATCTTGTCCGTAAAAGATGGCTTCAAATTTCGGTATTGAGAAGTTTGATGGAAAGGGAGATTTTTCCCTGTGGAAGCGGAAGATCAAGGCGGTTCTAATGCAATAGAAAGTGGACTTGGCTCTTGGAGAAGATGATGCTTTTCCAACAAGTGTCACGGAGGACCAGCAGATTGAGATGAAGAAGATGGCTTACAGCACCATTTTCTTGCATATGTCGGATAATGTCATAAGGGAGTGCAGAGACTCGGAAGATCCAGCTACAATATGGAAGAAACTAGATGAGTTATTTCTTGCCAAGACTCTCCTGGATAAGAGGTATCTTCGTAAATGAATCTTTGATTTTAAATTTGATCCTAAAAAAGAGTTGTAAGATAATCTTGATGCCAAGATAAGGAGTGCATCAAGTGGTAAAGGGCTGTTCTTTAAAAGAAGGCCAGCAACTCGGTATGGCAGCAACCATGGCTACTACCAGGATAGAGGTAGAGGAGAGAGCCATGGGAGAGTGCACAGCAGCATGCATGGCTACTACCGGGACAAAGGTAAAGGAGAAATTCATGGGAGAATGCATTCCAAACTGAGATTTAGAGAGAAGAGTTGCTATTACTGCCATAAGAAGGGTCATGTCAAGAAAGATTGCAAGAAGATGACAAGGGATAGAGGAGGAAGCCATACCAAGAATGGAGAGGCTTCGGTTGCCAAAACAAAATAGCAAGTTGATGATGTTCTTGTTGTGTGCTCGGGTGTGAGAAAGGGGCAAGAAGGCAGCGGGAAATGGATCTTGGATTTCGGGTGCACTCATCACATGTGCCCTCACCGGAGTTGGTTCAAGAATTTCAAGGAAACCAATGATGAAAGGGTTTTCTTGGGGAATGATATTTCTTACCAAGTGAGCTGCATAGGAGACATCCAGGTGAGGATGTTTGATGGAATGACAAAGCTACTGGAAAATGTGAGGTATCTCCCGGATTTGAGGAGGAATTTGATCTTATTAGGGCAGCTGAATTCCATGGGATACACATGCAAGATAGAGGGAGGAAAGATCAAGGTAGCCAAGGGATCTTTGGTAGTGATCAAGGCAGCAAGAAACGATGGACTCTATGAGATGATCAGAGAGATAAAAATCAATGATCAAGCAGCAAGCTTGATGGTTGCGATGGATAGGGCAACCCTTTGTTACACTCGCTTGGGACATATGAGCGAAGAGAGCCTGCAAGTTCTCAGCAAGGATGGCCTACTTGGTGGAGACAAAGTAGAGGAACTTGATTTCTGCGAGTGTTGTGTTCTTGAGAAGCAACACTGGGTCAGCTTCAACACTGGAGTGCACAAGTCTAAGGGGATTCTTGACTACATTCATTCAGACCTTTGGGGACCAGCAAGGACATGATAAGAGTCATAAAATGCCTATTATCAGTACTTAATTGTTAGCATTTTAGAGTTGATCTAGGTTTTAATTGCACTTTTATATGTTAACAACTCTAAAGTATCATTCTTGGATCATTGATCTACTTCGGTGCATTTTCAGGTACTTTAAGCTCAAAAGAGGAGGAAAAGTTATCATTGCTTGAAGCACAATGACTCAAGGCATACTAGAGTGAAGGAATACTTCCGGAAGGACAAGATAGAGGGCTTAAAAGAGCAATAGCTGCTGCCCGCATTGGAAAAGAGTTTCACTAAATTGCGAGAATTGCCCGTACAGATCAATCATCTTTGAAAATTAAACTGTATTGATACAAGAAGAACCAGGAGATGAACCATATATGTTTAGAAAGATCCGGAAGTCTATTTTCTGGAGAATTTTACGGTTCATCAAAAGGATTTTTCTAGAGAAAGTTATGGCAGTTTTAGTAGTCAAAGGTCAGGCTGTGCGGGCTGTGCGGGATTTCAGCGTGATTTTGGGCTTAAATCCCACATCCCACATCGGTTGGAAAACATATTTCTATATCTCACATCCCACATTGGATGGAAAATACATTGCACTCTTGGTATTTGCCTATATAAGACCCACTCTACTTTAGCTTTGGAGATCAATCGGGGATGAATCCAGAGGGTCTTTAGGAGCAATCCAGAGGGCCTTTAGGAGGAACTCGAAGTTTAAAGTTTGAAGGTCGGGAGAGATGATCGTCGGGAGGCTGGAGGCAACTCGAGGACGCATGAGCCCCATGACCGGCTAGTCTCCAAGCAAGGCGAAGGGATGAATCCCTATGTGTAGTTGTTCTTATTTTTCCTTTATTTGATTCGGTTGTAGTTGGAATTATTTTCATTAAATTTTGTTATGTTTTATTCTTTAATTTAATTAGTAGATTTATTATAACTCATGTGGTTGCATGCTTCTTTTCCATATAAGTTCAGTCAAGCTTTTCTTATGTGTACTTGTTTGGGTGTGATTGAGTCCGGTAGATCTCTTTTATAGATTTGTCCATTGCTACGGTATATATCGTCATCTCTTAATAATTTATAAGTTAGGTCATGTGTGCTTGAAAGTAAAGAAGATTTCATAACAATTACATTAGGAATTATAAATCCGCTTTAATTAAATATTTTTCGATTGCCTGTTTGGGATGTGAAACTTACAATTGAGATAAAAACAACTGAATCAAGTTAGGATTAGAGCAACGAACCTAGGGAGTATTTCCGGAACCTTGTCGTTTCTTATTTATATTATTCAATCTATTTACACAATTTGCTCACAACTCGGATTCTCTTATTTAATCTTTTATCGTTTGAGTTAAAGTTTGCACCTTATTTGTAATTAACTTGTTTCCCTGTGGAATCGACACCCCAAAGCTGTACTACAACAATCGCGTTATACTTTGGCCGTAACTAGGACACCAACACAGGGAGGTAACATTTACTTTCTGTCTTTAATTGATGATTATTCAAGAAGAGTGTGGGTTTATTTGCTTAGAAATAAATCAGATGCCTTGAATAAGTTAGTGGTGTGGAAAGGGCTGGTTGAGACTCAAATAGGTAAAGTAGTTAAGGGGATAAGAACTGATAATGGCTTAGAAATTTTTAACCAAGAAATTGATCAATTCTGTAGGTTAAATGGCATTCTAAGACATAGGACGGTTGTGGAAACCCTTCAGTAAAGTGGAGTTGCTGAGTGGATAAATAAGACCCTTATGGAAAAGGTTAGGTGCATGTTAAATGGATCCGAATTACCCAAATGTTTTTAGGGGGAAGCTGTGTCTACTGCTGCTTATTTAGCGAATAGATCACCCTCTAGGATTGTGTACCAAAAGACTCCCGAAGAGATGTGGAGTGGAAAACCTCTTGAGTTGGACAACCTTAGGACTTTTGGGTGTGCTGTGTATGCACAACAAAAGGATGATAGACTTAGCCCAGGATCTAGAAAGTGTGTGTTTCTAGGATATGGGGAAGGGGCTAAGGGGTATAGGTTGTGGTCCTTAGAGAAAGAAGGATTGAAACTCATAATAAGTAGGGATGTTAATTTTAATGAATTGTTATTTCCCTACTTGGAGAAACTAACCCTGCAGGGGCTATTGAGCAAACCAGTTTGGTTCTTGTGGAGCATTGCATCAAGGAGAACTTGATTCAGGTAGAGCAAAGGAGGCAAGATGGTTCAGACCAGGTAGAGCCCTTTGATGAAGGCCATTCTCAGGGCACTCAAGAGGAGGCTAAACTAGAAGAGGTTGATGCAGCAAGTCGGAAGGACTATCAGCTCACAAGAGACCGGGAAGGAAGGCTGGTCGGACCACCTTCAAGATATGGGCTTGCGGATGTTGTGGATGCAGCAGCTCCTTGGATAGAAGGAGAGATGAGTGAACAAGAGACTTACATGGATGCCATGGAGTGTAAGGATTCATCAAAGTGGAAGCTAGCTATGGTGTAAGAAATGGATTCTTTGAAGAAGAACAACTTCTTGGAATTGGTGAAAATTCCAGGAATGCAGAAAGTTGTGGAATGTAAGTGAACTTACAAGATCAAAGAAGGGTACCCTCCAGGAGATGAAGTCCGGAACAAGGCTAGGCTAGTGGTGAATAGGTTCACAAGAAGAGAAGACATAGGTTTCACAGAAACTTTCTCACTTGGACACAAGGTGGAGAAGATGGTGAGTATCCTCATCTATGTTGATGATGTACTGTTGGTTCGGAATAGTGAGAAGAAGATGGAAAGGTTTACATCTCAACTTAGTGAGGAGTTCGAGAGGAAGGATCTTAGCCTTACACAAAAGATCATTGGGAAGTGTATAATCCAAGAAAAAAAGAAAAACCGGTTGAGGGTTTCTTGGCAATGGGTGTTCTCAGCAAATTTGTGAGTAGTCCCAGAAAGAAGCATTGGCTTGGGATGAAGTGGATGCTGAGGTATTTGAAGGCTCAATGACAGCCAATTGTAGCACTCGTAATAACCGGGGCAGAATACATAGCGGCTATGGAAGCCATAAAGGAGGCTATAGGGTGCAAAGGGTTGTTGGACGAGTGGGAGGTCCTAAAAGAGCAGGTTATGGTGTCTTCAGATAGCCAAAGCGTGGGGCACTTATGGAGGAATCTGGTGTTCCATGAGGGGACGAAGCATATGGATGTTCGGTATCATTACATTTCGAAAAGTGTTACGAAAGGATGCATTCATGTTGACAAGAAGACCACAGAGGAAAGTCCTGCAGATTTAGGCACCAAGGTTCTACCTCTAAGAAGGTCCAATCATTACCTTGAACTTCTTAGGATTGGGGTCGGTTGATTGATGACTCAAGATGAGTTTGGATCCTGAAGGTCTCTGCACAATGGTTCAGGTTTTTTAAATGCTTAGACAAAGGTAGAGATTATTGGTATTTGTCTAAGGTTCAAACATATCTAAGTATGGTTCAAAGATGGTTAAAGTCTAAACCAAAGGTGGAAGATCAAGGTTCAGCAAGTTAGAAGGCTGCACACATGTGTGCGCTTCATTTTGGAGTAAGGGAAGGCCATGTGCACTAGTGTGCGCACTTTTGCATACAAGCAGAAGAGTGTTGTGTGAAGGGGATAGCAACTCAAAGCTGCAGCGCTGCGCTGCACCGCTGGAACCTGGCAGGAATAGCATAAGGGATAGAAACTCAAAGCTGCAGCGCTAGGAAGTCGACGCTGCAGTACTGGCCAGCACACATGGACAAAATGCTTTAGCCTTCTCTTAGGTGCGTGAATGCAAGGTTAAAACACACAGCACCACTTAGGATTGATGGAGGGCCATGGTTAAGTGGTCATCAAGATCTAAGGGTGGAGAATGACACACAAGATTGGACAAGAAGTTGGTGCACTATATAAAGGGTCACCTAGGTTCAATCTCAAAAAAAGAAGACACAAGAATGTGATGATGTAACTTGTGAGACATGTGTGTGAATTAGAGAATTGTGTGAGAATGCAAAGACACAGACATACAAGAGGGACTCATTGTAGAGAGGCTGGTTATAAAGAAGAGAGGGTAGTATAGAATTGATAGAAAGCTTTGTAATAGGTCTATCACTTTCTAGTTCTCTTCTTGGTTTCTTCAAGAACTTGAGGTTTCTTGAAGGGGGTTACTGAACTTGTAAGAAACATTTGATTTAGTGCAGAAGTTTGGAGGAACTCACGGGGATGTAGGCACATTGCCGAACCTCGATAACAAATTACTTGTCTTCTCTCTTTCTTTGATTTTCTATTCTTATGTTCGATTGCTGAAATTCTTTCTACAAGTCATTCTAGACTTGGGTGTTTGGCAGATCACCACCTGGGCATCTTGTCAGGGTGATTTCTAACAATAATTCTAGCCTTTGTAAAGCAGACAAGTGCTCCTATAGTTAACCACTTTAGTCTATTAACCTTAGCAATTCATAACCCATTTATGACGTGTCCACTCTTCATCTCAGTCTTAATAAAATTATCCAGCCACTTGTTAGTCCATCAAAGTCTATTACAACTATAACTAGTCCAATTTTTCGATCTATTTCTTATCAAAATCCAACAATAGCAATAAAAAAAAATGAGAGATATTTTTGGTGGCCTTCTCTAGAACATACAGTAAGAAGAGAAGAGGGAATGGGTCTTGACTTAGTTTTCTATGAAGAAAATTTGAGAGAAAAAGAGAGAAAGAAAAGTGGGAGAAAATGAGAGAGAGGAAGAGAGATTATGAATGCAGGACTCGAATCAGGGTATTCTTATACTCCAAATCTATTTATTTTGATGGTTTTCATGATTTCTTGCATTTTATTTTTCATATGGAGTAGATTAGTTAGTTGGATTTTTGTTTTGGATTTAAGTTGATGAAGTTTGAGTTAATCGAAGTTAGAGCTGAGATTTTTGTAATTTCTTAAACTACCTTAATATCTATGATGAAATAGTGTGATTTATGTTATGGGTAAGGTAAAATATGTAATCTTAAAAGTGGAGAAGTGTGGATCTAGCTAGGGTTGTGTGGGTTTTATGGGATTTTAAAAGGAAATAACATAAATTCATGACAGACAATAGACTGTGGGACTTGAGCAATCGACTGTTTCTTAAAAAGTTGAATTAGAAAGGCTCAGATCGAGAGAACAATAGACTGTGGTTTACCTAAAGTCAAATGCGAAATGTCTCTTACTTTTTCATAGTCAACTATCGTTCTAACATAGTTGACTGTAGATACTCAATTTGCTAAATTTACTTAAAAATTGGAAATATATTTGAACATTTATGGAGACGATATTTTAGATCATTTTAATGCGTGTAGTAACAACCCATTCCAAGTGGACCCTACTCGGAATGACTCCATTACCTTTCAGCAATGAGCACCATAACTTATGATGTAACCAACAAAACATTCAAATCAAACATCATTCCTTTACAATAAATCTGAATATATGCAACATACATCTTTACATATATGAAACTATTCAATTTCAACGAACCGGTTCTTAACAAAAAGAATAAATCAATAAAAAGGGAAACTAAATACTAAACTAAGACAAAATTTAAACTCCCGAACAGACTCAAGAGGTAAGGATGCTGTAGACAAGGACTTTACTAAGGTCTCCTTCTAACTTTGACCACATGCTTTCCAATGATTTTTCCTGAAAGGTTACTAAAAATAAAAGAGTGAGCTAAAAAGCTAAGTCGGAAACACTTTACGAAAGGTAATCATATTGGAGGAATTTATCATTTTAATTACATCTATAACATATAAATTACTTAATTACTAGGTACGTGTAATATAATTCTTGAGTTTCCTCCAATTATTTCTCTCAATTTCTTAACAAGAAGGAATACCATTAGTACAAGAATTCATCAATTTGTTTTTCTTAATATGACTCCAAACATACAATTTTTAACACAATTACAAACATCATAAAGCCAACAAAAGTGTAACAACTCATTCCGAGTGGGCTCTACTCGGAATGACTCTATTACTTTTAAGCATTGAGCACCATGACTTATGATGCAGCCAACAAAACATTTAAATCAAAAAACGTTCCTTTACAATAAATCTGAATCTATGCAACATACATCTTTACACATATGAAACTATTCAATTTCAACGAACTAGTTCTTAAAGTTTTAAAAAAAAGAAGAAATCAATAAAAAGGAAACTATCTTGATTGCTTCTAACTTGTAAACTTTTACAAACTCTAAACTAAGACAAAATTTAAACTCCCGAAGACACACAAGAGGTGAGGATACTATAGACAAGGACCTTACTAAGGTCTTCTTTTAACTTCGACCACACGCCTTCCAATGATTTTTCTTGAAAGGTTAATAAAAATAAAAGACTCAGCTGAAAAGCTCTTTGAGAAACACTCTAAGAGAAGTAATCATATTGGAGGAATTTAGAATTTTAATTAAAAATATAGCATACAAATTACTTAATTACTAAGTACGTGTAATATAATTCTTGAGTTTCCTCCAATTATTTCTTTTAATTTCTTAACAAGAAGGAATATTAGTATAAGAATTCATCAATTTTTCTTAATTTGACTCCAAAAATACAATTTTTAACACATTTGCAAACATCATAAAGCCAATAAAAATATAAGTAGTTTCCATCTCAACACTTTTCTATTTCAACACATAACATTCATGCCCTTCTCTAGGCCAAGCATACCACACGCCTCTCAATGAAAATCACGATTCTTACCCCTCATGGGTCAATTCCATCATAACATCCATTAGAAATGATATGAAATGCAAATGTGAATTTAATGAGATGCATAATTGATGAGAGTCATAAAATGCACCTTAACAGTACTTAATTGTTAGCATTTTAGGGTTGATCTAGGTTTGAATTGCACTTTTATACCTTAACAACTCTAAAGTGTCATTCTTGGATCATTGATCAATTTCAATGCATTTTTAGGTACTTTAAGTTCAAAAGAGATGGAAAAGCTATCATTACTTTTAGCACAATGACTCGATGAACACTGGAGTGAAGGTTCACAAGCACTTGGAAATGAGTTTCATTAAATTGCCAGAATTTCCCGTACAGATCAATCATTTTTGTAAATTAAAACTGTATTGATGCAAGAAGAACCAGGAGATGAGCTATATATTCTTAGAAAGATCCGGAAGTCTATTTTTTTTTAGAATTTTACGGCTCATAAAAATGATTTTTCTAGAGAAAGTTATGGTAGTTTTAGTAAACGAAGGTCAAGTTGGAAGATGCCTAGTGCGCTCGAGCGCACCAGGTCTGCGATCGATTGCAAGTGCGCACTCACGATATCCCACGTCAATCAAAAATACCTTGCAGTGTTCCATAGTGTGCTCAATCACACTATGCTGTGATCGAGCGCATACGAGCAGTATCCCACATCGGAATGGAAACACATTGCACTCCGGGAATTCCCTTATAAAAACCCCACTTCACTTCATCTTTTGGGATCATCTGGGAGTGAATCCAGAGGGCCTTCAGGAGCAATCCAAAGGGCCTTTAGGAGGAAAATTAGGGGCTTGAGGCTGGGGAAAACAATATGAAGGCTGCCACACTCTCCCTCATGGCCAACTAATATCCAAATAAGGCAAAGGGATGAATCCCTAGGTGTAGTTGTTCTTATTTTATTTTCTTGATTTAGTTGTAGTGTGGATTTATTTTCATTAAACATTGTTATTATTTACTTTTTTTTTTATCTAATTAGAAGATTTCCCCTTAATTCGGTGATTGCATCTTTCTCCCCCATATAAGTCTAGTCATGCTCTTCTTATGTGATGTTGTTGAGGTGTGATTGAGTTCGGTAGATTTCTCTTCTAGATTTGTCCATTACTGCGATATTGTCATTTAGATATATTTTCATCTCTTGATAAATCTATAGGATGGGTCATGTGTGCTTAACTCGAAAGTAAAGAGTAATTCATATCAATTACATTAGGGTTTATACATGTGCTTTAATTGAATATTTGTCGATTGCCTATTTGGGATGTGAAACTTGCAATCGAGATAAAAACAATTGAGTCAAGTTAGGATTAGGGCAACGAACCTAGGGAGGACTCCCGAAACCTTGTTGTTTCTTTATTATATCTATCAATTTATTTACACAATTTTCACACAATACTTTACTCTCTCACTTGATCTTTATCGTTTGTGTTGAGGTTCACACATTCTCTTGTAGTTAACTTGTTTCCCTGTGGAATCGACACCCCAAAGCTATGCTACAACAACCGCATTACTCTTTGGGTGTAATCAAATTTTGGCGTCATTGTCGGGCAAACACACTTAAGTACAAAGAAGATTGTCAACTTTTGACAAGACGGTAGAAGAATTGTAGATAGTTTTTCTTTTCAGCAGCTGTAAAGGTGGTAACTTCGTTCCCTCTTTAGCTTGCTGCATTAATTTTATTTTATTTTATTCTTTCTTTTTATAGTACTTCTATTATTTTATGACCTTGCATGCTCAGATATAGAGATGCTTTGGGTAGATTTGCTTGTAGGCCTGTGCTAGAGTCAGAATCAAACTTTTTAAATCCTTTATTTGATAATCCACCTAGTCCTGAAGAAATGAGTGAACACGGAGATCAACCCCCTAGGACCCTTCAAGACTACCTCCACCCTACACGCACAGACACACCATCTTGCATCATGTTTCCTACTAATATTCCCCAACTAGATCTTAGAAAAGGGATGATACAGTTACTCCCTACATTTCATGGCATGGAAAATGAAAACCTATATGTGCACATTAGGGAGTTTGAGGAAGTAGTTGCGACTTTTCATAGTCAAGGTGCAACTGCTGACATTTTGAGACTTAAGTTCTTTCCTTTTGCTTTGAAGGATAGAGCTAAGAGTTGGCTATACTCACTGAGACCACGATCTATTAGGTTATGGACTGAGATGACTCGGGTCTTCTTTTTAAAATACTTTCCCCAACATAAGACAAATGCTTTAAAAAGGCAAATCTCCACCTTTGCACAAAAGGACAGTGAGACTTTGTATCAATCTTGGGAGAGTTTTAAGGAGTTGTTGAGTATGTGCCCTCACCATGGGTATGAGAATTGGTGTTTAGTGAGCTATTTTTATGAGGGACTTACATATAGAGAATGCCAATTTGTAGAGATGATGTGCAATGGTGAATTTTTACAAAAAGATCCCGATGAGGCCATAGAGTACCTCAATGAGCTTGCTGAAAAAGCTCACTCTTGGACTGGACCTAGTGCTATTGAAAGCACAAATAGGTCACGACCTATAGGGCACCCAAATGGTGGTGGAATTTACCATCTTAGGGAAGAGGATAACCTTAAGGCCAAGGTCGAGATGCTCACTAGGGAACTAGAGGTGTTAAAGACTAAAAGCTCAAAGCCAACAAAAGTAGCTAATCATGCAGCGTCTTTGAAACCACGTTTTGTGTGTGGTGGGGTAAAGCATCTCACCCAAGAGTGCCCCACATTTGCTGAGATGAGAGGGATGTATGAGGAACAATGTAATGCCTTAGGCATGTACAAGAAGCCTTTGGCACCCTTCTCTGATACTTATAATCCAGGATGGTGAAATCACCCCAATTTCAGCTGGAAGTCTGAAAACCAGCAGCTTGCACAAACCCTTGCACCATATCTTGAACCATATCATGCACCTGTATCTTCTAGGAGTTCTTTAGAAGACACTTTACATGCTTTTATTGAGGCACAGAGTAAGACTAATCAAAGGCTTGAATCTTTTATTACGCAGACTGTTGAAGAAAATAAAGAGATAAAGAGCCAAGTGTCCAAGTTATTGAGCTACTTGAGTGTGACTGAGCGAGGTAAGTTCCCTTCTCAAGCTCAGTCCACATCCCATGGTCAACACTTGGCTCAAATGAATTTAAAGGAGGTGAATGCCATTGAGATACTAAGTGGTAAGTTATTACACATCCCAACAACGAAAAAAATCAGAGAATGTAGACAAAAGCCACCAAGCATACATGATTGACTTATTCATGGAAAAGGTCCAGCACCTTAATCCATTGGAGTCCACCCTCACCCATGGCTTTACAAGAGCATATATCGAGCCAGAATTTGCGGATGTTACTGATGACATCCTTGAGGCCTCTTCAAAGCATACAAGCACTGAATTTGGTAGTGAAGCAGTGGTTGGTGCATTCAACCTATGTTTTTCTAGGAGGGAATAAGAGCGTCTAGCTGAAGATGTAAAACTTAGCTCTCATGGGAGGCAACTCACAACATATCCTTTTATTTTTACTGTTTTTCATATTTCTTTTTCTTGTTTATTATTATTATTTTGTTGTTTTCCAGTTTTACTTTTGTATTTCTTTTTCAGGGACAAATATTTCAATTGTTCGTGCACAATTTTCAGCTCCACGCACCTTTGGTTAAAAAGGGAGTTTCCTTAATTTTTGCTTTTACATTGAGGACAATGTTTATCTTAAGTTGGGGGGGGTGGAGGAAACACGTTTCTTATTGCATACCATTGAACTACTTGGTGTCATTTTCTCTTTTTGTTTGTTTTTAGCATGTTTGGTGTTAGCCTAAGAGTTTATTCACATGTCAATGATATGAGCTTAATTGAGATAGTATATAGCATTTAGAAGAAATTAAATCTTGCTTCAGTTTGAAAATAATTTAAATATCAATCTTCATTTGGTTTGAGACTCTAGTTTGCGGTAAGATTGTATGATTAGTCGAAAACATTTAGAGAAGTTTTATATGTGATTACTTTGTGAATACTTTTACAGACTCGACAAGCTCTAGAACTTATTTGATAATCACTTGAGGTGAATTCCTAGAATGCACATTACTTAGGACATGATATAGACCATTTTTGAACTGTTTGAGCCTTTCAAACCTACCATTGCTAAATTTATCACTAGTCACCTATTTGAGCTTTTTCTTGAAAAAGAATTTGAGCCTTGTTTCTTTCAATAGCCTATTCATTCACCTTCATGAGCCTAAAAATATTTTATCTTTACCTTTCTTTTAAAAGAACTTAGTTATACACATTTGTTGAGAAGCACTTAAAAGGAGTAAGGATGAAAAAATGAAAAAAAAAAATATCACTACCACAACCCAAGCACATTAATAGAGATAAGTTGAGGGTTGTGGAAAAGAAAAGAAAAGAAAAAAAAGGAAAAAGGAGGTGAATGGTCTTATGCCAAAATACAAAAGAAAAGAAAAAGAAAAGTAAATTATGGCAAAAAAAGAAGAAAAGAAAAGAAAAGTAGTGACTTATTGAGAGATATGCTCTTATAAAAAATGGTTGAAAGAGTTGGGTGTTGAAGCATGGTTATCAAGTGCTTAAAGTGGTTGTGTTTAAAACTAAGAGATTGAGTTCTTTTACTCGTGAATCCTTCCCGTTCTTTCTTAACCTTTACCTTAGCCTAACGTTACAAGCTTATTAAAGACTTATTGATCCAATGTAGTGTGATTTTTCTACAATAGTGGAGAGTGATTTGAAAAGTGAGCCTATGAAGCTTGTTTTTGTGATTGACGTCAGGCAATTTATTATGTTCTTAGAGGCCAAGACTTGTATTCATGAATGTTATGCATAAAGTCATTCGGGTGTTTGGATTAATGGATTGTGGTAAGACGGATGATAAGAGTCAATAACGATTTTAAAATTGATGCTTGGATTACTTTTGGACTTAAGTGATATTTAATGATTCTATGTGCTGCGTATTATGTGCAATTTCTGAGACAAAAATGTGAATTGCTCCTTGTTTAACACTAGCATTGCTTTACCTTGCTTTGATTCCTACCATAGAATTCATTTCTCGTTTTCGCTTGAATTGTTATGGACTAGTAATAAACTAGTTGGGGGTTGTGATGAGAGTCATAAAATGCACCTTAATAGTACTTAATTGTTAGTATTTTAGGGTTGATCTAGGTTTGAATTGCACTTTTATACCTTAACAACTCTAAAGTGTCATTCTTGGATCATTGATCTATTTCAATGCATTTTTAGGTACTTTAAGTTCAAAAGAGATGGAAAAACTATCATTGCTTTTAGCATAATGACTCGATGAACACTAGAGTGAAGGTTCACAAGCACTTGGAAAGGAGTTTCACTAAATTTCCAGAATTGCCCGTACAGATCAATCATTTTTGTAAATTAAAACTGTATTGATGCAAGAAGAACCAGGAGATGAGCCATATATGCTTAGAAAGATCCAGAAGTCTATTTTCTAGAGAATTTTACAGCTCATAAAAATGATTTTTTCTAGAAAAAGTTATGGCAGTTTTAGTAGACGAAGGTCAAGCTGGAAGATGCCTAGTGAGTTCGAGCGCACCAGGACTGTGATCGATCGCAAGTGCGCACTCGCGACATCCCACATCAGTCAGAAATACCTTGCACAGCATCATAGTGTATTCGATCGCACCATGCTGCGATCGAGCACACACGGGTAGTATCCCACATCGGAATGGAAACACATTGAACTCCGAGAATTACCCTATAAAAACCCCACTTCACTTCATCTTTTGGGATCATCTGGGAGTGAATCCAGAGGGCCTGTAGGAGCAATCCAGAGGGCCTTTAGGAGTAAAATTAGAGGCCAGAGGCTGGGGAAAACACCATGAAGGCTGCCACACTCTCCCTCATGGCCAACTAATCTCCAAGCAAGGCGAAGGGATGAATCCCTAGGTGTAGTCATTCTTACTTTCTAGTCTTGATTCATTGTAATTTGGATTTATTATTATTATTAAACATTGTTATGATTTACTCTTTGATTTAATTAGAAGATTTCTTATTAATCCGGTGATTGCATGCTTCTCGTAGATATAAGTCTAGTTAAGCTCTTCTTATGTCAATTTGTTTGGATATGATTGAGTCCAGTAGATTTATCTTTTAGGTTTGTCCATCGCTGCGATATTGTCATTTAGATATATTGTCATCTCTTGATAAATCTATAGGATAGGTCATGTGTGCTTAACTCAAAAGTAAAGGGCAATTCATATCAATTATATTAGGGTTTATACATGCACTTTAATTGAATATTTGCCGATTACCTATTTGGGATGTGAAACTTGCAATCGAGATAAAAAAAATTGAGTCAAGTTAGGATTAGGGCAATGAACCTAGGGAGGATTTTCGAAACTTGTTGTTTCTTTATTATATCCATCAATCTATTTACACAATTTTCAAACAATACTTTACTCTCTCACTTGATCTTTATCGTTTGTGTTGAGGTTCACACCTTCTTTTGTAGTTAACTTGTTTCCCTGTGGAATCGACACCCTAAAGTTGTGCTACAACAACCGCATTACTCTTTGGGCGTAATCAATAATCATGTATATATTCATATCATCATAATTCCCCTCACTGGGCTAATCACATAACGAGGACATCTCCCCATGTACTGGTACGTCAAATCATTATATCATTTTTCAATGAAACATCCTCAGATCCTGTACACCTCTTTTTCGGGTGGGATCCTACATGTCAGCCAACATTCGGTACCCTAACACTCCTTGTGGGAAGGGACCTACCGCATTCTCATCACTCCACCCTCCCTTTTATAATACACTAACTATATATATAGCGTGAATTACATTCAAGAAGCAATGAATATGCACTCAAGCATTTATCAACCAACCACATCACAATTTCATAACAATCTAATCAATCATTTTCATCAAAATTTCATATGATTACGCTCAAACTAATACGCAGTTATTGTGTATAGTTGAGGTGTCGATCCCACGAAGAAAAGTGAACTGCAAAGAAAAGTGTAAACCTTAACACGAACGATAAGATCAAGTGAGAAAATTTGTGTTTTGATCATGAAGCAATATGGGAAAATTGTGTAAATAGATTGAAGAATATAATAGAGAAACAATAAAGTTCTGGAAATCCTCCCTAGGTTCATTGTCTTATTCTAATCTTGATTTAATTGTTTTTATCTCAGTTGCTAGTTTCATATCCCAAACAGTTAATCGGCAAATTTTCAATCAAGCACATGTAAACCCTAATTTAATTGATATGAATTACTCTTTGCTTTCGATTTAAGCACATATAACCTATCCTATAGATTTATCAAGAAACGATAATATATCTTAATGACAATATTGTAGTAATGGACAAACCTAAAGGATAAATCTACCGGACTCAATCACATCCAACAATCTTGATATAAGAAGAGCATGATTAGACTTATATCAAGGGGAAAGATACAATCACCGGATTAAGAGAAAATCTTATAATTAAATAAAAGAGTAAATCATAACAATGTTTTGATAATGAATCTAAACTACAACTGAATCAATAATGGAAAATAAGAACAACTACACCTAGAGATTCATCCCTTTGCCTTGCTTGGAGATTAGTTGGCCATAGAGTTCATGCTTGAACACTTTGATGGAAAGTGTGGTAGCCTTCTTGAGTTTCCCAGCCTTAATGATCTTCTTTTATTAAACTCTAAGTGATCTATTTATAATATAAAGGTCCAAGGGCGGTTTAGGTCTAATCGATCAACTAAAACCCTAATTAGGAAAACAGGGGTTCGTGTGCGCACCGCGGCTCTCACTTATGTGGGTCGCGGCTCTGTCTGGTCTCGGTTAAGTAAGCTTCTGGGCGCCGTGACCCTGCTTGGTCCAGGCCTTGGCTCAGCCTGGTGCTAATGGTTGTGCATGCTCTGGGCACCGCAGCCCTCATTGGTCCAGGCCGCGGCTCTGTCTGATCTCGGTTAAGTAAGCTTCTGGGCTTGGTTCTGGAGGCTGAGGCTTCGACTTCTTTAGGCCGTAGCACCCATACTTTAAGACTTGGTTTCTCTTCATTTTGTTCTTCTGCAACTATGCCCTCACTTGAATGCGCATCGAAGCATCGTGCTTTAAGCTATGTTAGCTTTCCATCTCTTTTGAACTCAAAGTACCTGAAAATGCATCGAAATAAGTCAATGATCCAAAAATATCACTTTGTATAAAAGTGTAATTCAAACCTCGATCAACCCTAAAATACTAACAAATAAGAACTGTTACGATGCATTTTATAACTCTCATCATAACCCCCAACTAGCTTGTTGCTAGTCCCTAGCAATTCAAGTGAAAACAAGACAATATGAAATGAGTTCTTTGCTAGGAATCAAACAAAGTAAAGCAATGTTAGCATTAATTCAAGAGTAATTCACCTTTTGTCTCAAAAATCGTACATAACATAAAGTACATAGAATCATTAAATATTACCCAAGTCCAAAAGTAATCCAAACATCAATCTTAAAATTGTTATCGACTCTTAACATTCATCTTACCACAATCCATTAATCCGAACACCTGGATGATTTTATGCATAACATTCATGAACACAAGTCTTGGCCTCTAAAATATTTAATTTGCATGACATCAATCACAAAAATCAAGCTCCATAGGCTCACTTTTCAAATCACTCTCCACTATTTTAGAAAAATCACACTACCTTGGATCAATAGGTCTTTAATAAGCTTGTAACGTTAGGCTAAGGTAAAGGTTAAGAAAGAACGGGAAGGTTTCAACAAATGAAAGAACTTAATCTCTTAGTTTTAAACACAACCTTCTTTAAGCATTGGATAACCTTACTTCAACACCCAACTCTTTCAACCATTTTTCCGAGCATTTTTCTAAATAAATCACCATTTTTTTTTCTTTCTTTACCATAATTCACTTTTTTTTTTGGCATAAGACCATTCACCTTCTTTTTCATTCTTTTCTTTTTCTTTTCTTTTCCACAACCCCCAACTAATCTCCTTTAATGTACTTAGGTTATGGTAGTTATATATATATTTTTTTTTCATATTTCCATCCTTACTCCTCTCAAGTGCTTCTCAACAAATGTGTATGACTAAGTTCTCTTAAAAGAAAGGTAAAGATAGAATATTTTTGGGCTCATAAAGGTGAATAAATTGGTTATCGAAAGAAACAAGGCTCAAATTCTTTTTCAAGAAAAATGCTCAAACAGGTGACTAGTGATAAATATAGCAAAGGTAAGTTTGAAAGGCTCAAACGGTCCAAAAATGGCCTAAATCATATCCTAAGTAATGTGCATTCTAGGAATTTGCCTCAAATGATTATCCAATAAGTTCTAGAGCTTGTCGAGACCGCAAAGGCATTCACAAAACAATCACACATGAAACTTCTCAAAATGTTTTAGACTAATCTTGCAATCTTACCGCAAACCAGAGTCTCAAACCAAATGAAGATTGACACTTAAATTATTCTCAAATCGAAGCAAGATTTAACTTCTTCTAAATGCTATATGCTATCTCAATTAAGCTCATATCATTGACATGTGAATTAACTCTAAGGCTTAACACAAAGCATGCTAAAAACAAACAAAAAAAGGGAAAATGACACCAAGCAGTTCAATGAAAAAAAGAAATACGTTTCCTCCACCCCCAACTTAAAAATTGCATTGACCTCAATGTAAAAAAAGAAAGTAAAAGAAACTCCTTTTGTAAGCAAAAGTGCACAGAAGTTGAAAATTGTGCACCACCCTTTGAACTGTATGCCGTTCATCTTGCTGAAATTTTGATCTATAACATAGAACAAAACAAACAAAAAGAAAGCAACTGTGGTGTAACATTAAGATTCCCACCGTACGTTAGGTTAACACATGAAATGGAAATAAATAAAAATTAAAATAAAGTACAAAAAGAAAGACATAATAAATGTTAGTACAGTTGATAATAATAATAAAAAATAAAATAAAAAGAGACAAACAAGATAGAACCCAAAACTAATCCTAGATGTCTTCATCCTCCTCTTCATTCTCTTCACCTTCCTCTGGAGTTGGATTATAAGACGAACCTGGATAGGGTGGCAAGGTAGGAAAGTGATCCATGTCACAACCAGTAGTGGAGGCAAGGTGTTGGTACATTTGACCAAAAAAAGAATATATTCCCACCTGATAATCAGCTTGCCTAGCCAAGAATCGTTCTTGACAATCAAATCTATCATGCAAGAAATTTTGATGCTCGTCAAAGCGAATCTCTAAATGCTCAAGGTGCTCAGCAACAGTGAAATGCCTAGAGGGAGGAGAGGGAGCAACAATCATTGCTCTCTCTCCCTGAGCTAGCGCCCTTGAGGCTTTAATTAGAGTGAGCATGCCATCATCGATAGGCTTCTTGGGTTACTAGGCCTCCTCATCAGGACTGTACTGGACGCTGGCTTGGATGCATAATTGGGTAATTAATGAAGGGATGTACAATCCAAGCTTTTGTTGCACAGTGTGTATGATAGAATTAAATATGATTTGGCCCACATCAATAGTCATGCCCATCAAAATGGCATAAATCAAAATAGCTCTCCCAACAGTAAGGTCACTATAGTGCATAGCAGGCATCAATCTCTGACATACAAAATATTGCCAAGCTTGAGCATTGACAGTTAGAGAAGTATCAGGCAAGGTTATAGGGGTATCACCTGTCATTTTCCATGTAGTGCTCGGAATAAAAAGAGTATTGCAAATCTCTTCATAATTAATATTAGACGCACATGCAATATACTCACTGTTTTCTATGTCAGGTAGCCCATAGAATCTATTGATAGATATGTTGCTAAAAGAAACTATTTTTTCTCTTACCCTCACCTTACCATTCCTATGTTCTTCTGCATTAGCGTAGAATTCTCTAACTACATTTGTGAGGGAATGAGATGGTTGTCTAGCAAATGTGCCCCAATGCCTATCAAGAATCATTCTAAATAAGGTTGGGTTCCCCCTCTCGGTGATATTGAATCCTCTCTCAAGAATGGGTTTTCTAGCTTACATCATCCTAACATACCTTTCACTAGCCTCAAAACTAAAAAATTTGCTCTCATCAAAATCTTGAGGTTGTTTCCCCCTTCGTCTCTTAGTCTTAGGGGCCATTTGAATCAAATGTATAGAACATAGAACTAATTCAAAATTAATTATCCAAATAGCACAAATGAACAATTAAGAGAAGAAATTGGTCTTACTTGATGCCTAAAGTTGGAGAGAGAAAGAATACCCACCAACTTGAAATTTTCTTGATGAACCCAAAATCCTCTTAGAACCAAGTTTTTTGGAGAAATTTCCAACAAAATCTGCAATATTAGTGCTAAATCCTTCAAGAAATGATGTTAGAAACAAGAAATTTTAAGCAAAAGTGAATGAGTAAGTGAGGGTTTGGAGAGAGGATGAGAGAGAAATGAGTGTGCTGTGTTTTTGCAAAAGAGAATTGAAGAGGAAAGGGGCCGATTTGGGGTTTTAATTTGTTGGACATGAGTTGGAGTTGCGGTGTGGGCTGCTGTTTTTGGGAAAAAATCTTGTTTGTGTGCCAAATAAAATTATAAAGTTAGCCAAATAAAAATAAACATTAAACTAAAAATTAGATTAAATCAAACTAGAAAAAGAACTAAAAATTAAAATTGAAATGAACTTAATTAAAAACAAAATAAATAAAAACATACATTTGTGGTGAGGTCAAGGTTAATAAACCGGATCCATAAGCGGAATGTCTTCCACTTCCGAATCTTGCCTATCGATTAAGATTTTAAGGTGTTGACCATTTACTTTAAAAATCTGACCATCTCTAGTATCCTTAATTTCTATTGCCTCATTTGTAAAAACATTTTTCACTACAAAAAGACCAGTCCACCTCGACCAAAGTTTTCCTAGATGCTTATGGAGTCTAGAATCGTATAAGAACACCCGATCATTAGGCTTGAATGTTTTCCTCAAAATATTTTTATCATGAAACACTTTCATCTTCGCCTTATAGATTATCGAGTTCTCATAAGCATCATTTCTCAATTCCTCTAACTCGGTCAACTGAAATTTCCTAAGCTTATCCACTTCTCCTATGTCAAAATTGAAAGACTTGATGGTCCAATAAGCTCGATGCTCTAGCTCCACAGGTGAGTGGTAAGGCTTTCCAAAAATAAGCCTATAAGGTGACATACCTAAGGGGTTTTGAAAGCTGTATGGTAAGCCCAAAGCACATCAACTAGTCTTAAAGACCAATCTTTGTGATCCGGGTTGACCATTTTTTCTAGAATTTGTTTAATTTCCCTATTTATGAGTTCTACTTGTACACTTTTCTGAGGGTGGTAAGCTGTAGAAATCTTATGTAACACCCCATATTTTCTCATCAAAGCTTTAAAGAAACGGTTGCAAAAATGTGTACCTCAATCACTAATTATAGCACGTGGTATACCAAATCAAGATAACACATTTTCTTCGAGGAATTTAATTATCGTTCTATTATCATTGCTTCAGCAAGCTACTGCCTCTACCCATTTTGAAACATAATCTATTGCCACAATGATATATTGATATCCGAAAGAAGGAGGAAATGGTCCCATAAAATCAATGCCCCAACAATCAAAGATTTCAATCACTAAAATTAGGTTTAAAGGCATCATATTACGACGAGACACAGCTCCTAACTTCTGATACTTTTCACATGAGCGACAATAGATGTTTGCATCTTTAAATAAGGTAGGCCAATAAAATCTACACTGCAAAATTTTTGCAGCGATTTTTTTCATTGAAAAGTGGCCACCACAAGCTTGGGAGTGACAAAATTCCAAGACACCGGCAATCTCTTCATTAGGGATGCAACACCTTAAAATTTGGTCAGGGTAGTACTTGAAAAGACAGGGGTCATCCTAATAAAAATTATGTACCTTATTCAAGAACTTCCTCTTGTCTTGAGCGCTCCAATCCATTGGTATCTCACCAGTAGCCAAATAATTCATGATATGAGCAAACCATGGTAGAGAAGTAATAGAGAGTAATTGCTCATCGGGAAAATCATCCTTGATTGGCATGTCGTCAGAGGTGTCCTCAAATGTGAGCTTTGAGAGATGGTCAGCCACTACATTCTTTACTCCTTTCTTGTCTTTGATGGTGATGTCAAATTCTTGTAAGAGTAGGATCCACCGTATTAGTCATGCCTTAGCATCCTTCTTTGTAAGAAGATACTTAAGGGCTGCATGATCTGTGAAGATAAGAATAGGAGAACCAATTAAATAAGCACAAAACTTGTCCAAAGCAAATACTACAGCTAGCAATTCTTTTCAGTAGTGGAGTAATTCATTTGAGAACTATTTAGGGTTTTACTAGTATAGTAAATGACATAAGGTTTCCCCTCTCTTCGCTGTCCATGAACAACACCTACAGCAAAGTCACTAGCATTACACATTATTTCAAAAGGTAAAGTTCAATCAGGTGACTGCATTATGGGTGTTGAAGTAAGCTTACCAATCAGCATTTTAAAGGCCTCTTGACAAGATTGTGTCCACTCAAATGGGGCATCTTTAACTAGTAGGGCACATAGTGGTCTAGATATGTTGGAAAAGTTTTGTATGAACCTCCTATAAAAACCAGCATGACCAAGAAAGGATCTCACATCCTTTACTGTTTTAGGTGTAGGCAACTTAGAGATTAATTCAATCTTAGATTGATCAACCGCTTTCCCCTTAGAAGAAATAATATGCCCTAAGACAATACCCGAAGGTACCATGAAATGGCATTTTTCCCAATTTAAGACTAATTCCTTCTCCTCACAACGAATCAATACTCTTTCTAAATTCAATAAGCATGCATCAAATGAAGATCCAAAAACAGTTAAGTCATCCATAAAAACTTCCATGCAATTTTCAACCATGTCACTAAAAATGCTCATCATGCAATGTTGACAAGTGGCAGGTGCATTACACAATCCAAATGACATTCTACGAAAAGCATAAGTGCCAAAAGGACAAATGAAAGTTGTTTTATCCTGGTCTTCTAAGGCAATTTCAATTTGATAATAACCAGAATAACCATCTAAGAAACAGTAAAAAGGATGACCAGACGCTCAAGAATTTGATCGATAAGGGGAGTGGGAAATGGTGTTTCTGGGTGGCAACATTTAATTTTCTATAATCGATGCACATTCGCCACCCAGTCACAAGTTTTGTAGGGACTAACTCCCCTAGGTCATTCTTTACCATAGTGACGCTGAACTTTTTAGGAACGACTTGTGTAGGACTTACCCATTTACTATCAGCTATGGGATATATAATTCCTGCATCTAATAGTTTCAACATTTTATTTTTCACTACTTCTTTCATAGTGGGGTTAAGCCTACATTGGGGGTCTCTATGAGGACTAGTTCCGTCATCCAAATTTATCTTATGAGAACAGTTCAGGGGACTAATACCTTTTAAATCAGCCATGCTCTAACCTAAGGCTGATTTATGTTTATTTAAGGTCCGAATTAATTTCTCACCTTGAGACTCAGACAATTCAGATGAGATAATAACATGAAAAGTATCACCTAGACCGAGAAAAACATGCTTTAAACCCTTAGGTAGTGGCTTCAATTCAAGTTTGGGTGCTTCCACACTTGAGGGTTTTTGGTTCTCGCTTCTCTCGGGCAACTCCTCAAACTTTGGTTGCCATGCTCGAGTTCCATAATCCTGAGATTTATCAAAAACAGCACAAATATCAATTACATAAGATTTATCATTAATATAATCAATCTCAGAATTAACAAGAAAATACTCAAGAGGATTAAAATCATGAGCTATGGAAACTCCCCTATCGATGAGTGACTCTATCATGAATAACTGGTGGTTCTCGTCCTTATCTTCTGGCTGTTTTGTAACATTGAAAATGTTCACCTCAAGGGTCATGTTTCCAAAAGACAACTTCATGAGTCCATTCTTGTAATTAATTAGAGCATTTGCAGTGGCAAGGAAAGGTCTACCCAAAATCAAAGGAATTTTAGAGTTAGTGTCAATTGTAGAAGTAATATCAAGGATTAGGAAATAAACAGGATAATAAAATTTATCAATTTGAATTAAAACATCCTCTACCACACCCGGAGGTACTGAACGGTCAGCCAATTGCAATACCACAGTAGTTGGTTTGATTTCTCCCAAACCCAGCTGCAAATAAATAGAAAATGGCATCAGATTTACACTAGCTCCTAAATCTAGCAATGCTTGTCAAACCTCATGATTTCAAATGCTACATGCAATGGTTGGACAGCCAGGATCCTTATATTTGAGGGGGATCCTTTGCTCAATTAAAGCACTAACTTGCTCTGTTAGGAATGTTGTTTTCTTTACTGATAAGTGCTTAAATATTCATATTTAAGCCCTTTAATTTACATTTATTAAGCCCTTAGTGTGCGTATTTTATGCTATTTTACTTCCTTTCTGTGTTTTATAGGTTTTTATAGGTTCTTGGAGAAAAGGAAGCATTTTGGAGCTCAAAGAGCAAATCTGAAAAATTTATCAGTTGCTTAGTGCGATCGAGCGCAGAGGAGCTGCGATCGAGCACACCAGCGCCTAGTGCCTAAGCCAGGATCGATCGCAACCTACGCTCGAACACAAGAAGAAGGTTGCGCTAGAGCGCAAGAGACTGCGATCTAGCGCACACGTACGACAGTGAACAGTAAAAATAACAGTTCCTATTTTGGAAAGTAGGGTTAGAGACCTGTTTTGGAAATTAGGGTTTCCAAATGTCCTTAGAACACTATAAATAGACTTGTAAAACACAGAAACAGTATCTCTCTTTTGAAGAGTATATCTCCCTTTGGAGGAGCATAGCTCCCTTTTAATTCAGTTTTTGTTCGGGGAGATCAGAGAAGGAGACTGTGGAGGAGAATTGACGACTCTTTTCTCGGGTTTCTTCTTTCCTTTATTTTTATTATTTGTACTTAAACTTTTAGTAAGGGCTTGGTTGAAGCCCTAATTATATTTACCAAATAAATTTAGTATTGGCGCCCTTGCGATATTTATGTTGTGTTGCTTAACTTGATTAATGCCTGTGTTTATTTAAATTCCTCATATGTGTGTGTCTGATCAACGTATGCATGTGGTATGGATTAGTTAGTTGAATCAATTTGGATGACCGAGTCCTGGGTTTAACATTAGTAACAAAAGATATCCACGCCGGATTCTTGGGTTAATCAACATGGAAAACCAGGAGTAGATACCATACCCTAGGTCCTATGTGGTTGTCGATTTCCATAGGTCCTATGCTCTCTTAAGGAACAACTCAGTAGATACCATGCTGAATCCCTTAAGAAAGAAAAGAGTTAGAGTAGATACCATGCCTAACTCATTGCTTAGGGAGATCAATAGCTTAAGGAGTAGATACCATGCCCTTAGGTTGACAAACATTAGGCATTCATGACATAAGTAAAGCATTGGCATACTGTTTTGTTGTGGTAGCATGATTAGTGGTGGATATCAAGTCCCTACGCCTTTATCTTTATTAATTCCAACTCAATATTTATTTCTCTTATTTTTATTTTATTATTGCGAAACTAATTCTAAATTGAAATTCACCAATCTTTGTGGAGATGATCTCGCATTTGCACACTATGCTACTGTTGACCTTGTGCACTTGCAAGTAAAACTGTACGGTTATTTACTTATTTATTTAGGTAGATAAACGCACAAAAAGTTTTTGGCGCCGTTACCGGGGATTGCACTAAATTTCTTTTTACAATTATTTTTGTTAGTAATTTTTATTTTTATTTTTTCTGTTATGTTTATATTTTCTCTATCAAACAACCCTAATTTTTTTCATCTTGTCCTTTTCTGTTTTTGTTCAGGTGTGCAGCAAAGGAGTTTTTGTCCTCATTGCGATTGAGTGCACTAGTGTAGCGCTCGAGCGCAGGAAGAACAATGATCGAGCATAGTTCAAGGTGCGCTCAAGTGCAAAAGGTCCAGAGAGTACCCGAGCAGCAGTACTGAAACTGCTGCACTGAAGCGGTTCAACTGATTCATGCAAGGGCTTCGATCCAAAAATCCAATCTTCTTTCCACTCAATACAGAGTAAGGAGTAAAGAGCAAGGACATGTATGAAGTGAACTTAAATGGTGGATTTCCAAATTGGTTGGATGCTATGGAAAGAAAGATAGATATGCTTGTAAAACACACGACTGCGCAGAACATCCCTCCTCGTCCATAAGCTACACAACTCCAGATATGCACTATATGTTCTAATGTTAATCACACTTCTAAAACTTGCCTTGTGTATTACTTTGCAGATCTAGAGAAAGCAAACTATGTGGGACCAACAAACTATCATTCCATGAACAATGCATATGCAAATACCTACAATCCTGGATGGTGAAACCACCCTAACTTCTCGTGGAACAACGATCAAAATGCCCTGAACCTTCAAGGATAGCACAGGAAGTCCCAACCAGCAGCCCAATCAGTTCCAGAATCAAGGGATATTGACCTAGAGGGCATTGTGAGGCAATTAACAGCTCAGTAACAACAACTGATAACTTCACAAGAACAGTTCATGGTAGAGGAAATACAATTTCGGACTGAGAAAAGACAAATCAACGCCAAGCATGAGCAAGCTATTCAAATACTAGATGTGCAAATGGGGCAATTGGCTAAGGAGCTAAGTGAAAGAAAACAGGGAGAATTTCCAGCCCATCACATTGATCCATTAGAAACTGCTCTTACCTATAGTGTCACAAGATTAGATTTGGAGCCCGAATATAAGGATGTTACTAATGACATCATTGAAACTATGCACCTTCTAGAGGCTTCTCCAAAGCATCCAAGTAAGTACACCAATCTATTTGAACCTTATGTGCCTACTAATATTATTATTTTTTCCTTCTATTGTCCACGCACCAAATTTGGAGTTGAAGTAATTGCCGAAGCATTTGACTTATGCTTATATGGGAGAGAATAAGACACTACCTGTGCTAGTTGCTGCCAATCTTAGTTTTAGGGAAAAATAAGGCTTGGTCCGGCTGAAGACATTAAGCTTAGCGCTCATGGGAGGCACCTCACAACTTATCCTTTTATTTTTATTATTTTACGTATTTATTTTTATTTATTTATTTTTAGTACTTCTTGTTTTCCCGTATTACGTTAGTTCTTCTTTTTTAGGGACAATGTGTGCATCCGTTCAAGTTTGGGGGTATGTTATGAGCCATGCCGACCCAGCCAATTCTCCATCTCCTAGGTCAGATCTTTCCATGTTATTCACACATTGGGGGACAATGTGTAATTTAAGTTTGGGGGTATGGGAGACACATTCACACACTTTGTCCCAGTTTTTTGTTTTATAGATAAATGCATGTTCATACTGTTCTGAAAATTTTGGGTAATCTAAACAAATAATATGATTTGACTTTATAAGTGAGCTTAAAACCTTGAACACATGGGCTAATAATTAAGTTTTAAACCTTAATCACTTACTTTTAGGCATTTAAGGTTTCACAAGTTTGACCTAAACTAACACGAGCACATTAGCACATAATTGTGTGGGGTATGACATGTAATTTTAATATGTATGTTTCTTTGGCTTGACTGTGAACCGGATGACTTGTTAGATTCACACTTTGGCATAGAAAAAAAAATTGTTATTGCTCAAGAATAAAAGTGCTCCTAATGATTAGTAAACAAACTTTCCACTGAGTAACTGGCCCTCTTGCCTCAGTAAGCAGTGAGTGTCACATCAAAAGGTGGGAATTTTGCTCATAATGATCATTAAAAATAACTTTCCACCAAGTAACTGGCCCTCTTGCCTCAGTAAGCAGTGAGTGTCACGTAAAAAGGTGGGAATTCTGATTGGTAGCATTAAGACCAGTTAGTTTCGTAGCCTTTTGACTCGAGTTAGTAAGTCCTTAGGGGTGTCTTTACACTTAGTGCCCTAAAACCATCTGGTTTGGGAGTCATTGGCTAAATGCTCGCTACATGAGTCAAATAGAAAGCTTAAGGGAACTGAACTTGGCAAAAATCTCACAATAAAAGAAAAAGAAGAAAAACTATGCCATTTTTGTTTGTTCTAATAGGAAATTTGGTGAATCTTGAGACATTGAAACACTACACATTAGAATTATTTGGAAACCTAATCTTTTATGTACTAGTTCACCACACACTAGAGTCAAACTTGTGATGTCTTAACCTACTTCATGAAAGTGATCTGCGTTCAAAACTCTTATTCATTGCAAAGATGTATTTGTACTTGTTAAGCTTGCTCATGAATGCACATCATGGTTTTGTGTGATACCTAAACTTTTGTGGACTCCATGAATATTGGATTTATCTGTGTCTTTATTTTAGTTTTTAGTTTCGTATTGCTAATGGACTAGCAAAATGTAAGTTTGGGGGTATGATAAGTGCTTAAATATTCATATTTAAGCCCTTTAATTTACATTTGTTAAGCCCTTAGTGTGTTTATTTTATGCTATTTTACTTCCTTTCTGTGTTTTTAGGTTTTTATAGGTTCTTGGAGAAAAGGAAGCATTTTGGAGCTCAAGGAGAAAATTTGGAAAATTTGTCAGTTGCTTAGTTTGATCGAGCGCAGAGGAGCTGCGATCGAGCGCACCAGTGCCCAGTGCCCAAGCCAGGATCGAGCGCAATCTACGCTTGCACACAAGAAGACGGTTGCGCTCAAGCGCACACGTACTGCAGTGAACAGTAAAAACAACAGTTTCTATTTTGGAAAGTAGGGTTAGAGACCTGTTTTGGAAATTAGCCTTTCCAAGTATCCTTAGAACCCTATAAATAGACTTGTAAAACATAGAAACAATATCTCCCTTTTGAAGAGCATATCTCCCTTTGGAGGAGCATAGCTCCCTTTTAATTCAGTTTTTGTTCGGGGAGACCGGAGAAGGAGATTGTAGAGGAGAATTGACGACTCTTCTCTCGGATTTCTTCTTTACTTTATTTTTATTATGTATACTTAAACTTTTAGTAAGGGCTTGGTTGAAGCCCTAATTATGTTTACTAAATAAATTCAGTATTGGTGCCTTTGCGATATTTACGCTGTGTTGCTTAACTTGATTAATGCCTGTGTTTATTTAAATTCCTCATATGTGTGTGTCTGATCAACGTATGCATATGGTATGGATTAGTTAGTTGAATCAATTTGGATGATCGAGTCCTGGGTTTAACATTAGTAACAAAAGATATCCACGCCGGATTCTTGGGTTAATCAATATGGGAAACCGGGAGTAGATACCATACCCTAGGTCCTATGTGGTTGTCGATTTCCATAGGTCCTATGCTCTCTTAAGGAACAACTCAGTAGATACCATGTTGAATCCCTTAAGAAAGAAAAGAGTTAGAGTAGATACCATGCCTAACTCGTTGCTTAGGGAGATCAATAGCTTAAAGAGTAGATATCATGCCCTTAGGTTGACAAACATTAGGTATTCATGACATGAGTAAAGCATTGACATACTGTTTTGTTGTGGTAGCATGATTAGTGGTGGATATCAAGTCCCTACGCCTTTATCTTTATTAATTCCAACTCAATATTTATTTCTCTTATTTTTTTTATTATTGCGAAACTAATTCTAAATCAAAATTTACCAATCCCTGTGGAGATGATCATGCATTCGCACACTATACTACTAAGTTGATCTTGTGCACTTGCGAGTAAAACTGTATAGTTATTTACTTATATATTTAGGTAGATAAACGCGCAACATTTATATGGTGCTTCCTCTTAATGGTACACAAATCCTTGAGAACTTTTGCATAGGTAGAAACTTGTTTAATCACATGCAAAAGAGGAAGATTAAGTTTTACTTGCCTTAGGTTCTCTAGGATTTCATTGTTTAGGTCCAAATTTTTCTTGTTCGATTTTAAGGCTTGAGGGAATGGTGCCTTAACAGGGCTCTTGGTAACCTCAGGTTCCTTAGGCAGCTCGGTATCTCTACTACCTTGACCCTTTTCCACATCCTCCGATTTGTTCGTTGTTGGGATGTGTAATGACTTACCACTTCGTGCCACAATGGCATTCACATCTTTCAGATTTGCTTGTGCCATGTGTTGACCATGGGGTGTGGACTGAGCTTGGGAAGGGAACTTACCTCACTCATTCACACTCAAGGATCCCATTAATTTGGACACTTGGCTCCTTATTTCCTTATTCTCTTCCACAACCTTTGTGATTAATGCTTCACACCTTTGGTTTATCTTACCCTGTACCTCAATGAAAGCATGCAAGGTGTCTTCTAAAGAACTCCTAGAAGATGAGGGT
Organism: Bretschneidera sinensis; assembly: GCA_023935145.1. Lineage (NCBI taxonomy): Eukaryota > Viridiplantae > Streptophyta > Magnoliopsida > Brassicales > Akaniaceae > Bretschneidera > Bretschneidera sinensis. The sequence goes on from CM043698.1 coordinate 111,179,522, forward strand.
GCATGATATGGTGTAGGGTATGATCTAGGGGGTTGTGCAAGCTGCTGGTTTTTAGACTTCCAGCTGAAGTTGGGGTGATTGCGCCATCCCGGATTATAGGTGTTAGAGAAGGGTGCAAGAGGCTTCTTGTACATGCCTAAGAAATTACGTTGTTCCTCATACATCCCTCTCATATCAACAAATGTGGGACACTCTTGGGTGGGATGGCCTACCTCGCCACACACAAAACATGGTTCCAAAGATTCAGCATGATTAACCACAGGTGTTGGCTTTAAGCCTTTAGTCTTTAATGCATCTAACTCCCTAGTGAGCATCTCAACCTTAGCTTTTAGGTTGTCTTCTTCCCTAAGATGGTATATTCCACCACCACTTGGGTTTCTTACAGGTCGTGACCTATTTATACTTTCAGTAGCACTAGGTCTAGTCCAAGTGGGAACTTTTTCAGCAAGCTTATTGAGGTATTCTATGGCCTTATCAGGATCTTTATGCAAAAATTCACCATTACACATCATCTCTACGAATTGGCGCTCTCTATATGTAAGTCCCTCATAAAAATAGCTCACTAAACTCCAATTCTCATACCCATGGTAAGGACACATACTTAACAGCTCCTTAAATTTCTCCCAAGACTGATACAGAGTCTCATTTTCCTTTTGTGCAAGGTGGAGATTTGTCTTTTTAAAGCATTGGTCTTATGTTGAGGGAAGTATTTATTAAAGAAGACCTGGGTCATCTCATTCCATAACCCAATAGATCATGGCCTCAGCGAGTATAGCCAACTCTTAGCTTTATCCTTTAAGGAAAAAGGAAAAAACTTGAGTCTCACGATATCATCAGTTGCATCTTGACTATGAAAAGTCGCAACTACTTCCTCAAACTCCCTAATGTCTACATATGGGTTTTCATTATCCAAGCCATGAAACGTAGGGAGTAATTGTATCATCCCTATTTTAAAATCTTGATGGTGAGTATTGGCTGGAAACATGATGCATGATGGTGTGGCTGTTTGACTAGGATGCAAGTAATCCTTGAGTGTCCTAGCAACATTCTCATTGGGGTTATCAGCCATGTTAACAAAATCCTCTAAGTTCTCGTTTGGGTGTACACTATGGTTTGATCTAGGTAAGGTTTCACTAACAAATGAGGAAGGAGAGGGTAACTCTATTTCAAGTCCCTTAATGAATCTACCTCGCGAATTTCTCGGTCTAAGCATACACCAAATGAGTTAAAGGGGAAATAAATAAATAAAATAGAATAACAAAGGAAATCAAAGAATCAAAAACTTATAGAAAGGAATGATATTACTGTCTTGTCTCAGAGTTGACAATCTTCCTTGTACTTAAGTGCAATCCTTGACAACGGCGCCAAAATTTGATTACTCTCAAATTAATACGCGGTTATTGTGTATAGTTGAGGTGTTGATCCCACGAGGAAAAGTGAACTACAAAGAAAAGTGTAAACCTTAACACGAACGATAAGATCAAGTGAGAAAATTTGTGTTTTGATCATAAAGTAATATGAGAAAATTGTGTAAATAGATTGAAGAATATAATAGAGAAACAACAAGGTTCCAGAAATCCTCCCTAGGTTCGTTGCCTTATTCCAATCTTGATTCAATTGTTTTTATCTCGATTGCTAGTTTCACGTCCCAAACAGGCAACTGGCAAATATTCAATCAAGCACATGTAAACCCTAATGTAATTAATATGAATTACTCTTTACTTTCAATTTAAGCACATATGACCTATCCTATAGATTTATCAAGAAATGATAATATATCTTAATGACAATGTCGTAGTAATGGACAAACCTAAAAGATAAATCTACCGGACTCAATCACATCCAACAATCTTGACATAAGAAGAGCATGACTAAACTTATATCAAAGGAAAAGATACAATCACCGAATTAAGAGAAAATCTTATAATTAAATCAAAGAGTTAATCATAACAATGTTTTGATAATAAGTCCAAGCTACAACTGAATCAATAATGGAAAATAAGAACAACTACACATAGAGATTCATCCTTTTGCCTTGCTTAGAGATTAGTTGGCCATGGAGTTCATGTTTGAACACTTTGATGGAAAGTTTGGTAGCCTTCTTGAGTTTCCCAGCCTTAATGATCTTCTTTTATCTAACCCTAAGTGATCTATTTATAATACAAAGGTCCAAGGGGGGTTTGGGTCTAATCAATCAACTAAAACCCTAATTAGGAAAACAAGGGTTCATGTGCGCGCCGTGACTGTCACTTATGTGGGCCACGACTCTGTCTGGTCTCGGTTAAGTAAGCTTCTGGGCACCGTGGCCCTGCCTGGTCCAGGCCATAGCTCAGCCTGGTGCTGATGGTTGTGCATGCTCTGGGCGCCGCGGCCCTCATTGGTCTAGGCCGCGACTCTATCTGATCTCGGTTAAGTAACTTTTGGGCTTGGTTCTGGAGGCTGAGGCTTTGACTTCTTCAGGCTGCAGCGCCCATACTTTAAGACTTGGTTTCTCTTCATTTTGTTCTTCCACAACCATGCCCTCACTCGAATGTGCATCGAAGCGTTGTGCTTTAAGCTATGTTAGCTTTCCATCTCTTTTGAACTCAAAGTACCTGAAAATGCACCGAAATAAGTCAATGATCCAAGAATATCACTTTAGAGTTATTAAGGTATAAAAGTGTAATTCAAACCTCGATCAACCCTAAAATGCTAACAAATAAGTACTGTTACGATGCATTTTATGACTCTCATCATCATACATTACAAATTCCTAACACAACTACATCAAATTATCTCTAAACTTAAACCTTATACATTCATATCTCAATAAATAAATTTCTTATAACTCTAGTATTTATGATTTTCAAAATCAATTATATTTTTATACTTTATTTCTATTACACAATTTAATACACTTACTAAAGGCAAGGTGTAACTCACCTCTCAAACTAACTCCTATTCTTGAGATACCTCTTTGCCTTTAATACAACTCTCCACTACATCTAATGAATATAACAATTAACCAAATCAACCAAGAAGTATATACACACATAAGAAATCATTTAAGTCATCAATTATAAAAGGAAAATAATTGTTATTTTAAACTGTAGAATCTTTTCTTTTTTATAAATTCAAACGTAATGTTTTTCTCTTCGAGGTTCAAAATGAGAGAAAGTAGTATTCTTAAAATCATAAAGTTCATGGTTTTATCCCAAAAACTTATTAAGTTGTTCTAAAACGGTTTAAGGTCAAAGAAGATGTGAGAATTTCTGTTTAAGTATGAAAACAGGGCTCCACAGTCTACTTCCTTACTTGTACAGTTGACTGTGAAACTCCCAGAAAGTTTCCACAGTTGATTGTGCTTAGAACCTGGATTTTATGCCCAAATGATAGTTGATTGTGGGTTCGACATAGTCGATTGCCACTGGTTCTAGCACCCGAAAATTACAAAAAAATTTATTTTTCCTTTTCAAAACTCCTTTGATCCTTCATAAAACTCTTAAATATTTTAAAACACAAGTTATTGAGGTTTTAAAATCAAAACTTTACATTACTCATAAGAGAAATTAAACTGAAAATCTCCAAATTAACATATTTAGTTAAAAACCCATTTTTCTTAAACTTTTCTCAAAAATACTTTGAATTTCAAAACCTCAACTCAAAATCTTAGTCTAATAGACAAGCTTGATAGTTAAGGAAGAATAACAACTATTACCTTAAATAATTTCAAGAAAACTCCCATTTCTCTTATTCTTTTCCTATCTTTCCTCTTCTATTCTTTTTCTCTCTTTTTCATTCATCTCTCTTGGCTATTCTAGAGAGTTCCAACACAAGTTCTAGTCTTTCTCTCCTCTCATCCTATTTATAACTAAAACTTTACCCTTTTTACTACACCACCCCTCCACTTACCAATTCTCCCATATTCTACCCCATTACTAATTAAAACCCCATGGTCCCCCAAAAAATTAGTTTTTAATTTCAACCTCACTTTATTTACTTGTTTATAAGTTTTATAAATATAAGTATGAAATATTTATAACTTAAAATTGGATTGGTACACAATTTTAAGTGACAAAGTACAAGCCCTTGATTAAAATATTCTAATTTAGAGTATCGAAGTCTACACGTGCAAAGTGTGTGTGGTGTGTGAGGTAGAGCGTGGTATTTGTGCAATGTGTACAAGTATCATGTAATGATGAGTTGGGCAAGCACGCATGGAATTTAGGGTAATTGACATTATGTAGTAGTGTTGGTATTTGTCTAAGGTTTAAACATGGTTTAAGGTTTAAACAAGGTTGGAAGAATAAATTACAGCATGTTAAAGGAGTGCACACAAGTGTGCGCATCACTTTGGGTGTGTGTGGACACCTCTATTCAGCAAGACAAAGAAGTACGCACAGTTGTGAGGGGTCCAGCTTCAGTGTGCGCTGCAACCCTCCTTTTCCCAGGCTACAGTGCCCAACAAGAGAGGTGCTGGAGGAAGGCCAGTGCCGCACCTCTCCCTCACCAAGGCTGCAGTGCCCAGAAAGTGGTGAAAAGGGTGTTTTACCTAGCGCCGCAGCATGCCCTGTTCAGTGCCTAGGTGCTAGGCACACTAAGGCACACATATTCCACTTGATTCAGCCTCTTGTTAAGTGCATGGGTGCAAGATTAAAATGCACCGCATCACTTAGGATTTATGGAGGGCCATGGTTGATTGGTCATCAAGATTTAAGGGTGGAGAATGACACTCAAGATTGGTCAAGAAGTTGGTGCACTATATAAAGGGTCACCTAGCTTTATTTTCAACAACAATGTGATATAACTTATGAGACATGTGATATGAATGAGTGGTATGTGAGATTGCAAAGACATTAAACACAAGAGAGACTCATTGTAGAGAGGCTGGTTGTAAAGAGAGAAGTAGCATTGATTGTGGGTAGAAAGCTTTTGTAATAGTCCTATCACTTTCTTTCTTCTAATCTTGGTTTCTTCAAGAACTTAAGGTTTCTTGAAGACGGTTGTTGGATTGTAAAGAACCATTGATTTAGTGCAGAGAGTTTATAGGAACTCACGGGGATGTAGGCTATTGCCAAACCTCGATAACAATTGCTTGTCTTCTTTCTTGCTTTGGTTGCTGTTTCTTTTCTTTACAAGTCATTCTAGACTTGGGTGTTTGGAAGATCACCACCTGGGCATCTTGTTAAGGTGATTTCCAATAGTGGTATCAGAGCTTTGGTGAGAGAGAATCTGAGCAATAACAAGAAGGTGATGGAGTCAAGACTCCAAGAATCAAAGATCAACTTTTTGGCTGATTCAAGAACGGAGTTAAGATCTATATCTGATCGTGTTCTTGAGGTGAATCAAGAACGGAGTTAAGATTAATAACTGATCATATTCTTGAGGATAATTCAAGAAAGGAGTAAAGATCAAGATCTAATCGTGTTCTTGAGGTTGATTCAGGAACAGTATTGAGATCAATCTTTGATCTGTGTTCTTGAGGTTTAGAAGAAGCTAGAAAGCATTTGTGGATGCTACACAAATCTGGGATCATATCTATAAGATGGGTTCAAATTTTAGTATTGAGAAGTTTGATGGAAAATGAGACTTTGCCCTTTGGAAGCGAAAGATCAAGGCTGTTCTTATGCAACAGAAAGTGGACTTGGCGATTGGAGAAGATGATGCTTTTTCCAGCGAGTACCACGGAAGACCAGTGGAATGAGATGAAGAAGATGGCATATAGCACCATCTTCTTACACATGTCAGATAATGTCATAAGGGAGTGCAGAGACTCGGAAGATCCAACTGCAATATGGGAAAAACTAGATGAGTTTTTTCTTGCCAAGACTCTCCCAGATAAGAGGTGTCTTCGTAAACGAATCTTCACTTTTAAATTTGATCCTAGTAAAGAGTTGCAAGATAATCTTGATGCCAAGATAAAGAGTGCATCAAGTGGTAAAGGTTTATTCTTTAAAAGAAGGCCAGCAACTCGGTATGGCAGCAACCATGGCTACTACCAGGTCAGAGGTAGAGGAGAAATCCATGGGAGAGTGCACAGCAACATGCATGGCTATTACTAGGACAGAGGTAGATGAGAGAGCCATGGGAGAGTGCACAACAACATACATGGCTACTACCGAGACAGAGGTAGAGGAGAGAGCCATGGGAGAGTGCACATCAATATGCATGGCTACTACTAGGATAAAGGTAGAGGAGAAAGCCTTGGGAGATGTTTCTACTACCATAAAGAGGGTTATGTCAAGAAAAATTGCAAGGAGAAGATGAGGGATAGAAGAGGAAGCTATACCAAGAATGGAGAGGCTTCGGTTGCCAAGACAGAACAACAAGATGGTGATGTTCTTATTGTGTGCTCAAGTGTGAGCAAGGGGCAAGAAGGCAGCAGGAAATTGATCTTAGATTCTGAGTGCACTCATCACATGTGCCCTCACCGAGATTGGTTCAAGAATTTCAAGGAAACCAATGATGAAAGGGTTTTTTCTAGGGAATGATATTTCTTACCAAGTGAGAGGCACGAGAGACATCTAAGTGAGGATGTTTGATGGAATGACAAAGCTGCTGGAGAATGTGAGGTATCTCCCAGATTTGAGGAGGAATTTGATCTTATTGGGGCAGCTGGATTCCATGGGATAGACAAGCAAGATAGAGGGAGGAAAGTTCAAGGTAGCCAAGGGATCTTTGGTAGTGATCAAAGCAGAAATAAAGGATGGACTCTATGAGATGATAGGAGACATGGAGATCAAGGATCAAGCAGTAAGCTTGATGGTTGAGATGGATGAGGTAGCCCTTTGGCACACTTGCTTGGGACATATGAGTGAAGAGGGCCTATAAGTTCTCAGCAAGGATGGCCTACTTGGTGGAAACAAAGTAGAGGAACTTGATTTCTGCGAGTGTTGTGTTCTTGAGAAGCAACACTAGGTCAGCTTCAACACTGGAGTACACAAGTCTAAGAGAATTCTTGACTACATTCATGCGGACCTTTGGGGACCAGCAAGGACACCAACACAGGGAGGTAATATTTACTTTCTGTCTTTAATTGATGATTATTCAAGAAAGGTATGGGTTTATTTGGTTAAAAATAAATCAGATGCTTTGAATAAATTAATGGTGTGGAAAGGGCTGGTAGAGACTCAAATGGGCAGGGTAGTTAAGGGGATAAAAACCGATAATGGCTTAGAAATTTTTAACTAAGAACTTAATCAATTCTATAGGTTAAATGGGATTCTAAGACATAGGACGGTTGTGGAAACCCCTCAGCAAAATGGAGTTGCTGAGCGAATGAATAAGACCTTTATGGAAAAGGTTAGGTGCATGTTAGATGGATCCGGATTACCCAAATGTTTTTGGGGAGAAGCGGTGTCTATTGCTGCGTATTTGGTTAATAGATCACCCTCTAGGGTTGTGTACCATAAGACTCCCAAAGAGATGTGGGGTGGGAAACCCCCTGAGTTGAACAACCTTAGGACTTTTGGGTGTGCTGCGTTTGCACATCAAAAGGATGATAAACTTAGCCCAGGATCTAGAAACTGTGTGTTTCTAGGATATGGGGAAGGGGCTAAGCGGTATAGGTTGTGGTCCTTAGAATAAAAAGGATTGAGACTCATAATAAATAGGGATGTCTTCTTTAATGAATTGTTATTTCCCTATTTGGAGAAAACTAACCCTGCAGGGGCTAGTTAGCAGACCAATTCAAAATTTGTGGACCATCGCATCAAAGAGAATTTGGTTCAGGTAGAGCAAGGAAGGCAAGAGGGTTCGGACCAGGTAGAGCCCTTGAATGAAGGCTATGCTCAAGGCATTCAAGAGGAGACTAAACTAGAAGAGGTTGGTGCAACGAGTCGGAAGGACTATCAGCTCACAAGAGACCGCGAAAGAAGGCTGGTCGGACCACTTTCAAGATATGAGTTTGTGGATGTTGCGGATGCAGCAGCTCCTTGGATAGAAGGAGGGATGGTTGAACTAGAAACCTATATGGATGCCATGGATGTAAGGATTCACCAAGATGGAAGCTAGCTATGGAGGAAGAAATGGATTCTTTAAGGAATAACAACTTCTTGAAATTGGTGCACATTCCGGGAAAACAGAGAGTTGTAGATTGTAAGTGGACTTACAAGATCAAAGAAGGGTACCCTCTAGGAGATGAAGTTCGAAACAAGGCTAAGCTAGTGGCGAAGGGGTTCACAAGAAGAAAAGGCATGGATTTCATAGAAACCTTCTCACTTGGACATAAGGTGGATGAAGTGGTGAATATCCTCATCTATGTCGATGATATGCTGTTGGTTCAGACTAGTAGGGAGAGGATGAAAAGGTTTACATCTAAACTCAGTGAGGAGTTTGAGAGGAAGGATCTCAGCCTTAAAGATCCTTGAGATGAGAAGAATTCAGGAAAGGGAACCAGTGAAGATTTTCCTTGCTGGTCATTTCAAGTTCCCCGATAAACAATGCCCTAGAATGGATGAGGAGAAGAAGGAATGAATAAGGTCCCTTACTATAGTGCGTACGGACCAGTCATGTGCATGATGGTGAGCACTAGACCCAACATTTCTTGGGAAATAGGTATTCTCAGCAGATTTGTGAGTAATCCCGAAAAGAAGCATTGGCTTGAGATGAAGTGGTTGCTGAGGTATTTGAAGGCTCAGTAGCAGCCGGTGGTAGCACTCTTAATAACCGAGCTGAGTATATAGCGGCTATGGAAGCCATAAAGGAGGCTATGTGGTGCAAAGGGTTGTTGGATGAGTGAATGGTCCTAAAAGAGCAGGTGGTGGTGTATTCGGTTAACTAAAGTGCATGGCACTTGTGTAGGAATCCAGTGTTCCATGGGAGGAGAAAGCACATGGATGAGGTAGCCACGGAGGAAAGTCCTACAAATTTAGGCACCAAGGTTCTACTTCTAAGAAGGTCCAATCATTGCCTTGGACTTCTTAGGAATGGAGTCGGTTGAATGATGACTCAAGATGAGTTTGGATCTTGAAGTTCTCTGCACAATAGGTCGGGTTTAAACACTTAGACAAAGGTAGAGATTGTTGGTGTTTGTCTAAGGTTTAAACAAGGTTGGAAGAATAAATTTCAGCATGTTAAAGGAGTGCACACAAGTGTGCGCATCACTTTGAGTGTGTGTGCACACCTTTATTTAGCAAGACAAAGAAGTGTGCAAAGCTGGGAGGGATCCAACTTTAGTGTTCACTGCAGCCCTCCTCCTCCCAGGTTACAGCACCTAGAAAGTGAGGTGTTGGAGGAAGGCTAGCATTGCACCTCTCCCTCACCCAGGCTGCGGTGCCCAAAACGTGGTGAAAAAGGTGTTTTACCTAGCGTCGTAGCATGCCCTGTTCAGTGCCTAGGTGCTAGGCACACTGAGGAACATATATTCCACTTGATTCAGCCTCTTGTTAAGTGTGTGGGTGCTAGGTTAAAATGCATAGCATCACTTAGGATTGATGGAGGGCCATGGTTGATTGGTCATCAAGATCTAAGGGTGGAGAATGACACTCAAGATTGGTCAAAAAGTTGGTGGACTATATAAAGGGTCACCTAGCTTCATTCTCAACAACAATGTGATATAACTTATGAGACATGTGATGTGAATGAGTGGTGTGTGAGAGTGAAAAGACACTAAACATAAGAGAGACTCATTGTAGAGAGGCTGGTTATAAAGAGAGAAGTAGCATAGATTGTGGGTAGAGAGCTTTTGTAATAGTCCTATCACTTTCTTTCTTCTCAGTTGGGTTTCTTCAAGAACTTAAGGTTTCTTGAAGAGAGTTATTGGATTGTAAAGAACCATTGATTTAGTGCAGAGAGTTCAGAGGAACTCATGGGGATGTAGGCTATTGCCGAACCTCGATAACAATTGCTTGTCTTCTTTCTTGCTTTGGTTGCTGTTTCTTTTCTTTACAAGTCATTCTAGACTTGGGTGTTTGGAAGATCACCACTTGGGCATTTTGTCAAGGTGATTTCCAACAAGTGTATAATGTATGCGCACATGTTAAATGTTGAAAAGCTAAGTGCTATGTGTATCTAAATGTAAGGAACTTACTCAGAGTATCTAACTTGGTCACATGACATATGAGTTCTCCTTACTTCTAGTAAGCAAGAAGGAACTAGAAATTTTATGACTTGAATAAATTAAGAATATAAAAAGTTAAGCATATAGATATGATTATATATAGGATGTATGATTTGATTGTATGCATGTGTAAATATATATATACACATATACGCTTTTATATGTTGAAGTTGTATATACTTAAACTATATAATAAGATTGATTAAATGAATTGTGATTAAGATTGTTGTGGAGTGGTGATGAGAGTCATAAAATGCATCATAACAGTACTTATTTGTTAGCATTTTAGGTTTGATCGAGGTTTGAATTACACTTTTATACCTTAATAACTCTAAAGTGATATTTTTGGATCATTGACTTATTTCGGTGCATTTTCAGGTACTTTGAGTTCAAAAGAAATGGAAAGCTAACATAACTTAAAGCGCGACGCTTCGATGCACATTCGAGTGAGGGCATGGTTGTGGAAGAACAAAATGAAGAGAAACCAAGTCTTAAAGTATGGGCACTGTGGCCTGAAGAAGTTGAAGCCTCAGCCTCCAGAACCAAGCCCAAAAAAGCAAGTAAGCCATTAGACAAAGCCGCGGCCTGGACCAATGAGGGCCGCGCCGCCTAGAGCATGCACAACCATCAGCACCAGACAGAGCCATTGCTTAGATCAGGCAGGGTGGTGGCGCCCAGAAGCTCTCTAGAACAAAGACTAGCCAGAGCTGCGGTCCATATAAGTGAGAGCCGCAGCACGCACACGAACCCTTGTTTTCCTAATTAGGGTTATAGTTGATTAATTAGACTCAAACCACCCTTGGACCTTTGTATTATAAATAGATCACTTAGGGTTTGATAAAGACAATCATCAAGGCTGGAAAACACAAGAAGACTGCCACACTCTCTATCAAAGTGTTCAAGCAAGAACCCCATGGCCAACTAATCTCCAAGCAAAGCGAAGGGATGAATCTCTAGGTGCAGTTGTTCTTATTTTCTATTATTGATTCTGTTGTAGTTTGGATTTATTGTCAAAACATTGTTATGAGTTACTCTTTGATTTAATTAGATGGTTTTCTCTTAATCCGGTGATTGTATCTTTCTCCTTGATATAAGTCTAGTCATGCTCTTCTTATGTCAAGATTATTGGATGTGATCGAGCCCGGTAGATTTATCCTTTAGGTTTGTCCATTACTGCGATATTGTCATTAAGATATATTGTCGTTTCTTGATAAATCAATAGGATAGGTCATGTATGCTTAAATCGAAAGCAAATAGTAATTCATATCATGTGCTTAATTGAATATTTGCCGATTGCCTGTTTGGGATGTGAAACTAGCAATCGAGATAAAAACAATTGAATCAAGATTGGAATAAGGCAACAAACTTAGGGAGGATTCCCGGATCCTTGTTGTTTCTCCATCATACTCTTCATTATATTTACACAATTTTCTCATATTACTATCAAAATTCAGATTCTCTCACTTGATCTTTATCGTTCGTGTTAAGGTTACACTTTTCCTTTGTAGTTAACGTTTCCCTGTGGAATCGACACCCCAAAGCTGTGCTACAACTACCGCATTATTCTTTGGGCATAATCAAATTTTGGTGCCGTTGCCAGGAAAACTTGCTTAAGTACAAAGAAAACTGTCAACTTTGAGACAATACGGTAATATGTTCCTTTCCTTAAGTTTTGATTTTCTGATTATTTTGTTTCATTTATTTTTCCCTTTAACTCATTTGGTGTATGCTTAGACCGAGAGATTCGCAAGGTAGATTCATTAAAAGACCCGAAATAGAGTTACCCTCTCCTTCCACATCTGTTAGTGAAACCTCGCCTAGATCAAACCATAGTGTACCAAATGAGAATTTAGAGGATTTTAGCATGGTTGATAACCCCAATGAGATTGTTGCTAGGACACTTAAAGATTACTTGCATCCTAGCCGAACAGCCACACCATGATGCATTATGTTTCCAGCCAATACTCACCATCAAGATTTTAAAACAGGGATGATACAATTAATCTCTAGATTTCATGGCTTGGAAAATGAAAACCTATATGTACACATTAGGGAGTTTGAGGAAGTAGTTACGACTTTTCATAGTCAAGATACAACTGATGATATCGTGAATCTCAAGTTTTTTCCTTTTTCCTTGAAGGATAAAGCTAAGAGTTGGCTATACTCGCTGAGGCCACGATCTATTAGGTAATGGAATGAGATGACCCAGGTCTTCTTTAATAAATACTTCCCTCAACATAAGATCAATGCTTTAAAAAGGAAAATCTCATCCTTTGCACAAAAAGACAATGAGACTCTGTATCAATCTTGGGAGAAATTTAAGGAGCTGTTAAGTATGTGTCCTCACCATGGGTATGAAAATTGGTGTTTAGTGAGCTATTTTTATGAGGGACTTACATATAGAGAGTGCCAATTTGTACAGATGATGTGTAATGGTGAATTTTTACAAAAAGATCCTGATGAGGCTATAGAATACCTTAATGAGCTTGCTGAAAAAGCTCACACTTGGACTGGACCTAGTGCTATTGAAAGCACAAATAGGTCATGACCTGTAGGAAACCCAAGTGGTGGTGGAATATACCATCTTAGGGAAGAAGACAACCTACAGGCTAAGGTTGAAATGCTCACTAGGGAGTTAGATGCATTAAAAACTAAAGGCTCAAAGCCAACACACATGGCTAATCAAGCTGAATCTTCGGAACCATGTTTTGTGTGTGGCGAGCTAGGCGATCCCGCCCAAGAATGTCCCACATTTGCTGATATGAGAGGGATGTATGAGGAACAATGTAATGCCTTAGGCATGTACAAGAAGCCTTTGGCACCCTTCTCTAATACCTATAATCCGGGGTGGCACAATCACCCTGACTTCAGCTGGAAGTTTGAAAATCAGCAGCTTACATAACCCCTAGATCATATCCTGCATCATATCATGCACCCTCATCCTCTAGGAGTTCCTTAGAAGATGATAGGTGCTTAAATATTCATATTTAAGCTCCCTTATTTACATTTGTTAGGTCCTTAGTTATGTTAATTTAGTTCATTTTACTTCATTTGTGTGTTTCACGTGTTTTTATGGGGTCTTGGAGAAAAAGAAGTAGTTTTGGCACTTAAGGGAAGAAGCTTGGAAATTCTAGAGCAGCTTCTGGTCAAAGTGTGATCGATTGCACTAGTGCATGCGATCGAGTGCACATTGTGATCGTGCGCACACAAGAAGGATCGAGCGCAGTACTGCGATCGAGCGCAAGACGCATGCGATCAAGCGCACATGTACGGGCGTGAACAGTAAAACGAAAGAATTCTATTTTGGAAATAAGAGAGTTTTTGCGTTTTTGGAAGTTAGGGTTTCCAGAGCCTTCCAGGACTACTCAAGCCCTATAAATACACTTGTAAAGCACACACAAATCATCACTTCTGAGAGATCACTTCTTAGATCACTTTTTTTTATCTTTTGCTTAGCTCGAAGTTTTAGGCTTTGGAGAGGATTGATAACCCGTCTCCCTAGTATTCTTTGGGTTTTATATTTTATGCTTAGTTTTTATATGATGTTTATCTTAGACAGCATGTGTAACTAACTCTTTATAGGGCTCGATTGAAGCCCTAGTTATGCTTTCCCATATATTTATTCATTGATTATCTTTGCCAATAACCTTTATTATGTTGCTTAACTTGATTAATGCCTGTGTTTATTTAAATTCCTCATATATATGTGTATGGCCAACGTATGCATGTGGTATGGATTGGTTAGTTTGATCAATTTGGATGACTGAGTCCTGGGTCTAACAATAGGTACAAAAGATATCCACACCGGATTCTTGGGTTAATCAACATGGGAAACCGAGAGTAGAAACCATGCCCTAGGTGTCGATTTCCACAGCCCTTACGCTTTCTTTAGGAACAACTCAGTAGATACCATGCTGAATCCCTCGAGAAAGAAAAGAGTTAGAGTAGATACCATGCCTAACTTGTTGCTTAGGGAAATCAATAGCTTAAGGAGTAGATACCATGCCCTTAGGTTAGCGACCATTAGGTATACATGAAAAGGCTAGTGCACTGATACATTACACATTGAGAAAGTATTACTAGTGGTGGATACCAAAGCCTTATGTCTTTATTATTATCAAATCACATTCAACAGTTATTTATTTCTTTTTACTTTGAAGAGACTAATTCTAAAACCGAACTTTACCAATCCCTGTGGAGATGATCTTGCTTTCGCACACTATACTATACTGCTAACCTTGTGCACTTGCAAGTAAAACGAGTGCGATTATTTGCTTATTAATTTAGGTAAATAAACACGCAACAAGTTTTTGGCGTCGTTGCCGGGGATTGCACTTAAATTTCTTTTTGAATTATTTTCGTTTAGTAAATTTACTTTATTTTATTATGTGTTATTTTATCAAAATCTCAAACTTTAAGTTCTGTTTTTCAAACTTTATTTTTACTCCATCAAAAACCTAATCAAATTCTTTCTATTTTCTGTTATAGGCACTCCAGGAAAAGCTTTCTATGCCACTTGCGATCAATCACATCCTTCTATGCGATCGAGTGCAATTAGAGCAAAGAGCTACCCGAGCAGCAGAGTTAAACTGCTACATCAAAGTTGGTTTACCTGATTTATGCATGGACTTCGATCCCGACATCAAACATTTTTTCCCCTCGATCCCGAGCTTGAGCGGACTATCCAACAAAGTCTTAGGAACAATTTCAATGAGAACGAAGAAGAATTCGAGAATGAAGCACCAATGGCAGAACAAACTCGAAAACCAGCAACCACTTGCACGAGTACCAATGAAGTAGTCCTTCATTCCACGGAACCTTGATCAGCCATCATGTATCGCTTATCAACCAAAGGCGGAAGGCAACTATTACATATCTCTGCAAATATTGAATGCTTTGACTCACTTTAGGGGTACACCAGCAGAGAATCCACACTTGCACCTTCAGAAATTCTTTGATCTCTGCAAATTCCAGCACATCCAAGGCTTAGACCAAGAAGGAATAAGGTTAATTCTTTTCCCTTTTTCCTTAAAAGAGAATGCTAAATTATGGTATAATTCTTTGCCTACAGTTTCTGTCCATACTTGGGAGGAGTTGGCCAGCAAGTTCCTCAGAAAATTTTTCCCAGCCCAAAAAACGAGGCAAATGAGGAAGGAGATCCAGTCCTTCCAACAAAAGGATGGAGACTTATTCTTTGAAGCATGGGGACATTTCAAGGAGTTACTACTCAAAAGTCCACATCACAACCTACCTTAAGACGAGTTGGTACTAGCCTTTTATAAAGGTCTAAATGACATGAATAAAAGTATTACTGATTCTGGTTGTGGAGGTGTGCTGATGGAAAAGAGCAGTGAAGAAGCCATGGAACTATTTGAGGCATTGAGTGAACACACCCAAAAATTCTCCTCTAGAGGTAGACAAGGAGTCAAGAGCAAAGGTATGTATGAGGTTACTCTAAATGGTGGACCCTCTACCCAAATAGCTGCTGGAGAGGAAGCTAGATATGAAGCTCAATATGATTGTAAAAGCTATGTCTACTCAAAACATCTCTCCTCGACCACAAGCTACACAAAGCCAGGTATGTGCTTTATGTTCTCAATTTGATCACACTACTGAGACTTGCCATTTGTATTCATCTACAGATCCCGAACAAGCGAACTATGTGGGACCAAATAGTGCATATGAAAATACATACAACCCTGGATGGCAGAACCACCCTAACCTATCATGGAGCAACAATCAAAATGCCTTGAACTTTCAAGGACAACAAAGGAACTTCCACCAAGTAGCTCAGCCTGTTCAAGAGTCAAAGAAGAGTGACCTAGAGAGTATGATGAGGCAATTGATAACATCATAAGATCAGTTTATGACTCAGTAAAGACAAACCACTGCAACACATGAGCAAGCAATTCAAAGGTTAGAGGTACAAATGGGGCAATTGGCTAAGGAGCTAAGTGAAAGAAAGCAAGGTGAACTCCCTGCACAAACACTACCAAATCTAAGAGGACATCAGCAGCTGAAGGCCATTACAACTCTCTGAAATGGTAAGATCGTAGGAGTTAATGAACCAGCTCAAGCATCTCCAGCTAAGCCATCCACATCCAAGGTAAGTGAAGTAGAGAAGTGGAATGCACCACCCTTCCCTCAAAGGTTAGTAACACCAAAGAAAGATAAATTGCTCTATGTTTTTGAAACTTTAAGAAAAGTAGAAATTAATATTCCTTTATTAGATGCAATTAAACAAATTCCTGCTTATGCTAAATTTTTAAAAGATTATTGCACTAATAAAAGAAACTTTCAGGAACATGAAACAGTGGCTCTAACTGAAGAGGTAAGTGCGGTATTGTTAAGAAAACTACCACCAAAACTAAAAGATCCGGGTAGTTTTACTATTCCCTGTAGGATAGGTGATCAATTCTTTAAGTGAGCATTACTAGATTTATGAGCAAGTGTCAATTTGCTACCATACATAGTAGTTGAAAAGTTAGGTTTGGGAGAGCTTCAATCAACCTCCATCACTTTGCAATTGGTAGATAGAAGCATCAAAAGGCCTAGAGGTATACTTGAAGATATCCTGGTAAAGGTAGGAGAGTTTATTTTGCCTGCTGACTTCATTGTATTAGATATGGAAGAATGTTCTATGCCATTACCTCTGCCCATCATCTTAGGAAGACATTTTATGAGAACTGCTGATATAATAATTAATGTGAAAAAGGGTATTGTAAGTATGACAGTAAATGGAGAGACAACAGAATTTAAGATATTTGATGCAATGAAATTACCCCAAGATAATAATGATAATGAATGTTTTAATGAATGTATGATGCAAAGTGTTGTCAAGCAAGCTTTTCAGGTCCATTACACTGATTCATTGGACGCCGCCCTCACCCATAGCTTCAAAAGATCGGATATTGAGCCTGCATCAGAAATTGTCCCTAACGACATCTTTGAAGCTATGCACCTCCCTAAAGTTTATCCTATGCATCCAAGACCGGGTGATAAGAAGAAATCACGTGTGAATAAACTGACCAGATTGAGTCATGATGAATGTGCAGCACCATCAAGAGCACTTGAGCCACATGAAGTGGACTTTAAGTACTCCCTGCCAAAAGACTAAAGTTGAGAGAATACCCCATCTGGTTGAAGACGTTTAACTTAGCGCTCATGGGAGGCACCCCAAAGCTTAACCTTTTTATTAGTTTATTTTATTTTTATTAGTATTTCCTAGTTTATTTTTATATAGCTATTTATTATTGCTTGTTTTCCATTTTATGTTTGTTTTTCTTTCTTTTTCAAGGACAGAGTGAGTGCAGCTAGTTGAAGTTTGGGGGCGTGCTACGAGCCGTGCCAGCCATTAGTTCTCCATCTCCCAGGTCAGCTCCTTCCATGCTATTCACACATTGAGGACAATGTGCAATTTAAGTTTGGGGGTATGGGGACACAGTCACACACTCACTACACTCACTATGTCCCATTTTTATTGTTTTTATAGATAAATGCATGTTCATTCTGTTCCAATAAAATTTTGGGTGATCTAAACAAACGATATGATTTGACTTCATAAGTGAGCTTATTACTTTGAACATATAGGCCAATAATTAAGTTTTGAACCTAGATCACTTCCTTTTAGACATTTAAGGATTCACAAGTTTGACCTAAACTAACACGAGCACATTAGCACATAGTTGTGTGGGGTATGACATGTAATTTTGATTTGTATGTTTCTTTTGCTTGACTGTGAACCAGATGACCTATTAGATTAACGTTTTGGCATAAGAAAATAGAAACAGATTGTTAATGCTCAAAAAGAAAAATGCTCCTAATGATCAATAAAACAAACTTTCCACTGAGTAACTAGCCCTCTTGCCTCAATAAGCAGTGAGTATCACGTCAAAAGGTGGAAAAATTTTTGCTCCCAAAAGATCATTAAAAATAACTTTCTACTGAGTAACTGGCCCTCTTGCCTCAATAAGCAGTGAGTGTCACGTCAAAAGGTGGAAATTCTGATTGATAGCATTGAGACCAGTTACTTTCGTAGCCTTTTTGACTCGAGTTATTAAGTCCTTAGGGGTGTCTTTACACTTAATGCCCTATAACCATCTGGTTTGGGAGTCATTGGCTAAACACTCGTTACATGAGTCAAATAGAAAGCTTAAGGGAACTAACTTGGCAAAAATTTCACAAATAAAAGAAAAGAAGAAAATCTATGCCATCTTTGTTGATTCTAATAGGAAATTTGGTGAATCTTGAGACATCGAAACACTACACATTAGAATTATTTGGAAACCTAATCTTTTATGTGCTAGTTCACCACACACTAAAGTCAAACTTGTTATGTCTTAAACCGCCTCACAAAAGTGATTTGCGTTCAAAACTCTTATTCATTGTAAAGATATGTTTATATTTGTTAAGCTTGCTCATGAATGCACATCATAGTTTTGTGTGAAAACCTAAAACTTTTGTGAACACTATGAACATTGGATCTATCTGTATGTTGTTATTTTTCATTTTAGTTTTTGTTGTGTATTGCTAAGGGACTAGCAATATGTAAGTTTGGGGGTGTGATAGGTGCTTAAATATATTTAAGCACCCTTATTTACATTTTTTAGGTCCTTAGTTATGTTAATTTAGTTCATTTTACATCATTTGTGTGTTTTATATGTTTTTATAGGGTCTTGGAGAAAAAAAAGCAGTTTTGGCACTTAAGGGAAAAGCCTGGAAATCCTAGAGCAACTTCTGGTCAAAGTGCGAACGATCGCACTAGTGTATGCAATCGAGCGCACATTGCGATCGTGCGCAGACATGAAGGATCGAGCGTAGCACTGCGATCGAGCGCAAGTCGCATGTGATCGAACGCACATGTACGGGCATGAACAGTAAAACAGCAGAACTCTATTTTGAAAATAAGAGAGTTTTTGTGTTTTTGGAAGTTAGGGTTTCCAGAGCCTTCCAGGACTATTCAAGCCCTATAAATACACATGTAAAGCATACACAAATCATCACTTTTGAGAGATCACTTTTTTTTAGCTTTTGCTTAGCTCAAAGTTTTAGGCTTTGGAGAGGATTGACAACCCGTCTCCCTAGTATTCTTCGGGTTTTATATTTTATGTTTAGTTTGTATATGATGTTTATCTTAGACAGCATGTGTAACTAACTCTTTATAGGGCTCGATTGAAGCCCTAGTTATGCTTTCCCATATATTTATTCATTGATTATCTTTGCCAATAACCTTTATTATGTTGCTTAACTTGATTAATGCCTGTGTTTATTTTAATTCCTC
Source organism: Bretschneidera sinensis (assembly GCA_023935145.1). Classification (NCBI taxonomy): domain Eukaryota; kingdom Viridiplantae; phylum Streptophyta; class Magnoliopsida; order Brassicales; family Akaniaceae; genus Bretschneidera; species Bretschneidera sinensis. The sequence goes on from CM043698.1 coordinate 111,198,841, forward strand.
ATATATATGTGTATGGCCAACGTATGCATGTGGTATGAATTGGTTAGTTAGATCAATTTGGATGACTGAGTCCTGGGTCTAACAATAGTAACAAAAGATATCCACACCGGATTCTTGGGTTAATCAACATGGGAAATCGGGAGTAGATACCATGCCCTAGGTCTCATATGGTTGTTGATTTCCACAGCTCTTATGCTTTCTTTATGAACAACTCAGTAGATACCATGTTGAATCCGTCGAGAAAGAAAAGAGTTAGAGTAGATACCATGCTTAACTCGTTACTTAGGGAAATCAATAGCTTAAGGAGTAGATACCATACCCTTAGGTTGGCGACCATTAGGTATACATGATAAGGCTAGTGCACCGATACATTACACATTGGGAAAGTATTACTAGTGGTGGATATCAAAGCCCTATGTCTTTATTATTATCAAATCACATTCAACAGTTATTTATTTCTTTTTACTTTGAAGAAACTAATTCTAAAACCGAACTTTACCAATCCCTGTGGAGATGATCTTGCTTTCGCACACTATACTACACAGTTGACCTTGTGCACTTGCAAGTAAAACGAGTGCGATTATTTGCTTATTAATTTAGGTAAATAAACACACAACAGAAGGCACTTTACATGCTTTTATAGAGGTACATGGTAAGACAAACCAAAGATGTGAGGCATTTATTACGCAGGTTATTGAAGAGAATAAGGAAATAAGGAGCCAAGTGACCAAACTGATGGGCTCCTGAGTGTGAATGAGCGAGGTATGTTCCCTTCCCAAGCTCAGTCCACACCCCATGGTCAACACATGGCACAAAAAAATATGGAAAATGTGAATGCCATTGTGACAAGAAGTGGTAAAACATTACACATCCCAACAACGAACAAATTCGAGGATGTGGAAAAGGGTCAAGATAGCAATGGATTAGAGCTGCCCAAGGATCCTGAGGTTACCAAAATTCCTGTTAAGGCACCATTCACTCAAGCCTTAAAATCAAACAAGAAAAATCTGGACCTAAGTAATGAAATCCTCAGAGAACTTGAGGCAAGTAAAACTTAATCTTCCACTTTTGCATGTGATTAAACAAGTTCCTACTTATGCAAAAGTTCTCAAGGATTTGTGTACAATTAAGAGGAAACACCATGTAAAGAAAACAACATTCTTAATGGAGCAAGTTAGTGATTTAATTGAGCAAAGGATTCCCCTTAAATACAAAGATCCTGGCTGTCCAACCATTGCATGTAGAATTGGAAATAATGAGGTTGGACAAGCATTGCTAGATTTAGGAGCTAGTGTAAATCTGATGCCATTTTCTATTTATTTGCAGCCGGGTTTGGGAGAAATCAAACCAACCACTGTGGTATTGCAATTGGCTGACCGTTCAGTCAAAGTACCCCGGGTTGTGGTAGAGGATGTTTTAATTTAAATTGATAAATTTTATTATCCTAATCCTTGATACTACTTCTGTTGTTGACACTAACTCTAAAATTCTTTTAATTTTGGGTAAACCTTTCCTTGCTACTGCAAATGCTCTAATTAATTGCAGGAATGGACTCATGAAGCTGTCCTTTGGAAACATGACCCTCGAGGTGAACATTTTCAATGTTGCAAAACAGCTCGAAGATGAGGACGAGAACCACCAGTTATACATGGTCGAGTCACTCATCGATAGGGAAGTTTCTATAGCTCATGATTTTGATCCTCCTAAGTATTTTCTTGTTAATTCTAAGATTGATTATATTAATGATAAATTTGATATAATTGATATTTGTGCTATTTTTGATAAATCTCAGCATTATGGCACTCGGGCATGGAAACCAAAGTTTGAGGAGTTTCTCGAGAGAAGCAAGAAACAAATCCCCTTAAGTGTGGAAGCACCCAAGGTTGAATTGAAGCCACTACCTAAGGGTTTGAAGCATGTCTTCCTCAGTCTAGGTGATACTTTTTCTGTTATTATCTCATCTGAATTATCTGAGTCTCAAGGCGAGAAATTAATTTGGACCTTAAATAAATATAAATCAGCCTTAGGTTGGAGCATGGCTGATTTAAAAGGTATTAGTCCCCCGATCTATTCTCATAAGATAAATTTGGATGAAGGAACTAGTCCTCGTAGAGACCCCTAACGTAGGCTTAACCCCACTATGAAAGAAGTAGTGAAAAATGAAGTGTTAAAACTATTAAATGCGGGAATTATATATCCTGTAGCTCGAGGTTTCAACCCAAGAGGGGGGGTGAATTGGGTTTTTAAAAACTTTTTGCGGAATTAATACAAGTTTATAAAAACTGATAAGAAACAAACAATTAATACAAGTAATGAGCTGTAAATAAAGAGTTTAAGGAAAGAGGATGCAAACAAAGTTTATAGTGGTTCGGCAATATCGGATTCTTCCGACCCTACATCCACTCTCTTTAAGGAACTCCTTAAAGTAATCCACTAAGAAAACTTAGTCGCACAACTTAGCCGAGTGTTGCACAAGCCGTACACAAGCAAATTACAGGAGTTGCTTAAACTGAACAATCCCCTTCCTTTCGGAAGTAACCCCTTCCTCTCGGAAGCAATCCCTTTACAAAGAGGGTGTAAAGTAAAAGGTAGAGAGACAGCAAATGAAAGCTTATTACAACAGAAATGTCTCTCTTTCAAAGTAAAGCTTGAAGAAATGGCTCAACAAGATTATTTCAAAGCTTTTTGTGTTTCAAGAGTATAAAAACTTGATTATGTGAGATCAACTCTTTTTGAATATATGCAACTTGTTATTGAATGCTTAACTGAATGAGTTTATATACCAATCAATTAATATGGCCGTTAGGACTTTAATTTGAAAAAGATTTACTTTAAAATGTTCAGATTTGGAGTCCAACGGTCATATTTTTTAACTACCAGTCGACTGGGTCGAGATACCAGTCGACTGGGTTCACTTAAAAAAATCACTTTTCAGACCTTTTGGGTATCCAGTCGACTGGTATATTTCATCCAGTCAACTGGGGACTTTCTGTCCATTTTACCAGTCGACTGGGTTGATTCATCCAGTCGACTGGGGACTTACTGTCCAATTACCAGTCGACTGGGTTGATTCATCCAGTCGACTGGGGACCTTCTGTCCCATATACCAGTCGACTGGTATATGTACCCAGTCGACTGGGTTGTCTTCCAACCCAGTTTTTCTTCTGTTTTTCATTAAAAACATTTGTTTTAAAATTAACAATTTTAGAAAACCTTTTGTGTTCGAGCCATTGAACAAGCTAATACCATAAGTGAGACTTACATTGGTTCTAAACCTTAAGACCTATACTAGATCTTCAATCTTCACTTGATGCTTGATTTGGTTCGAATTCTTGCTCTTTGTTCCTTGGTTGAATGCATTTGATCCTTAATACAACTTAGCTTAAACTTGTTAGAGAAATAACAGTTGTGTTTTGCCATCATTAAAATACAGGTGAGGGTCAACATATCCCATAGCTGATAGCAAATGGGTAAGTCCTACACAAGTCGTTCCTAAAAAGTCTAGTGTCACTGTGGTAAAGAATGACCTAGGGGAGTTAGTCCCTACAAAACTTATGACCAGGTGGTGAATGTGCATTGATTACAAAAATTTAAATGCTACCACCCGGGAAGACTATTTCCCACTCCCTTTTATCGATCAAATTCTTAAGCGTGTAGCTGGTCATCCTTTTTATTGTTTCTTGGATGGTTATTCCGGTTATTATCAAATTGAAATTGCATTAGAAGACCAAGATAAAACCACTTTCACTTGTCCCTTTGGCACTTATGCTTTTCGTAGAATGCCATTTGGATTGTGTAATGCACCTGCTACTTTTCAACATTGCATGATGAACATTTTTAGTGACATGGTTGAAAATTGCATGAAAGTTTTTATAGAAGACTTAACTGTTTTTGGATCTTCATTTGATGCATGCTTATCGAATTTAGAAAGAGTATTGATTCATTGTGAGGAGAAGAAATTAGTCTTAAATTGGGAAAAATACCATTTCATGGTACCTTCGTGTATTGTCTTAGGGCATATTGTTTCTTCTAAGGGGATAGAGGTTGATCAATCTAAGATTGAATTAATCTCTAAGTTGCCTACACCTAAAATAGTAAAATATGTGAGATCCTTCCTTGGTCATGCTGGTTTTCATAGAAGGTTCATACAAAACTTTTCCAACGTATCTAGACCACTATGTGCCCTCCTAGTTAAAGATGCCCCATTTGAGTGGACACAATCTTGTCAAGAGGCCTTTAAAATGCTGATTGGCAAGCTTACTTCAGCACCCATAATGCAGTCACCTGATTGGACTTTACCTTTCAAAATCATGTGTGATGCTAGTGACTTTACTGTAGGTGCTGTTCTCAGAAAGCGAAGAGAGGGGAAACCATTTGTCATTTACTATGCTAGTAAAACCCTAAATTGTGCTCAAATGAATTACTCCATTACTGAAAAAAGAATTGCTAGCAGTAGTATTTTCTTTAGACAAGTTTCGTGCTTATTTAATTGGTTCTCCTATTCTTATCTTCACAGATCATGCAACCCTTAAGTATCTTCTTACTAAGAAGGATGCTAAGGCACGACTAATACGGTGGATTTTACTCTTACAAGAATTTGACATCACCATCAAAGACAAGAAAGGAGTAGAGAATGTAGTGGCTGACCATCTCTCGAGGCTCACATTTGAGGACACCTCTGATGACATGTCAATCAAGGATGATTTTCCCGATGAGCATTTACTCTCTGTTACTTCTCTACTGTGGTTTGCTCATATCGCGAATTATTTGGCTACCTGTGAGATACCGATGGATTGAAGCGCTCAAGACAAGAGGAAGTTTTTGGATGAGGTACATAATTTTTATTGGGATGACTCCTGTCTTTTCAAGTACTGCCCTGACCAAATTTTAAGGCGTTGCATCCCTAATGAAGAGATTGCCAGCGTATTGGAATTTTGTCACTCCCAAGCTTGTGGAGGCCACTTTTCAATGAAAAAAACCACTGCAAAAATTTTACAGTGTGGATTTTATTGGCCTACCTTGTTTAAAGATGTAAACATCTATTGTCGCTCATGTGAAAAGTGTCAGAAGTTAGGAGCTGTGTCTCGTCGTAATATGATGCCCTTAAACCCAATTTTAGTGATTGAAATCTTTGATTGTTGGGGCATTTATTTTATGGGACCATTTTCTCCTTCTTTCGGATATCAATATATCATTGTGGCAATAGATTATGTGTCAAAATGGGTAGAGGCAGTAGCTTACCGAAGCAATGATAATAGAACAGTAGTTAAATTTCTCAAAGAAAATGTGTTATCTCGATTTGGTACACCACGTGCTATAATTAGTGTTCTAGGTACACATTTTTGCAACCGTTCCTTTGAAGCTTTGATGAGAAAATATGGGGTGTTACATAAGATTTCTATAGCTTACCACCATCAAATAAGTAGACAAGTAGAACTTGCAAATATGGAAATTAAATTAATTTTAGAAAAAACGGTTAACCCGGATCGCAAGGATTGGTCTTTGAGACTAGTTGATGCGCTTTGGGCTTACCGTACAGCTTTCAAAACTCTCTTAGGTATGTCACCTTATAGGCTTGTTTTTGGAAAGCCTTGCCACTTGCCAATAAAGCTCGAGCATCGAGCTTATTGGGCCATCAAGTCTTTCAATTTTGACATAGAAGAAGCGGTAAGCTTAGAAAATTTCAGTTAACTGAATTAAAGGGGTTAAGAAATGATGCCTATGAGAACTCTAGAATGTATAAGGCTAAAATGAAAGTGTTTTATGATAAAAATATTTTGAGGAAAACATTTACCGGGTGTTCTTATACGATTCTAGACTCCAAGGTGGACCGGTCCTTTTATGGTGAAAAATGTTTTTTCAAATGGGACGGTAGAAATTGAGGATACTAGAGATGGCCGGATCTTTAAAGTAAATGGTCAACGCCTTAAAGTCTTAATCAATAGGCAAGATCCAGAAGTGGAATACATTCTGCTTATGGATCCGGTCTATTCACTTTGACCACACTAAAAAGGTATGTTTTTATTTATGTTTTTTTTTTGTTTTGTTCAAGTTATTTCCATTTTAATTTTTAGTTTTTCTTTCTAGGTTGATTTAAATTTTATTTTTAGTTTAAGGATTATTTTTATTTAGCTAATTTTATTTTTTTATTTGGCAACAAACAAGTTTTTTTTATTAGGAACAGGCTCAAAGCCGCGCCTAGGCCCAATAGAGTGCGCCGCGGCCCACCAGGAGCACGCCTCTTCCAGCAGCATGCAAGTCCAGTCCGCGTCGCGCCCCAGCGTGAGCCGCACCGTACCCCATAGCAATACATCCATTGCGCCTTAGGACTTTAAGCCACGGTGCACCCTCAGCCAAGCCGCGATGCCACTTGTTTATACACACCCGTGATCTGCACATTTTAAACCCAATTTGCACCTTTCTTCTCCATTTCAAATTTGTGAAAAAACACAGCACACTTCTCTCTCCCTCATCCTTTCTCCGAACGCTCACTTACCCACTCACTTTCACTCAAAATTTCTTGATTCAAACATCATTTCTTGGAGGATTTAGCACTAATATTGCAGATTTTGATGGAAATTTCTCCAAAAAGCTTGGTTCTAAGAGGATTTTGGATTCTTCAAGAAGATTTCAAGTTGGTGGGTACCCTTTCTTTTCTCCAACTTTGGGCATCAAGTAAGACCAATTTCTCCTCTTTGTTGTTCGTTTGTGCTATTTGGGTGGTTGATTTTGAATTAGCTCTATTGTTTTATACATTTGATTCAAATGGCCCCTAAAACCAAGAGACCGAGAGGGAAACAACCTCAAGAGTGTGATGAGAGCAAATTTGTTAGTTTTGAGGTTAGTGAGAGATATGTTAGGATGATGCACACTAGAAAACCCATTCCTGATAGAGGATTCAATATCACAGAGAGGGGAAACCCAAACTTGTTTAGAATGATTATTGATAGGAATTGGGGTACATTTGGTAGACAACCATCTCATTCCCTCACAAATGTGGTTAGAGAATTCTATGCTAATGCAGAAGAACATAGGAATGGTAAGGTGAGGGTGAGAGGAAAAATAGTTTCTTTTAGCAGCACATCTATCAATAGATTCTATGGGCTACCTGACATAGAAAATAGTGAGTATACTGTATATGTGTCTAATATTAATTATGAAGAGATTTGCAATACTCTCTGTATTCCGGGCACTACATGAAAAATGATGGGTGGTACCCCTATAACCTTGCCCGGTAATTCTCTGACTGTCAATGCTCGAGCTTGGCAATATTTTGTATGTCAGAGATTGATGCCTGCTATGCACTATAGTGACCTTACTATTGAGAGAACTGTACTGATTTATGCCATTTTGATGGACATGACTATTGATGTGGGCCAGATCATATTTAATTCTATCATACACACTGTGCAACAAAAGCTTGGATTGTATTTCCCTTCCTTAATTGCCTAATTATGCATCCGAGTTGGAGTCTAGTACAGTCCAGATGAGGAAGCCCAGCAACCTAATAAGCCCATCGATGATGGCTTGCTTAATCTGATTAAAGCCTCAAGGCCGCCAGTTTCGGGAGAGAGAGCAACGATTGCAGCCTCTCTTCCCCTAGGCATTTCACTATTGCAGAGCACCTTGAGCGTTTAGAGATTCGTTTTGACGAGCATAAAAAACTCTTGTATGATAGATTTGATTGTCAAGAATGATTCTTGGCTAAGCAAGCTGATTATCAAGTGGGGGTCTACTCTTCTTTTGGTCAAATGCACCAACACTTTGCCTCTGCTACTGGTTGTGACATGGATCACTTTCCCACCTTGCCACCCTATCCAGGTTCATCTTTTGATCCAACTCCAGAGGAAGGTGAAGAAAATGAAGAGAATGAAGAGGAGGATGAAGACCTAGAGGATTAGTTTTGGGTTATATCTTGTTTGTTTTCTTTTACTTTATTTTTTTCGAATGACTGTACTAACATTTATTTTGTTTTCCTTTTCGTTATTTTATTTTTTGTACTTTATTTTTAGTTTTTAATAATTTATTTTGATTGTATATATTAACCTAACATACGGTGGGAACCTTAAATGTTACACCGCAATTGCTTTCTGTTTGTTTGTTTTGTTCCATGTTGTAGATCGAAATTTCAACAAGAAGATTGGCATGCAGCTCAAATGGTGGTGCACAATTTTCAGCTTCTGTACACTTTTGATTACAAAGGGAGTTTCCTTTACCTTTTCTTTTCCATCGAGGTCAGTGCAATTTTTAAAGTTAGGGGTGGAGGAAACATATTTCTTTTTTCCATTGAATTGTTAGGTGTCACTTTCCCTTTTTGTTTTTGTTTGCTTTTAGCATGCTTTGTGTTACCCTTGGAGTTAATTCACATGTCAATGATATGAGCTTAGTTGAGATAGTATACAACATTTAGAAGAAGTTAAATCTTGCTTCGGTTTGAGAATAATTTAAGTGTCAATCTTCATTTGGTTTGAGACTCTAGATTACGGTAAGATTGCATGTTTAGTCTAAAACATTTAGAGAAGTTTTATGTGTGATAGTTTTGTGAATACTTTTGCGGTCTCGACAAGCTTTAGAACTTGTTTGATAATCAATTGAGGCAAATTCCTAGAATGCACATTACATAGGATATGATATAGACCATTTTTGGAACGTTTGAGCCTTTCAAACTTACCCTTGCTATATTTATCACTAGTCACCTATTTGAGCATTTTTCTTGAAAAAGAATTTGAGCCTTGTTTCTTTCGATAACCCATTTACTTACCTTTATGAGCCTAAAAATATTCTATTTGTACCTTTCTTTTAAGAGAACTTAGTTATACACATTTGTTGAGAAGCACTTGAGAGGAGTAAGGATGGAAATATGAAAAAAAAAAATTATTACTACCATAACTCAAGTACATTAAAGGAGATAAGTTGGGGATTATGAAAAAGAAAAGAAAAGAAAAGAATTAAAAAGGAGGTGAATGGTCTTATGCCCAAAAAAAAAGTGAATAATGGCAAAGAAAGAAGAAAAGAAAAAAAAAAGGGTAGTGATTTATTGAGAGAAATGCTCGAAAAATGGTTGAAAGAGTTGGGTGTTAAAGTAAGATTATCCAGTGCTTAAAGTGGTTGTGTTTAAAACTAAGAGATTGAGTTCTTTTACTTGTTGAATTCTTCCCGTTCTTTCTTAACCTTTACCTTGGCCTAACATTACAAGCTTATTAAAGACCTATTGATCCAAGGTGGTGTGATTTTTTCTACAATAGTGGAGAGTGATTTGAAAAGTGAGCCTATGGAGCTTGTTTTTGTGATTGATGTCATGCAAATTAATATATTTTTAGAGGCCAAGACTTGTATTCATGAATGTTGTGCATAAAATCATCCGGGTATTTGGATTAATGGATTGTGGTAAGATGGATGTTAAGAGTCGATAACAATTTTAAGATTGATGTTTGGATTATTTTTGGACTTAGGTGATATTTAATGATTCTATGTGTTGTCTGTTATGTGCAATTTTTGAGACAAAAAGTGAATTAATCTTGGTTTAACGCTAACATTGCTTTACCTTGTTTTGATTCCTACCATAGAATTCATCTCATATTGTCTTGTTTTCCCTTGAATTGCTAGGGACTAGCAATAAACTAATTGGGGGTCATGATGAGAGTCATAAAATGCATCGTAATAGTACTTATTTGTTAGCATTTTATGGTTGATCGAGGTTTGAATTACACTTTTATACCTTAATAACTCTAAAGTGATATTCTTGGATCATTGACTTATTTCGGTGCATTTTCAGGTACTTTGAGTTCAAAAGAAATGGAAAGCTAACATAGCTTAAAGCACGACGCTTCGATGCACATTTGAGTGAGGGCATGGTTGTGGAAGAACAAAATGAAGAAAAACCAAGTCTTAAAGTATAGGCGCTGCGGCCTGAAGAAGTCGAAGCCACAGCCTCCAGAACCAAGCCCAAAAGAGCAAGGAAGCTATCAGACAGAGCCACGGCCTAGACTAGTGAGGGCTGCGGCGCCCAGAGCATGCACAACCATTAGCACCAGACAGAGCCATGACCTGGACCAGGCAGGGCCGCGGAGCCTAGAACCACTCCAAAACAAAGACTAGCCAGAGCTGCGGCCTACATAAGTGAGAGTCGTGGCGCGCACACGAACCTCTATTTTCCTAATTAGGGTTTTAGTTGATTGATTAGACTCAAACCGCCCTTAGACCTTTGTATTATAAATAGATCACTTAGGGTTTGATAAAGAGAATCATCAAGGTTGGAAAACATAAGAAGGCTGCCACACTCTCCATCAAAGTGTTCAAGCAAGAACCCCATGGCCAACTAATCTCCAAGCAAAGCGAAGAGATGAATCTCTAGGTGTAGTTGTTCTTATTTTCCATTATTGATTCAGTTGTAGTTTGGATTTATTGTCAAAACATTGTTATGAGTTACTCTTTGATTTAATTAGATGATTTTCTCTTAATCCGGTGATTGTATCTTTCTCCTTGATATAAGTCTAGTCATGCTCTTCCTATGTCAAGATTATTGGATGTGATCGAGTCGGTAGATTTATCCTTTAAGTTTGTCCATTATTGCAATATTGTCATTAAGATATATTGTCGTTTCTTGATAAATCCATAGGATAGGTCATGTATGCTTAAATCGAAAGTAAAGAGTAATTCATATCAATTACATTAGGGTTTTACATGTGCTTAATCAAATATTTGCTGATTGCCTGTTTGGGATGTGAAACTAGCAATCGAGATAAAAACAATTGAATCAAGATTGGATTAAGGTAACGAACCTAGGGAGGATTCCCGGATCCTTCTTGTTTCTCCATCATATTCTTCATTATATGTACACAATTTTCTCATATTACTATCAAAATTCAGATTCTCTCACTTGATCTTTATCGTTCGTGTTAAGGTTACACTTTTCCTTTGTAGTTCACGTTTCCTTGTGGAATTAACACCCCAAAGCTGTGCTACAACTACCGCATTATTCTTTGGGTGTAATCAAGTGGATGTGTTAAAAATGCTTTTATTATTGTTGTGTTGTGATGATTATGTATGCATAATGACTATAAGACCCACTTAGAAGGGGTGAAAAGATTAGAATATGACATTTAGGATCCGCTCAGAGGAGTAAAGGGATCCGAGAGAGGTATTTGATGGTAGGACCTTTGGGTCCGAGATGAATTGAGATGATATGCTTAATGTACCAGTACATGGGGAGACATCCTTGTTGTGATTACTGATATGATTGAAATGAGTTGTGATGAGTTATGATGAGTTGAGATGAGCTATTATAAGCTATGATGATCTAACATTAGTTAAAATAAGTAGAGATGAGAGTGCCATGAATCTTGTTGTGCACAAATATTGCTTATGATGATTGCTTTTCATAGTGTGTGTGCTAATATGCTTGTGAATGTAGATTGTGTTAATATGGTAATGTGTTCAATATCTTTTTGTGATAATTGTTTATCCCTTAAATTGATGAGTATGAGGAAATATAATATTGACTTATTTTCTTAGAAAAAACAAGGAAATCACTTAGAGACACATACCTAATGAGTGGATATGTAATGAGGTCTGGTAATTGAAATTAGAAATTAGTTACATTTAGTAATGTGAAACTCACTGAGCTTTTTAAGCCCACTTTTTTTTTAAAAAATTTTAATTTTAATTTCACCATAGTTGTCATTGCAAGGAGTTGTTTTTTCTTCTTTTGGGGTATGTTTGGTGGAAAGCTTAATGATAATGATGTTCATATGTAATTTGGTATGTGAATGTAACTCTGATGTATTATGAAGTTATAAGTTTTGTGGTTGTGTTTTAGAGTTTTTTGGTATGATATTTTCAAGTTAGGTTCACTTCTTAAAGGTAATGATTCCATCTTGTTTAGGGCCTGCCTAGAATGGGTCGTTACACACATATAGTAACGCTTAACCCTAGCGTTGATATACGAATTTCGAAACATTGTTCAACAATGCATTTTGCATCGCTTGAGTTAAGCGTAGAAAATCCATTTTACGGTGCTTTAAAGCATCGAAGGACTTAAAAAATGTGTTGTTATACATCTTTTTTCTTGTAGTTATCCTACATAGTCACCATATATCAATCACTAAGTAACCCAAGTAAGTATCTCGATTAGGTCTCCAATTTGAGACAATATCAAAGTTATCATATATCACTTTCTAAGTTCTTAAGATTGACTTACCTCATCCACCAACTATAATATGTCAGCTTATAACTTCGTTAAATCAAGTCCTCTTAAAAAGTTTTCAAAAATAGATTAATTCATCTGTTTAAATTTTTTTCTTCTTTATTACCTTCTTTTGTTCTTAGTACAATCCAATAAGTCCATTTTCTTTTTTTTTTTCACGTGGTCATCAAAGCCACTAATTGTTGGTTGATGAATCCCTGTTTACCTTTTTCCAATCTAGTAGTGCTCACTTCAAAATTTTAGCCCATTCGCATCATTACATACATATATATTTGATCAATCACCCATTAGCCCAAACCGAGAACTCATATTGATGACTTGAATCAAAATTTTTCATTGACAACATAGAAATGATCAAATTTTGTGAATTTACCAAATTGGTCACATCAAGTGTTAATGGTCCTTTGTCATTGGAAATCACCTATTTATCCATATGCTAGAGTCCTTAAGTTGTGTGTGTGTCTATATATATATATATATATATATATATGCTTTTAGTTTAAATTAACTTCTAAGAAAACCTTTTACCTACTTTCAATTTATACTCCACTCCAATCCAATTATCTATAAATCAACATCTTTGATCTTTAACACTTTGTTAGATCACGAAACCCAGTTGAAATTTTCCTTAAAATTATTACACCACAATTTTTATTAGTTCAATTCTACTTGAAATTTTTAGAACCTAGAATTTTATAAACATCAACATTCTTTAATTATGAAACCTCTAGTCTTTTATGCCTTCCAATTTCAAGTAACATTCGAAATAATCCAAACATCTTATCATAGAAATTTCTCTAAAGTACACCAAGTCAAGAATTTATAACTTTACGCTCCTTTCCTTCCATTTAATTTGATACTATAACTTAAATAGATGGCCATTTTTAGAAATTTTTGTTATTACCATAACCTCAAAATCATCATTTGAGTCATTATCATAAACTTAAAAAATTTCACAACTTAATAAAAATTGACTTTCATTGCAACTACACAAGAAACATCTCTTTGAATGAGAATCATGCTTACCATCAATAATTTCCCATCATAATCGTTGAATCCTAGGAATTCAAAATGGTTAGCTCAACTTTATGTAACATTCAAAACCTAGTTGCAACTAATATCCACTCACTTTGATATACAATCATCTTTACTTCTCGCACCCTACTTAATTCATATGTATAACCATAATTTTTTATCATTCACTTTGTAGTAACTCCTGCTAAAACCTAGTGATCACCGCAATCCATAGTTACTAAGGTTTTTTTTTTTTTTTTTTTTTCCTGAACATCACCAAATTGTAAGTCTACAAGCATAGATATGCAACAAAAATTTAAATTTTTTCCTACCGATAAACTTAATTCCAAAAAACTCTATATGAAAATATTAGAATTATGAATCAATATCTTTATACAAGGTTAGATATTTATACCTTACCGAAGATTCTAATTGCAAATTCGTCAGAGAGCTCATAAGTCATTTAATCGTTCAGCCTCTAACTGTATCTGTACAAACAATCAAGAACGATGATCTCATTGAACACCACACAAGGAAAAAGACTAGAGCTACCCGAAATCTATGAGTGCTAAATTTTGGGTTTTTAGTTTTTTTAGAGGGAGAGGGAGTTAAAAATATGATTTTTCTTTTTGTTTTCAAAATAGGCATTAGGGTTTCTATAAAAAAGAACCTTTATATAAAGCTCTTACTCATAAAAGTTTCATAACTTCTAAAATTGCAATTAAACGCTGGTTTAATTAATTCTTAGAATTCTTTATTTTTGCCCATAGTTTTTCTTATTCTTGCAATTTCCCTGTTAAGCCTTAATTATTTAATCATATGTATCTTGATCTCATATCCATAACTTAAATGGTGAAATTAAAAACTCCTTTTTAATTTCCACCCAACCTTGGCTAAAGAATTTCCAAGTTATGATTTAATCAGATGATATAGGACATTCTCTCTCTTTTACTGAGTGATGAATCCTCTATTGTACACTCACATGCCTCCATGCATAAGTGGTCATACCCAATTACTACCTTCTTGTGACCCATGATTAAAATCACATTTAGTTAGCATCAAAGCATGATACCTATACATAAGGCACCATGGTGCCTCAAGTCTAAGGATCACTTATACAACTGCAACATAAGAACTTCTAATGCAGTTAGTAAAACGTCCATTAAGAATTTCTTAGTTGAGTCAGTTTTGTGTACTTGTTCTTTAACAAACACCTGCATAACTTGTTTTAGTGTCTCATACACTAGTGATCGTGAGATCAATCATCCTCAACTTCTCGAGGAAACATAGTATGTACTACTCTATCTAGATTCATTAATACCCTTCTTAATGATCTTATGATTAAGAGCATTTAAGAATAAAGCTTGAGAAAATACATCTCATGCATAATCTCTCCACGATGTTTATTTCCATTGCTCTTATTCTATGAGTGTAATCATATAATGTACATGTAGTGATTTATAATAAGCATGATAAATAAAATAAATGTCATTAATTATTATTTATTGTCTATTAATAAATAAGAATAAATACACATAATATATCCATAACATAAAATACTATTGGTTTGTAAGGCATATTACTATCAATCTCCCATTTACACTAAAGCTAATAGCCTAAGTATCCAATGCCTATTTCTTTAGTTAGTGGATCTGCATTATTATCTGTATATTGACTTATTGTCATATTTTTCAGATTGAAACTAGAGTCTGAAGGCTTTAAATTTCAAATCCTCTTCTTTATCTATGAGGAACAAATTTATAGTTCTTCTTAAGATCTCAATAATGTTATTCGCAACTACCCAATACTCTCACTTGGATTGTACTGATATCTACTTGTAACACTTAGAGCATATGCAATGTCATGCCTTGTATATAACATGGAGTGCATGATGGATCCAATCTATTCATGTGTTATCTTTCCTCAGGTGTCTTTGGGGACATTCATTTTTTAGAGTAATCTAAACCTCTTTAGCATTTTATCTATGTACATGATTTGGAAAAGCCTTGCATTCTTCTAGATCTATCTCTATAGATCTTTATCCCCAATATATAGTGTATGATGGATCCAATCTATTCATGTGGTATCTCTCTTCATATGTTGTTGGGATTTGTTAAAGAATTAAACAAGTGAGAATGGTTAGCATCAGGAATGGCTGTGCGTCGCGGCCTCCAGCAAGTCTAGAAGCTCCTCCCCTCTAGGCCGTGGCACCCATCCACACCATGGCTTCCAACAAGGCATCAAGTTTCCCCACTTCTGAGCCACGGCACGCCCTACTCCAAGCCTCAGTACGAAGCACACCTGACACCAATTAATCAGCACTTTGAGATGGTGCGTGGGACTTGGTTAAAACGCACAGGTTCACTTAGACTCTTAGAGAGGCATGAGTCTTTGGTTCTTGAGATCTAAGGGTTGAGATTGATCTCAAAGATTAGATGAGATGGTCATTGCCTTATATAAAGGGTCATCTAGGAGCAATCAAAGCAGATCAAGACATAACAACAAGTGTGAGAGTGCAAACACACAAAAACACAACAGAGACTCATTCAAGAGAGGCTAGTTGTTTGGAGAGAAAGGATCTCAGATCTGGAGAAGTCTTTCTAGTGAGAGAGAGTAGTCAAGATTGAGGATTCAAGGGCTTTGTAATTGGAATTTTCTTGGGGAAATTCCAGGGAAACACGTAGTTCTTATCTCTTTCTTTTCTCTTCTTTCATTCTTCAAGAACAAGAGGTTTCTTGAAGGGATGTTACTGTAATTGTAAGAACTCAATTGATTTAGTGCAGAGAGCTTGGAGGAGCTCACGGGGATGTAGGCACATTATTGAACCTCAATAACAATTGCTTGTGTTCTCTTTTATGCTTTGATTCTTGTTTCGGTTTTGTACAAATCATACTAGATTTGGGTGTTTGGGAAAGATCACAACCTGGGATTTCTTGCAGTGATTTTCTCAAGAGTGGTATCAGAGCTACAACTGTGGTATCAGAGCTAGATCAGAGCAAGGCTCCAAGAATCAAAGGAAACTTCTTGGGTGATTAAAGAACGGAGTTGAGATCAAAATTTGATCGGGTTCTTGAGGTTCAAGAATGGTGCTAGGATCCAGATTTGATCGTATTCTTGAGATTTAGAAGTTGGAAAGCAATTATGGGTGCTACATAAATCTGGGATTTTTTTTCGCAAGATGGGTTCAAATTTCATTGTTGAGAAGTTTGATGGAATGAGAGACTTTGCTCTTTGAAAGCGAAAAATCAAGGCTATTCTTATGCAAAAAAGGTGGACTTGGCTATTGGAGAAGATGATGATTTTCCAGCAAGTATCACAGAGGTCCAGCGGAATGAGATGAAGAAGATGGCATATAACACCATCTTCCTACACATATCAAATAGTGTGACAAGGGAATGTGGAGACACAGAAGATCTAGCTATCATTTGGAAGAAACTAGATGAGTTATTGATGAGAGTTATAAAATGCATCTTAACAGTACTTAACTGATATCACTTTAGGGTTGATCTAGGTTTTAATTTCACTTTTATATGTTAACAACTCTAAAGTATCATTCTTGGATCATTGATCTATTTCGGTGCATTTTCAGGTACTTTAAGCTTAAAAGAGGAGGAAAAGTTATCATTGCTTGAAGCACAAAGACTTGAGGCATACTGGAGTGAAGCAATGCTTCTGAAAGGACAAGATGGAGGGCTTAAAAGAGCAACAGCTACTACCTGCACTAGAAAGAGTTTCACTAAATTGCGAGAATTGCCCGTACAGATCAATCATCTTTGAAAATTAAACTGTATTGATACAAGAAGAACCAGGTGATGAGCCATATATGCTTAGAAAGATCCGGAAGTCTTTTTTCTGGAGAATCTTATGGTTCGTGAAAAGGATTTTTCTAGAGAAAGTTATGGAAGTTTTAGTAGACAAAGGTCAGGTTGTGCGGGCTGTGCGGGATTTCAGCGTGATTTTGGGCTTAAATCCCACATCCCGCATCGGATGGGAAACACATTGCACTCTTGGTATTTGCCTATATAAGACCCACTCCACTTTAGCTTTGGAAATCAATCGGGGATGAATCCAGAGGGCCTTTAGGACCAATCCAGAGGGCCTTTAAGAGGAACCCGAAGTTTAAAGTTTGAAGGTCGGGAGAGATGATCGTCGGGAGGCCGGAGGCAACTCGAGGATGAATGAGCCCCATGGCCGGCTAGTCTCCAAGCAAGGCGAAGAGATGAATCCCTAGGTGTAGTTGTTCTTATTTTTCCTTTATTTGATTCGGTTGTAGTTGGAATTATTTTCGTTAAATATTGTTATGTTTTATTCTTTAATTTAATTAGTAGATTTATTATAACTCTGGTGGTTGCATTCTTCTTTTCCATATAAGTTCAGTCAGGCTTTTCTTATGTGTACCTATTTGGGTGTGATTGAGTCTGGTAGATCTCTTTTATAAATTTGTCCATTGCTGCGGTATCGTCGTTTAGATATATCGTCGTCTCTTGATAATTTATAAGTTAGGTCATGTGTACTTGAAAGTAAAGAAGATTTCATAACAATTACACTAGGATTTATAAATGCGCTTTAGTTGAATATTTTTTGGTTTCTTGTTTTGGATGTAAAACTTGCAATCGAGATAAAAACAACTGAATCAAGTTAGGATTAGAGCAACGAACCTAGGGAGGATTTCCGGAACCTTGTCATTTTTATTTTAAACTTATTTACACAATTACCCTTTTTCTCAAACAACTCAGATTCTTTTAATCTTTTTATCGTTTGTGTTGAGGTTTACACCTTCTGTTGTACTTAACTTGTTTCCCTGTGGAATCGACACCCCAAAACTATACTACAATAACCACGTTATATTTTGGGTGTAATCAAATTTTGGCGCCGTTGCCGGGGAAACGCGCTTAAGTACAAGGAAGCTTGTCAACTTTGAGTGTGATGGTAAAAATAAAAAAAAAAATTCTTGTTTTATTTCTTTTATTTCCTCTCTGATTCATTTGGTGCATGCTTAGACAAGAGATCTGCGAGGTAGATTCATTAGAGGACCTGAGCTAGAATTACCCTCTCCTTCCGAGTCTGATAGTGAAGCCTCGCCTAGATCAACCCATAGAGAAAACCTAAGTAAGAATCTAGAGAATTTGTTTAACATGGCCGATAACCATAATGAGAATGTTGCTAGGACACTTCAGGATTACCTCCACCCTACATGCACAACCATACCATCATGCATTATGTTTCCAGCCAATACTCGCCATCAAGATCTTAAACCAGGGATGATTCAATTACTCCCTATATTCCATGGCTTGGATAATGAAAACCCATATGTGCACATTAGAGAGTTTGAGGAAGTAGTTGCGACTTTTCATAGTCAAAATGAAACTCATGACATTATGAAACTTAAGCTCTTTCCTTTCGCTTTGAAGGATAGAGCTAAGAGTTGGCTATACTCACTTAGACCACGATCTATTGGGTCATGGACTAAGATGACTTGGGCTTTCTTTAACAAATACTTTCCCCAACATAAGACCAACACTTTGAAAAGGCAAATCTCCACCTTTGCACAAAAGGATAGTGAGACTTTATATCAGTCTTGGGAGAGATTTAAGGAGTTATTGAGTATGTGCCCTCACCATGGGTATTAGAGTTGGCGCTTAGTGAGCTATTTCTATGAGGGACTTACCTATAGAGAGCGCCAATTCATAGAGATGATGTGTAATGGTGGGTTTTTAGAGAAAGATCCTGATGAGGCCATAGAGTACCTCAATGAGCTTGCTGAAAAAGCTCACACTTGGACTGGACCTAGTGCTACTGAAAGCACAAATAGGTCACGACCTATAGGGCACCCAAATAATGGTGGAATTTACCATCTTAGGGAAGAGGATAGCCTTAGAGCCAAGGTCGAGATGTTCACTAGGGAGATAAATGAGTTAAAGACTAAGAGCTTAAAGCCAACACATGTGATTAATCATGCCAAGTCTTTAGAGCCGTGTTTTGTGTGTGGCGGGGTAGATCATCTCCTCCAAGAATGCCCCACATTTACTGATATGAGAGGGTTGTATGAGGAACAATGTAATGCCTTAGGCATGTACAAGAAGCCTCTTGCACCTTTCTCTAACACTTATAACCCAGGGTGGCGAAATCACCCCAACTTCAGCTGAAAATCTGAAAACCAGCATGCACAGCCCTCTAAATCATCCTCTGCACCTTATCATGCACCCTCATCCTCTAGGAACTCTCTAGAAGACACCTTACAGGCCTTTATAGAGTCATAAGGTAAGACAAACCAAAGGTTTGAGGCATTATTTACGCAAGTGATGGAAGAGCATAAAGAAATAAAGAGCCAAGTGTCCAAGTTGATAAGCTACTTGAGTGTGACTAAGCGAGGTAAGTTTCCTTCTTAAGCTCAGTCCACATCCTATGGTCAACACCTAGCACAAAAGAATTTGGAGGAGGTGAATGCCATTGAGACACTTGGTGGTAAATCAGTACACATCCCAACAACGAAAAAATCAGAGGATGTGGCTGAAAGCCATCAAGCACAAGCATGCATGATGGACTCGTTCATGGAAAAGGTCTAGCACCTTAATCCATTAGAGTCCATCTTCACCCATGGCTTCACCAAAGCATATATCGAGCCAACATTTGCGGATGTTACTGATGACATCCTTGAGGCCCCTCCCAAGCATAGAAGCACCGAATTTGGCAATGAAGCAGTGGCAGATGCATTCAAGCTATGTTTTTCAAGGAAGGAATAAGAGCGTCTGGCTGAAGATGTAAAACGTAGCGCTCATGGGAGGCAGCCCACAACATATCCTTTTACTTTTACTATTTTTCATATTTCTTTTTCTTGTTTATTATTATTGTTTTGCTGTTTTCCAGTTTTACTTTAGTATTTATTTTTCAGGGACAAATAAACGAAGCAGTTCAAATGATCATGCACAACTTTCAACTCCACGCACCATTGGTTAAAAAGGGAGTTTCCTTAACTTTCATTTTTTTTCATTGAGGACAATGTTAATATTAAGTTGGGGGTGGAAGATATACATTTCTTATTGCATATCATTGAACTGCTTGGTGTCATTTTTGTTTGTTTTTAGCATGCTTGGTGTTTGCCTTAGAGTTAATTTACATGTCAATGATATAAACTTAATTGAGATAACATATAGCATTTAGAAGAAGTTAAATCTTGCTTCAGTTTGAAATTAATTTAAGCATCAATCTTCATTTGGTTAGAGACTCTAGTTTGTGGTAAGATTGTATGATTAGTCTATAACATCTAGAGAAATTTTATGTGTGATTATTTTGTGAATATTTTTACGGTCTCAACAAGCTCTAGAACTTACTTTATAATCACTTGAGGCAAATTCCTAGAATGCACACTACTTAGGATATGATATAGGCCATTTTTGAACTGTTTGAGCCTTTCAAACCTACCGTTGCTATATTTATCACTAGTCACCTATTTGAGCCTTTTTTTGAAAAGAAAAATTGAGCCTTGTTTCTTTCGATAAACCATTTACTTACCTTTATGAGCTTAAAAATATTTTTATCCTTACCTTTCTTTTAAAAGAACTTAGTTATACACATGTTGTGAGAAGCACTTAAAAGGAGTAAGGGTGGAAATATGAAAAAAAATATCACTACCGCAACCCAAGTACATTAAAGGAGATAAGTTGGGGGTTGTGGAAAAGAAAAGAAAAAAAAATGAAAAAGAAGGTGAATGGTTATGTGCCCAAATAAAAAAAAAGAATTATGGCAAAGAAAGAAAAGAAAAAAATGGTGATTTGTTGAAAGAAAAGCTTGAAAATGGTTGAAAGAGTTGGGTGTTGAAGTAAGGTTATCCAGTGCTTAAAGAGCTGTGTTCAAAACTACGAGATTAAGTTCTTTTACTTGTGAATTCTTCCCATTCTTTCTTAGCATTTACCTTAGCCGAACGTTACAAGCTTATTAAAGACCTATTGATCCAATGTAGTGTGATTTTTCTACAATAGTGGAGAGTGATTTGAAAAGTGAGCTTATAGAGCTTGTTTTTGTGATTGATGTCACGCAATTTATTATGTTTTCAGAGGCCAAGACTTGTATTCATGAATGTTATGCATAAAATCATCCGGGTGTTTGGATTAATGGTTTGTGGTAAGATGGATGTTAAGAGTCAATAACGATTTTAAGATTGATGTTTGGATTACTTTTGGACTTAGGTGAAATTTAATGATTCTATGTGTCGTATGTTATGTGCAATTTTTGAGACAAAAAGTGAATTACTCTTGGTTCAATGCTAGCATTGCTTTACTTTGTTTTTAACTCCTACCATAGAAGTCATCTCTTATTTTCACTTCAATTGCTAGGGACTAGCAATAAGCTAGTTGGGGGTTGTGATGAGAGCCGTAAAATGCATCTTAACAGTACTTAACTGTTATCACTTTAGAGTTGATCTAGGTTTTAATTGCACTTTTATACGTTAACAACTCTAAAGTATCATTCTTGGATCATTGATCTATTTCAGTGCATTTTCAAGTACTTTAAGCTCAAAAGAGGAGGAAAAGTTATCATTTCTTGAAGCAAAAAGACTCAAGGCATACTGGAGTGAAGGAATGCTTCCGAAAGGGCAAGATGGAGGGCTTAAAAAAGCAACAATTGCTGCCCGCACTGGAAAGAGTTTCACTAAATTGTGAGAATTTCCCATACAGATCAATCATCTTTGAAAATTAAACTGTATTGATACAAGAAGAACTAGGAGATGAGCCATATATGCTTAAAAAGATCCGGAAGTCTATTTTCGGAAAATTTTATGGCTCGTCAAAAGGATTTTTCTAGAGAAAGTTATGGCAGTTTTAGTAGACAAAGGTTAGGCTGTGCGGGCTGTGCGGGATTTCAGCGTGATTTTGGGCTTAAATCCCACTTCCCACATTGGTTGGAAAACACATGTCTATATCCCACATCCCACATCGGATGGGAAACACATTGCACTCTTGGTATTTACCTATATAAGACCCACTCCACTTTAGCTTTGGAAATCAATCGGGGATGAATCCAGAGGGCTTTTAGGAGCAATCCAGAGGGCCTTTAGGAGGAACCCGAAGTTTAAAGTTTGAAGGTCGGGAGAAATGATCGTCGGGCGGCTAGAGGCAACTCGAGGACGCATGAGCCCCATGGCCGGTTAGTCTCCAAGCAAGGCGAAGGGATGATCCCTAGGTGTAGTTGTTCTTATTTTTCCTTTATTTGATTCGGTTGTAGTTGGAATTATTTTCGTTAAATATTATTATGTTTTATTCTTTAATTTAATTAGTAGATTTATTATAACTCCGGTGGTTGCATGCTTATTTCCATATAAGTTCAATCAGGCTTTTCTTATGTGTACCTGTTTGGGTGTGACTGAGTCCGGTAGATCTCTTTTATAAATTTGTCCATTGTTGCGGTATCGTCATTTAGATATATCGTCGTCTCTTGATAATTTATAAGTTAGGTCATGTGTGCTTGAAAGTAAAGAAGATTTCATAACAATTACATTAGGATTTATAAATGCGCTTTAATTGAATATTTTTCGATTGCCTGTTTGGGATGTGAAACTTGCAATCGAGATAAAAAAAACTGAATCAAGTTAGGATTAGAGCAACGAACCTAGGGAGGATTTCCGGAACCTTGTCATTTTTATTTTAAACTTATTTACACAATTACCCTTTTTCTCAAACAACTCATATTCTTTTAATCTTTTATCGTTTGTGTTAAGGTTTACACCTTCTGTTGTACTTAACTTGTTTCCCTGTGGAATCGGCACTCCAAAACTATACTACAATAACCGCGTTATGTTTTGGGCATAATAAGTTATTTCTTACCAAGACTCTCCCTAATAAGATATATCTTCTTAAACGAATCTTTGCTTTTAAAATGGATCCTAATAAAGATTTGCAAAATAATCTTGATGTGTTTAATAAACTAGTTCAACATTTGGTTAGTTGTAGCATAACATTCTCGGATGAACAATTGACTGTTATGTTATTGAATTCTCTTCCTAATTATTTTGAAAGTTTGATTAATGCTATTGAATATGGAAGAGATACACTAATCAAAGAAATTGTGATCAATGCTATAAGGACTCATGATTTCAAAGCCAAGATGAGGGAAGCATCAAGTGGAGAAGGTCTGTTCGTTAGAGGAAGGCCTGCAACTCGGAGTGGCAGCAACATCCATGGTAACTATCGGGACAAATCAAAGGGTAGAGGGCAGAGCCATGGAATATCGTATTCTAAACCAAAGTTTGGAGGAAAGCGATGCTACTACTACCATAAGAAGGGTCATTTTAAGAAAGATTGCAAGAAGATGATGAGGGATGAGAGAGGAAGAAGCCATACCAACAATGGAGAGGCTTCGGTTGCAAAGGGAGAACATCAAGATGATGTTCTTGTTGTGTGCTCAAATGTGAGCAGGAGGCAAGGCAGTAAGAAATGGATCTTGGATTTTGGGTGCAATTATTACATGTATCCTCATAGGAGTTGGTTCAAGAATTTCAAGGTAACCAATGATGGAAAGGTTTTCTTGGGGAATGATACTTCTTGCCAAGTGAGGGGGATAAGAGACATCCAATTGAGGATGTTTGATGGAATTACAAAGCTGCTGAGGAATGTGAGATATCTTCCAGAGTTGAGAAAAAATTTGACCTCATTAGGGCAGCTAGATTCCATGGGATACACATACAAAGTGGAGGGAGGTAAGATCAAGGTAACCAAGGGATCTTTGATAGTAATCAAAGCATCAATGAAGGATGGTCTCTATGAGATGATTAGAGACATAAACATCAAGGATCAAGCAGCAAGCTTGATGGCTAAGATGGATAAGGAAACCTTTTGGCACAATCGCTTGGGATACATGAGCGAAAAGGGTTTGCAAGTTCTCAGCAAGAATGGTCTACTTAATGGTGACAAAGTAGAGAAACTTGATTTCTACGAATGTTGTGTTCTTGGGAAACAACACTGGGTCAGCTTCAACACCGGAATGCACAAGTCTAAGGGCATTCTTGACTACATTCATGCCGATCTTTGGGCACCAGCAAGAACACCAACACAGGGAGGTAATTTTTACTTTTTGTCTTTAATTGATGATTATTCTAGAAAGGTTTGAGTTTATTTGATTAAAAATAAATTAGATGCTTTGAATAAATTTGTGGTGTGGAAAAAGCTGGAAAAAACTCAAACGGGTAAGGTAGTTAAGGTGTTAAGAACCGATAATGGCTTAGAATTTTTTAATAAGGAATTTGATAAATTCTGTGAGTAAAATGGCATTCTAAGACATAGAATGGTTGTGAAAACACCTCAGTAAAATGGAGTTGCTGATAGGATGAATAGGACCTTCCTAGACAAGGTTAGGTTCATGATAATAGGCTCCAGATTACCCAAATGTTTTTGGGGAGGAAGCTGTGTCAACTGCTGCATATTTAGTTAATAGATCACCCTCTAGGGCTGTGGACCTTAAGACTCCAAAGGAGATGTTGAGTGGAAAACCCCCTGAGTTAAGCAACCTTAGGACTTTTGGATGTGCTGCGTTTGCACATCAAAAGGATGATAAACTTAGCCCAAGATCTAGAAAATGTGTGTTTCTAGGATACAGTGAAGGGGTTAAGGGGTATAGGTAATGTGTGTTCCTTAGAGCAAAAAGGAACTAAACTCATAATAAGTAGGGATGTCATTTTTAATGAGCATTTATTTCCCTATTTCGAGAAAACTAACCCTGCAGGGGAAAGTAGGCAAACCAACCCGGTTTATGTGGAGCATAGCATCAAGGAAAATTCTGTTAAGGTAAAGTAAGGAAGGCAAGAGGATTTGGACTAGGTAGAGCCCATTGATGAAGGCCAAGCTCAAGACACTCAAGAGGAGGCTAAACTAGAAGGGGATGATGTAGGGAATTAGAATGATTATCAACTCACAAGGGACCGAAAAAGGAGGCTAGTCAGACCACCTTTGAGATATGGTTTTGCAGATGCTAATGTAGCAGCTCCTTTTTCAGAAGGAGGGATAAGTGAATCCGAAACTTACATTGATGCCATGGAATGTAAGGATTCATCAAGATGGAAGCTAGCTATGGAGGAGGAAATGCATTCTTTGAGGAAGAACAACTCTTGGGAATTGGTGCCCAAACCAGAAAAACAGAGAGTTATGGATTGCAAGTGGATTTATAAGATCAAAGAAGGGAATACTCCAGGAGATGAAGTCCGGTATAAAGCTAGGCTGGTGGCGAAGGGGTTCACACAAAGATAAGGCATAGATTTCACCGAAATATTGTCACCGGTTATGAAATAAAAAGACGATAAGGATAGTGTTAGCAATGGTGGTCCAATTTAATTGGGAGATCGAGCAAATGGATGTGAAGATAAAGTTTTTACATGGAGAGCTTGATGTGACCATCTACATGAGGCAACCCGAAGGCTATGAGGAAGGAAGGCATGGGGATTTGGTGTGCAAATTAAAGAAATCTCTCTATGGCCTGAAGCAATCACCTCGGCAATGGAATAAGAGGTTCGATTCCTTTTTAACTAGCTTGGGTTTCATGAGGAGCAACTATGATTCGTGCTTGTACTGCAACGGTCACAAGGTGGAGGAAATGGTGATTATCATCATCTATGTTAATGATATGCTGTTGGTTGGGAACAGCAGGGAGAGGATAGAAAAGTTGAAGTCTCAACTCAGTTTGGAGTTTGAGATGAAGGATTTTGGTCATGCACGAAGATCCTTGGGATGAGTATAATTCGGGAAAGGGAGAGAAACATATTGAAGATTTCTGAGACTTCTTATATAGAAAA
Organism: Bretschneidera sinensis; assembly: GCA_023935145.1. Classification (NCBI taxonomy): domain Eukaryota; kingdom Viridiplantae; phylum Streptophyta; class Magnoliopsida; order Brassicales; family Akaniaceae; genus Bretschneidera; species Bretschneidera sinensis. The sequence goes on from CM043698.1 coordinate 111,224,838, forward strand.
GATGATATCTATGTTTTCTATGAAAGATAGCAAACCAGTGAAGGTTCCCTTTGTTGGTCATTTCAAATTCTCCAGTGATCAATGTCAGAGATCGAATGAGGAGAAGAAAAAAATGGAAAAGGTCCCTTATTCTAGTGTGGTTGGATCAGTCATGTTCATGATGGTAAGCACTAGACCCGACATTTTTAATGCAATGAGTGTTCTCAATAGGTTTATGAGTAATCCTGGAAAGGTGCATTGGCTTGGATGAAGTGGTTACTGAGGTACTTAAAGGGAAGCTCAAACGTGGGGATTGTTTACGAGAAGAGGGGTAAGTTCATCTGTCTTAAAGGTTATGCGGATTCGGACTATGGAGCAGACTGGGATAAAAGAAGATCGATTACCTCCTACTTCTTCAAGTTAAATGGATGTTGTATAAGTTGGAAGGCTCAGTTACAACAGGTGGTAGCACTCTCAACAACCGAGGCAGAATACATAACGGAAACGGAAGCCATTAAAGAGGTTATGTGGTGCAAAGGGTTGTTGGAAGAGTTGATGGTCCAAAAAGAGCAGGTGGTGGTGTATTCAGATAGCTAAAGTGCATTGCATTTGTGTAAGAATCTGGTGTTCTATGAGAGGACAAAGCATATGGATGTTCGGTATCATTTCATTCGGGAAAATGTTACGAAATGATGCATTCATGTGGACAAAGTGGCCATTGAAGAAAATCCTGTAGATTTAGGTACTAAAGTTCTATCTCTGAGAAAGTTCAACACTTCTTAGGATTGGAGTCGATTGGTATGGTGACTCAAGTTGAGTTTGGATCCTGAGTTCTCTGCACAATGGGTTCGTGTTTAATTGCTTAGACCAAGGTAGAGTTTGTTAGGATTTGTCAAAGAATTAAATAAGTGAAAATGGTCAACATCAGGTATGCCTTGGGCGCCGCAGCCCAGCCTTGGGCGCAGTGACCTAGCCTTGGGCATTGCGGCCTCTAGTAAGTTCGAAAGCTCCTCCCCTCCAGGCCACTCCGTGGCCCAACACATCCGAGCTGTGACCTCCAGCAAGGCAGTAAGTTTCCCCACTTCTGAGCCACGACACGCCCTATTCCAAGCCTCAGCACGTAGCACACCTGACACCAATTAATCAGCACTTTGAGATGGTGCGTGAGACTTGGTTAAAGCGCACAGGTTTGTTTAGATTCTTAGAGAGCCATAAGTCTTTGGTTCTTGAGATCTAAGGGTTGAGAATGATCTCAAAGATTGGATGAGGTGGTCATTGCCCTATATAAAGGGTCATCTAGGAGCAATCAAAGTAGATCAAGACATAACAACAAGTGTGAGAGTGCAAAGACACAAAACACAAGAGATACTCATTTAAGAGAGGCTAGTTGTTTAGAGAGAAAGGCTCTCAAATCTGGAGAGGTTTTTTAGTGAGAGAGAGTAGTTAAGATTGGGGATTCAAGGGCTTTGTAATTGAAATTTTCTTGGGGAAAATTCTAGGGAAACACTTAGTTCTAATCTCCTTTGCACCACATAGCCTCCTTTATGGCTTTCGAAGCCACTATGTATTCTGCCTCCGTTGTTGAGAGTGCTACCACTGACTGCCACTGAGCCTTCCAATACCTCAGCAACCATTTCATCCCAAGCCAAAGCTCTTTTCCGAGATTACTCACACATCTACTGAGAACACCCATTGCCTGAGAAATGTCCGGTCTAGTGCTTACCATCATAGACATGACTGGTCCAACCGCACTAGAGTAAGGGACCTTTACCATTTCCTTCTTCTCCTCATCCATTCTAGGACATTGTTCGCTTGATAACTTAAAATGACCAACAAGGGAAACCTTCACTGGTTTACCATCTTCCGTAGAAGATCGAGAAACCTTCAACTCATTTCTCTCCCTTTCCTTAATTCTTCTCATACAAAGGATCTTTTATGTAAGGCTGGGATCCTTCCTCTCGAACTCCTCACTGAGTTGAGATGTAAACCTTTTCATCCTCTCCCTACTATTCTGAACCAACAGCATATCATTGGCATAGATGAGGATAATCACCATTTCATCCACCTTATGTCTAAGTGAGAAGGTTTTTGTGAAATCCATGCCTTTCCTTTGTGTGAACCCGTTCACCACCAACCTAGCTTTATTCCAAACTTCATCTCCCGGAGGGTACCCTTCTTTGATCTTGTAAGTCCACTTACAATTCACAACTCTCTGTTTTCCCGGAATGTGCACCAATTCCCAGAAGTTGTTCTTCCTCAAAGAATCCATTTTTTTCTCCATAGCTAGCTTCCATCTTGGCGAATCCTTATATCCTATGGCATTAATTTAAGTCTCTTATTCACTCATCTCTCCTTCTGTCCAAGGAGCTGCTGCATCTACAGCATTCGCAAAACCATATCTTGAAGGTGGTCCGACCAGCCTTCTTTCCTGGTCTCTTGTGAGCTGATAGTCCTTTCAACTCCCTGCATCATCCTCTTTTAGTTCAACCTCCTCATGAGTGTCCTGAGCTTGGCATTCATCAATGGGCCCTACCTGGTCTGAACCCTCTTACCTTCCTTACTCTACTTGAGCTGAATTCTCCTTGATGCTATGTTCCACAAATACCGAACTGGTTTGTTCACTAGCCCCTGCAGGGTTAGTTTTCTCTAAATAGGGAAATAACAATTCATTAAAATTAACATCCCTACTTATTATGAGTTTCAATCCTTCTTTTTCTAAGGACCACAACCTATACCCCTTAGCCCCTCCCCATATCCTAGAAACACACACCTTCTAGATCCTGGGCTAAGCTTATCGTCCTTTGGATGTGCAAACGCAGCACACCCAAAAGTCCTAAAGTTGTCCAACTCAGGGGTTTTACCACTCCACATCTCCTCGGGGGTCTTAAGGTCCCCAGCCCTAGAGGGTGATCTATTAACCAAATACGCAGCAGTAGACACCGCTTCCCCCCAAAAATATTCGGGTAACCTGGATCCATCTAACATGCACACAACCTTTTCTATAAGGGTATTATTCATCCTCTCAGCAACTCGAATTTACTGAGGGGTTTTCACAACCGTTCTATGTCTTAGAATGCCATTTAACCTACAGAATTGATCAAGTTCTTGGTTAAAAATTTCTAAGCCATTATCGGTTCTTAACACCTTAACTACCTTACCCCTTTGAGTCTCTACCAGCTTTTTCCACACCATTAATTTATTCAAAGCACCTGATTTATTTCTAACCAAATAAACCCAAACCTTTCTTGAATAATCATCAATTAAAGATAGAAAGTAAATCTTACCTCCCTGTGTTGGTGTCCTAGCTGGTCCCCAAGTCCGCATGAATGTAGTCAAGAGTGCCCTTAGACTTATGCACTTCGGTGTTGAAGCTGACCCGGTGTTGCTTCCCAAGAACACAACACTTGCAGAAATCAAGTCTTTATACCTTGTCACCATCAAGCAATCCATTCTTGCTGAGAACTTGCAGCCCTTCTTCGCTTATATGTCCCAAACGTTTATGCCAAAGAACCGCCTTATCCATCTCAACCATCAAGGTTGCTGCTTGATCCTTGATATCCTTGTCTCCGATCATCTCATAGAGACCATCCTTCATTGTTGCTTTGATCACTACTAAAGATTCCTTGGTTACCTTGATATTTCCTCCCTCTACTTTGTATGTGTACCCCATGGAATCCAGCTGCCCCAATGAGATCAAATTCCTCTTCACATCCAAAAGATACCTCACATTCCTCAGCAGCCTTGTGACTCCATCAAATATTCTCAATTAGATGTCTCTTATCCCCCTCACTTGGCAAGAAATATCATTCCCCAAGAAAACTCTTTCATCATTAGTTTCTTTGAAATTTTTGAACCAATCCCGGTGAGGGCACATGTGATGAGCGCACCCAGTATCCAAGATCCATTTCCTACTGCCTTCTTGCCCTTTGCTCACATTCGAGCACACAACAAGAACATCATCATCTTGCTGTTCTGTTTTGGCAACTGAAGCCTCTCCATTCTTGGTATGGCTTCCTCCCTCATCCCTCATCTTCTCCTTGCAATCTTTCTTGACATGACCCTCCTTGTGGCAGTAGTAACATTTCTTCCCTCCAAATCTTAGTATGGAATGCATTCTCCTATGGCTTTCTCCTCTACCTCTATCCCGGTAGTAGCTATGTATGTTGCTGTGCACTCTCCCATGGCTCTCTCCTCTACTTCTGTCCCGATATAGCCATGTATGTTGTTGTGCACTCTCCATTGGCTCTTTCCTCTACCTCTATCCCGGTAGTAGCTATAGATGTTGCTGTGCACTCTCCCATGGCTCTCTCCTCTAACTCTATCCCGGTAGTAGCCATGGATGTTGCTGCCATACCGACTTGCTGGCCTTCTTCTAATAAACAACCTTTCTCTGCTTGATGCATTCCTCATCTTAGCATCAAGATCATCTTGAAACTCTTTATTATGATCAAATTTAAAAGCAAAGATTCGTTTACAAAGATACCTCTTATTAGGGAGAGTGCTAGCAAGAAACAACTAATTTAGTTTCTTCCATTTGATAGTTTGATCTTCCGAGTCTCTGCACTCCCTTGTGACATTATTCGACATGTTCAAGAAGATGGTGATGTATGCTATCCTCTTCTTCTCATTCCGTTGGTCCTCCATGGTACTTGCTGGAAAAGCATTATCTTCTCCAATCGCCAAGTTCACTTTTTGTTGCATAAGAACAGCCTTTATCTTCTGCTTCCATAGGGAAAAATCTCCCTTTCTATCAAACTTCTCAACCATAAAGTTTGAAGCCATCTTGCGGAGATGATCCTAGATTTGTGCAGCACCCACAATTGCTCTCTAACTTCTTCTAAATCTCAAGAGCACAGATCGAAGATTGATCTCAATACCGTTCTTGAATCAACCTCAAGAACATGATCAGATCTTGATCTTTACTCCGTTCTTGAATAACTCTCAAGAACACGATTAAATATTGATCTTAACTTCGTCCTTGATTCACCTCAAGAACACGATCAGATATAGATCTTAACTCCGTTCTTGAATCACCCAAGAAGTTGACCTCCGATTCTTGGAGTCTTGACTCCGTCACCTTCTGTTCTTGCTTCGATACCCGCCAATCTTGGCTCTAATCTCGCTATCCAAAGCTCTGATACCACTATTGAAAATCACCTTGACCAAATGCCCAGGTGGTGATCTTCCAAACACCCAAGTCTAGAATGACTTGTAAAGAAAAGAAACAGCACACGAAGCAAGAAAGAAAGACACAGCAATTGTTATCGAGGTTCAACAATAGCCTACTTACCCGTGAGTTCCTCCGAACTCTCTGTACTATCTTATCAATGGGTTCTTACAATCAGTAACACCTCTTAAAGAATCCTAAGTTTTTGAAGAAACAAAGAAGAGAACAAGAGAGTGATAAGGTTTTGAGTTACCCTGGAACTTTCCCCCTTGGGAATTTCACTTACAAGTCCCTTGAATCCCCTTTCTATATTAATCTCTCTCTTTACAACAAGCTTCTCTAATGAGTCCCTCTTGTATGTCTGTGTCTTTGCACTCTCATACAATTCTCTTATTCACATGTTCTGTCACACAAACACTCTTGTGTTTATATCACATTCAATTCACAATCTCATATCACAATGAAGCTAGGTGACCCTTTATATAGTGCACCAACTTCTTGTTGAATCTTGGGTGTCATTCTCCACCCTTAGATCTTGAGGACTAATCAACCTTAGCCTTTGATCAAGTCTAAGTGATCCTGTACATTTTGATCTTGCATCCACGCACCTAATAAGAAGCTGAACAACCTTGCTTCAGTGTGTCGGCCTTGAACAGGGGGCGCCGTGGCCTAAGGCAGAGCACACCTTCATCCTTCTCTGGGCGCAACGGCCTTAGGTAGTTGGCGCCTTGGCCTTGGCCTTCTACCAACTTCCTCATCTTCTGGGCGTCGCAGCCTGGACTAGGGAGGGCCGCGGCCTGACCTGGTGCGCACACTTATTTTGTTGGACCCTTTTTGTTGCTTGCATGTTGAGGCACACTCCTAGTGTGCTGAGGCTTGAAAGACTTAATGCTTGACCTTCTTCAAACCTCTTCCAACCATGTTTAAACCTTAGACAAATACCAATAGCATTGTTTAAGACATATATACATATGTTTATGAATTGTGATGTGGTATGGATAATTTTTGTAGTGAAGGTTTGAGAAAATAATGAGAATGAATAATTTTATTTAATTAGAAATTTTATATTGATGATGTGTTTCATTGGTAAATAAATGGTTAAATGCTAGTTCAATGAGTTAGAGAAGTTGCTAAAGGTGAACTTCTAGAATGAAGGATAGAATGCTTGAGCTCTAAAAATAGTTATTGAGAGATCATAAAAGAATTGAATGAAATGAATTCATAAATAAAAAATTCATAGTATGTCTCTTTTTGGTGATAGAGGTAATTGAACTTATGATGGATGGGCATGAAGTAATGATAATTGGAATAATAATATGGAGTTGTAATGTTTTTGAAATGGTATGATATATTTTCCACTAAAATGTGTGAAAGTCTAAGAAATTGGGGAGGTAGTACCAAAAAATTTGTGGAAATGATAAAAAATTTTGAATTTTTTTTTTAAAATGTGAAATAAAGATAGGAGAAGAATGTGTTGGTAGACTTTTGATTATTTAACTAGCATGAAAGTGAATAACATGATAAATGATTAGAATAAATAATCGATGTGGTGAAAAAGATAATGTTGAAAATGACTAAGGTAAAAAGGGGAGAAATAAATTGAGTAAAAGAAGGGTGGTGCAGGGTTAATGATAAAGGAAATTTTGTTGTGATAATTGAAATTTGAAGAAAGATAGTAAAGGAAATATGTACTTATCTTGAATAGAGATTTCATGGAAATAATCATATTAAATCATGTAGTTGAATTAAAGTATGTGATTATAGTTGGGAGTTGAATTATGAAATTTTAATTGAAATAATTGACCATAAAAATTGTTGTGTGAAATTATAAGAGGAATAATGTATTGGATCTTATAAAAAATTCAAATGTGGTGAAGTGTAAATCAAAGAACGTTAGTGAATTTCCTCTAGAACTTGAGGATCTTATGAAAGACTTTAAAAGTTGATTAGATAATAGATTGGTGCTTGTAAGCCCAAGATTTCTACTCTATTTGGATATGTAAATTATGAAGTACAAGTTTGAAACTAGCAAAAGAGAGAAATTTATGAGTTCACTTAATGTACAGTATAGAAAATTCTGGAGATTTTGATCTCGACATAGTTTGCATAAAAGGAAAGAATGGTGGCTAGTGAAGGTTCGAGATATAGGATTAACTTTAGAGGTTATAAATTTAATAAAAGAATTAATGGGATATAGTATGGGAGATCAAGAGTGGTGAGGTATAAAAATGTTAGAATTTTGTTGTGAGAAGGAGTAAGGATTTGATGTGAGATCAAGAGGATTTGGATAAGGATTTGCTAGATAAGTTAGAGTTTTGATCTAGAACTATTAAATGTGATTTTTATTATTTGCCTAGTGAAAAGGATTTAACAATTATTAGTTAGTGAAGTTAATAAAATTGTGGAGAACAAAGTGACTAGTTTATGGGCTTGCTGAAATTTGAAGAATGATACAAAAGATGAAATTTGGAGAATGGTTGGTAAATGAGATGGTTGGAGAAAAATCAAAATTTGTAAAAACAAGGCAAGTTCTAAAATCTAACTTAGAGTATTAGATGTAGTGAAGTTTAAAATTTAAGTAAAGAGAATGTTAAATTTTCATGATTATATGTATGATGAGTTGGTAATTCAATTCAAAGAGGCCAAGTATGGGTGATTTTGAAGTTACCTAAGAAATTGAAAAGAGCATCGGGAGTTTTAAAGAAATCCGGGAAATTATTCCTAACTGTATATACTGGGAGAAGAGTATTAAAGCATGAGCAAAAGCTAAAGGCTAAAATAATTTTGAAAGTTTGTAAAGATCATAAGCTTTGTATGTTAAATAATAATGGAGAAACAATCAATGATGTTTAACCTATTGAGGATTGTTGGATTTTGAACAAACTATGTAAATAGTGGTAGTGCTTAATGAGGGGAGGTGTAGAAATTGATATATTGGATGTTTGTCTAGAAAATTTAAATTCTAAAATGAGGAAAGTTATGTAAATTAATTATGAATGGTATATGAATAACTAGTAATGATAAAATTGTGATGAGTAGAAGGAGTGATATTCAGTAACCCAAAAAAGGTAACAATAAAGGCACTAATGTTTATAAAGATGTAGAGGAATATAAAGAAATGATGATAGTATGATTCAATGAAATAAATGATGATAGTATTAGTTAAAGAGTAAAGAATATGTGAGGTAATCTCTTATCTTGATGGATACAAAAAGGGGCTAATTGAGTTTTGATAATGATAGTGAAATTTATTTTATGAATAAGGTGTATTGTGTTGTTTGTAGGACTAAGATGGTGAATGGGAGGAGTGTATGATAGTGAGATTCAAAAGAGATAAATGTTTAACTGGTGATTAAAGATATTTTTGGAATCTCTAGTAGTAGTGCAATGACAATCATGTCAAAAATCACGATAAAAAAATTAACAAGATTGAGATGACTTAAGGTTTAGATGGACTGGTTAAGAACTTTAAATACAATAAGATGATATGTATGTGAAAAATCATGGTGCTAAGGCTTAAGAAAACTATAAATTAGAAGTTTTAGTTGGCGAACCTTTAACTAAAAAGGTGATAATGATTGAAATGATGGGAAGAACACAGTAATTGTTTTTTAAGTAAAGAGTTATCTGACAATTCTTATGAGAATTAGATGGGCAAGGAGAGTAATGATATGAAATGAATGTGGAGTATATAATTATGAGAAGTGAGTGGGGGATTTAGTTTAGAGAACTTGTAAAGAAAACTGGAAAGATCAACTAATAAGGGAAATTCAGTTGAGCTGATGATAAGATAATTTGGTAATTATCGCTTTAAATTAATGGTGGGAAATTTTGAGTGGGAGTCAATAGATTAATAATGTGCTAAAATATGAACCATCAAATAGATCGAAAATGATGGGAAGATGTTACAAATTGTGTGCGTGTATAAAAAGTTGAGTTTAAGGTTGTTAATCGATGTCTACTAAACTAAATAGAAGATGTGAAATTAATGGGTTGAGGAAATGGTAGATGAATTTGTAGAGACCAATATTTTATTTGAAATATTGAAATTATAGAGTTTCACTTCGATGCATAAAAGTGTATAATTGTTCAATTTTGATTAATAATTAATTTTTACTTAGTTGTGTGGAGCTTGGGAATAAGTAAAATTTGATAATAAAACTTGAGTTGGGGGAAACTTTTGGTGTTTAAGAAGGGTTTAGGTAAATTGTAAAAGAATTATAAAGTGGAAGGTTAGTTCTATTAATTTAGAAAGCCTTGTGGTAAAAATTAGGAAAGGTTGTAAATTGGAGGATGATTTTGTAATTTTTAAAGACTTTGTCTATAAATAGGCGAAAGAGGAGCGAAAAACCAACATTTTTGCTAGATTCTTCTAGAGAGAGTTCGGCTGAGAGAAGAGAAAAGAGAGAAAAGAGGGAAAAAGGAAGAGATAAAGAAAGAAAGGAAGAATGAGAGGAAAAAAGAGGAAGAAAGATGGAATCTCTACAAAACCTAAAGTAAAAATTTTGTTTTGCTCCTTCCCAGTTGTTCTTAAATTTTTATTAATTTAATATTTTTGAATTTGGAGTTTTGAAATCCAAATGTTCTTAAGAAAAAGTTTGAAGAAAATGAGTTTTATTCAAAAAGTGGGTTTTATGCAAAATTGGTTGATTGAGGAGTTTTGGGTTCAAATTTTCTATTGGGTAACGTAAGGTTTTCAACTTCAAACCCTTAGAAAACTTGTGTCTCTGAACAATTGAAAGGATCTTTTGAAATCTAGAAGAAATTTTGGGAAAAAGATTAATTTTTGGAGTGATTTTTGCTTAAAGTAGGAGACCTAGTCTACTAGTTCAAGTGACCAGTCGACTAGATGGGGTTTTTGTACTGTTTCTAAGGACTCAACCGACTGGTTCATAGTACCAGTCGACTGGGTAAAGAGGCAGAATATTTTTAAAGGTTTTCCAGTTGACTAGATCAAGTACCCAATCGACTGGATCATGTTGATTTTTCAACAAATTACTTTTCTCTTTTTCTTTTTTTTAACATGAAACCTTTCCAAAATAATTATAATTTTTATAAATTTCAAGTATAATTAAAACACCTTTAAAAATGTTAGTATTTATACAAATTAAAGTGTTTTTGAGATTCAAAATAGATGATTGGAAAAAAGGCTTAAAGCCTCGATTTCTTTTACTTTTTGTTTAGTATGAAGTGTGCTCTTGAGATTTAAAGTGTACAAAATACCTTGAGGTTGCTAGAGATTCTTTTAAGTGATTTAAAGTAATGAAATTAAGTGTTATTCATTCCTAGGTACTAATGGGGAAATCCTTGAGAGACAAGGAAGTAATAAGATCACATAGCAAGGTGAGAATGCCTTACCTTTAGTAAACATATTTAATATATATGAAAAATGAGTAATAAAGGATAAAGATAATAATATGATTAACTTAATGAATACAAACCTTAGAAATTTATGAAGATTACATATATAGATTATGGTATGAAGATAGTAAAATTTAGTAATATGAGGAATTGGTATAGATTGTGAAATAAAGGTTTAAGATATAAGTCTTGAAAATGATTCATGGTGATTATGTTGAGGATTTGTGATATGTGGAATTGTAATGAATCTGGTTAATCGAATTTGTATAAAATACGATGTGAATGATTGATGATTGCTTATATGCATATCACTTTATGCATTTTGAATTATAACCTTGTTTGGCAGTATGTTTTTGAGGGGTGACTGATAGGTGAGGCTGGTAGGTCCTTTCCCATAAGGGGTGTAAGGGTACCGAACGAATATTGGATGATTAGAACCCAACTCAGATCAAGAGGGGTCTAAATATTTGATATTATGATATGATGATTTGACGTATTGGTACGTGGGGAGACGTCCCCGTGATTATGATATAGCACAATGAGGATGTAAGACCTGGTATTTTAATTAGACTATTTTAATTTGTGGAATTTTATTTAGAGGAATTTTCGATCTATTTAAGTAAATTTATGTTGTAATTAAGAATAATTTTTGGGGGAATAAAATTTTTTCCTTGAAAAGTAGTAACAAAAGCTAGGTAAGAGTTAGGTTTTTAAAGAATTTTGGGGTAATTTTAAAAGAAATGAAGAGTTGGAGGCTTGGCATGCAAATAAAAGAAAGTTTGTTCTATAAAATTGAGTTGAAAGGGACAAAAACCAACATAATGTGTTGGATTCTCTACAACCACCAAAATAAAGGAGAGAAAGAGAGAAAATAGAATGAGGAAGAAGAGGAAAAAAAAGGAAAAAAGGGAGAAGAAGAAGGAAGGAAGAATCTCAAAAGGAAGGTAAGAATTATTTTACTTTATTGGGTATATTCATTAGATAGAGGATTTGAATTCTTGAAATAGAGTTTTTGAAGAATGTTTTATTAATTCTAAGAAATGTGTTTATGCTTGATTGGAGTGATTCAAGAGTTTTAAGTAAAAATTTTGATGTGGGTATTGTAAAAGATTCAACTTTAAGCTTGAAGGAACTTGGTTTTAAAGGATTTGAAGTTTTATTGAAGATCAATGGGCTTTGGGAAGAAAACAAAGGGAGTTTTGGTGTTATTTCTAGGCTTCAGCCCTCAGGACAGTCGACTATTCAAATTGCACAGTTGACTGTTCCAATTGCACAATCGACTGTGTGAAGGACAAATGCTTCATGTCGACCACACAGTCGACTATGCATTTGGAAATTTGACTATTCTGTCTTCTAAGGGACTTCACAGTCGACTGTATGATGAAAAAAATCGACTGCACTTATTTTTAGTTTTCAGGTGTTCAAATCTTGTCATTTTCAATCCTAAGCGTTAGAGGATGACCCACTGGTTAGTTGAGAGTTATGGGCCTCTGAATTGAAGTGATTAAATTCTAATTACCTATGTTGGGTTGTGATAAATATTTATTGTGTTGTTAGGGGCGAGGAAGTGAGTTGGGATTAAGCTTGGTGCAAAGAGGTGAGTATCGCCTTACTTATAGTAAGCATAAGGATATTAAACGAAATTTAAAGCTTATAATATATTAGAAGTAAAAGGGTATTAGTCAAGAATCACTTATAAATTTTGGGTCGAAAATTGTTTGGAGATTAGAGTTATTATGTGATTATATATATAAAGGAGAAAGGTAAAGTGAATTATGATTTAATCTTAAGGTTAAGAAAAGTGCAATGTAAAGAGATGGTGGAATTATTTTAAAACCAAGAAAGCTTGGGTTTAGAATTTATAATGAGTAATTAAGTGATTGGTGTTTAATTGAAGGAGCTTATAGTTTTGGTCTTATTGGGAAAATTTCTTAGGTGTTTAATGAAAAATAATTTATGATGGGTTAAGATATTAGAAATAATTGAAGAGCTAAAGAATTGTGGATGATTTGTTTTGATTGTAGTTGAGGTACTAAAAATGTTGATGACTAGTGAAAGTATGGCGTATTCGTGTAACAAAAGAAATGTTAAGAAGGTGTACTATTGGAAATCAAGAGTTTAGAGATATGTAAAAGTGTTAGAATAACTATGATGAAAGAGGAGTGGGTATGGAATGAGAGACTAAAGGATTGTGGTGTGAGTAATCGATGAAAGAATTGTGATAGAGTCAACTACTTTTAACCTTCACCATGGTTAATAGTAAGGACTTGATAGTTGTCAGTATTGGTGTAAAAGGAGAGGTTGCAAGAGAAAATTTAGTAATTTAAGATTCAATGAAGTAAGGGGTGTGCTAGAAAAGGAAGGAATTGGGAGAAAATATTAATAAAGGAGATAGCTAGAAAGAGTAAGGGTTACTAAATGTTTAAAGATGTAATAATGTATAATGTAAAGTGAAGGGAAGATCTTAAACAAACCAAGAAGCTATTGAGAAGCATTAAGGAGTCGACAATAGATTTTTTTTAAGTGTATGAGAAGAAACAACAATCATTGATGGCAGTAAAAGGTATCTTTTGAAAAATTATGTAGGTCATGTAATATGAATGTGGAATACCTTATTCAAGGATTGTTAGTAATGGTAAATTGAAGGAGAAGTGTAGAGGTGAGATATTAGATGGTTTCCTAGTAGTTTTGATTTTTCTAAATGGATTAGAAGCATGAGGAAGTTTGAAATGTAATTAAGTCAAAAGAGTAATTTGAGCATATAAAGATTTTGTTAGAAAAGTGGAGGTAAAATAAAGGAAGAAGATATTATAGTTCGGTGAGATAATGAAGAGGACTAGATAAGAAGTAGGATATCTATATTACCGACAAGTATTATAGAAGGAGAGATAATCGAGTTTGAGATAGATGAAGAAAATTATTGGATACCTTGTGTTGATTTTTTTTATTTCTAGAATTAAAAAGGAGATAAAGAAATTTGATACGATTAATGATTTTTGAAAGTTAAAAAGTTGAAAGTATTAAACTTAATTTAAAATTTATGGGATTGATGTGGACTAATGAATTAGTTAAAAATTTTCTATGAGGTATAAACGGTGAAGTTTAAAACTATTGATGGTTTTGGAGATGGTTTGACCTGAAAGGAAAAGGACCAAGGATAAAGGGGAAAGTTAAGGGAAAGGTGAAAGTTAAGATCCCAAGATAAAATTCGAAGCATGAATTGTATTATATTGTGTCTATCTAGTGCAAAGTTGACATATTTGGAGATAATAATTTAGGACATTTATATAAGCAATGTAGAGATCATAGTTATTAAAAGGTGATACGTGGATTTGACGTGATGCTTAGAGTGTATATGTAGTAGTGAATAAATAGAAGAGTTGGTATGAGGAATTATATAAAGGAATGATTAGATCCAAGAAGTACAAATTTTTAAGTTGTATTTGAAGACAACTAAGTGTTAAAGAGTAAGTTGCTTGTTTGAACTAGTACTTGTAAGACGCTAGAAAGATAATAAAGAATGGATAACTTAAATTTTATTGTTTTTTATTTTGTGGGTTAATTGGAAATTTTTTTAAAATAGATAGATTGAAGGGGTGAATGAGAATCAAGTTAAAATGAGTGTAAAATTTCGAAGTGAAATCGTTGACAAATTCTAAGAATGAAGTCAAGGAGAAGAGGTAGGAAATAGTGAAGGATTTAGTCTTTATAACTCAACAGCAAAAACGAAGATGTAAAAAGGAAATGATTTTAAGTGATACCTTAGGTTGGGTATGTAAATTTAAGAACTAGATGGAAGAGAGAGAAAGCCATATAAAGGTGAATATTTTTTTTCGAGAGCCGAATACCACTTATTAATGAGAAAAATTTATAGTAGGATAGGAGGGAGATTTTTAAGCAGTACATTAGATTCCAATATAAATTGGACAATTGATAACAATTTAAGATGAGGATCCAATTGGTGAGCGATAGAAGTTTAAATTTGTTGGTGAATGCTGATAAAATGGAAAGATTTAGAGGTGTGTTGGAAATCACCTTCACAAGATGTCCAGGTGGCGATCTTTCAAACACCCAAGTCTAGAATGAAATGTAGAAAGAAATACAGCAATTGAAAGCAAGAAAGAAAAGAAGACAAGCGATTTGTTATTGAGGTTCGACAATAGCCTACGTCCCTGAGAGTTCCTCTGAACTCTCTGCACTAAATCAATGGTTCTTTACAATTACAGCAACCCTCTTCAAGAAGCTCAAGTTCTTGAAGAAACCAAGAAGAGAAGAAAGGAAGAAGATAAGAACTAACAATGCTCTCTATCTAATCTAGACTCCTCTCTTTTTACAACCAGCCTCACTACAATGAGTCCCTCTTATGTTTGTGTCTTTGCACTCTTACATAATTCTCTCTTATATGTCACTCTTTACAATTGATCTCAAACAATGTCACATTGTAATAATGTTGAGAATGAAGCTAGGTAACCCCTTATATAGTGCACCTACTTCTTGTCTAATCTTGAGAGTCAATCTCGGCCCTTAGATCTTGATGACCACTTAACCATGGCCCTCCATCAATCCAAAGTGGTGTTGTGCATTTTAACCTTGCATCCACGCACCTAAGAAGAGACTAAATGGAGTGGAGTGTGTGTGCCTCAGTGTGCCTAGCGCGTAGGCGCTGAACAGGGGGCGGTGAGGCGCTAGACAAAGCTCCTTTGCACAATGTTTTGGACGGTGCAGCGTTGCCCTTCTTCAGACTACCTCCTTGCTGGGTGGTGCGGTGCTGGTGAAGGATCGGTGCAGCGCACACTGATGCTGCCCTTCACACAGCAATGCGCACTCCTTTTCCTTGTTGATTAAGGGTGTGCACACACACCCAAAATGATGCACACACATGTCTGCACTCCTTTAACATGCTGTATTTTAATCTTCCAACCTTAGTTTAGACTTTAACCATCTTTGAACCATGTTTAGACCATGTTTAAACCTTAGACAAATACCAACAATCTCTACCTTTGTCTAAGCATTTAAACCCGAACCATTGTGCAGAGAACTTCAGGATCCAAACTCATCTTGAGTCATCATTCATCCGACTCCAATCCTAAGAAGTCTAAGGTAATGATTGAACCTTCTTAGAGGTAGAACCTTGGTGCCTAAATCTGCAGGACTTTCCTCAATGGCCTTCTTGTCAAAATGAATGCATCCTTTTGTACCATTTTTTAGAATGTAATGATACTGAACATCCATATGCTTTATCCCCTCATGGAACACCGGATTCCTCCACAAGTGCCATACACTTTGGCTATCCGAAGATACCACCACCTGCTCTTTTAGGACCTCCCACTCGTCTAACAGCCCTTTGCACCACATAGCCTCCTTTATGGCTTCCGTAGCCGCTATGCATTCTGCCCTGGTTGTTATGAGTGCTACCACCGGCTGCCACTGAGCTTTCAAATACCTTAGAAACCACTTCATCCCAAGTCTATGCTTCTTTCCGGGATTTCTCATAAATCTGCTGAGAACACCTATTGCCCAAGAAACTCTTAACCAGTTTCTCTCCTTTTCTTAGATTCTACACATCCCAAGGATCTTTTGTGTAAGGCTGAGATCTTTTCTCTCGAACTCCTTACTGAGTTGAGATGTAAACCTTTCCATCCTCTTCCTGTTGTTCCGAACCAACAGCACATCAATGATATAGATGAGGATACTCAACATCTTCTCCTCCTTGTGTCCAAGTGAGAAAGTTTCTGTGAAATCTATGTCTTCTCTTCTCGTGAACCCATTCGCCACCAGCCTAGCCTTGTTCCAAACTTCATCTCCTGGAGGGTACCCTTCTTTGATCTTGTAAGTCCACTTACAATCCACAACTCTCTGATTTCCCGGAATGTGCACCAATTCCCAGAAGTTGTTCTTCCTCAAAGAATCCATTTCTTCCTCCATAGCTAGCTTCCATCTTGGCGAATCCTTACATCCCATAGCATCAATGTAAGTCTCTCGTTCACTCATCTCTCCTTCTGTCCAAGGAGCTGCTGCATCCGCAGCATCCGCAGCATCCGCAGCATCCGCAAACCCATATCTTGAAGGTGGTCCGACCAGCCTTCTTTCCCGGTCTCTTGTGAGCTGATAGTTCTTCTGACTCCCGTCATCATCAACTTCCAGTTCAACCTCCTCACGAGTGTCCTGAGCTTGGCATTCATCAATGGGCTCTACCTGGTCCAAACCCTCTTGCCTTCCTTGCTCTACCTGAACCGAATTCTCCTTGATGCTATACTCCACAAGAACCAAACTAGTTTGCTCACTAACCCCTGCAGGGTTAGTATTCTCCAAGTAGGGAAATAACAATTCATTAAAATTAACATCCTTACTTATTATAAGTTTCAATCCTTCTTTCTCTAAAGACCACAACCTATATCCCTTAGCCCCTTCCCCATATCCTAGAAACACACATTTTATAGATCCTGAGCTAAGCTCATCATCCTTTTGTTATGCATATACAGCACACCCAAACGTTCTAAGGTTGTCCAACTCAGGTGGTTTTCCACTCCACATCTCTTCGGGAGTCTTGAGCTCTAAAGCTCTAGAGGGTGATCTATTAACCAAATATGCAGTAGTAAACACAGCTTCCCCCCAAAAATATTTGGGTAATCCGGATCCATCTAACATGCACCTAACCTTTTCCTTAAGGGCCTTATTCATCCACTCAGAAAATCCACTTTGCTGAGGGGTTTCCACAACTGTCCTATGTCTTAGAATCCCATTTAACCTATAGAATTGATCAAGTTCTTGGTTAAAAATTTTCAAGCCATTATCGGTTCTTATCCCCTTAACTACCCTGCCCATTTGAGTCTCTACCAGCTCTTTCCACACCATTAATTTATTTAAAGCATCTGATTTATTTTTAACCAAATAAACCCATACATTTCTTGAATAATCATCAATTAAAGACATAAAGTAAATGTTAACTCCCTGTGTTGGTGTCCTTGCTGGTCCCCAAAGGTTGGCATGAATGTAGTCAAGAATGCCCTTAGACTTGTGCACTCCGGTGTTGAAACTGACCCGGTTTTGCTTTTCAAGAACACAACACTCGCAGAAATCAAGTTCCTTCACTTTGTTTCCACTAAGTAGGCCATCCTTGCTGAGAACTTACAGGCCCTCTTCGCTCATATGTCCCAAGCCAGTGTGCTAAAGGGCTGCCTCATCCATCTCAGCCATCAAGCTTGTTGCTTGATCATTGATTTTTGTCTCTCCAATCATCTCATAGAGTCCATCGTTTCTAGCTGCGTTGATCACTACCAAAGATCCCTTGGTTACCTTGATCTTTCCTCATTCTATCTTGCATGTGTATCCCATGGAATCCAGTTACCCCAATGAGATCAAATTCCTCCTCAAATCTGGGAGATATCTCAAATATTTCAGCAGCTTTGTCATTCCATCAAACATCCTCACATAGATGTCTCCTATGCCCCTCACTTGGTAAGAAATATCATTCCCCAAGAAAACCCTTTCATCATTGGTTTCCTTGAAATTCTTGAACCAACTCTGGTGAGGGCACATGTGATGAGTGCACCCGATATCCAAGATCCATTTCCCACTGCTTTCTTGCTCCTTGCTCAAACTTGAACACACAACAAGAACATCATCATTCTTGGTATGGCTTCTTCCTCTATCGCTTGTCATTTTCTTGCAATCTTTCTTGACATGACCCTCCTTATAGCAGTAGTAGCAACTTTTTCCTCCAAATCTCGGTTTGGAGTGCTCTCTCCCATGGCTCTCTCCTCTACCTCTGTCCCGGTAGTAGCCATGCATGTTGCTGTGCACTCTCCCATGGCTCTCTCCTCTACCTCTGTCTTGGTAGTAGCCATGCATGTTATTGTGCACTCTCCTATGGCTCTCTCCTCTACCTCTGTCCTGGTAGTAGCCATGCATGTTGCTGCCATACCGAGTTGCTGGCTTTCTTTTAATGAACAACCTTCTTCCACTTGATGCACTCCTTATCTTGGCATCAAGATTATCTTACAACTTTTTATTAGGATCAAATTTAAAAGCAAAGATTTGTTCACGAAGATACCTCTTATCCGGGAGAGTCTTGGCAAGAAACAACTCATCTAGTTTCTTCCATATTGCAGCTGGATCTTTTGAGTCTCTGCACTCCCTTGTGACATTATCCGACATGTGCAAGAAGATGGTGCTATATGCCACTTCTTCATTTCATTCCGCTGATCCTCCGTGACACTTGCTGGAAAAGTATCATCTTCTCCAATAGCCAAGTCCACTTTCTGTTGCATTAGAACCGCCTTGATCTTCCACTTCCACAGGGAAAAATCTCCCTTTCCATCAAACTTCTCAATAACAAAATTTGAACTCATCTTGCAGAGAAGATCCCTTGATTTATACAACACCCACAAATGCTTTCCAACTTCTTCTAAACCTCAAGAACACAGATCAAAGATGGATCTTAATACTGTTCTTGAATCACCCTCAAGAACAAGATCAGATATTGATCTTAACTCTGTTCTTGATTTACCTCAAGAACACGATCGGATATAGATCTTAACTCCGTTCTTGAATCACCCAAGAAGTTGACCTCCGATTCTTGGAGTCTTGACTCCATCACCTTCTGTTCTTGCTTCGACAACCGGCTGTGCAAGCTCTGATACCACTGTTTGAAATCACCTTCACAAGATGCCCAGGTGGTGATCTTCCAAACACCCAAGTCTAGAATGACTTTTAGAAAGAAAAGAAGACAAGCGATTTGCTATCGAGGTTCGGCAATAGCCTACATCCCCGTGAGTTCCTCTGAACTCTCTACACTAAATCAATGGTTCTTTACAATTACAGCAATCCTCTTCAAAAAGCTCAAATTCTTGAAGAATCCAAGAAGAGAAGAAATGAAGAAGATAAGAACTAACAGTGCTCTCTATCTAATCTAGACTCCTCTCTCTTTATAACCAGCCTCACTACAATGAGTCCCTCTTGTGTTTGTGTCTTTGCACTCTTGCATAATTCTCTCTTGTATGTCACTCTTTACAATTGATCTCAAACAATGTCACACTGTAATAATGTTGAGAATGAAGCTAGGTAACCCCTTATATAGTGCACCTACTTCTTATCCAATCTTGAGAGTCAATCTCTGCCCTTAGATCTTGATGACCACTTAACCATGGCCCTCCATCAATCCTAAGTGGTATTGTTCATTTTAACCTTGCATCCATGCACCTAAGAAAAGGCTAAATGGAGTGGAGTGTGTGTGCCTCAGTGTGCCTAGCGCCTAGGCGCTGAATAAGGGGTGGTGAGGCGCTAGGCAAAGCTCCTTTGACCACATTCTGGACGGTGCAGCACTGGTTGAAGGGTGGTGCGGCACTGCCCTTCTTCAGACTACCTCCTTGTTGGGCAGTGCGGTGCTGGTGAAGGAGCGGTGTGGCGCACACTAATGCTGCCCTTCACACAGCAGTGCGCACTCCTTTGCCTTGTTGATTAGGGTGGTGCACACACATGTGTGCACTCCTTTAACATGCTATAATTTAATCTTCCAACCTTGGTTTAGAATTTAACCATCTTTGAACCATGTTTAGACCATGTTTAAACCTTCGACAAATACCAACATGGTGTTTTGAGATTTTGAAGAAGACCAAGAAGATCTTAATCATAATACTTGGTGTACCTTCGTTAAGGAAATTTCGAGGATGAAATTTTATTAGTGGGGAAGAATTGTAAGACTCGGTATTTTAATTAGATTATTTTAATATGTGGAGTTTTATTTCAAGGAATTTTTTATCTGTTTAAGTAAATTTATGTTGTAATTAAGAATAAGTTTTGGGGGAATAAATTTTTTACCTTGAAAGGTAATAAGGAAAGATCGGTAAGTGTTGGGTTTTTAAAGAATTTTGGGGTGAATTTTATAAGGTTCGAGGCTTGGCATGCAAATAAAATAAAGTTTGTTCTATAAAATTGAGTTGAAAGGGAGAAAAACCAACATAATGTGTTGGATTCTCTACGACCACCAAAATAGAGGAGAAAAAGAGAGAAAAGAAGGGAAAATAAGAGGAAGAAAATGAAAAAGGGAGAAGAAGAAGAAAGCTAAAATCTCACAAGAAAGGTAAGAATTGTTTTAAGTTATTAGGTATGTTCATTAGATTGAAGATTTGAATTCTTGAAATAGGGTTTTTGAAGAATTTTTGATGAAAAATAAGTTTTAGTTCTAAGAAATGGGTTTATGCTTTACTTGAGTGATTCAAGAGTTTAAGTAAATTTTT
Organism: Bretschneidera sinensis; assembly: GCA_023935145.1. Taxonomy (NCBI): domain Eukaryota; kingdom Viridiplantae; phylum Streptophyta; class Magnoliopsida; order Brassicales; family Akaniaceae; genus Bretschneidera; species Bretschneidera sinensis. The sequence continues at coordinate 111,245,583 of CM043698.1, forward strand.
TGATGTGGGTATTGTAAAAGATTCAACTTTAAGCTTGAGGGACCTTGATTTTAAAGGATTTGAAGTTTTATTGAAGAACTATGGCTTTTGGGAAGAAAAAGAGGGAGTTTTCATGTTGTTTCTAGGCTTCAACCCTCAGGATAGTCGACTATGCGAGGGATAGAAACTTCAGGTCGACCGCGCAGTCGACTATGCATTTGGAAATTTGACTGTGTTGCCTTCCAAGGGACTTTATAGTTGATTGTATGATGAAAACAGTCGACTGTGTAGCCTTATTTTTAGTTTTCAGGTTTCCAAATCTTTTCATTTTCAATCCTAAGCGTTAGAGGATGACCCAATGGGTTAGTTGAGAGTTGGGCCTTTGAATTGAAGTGATTAAATTCTAATTACCTATGTTGGGTTGTGATAAATATTTGTTGTGTCATTAGGATATTTTGAAATTTAGTCAAGAAGCGACGAAGTAAATTGGGATTAAGCTTGGTGCAAAGAGGTGAGTATCACCTAACTTCTAGTAAGCGTAAAGATATTAAATGAAATGTAAATCTTAGTGTGTGTTTATATATATATATATATATATATATATATGAATGTAAGAAATTAATTGTATGTGTATATATATACATATATACACCTATTATAGACAAAAGATTAAAGGAGTAAGAGACACTCATAATAAGACTAGCATGTTGATTTATTGAACTTATACACAAGAAACTATAATGTTGTGAATGCTTTGCACATGTTATGAAATTTTTTTGACATTGTGATAGTGTGAAATGAATAGAATAATCAGGTAATTGTTGGGTCTCCACTCGACAAGGGGTAGGGAGGAGATCCAAATTGCTTATAATAGGAGATGTCCCCATTGTTTATGATTAGCCTAATGAGAAGTAAGAACTTTGAAGTGATGAAAGAAGTGAAGTTGCATTGTATTATATTGCATAATGAATGATTGGCATATAATTGATAACTTTGATTGGCCTATGAGAGGCACAAGTAATGTTTGGCTCAAGAGGGGCATATGTTCTGATTAGTCCATTAAAGGATATTTGTTGTAATTAGCCCATGAAGGGCATGTGATGTGATGTGATTTGCCCAATGAAGGGTGTTGAATGTGTTGGAAATCACCTCAAGATGCCCAGGTGGTGATCTTCCAAAAACTTAAGTCTAGAATGACTTGTTATGAACAGAAACAAACCAATCAAAGAAAGAGAACACGAGCAATTGTTATCGAGGTTTGGCAATGTGCCTACGTCCCCGTGAGCTCCTCCGAGCTCTCTGCACTAAATCAATGGAGTTCTTACAATTATAGCAACACCTCTTCAAGAATCCTCTAGTTCTTGAAAACCGAAAGAAGAGAAAAAGAAAGTTATAAAGACTAAGTGTTTCCTTGGAATTTTCCCCAAGAAAATTCCAATTACAAAGCCCTTGAATCCCTAATCTATACTACTCTCTCTCTAAATAACCAGCCACTCTTGAATGAGATCTATTCTAGTTCCTCTCTTGTGTTTTGTGTCTTTGCACTCTCACACTTGCACTTGAATTCTCTTGTATAGTGATCTTATATCTTGTGTCTCTTGTGATTGAAGCTAGATGACCCTTTATATAGTGCACTAACTTCTTGAACCAATCTTGAAGTCAATCTCAACCCATAGATCTTGAGGACCAATCAACCATAGCCCTCCACCAAGTCTAAGTGATCCTGTGCGTTTTAATCAAACCCCACGCACCAGGAGAAGAGTGCTGAAAATTAACATCAAGTGTGCTTTCGTGTCGTGGCTCATAATAGGGCAAGTCGCTACTCAGAAGAAGGGGGACTTTTTGCCATGTTGGAGGCCATGTCTTGGGTAGCCTATGCCGCGGCACACAGGGCATTGCCACGGCGCACACCACCAACCTCAACTTCTGGACTTTCTGCTGGCCATGGCACACACCTCTAAGCCTGATGCTGTTGAACCTCCATTCTTCCAATCGTTTAATCCTTGGACAAATACCAACAATCTCTACCTTTGTCTAAGCGATTAAGCCTGAACCCATTGTGCAGAGAACCCAGGATCCAAACTCAACTTGAGTCACTATATCAACCGACTCCAATCCTAAGAAGTCCAAGGCAATGATTGAACTTGCTTAGAGGTAGAACTTTACTACCTAAATCTGTAGGATTTTCTTCCGTGACTACCTTGTCCACATGAATGCATCCTTCCGTAACACTTTCCCGAATAAAATAGTACCTAACATCCATATGCTTTGTCCTCTCATGGAACTCCAGATTCCTACATAAGTGTAACACACTTTGGCTATCCGAATACACCACCACCTACTCTTTTAGGACCTTCAACTCTTCTAACAACCCTTTACACCACATAGCCTCTTTGATGGCTTCCATTGTCGCTATGTGCTCAGCCTTGATTGTTGAGAGTGCTACCATTGGCTACAGCTGAGCCTTCCAACTTATACAACATCCGTTTAAGTTGAAGAAGTAAGAGGTAATCAATCTTCTTTTATCCCGGTCTGCTCCATTGTCCGAATCCGAATAACCCTCGAGACAGATGGACTTACCCCTCTTCTCATAACCAGCCCCATATCTGGGCTTCCTTTCAAGTACCTCAGCAACCACTTTATCCCGAGCCAATGCTCTTTTTCGTGATTACTCATAAACCTGCTGAGAACACTCATTACATGAGCAATGTCGGGTCTAGTGCTTACCATCATGAACATAACTAATCCAACTGCACTAGAGTAAGGGACCTTTTCCGTTTCCTCTTCTTCTTATCCAATCTCAGACATGGATCGCTGGAGAACTTGAAATGACTAGCAAGGGGAACCTTCACTAGTTTGCTATCTTCTATAGAAAACTTAGATATCATCTTTTCTATGTAGGAAGTCTGAAGAGTTGGCTATACTCACTGAGACCACGATCTATTGGGTCGTGGAATGAGATGACTTAGGTTTTCTTTAATAAATACTTTCCCCAACATAAGACCAACACTTTAAAAAGGCAAATCTCCACCTTTACACAAAAGGACAGTGAGACTTTGTATCAGTCGTGGGAGAGATTTAAGGAGTTGTTGAGTATGTGTCCTCACCATAGGTATGAGAATTGGCGCTTAATGAGCTATTTTTATGAGGGACTTACACCAAGAGAGCGCCAATTTGTGGAGATGATGTGTAATGGTGAGTTCTTACAAAAAGAACCTGATGAGGTCATAGAATACCTCAATGAGCTTGCTGAAAAAGCTCACACTTAGACTGGACCTAGTGCTACTGAGAGCACAAATAGGTCACGCCCTGCAGTAAACCCAAATGGTGGTGGAATTTTCCTTCTCAGGGAAGAGGATAACCTAAAGGCTAAGGTCGAGATGCTCACTAGGGAGCTAGATGTGTTAAAGACTAAGGACTTAAAGCCAACACACGTGGCTAATCATACAAAGTCTTTTGGACCATGTTTTATGTGTGGTGGGGTAGATCATCTCACTCAAGAGTGTCCCACATTTGCTGAGATGTGTTGTACGTTTATCTACCTAAATTAATAAGCAAATAATCATATAGTTTTACTTGCAAGTGCACAAGGTAAATAGTAGCATAGTGTGTAAGTACGAGATCATTTCCGCAGGGATTAGTGAATTTCGATTTAGAATTAATTTCACAAAGTAAAAATAGATAGAAATATTTATTGGATTTAGATAATAATGATAAATGCGTAGGGACATGATATCCACCACTAATCATGCTACCCCAACAAAACAGTATACCAATGCTCTACTCATGCTATGAATACCTAATGGTTGTCAACCTAAGGGCTTGGTCCACTCCTTAGGCTATTGATTTCCCTAAGCAACGAGTTAGGCATGGTGTATACTCTAACTCTTTTCTCTCTTAAGGGATTCAGTATAATGTATACTGAGTTGTTCCTTAAGAGAGCATAGGATATGTGGAAATCGACAACCACACGGGATTTAGGGCTTGGTCCACACCCGGTTTCCCATGTTGATTAACCCAAGAATCCGATGTGGATATCTTTTGTTACTAATGTTAAACCCAGGACTCAGTAATCCAAATTGATTCAATTAACTAATCCATACCACATGCATACGTTGATTAGACACACATATATGAGGAATTTAAATAAAAATAGGTATTAATCAAGTTAAGCAACACAACATGAATATCGCAAAGATACCAATACTGAATTATTGAATAAACATAATTAGGGCTTCAACCAAGCCCTTACTAAAAGTTTAAGTACACATAATAAAAATAAAGGAAAGAAGAAACCCGAGAGAAGAATCGTCAATTCTCCTCCACAGTTTCCTTCTCTGGTCTCCCCAAACAAAAACTAAACTAAAAGGAAGATACTGTTTCTGTGTTTCACAAGTGTATTTATAGGGTTCTAAGGACACTTGGAAACCCTAATTTCCGAAACAGGGCTTGATGAGAGTCATAAAATGCACTTTAATAGTACTTAATTGTTAGCATTTTAGGGTTGATCTAGATTTTAATTGCACTTTGATACCTTAACAATTCTAAAGTGTCATTCTTGGATCATTGATTTGTTTTGATGCATTTTCAGGTGTTTGGAGTCTAAAAGAGAGGGAAAAGCTACTGTTGAATAAAGCATAAAGATCCCATGCATATCAGAGTGAATGAGTGCTTTTGGAAGGACAAAATGAAGGGAAGAAAGTGTGTGTGCCGTGACTTGGAAAGGAGTTTCACTAAATTGCCAGAATTGCCCGTACAGATCAATAATTTTTGTAAATTAAAACTGTATTGATGCAAGGAGAACCAGGAGATAAGCCATATATTCCTAGAAAGATCCATAAGTCTATTTTCTGGAGGATTTTACGGCTCATAAAAATGATTTTTCTAGAGAAAGTTAAGGCCGTTTTAGTAGACAAAGGTCAAGCTGGAAGATGCCTAGTGCGATCGATCGCATCAGGACTGCGATCGATCGTAAATGCGCACTCGCAACATCCCAAATCGGTCAGAAATACCTTGCAAAGCACCATAGTGTGCTTGATAGCACCAGGCTGCGATCGATCGCACTTGGGCAGTATCCCACATCGGTTAGACAACACATAGCACTCCGGGAGTTGCCCTATAAAAACCCCCCTCCACTTCAGCTTTTGGCATCAATCGGGGATGAATCCAGAGGGCCTTTAGGAGCAATCAAGAGGGCATTTAGGAGGAACCCGAAGTATAAATTTGGAGGGCAAGCTGAGGATGATCGTTGAGAGGCCGAAGGCAACTCAAGGAAGCATGAGCCCCATGGTTGGCTAGTCTCCAAGCAAAGCGAAGGGATGAATCCCTAGGTGTAGCTGTTCTTATTTTTCTTTATTTGATTCAGTTGTAGTGGAATTATTTTTGTTAAACATTGTTTTGTTTTATTCTTAATTTAATTAGTAGATTTATTATTACTCCGATGATTGAATGTTTCTTTTCCATATAAGTTCAGTCATGCTTTTCTTATGTGTACCTATTTGGGTGTGATTGAGTCCGGTCGATCTCTTTTATAGATTTGTCCATTGCTGCGGTATTGTCGTTTAGATATATCGTCATCTCTTGATAATTTATAAGTTAGGTCATGTGTGCTTGAAAGTAAAGAAGATTTCATAACAATTACATTAGGATTTATAGATGCGCTTTAATTGAATATTTTTCGATTGCCTGTTTAGGATGTGAAACTTGCAATTAAGATAAAAACAACTGAATCAAGTTAGGATTAGAGCAACAAACCTAAGGAGGATTTCCGGAACCTTGTCGTTTCTTATTTATATTATTTAATCTATTTACACAATTTGCTCACAACTCAGATTCTCTCATTTAATCTTTTATCGTTTGAGTTAAAGTTTACACCTTCTTTATAATTAACTTGTTTCCCTGTGGAATCGACACTCCAAAGTTGTATTACAATAACCGCATTATACTTTGGGCGTAATCAAATTTTGGCGCCGTTCCCGGGGAAACATGCTTAAGTACAAGGAAGCTTGTCAACTTTGAGTGTGACGGTAGAAGAATTGTAAATATTTTTCTTTTCAGCAGTTTGTAAATACGGTAATATTGTTCCTTTACCTTAGTTTTAATTTTCTAATTATTTATTTATTTATTATTTTGTTTTATTTATTTCCCCTCTGATTCATTTGGTGTATGCTTAGACCAAGAGATTTGCGAGGTAGATTCATTAGAGGACCCGAACTAGAATTACCCTCTCTTTCCGAGTCTGATAGTGAAACCTCGCCTAGATCAACCAATAGTGGAAACCCAAGTGAGAATTTAGAGGATTCTGTTAACATAGCCGATAACCATAATGAGAATGTTGCTAGGACACTTCAAGATTACCTCCACCCTACACACACAGCCACACCATCATGCATCATGTTTCCAGCCAATACTCGCCAATTAGATCTTAAACCAGGGATGATTCAATTACTCCCTCATGGCTTGGATAATGAAAACCCATATGTGCACATTAGAGAGTTTGAGGAAGTAGTCGCGACTTTTCATAGTCAAGATGAAACCGATGACATTGTGAGGAATAAGTTTTTTCCTTTTGCTTTGAAGGATAGAGCTAAGAGTTGGCTATACTCACTAAGACCACGATCTATTGGGTCGTGGACTGAGATGACTCGGGCTTTCTTTAACAAATACTTTCTCCAACATAAGACCAATGCTTTGAAAAGGCAAATCTCCACCTTTGCACAAAAGGATAGTGAGACCTTATATCAGTCTTGGGAAAGATTTAAGGAGTTATTGAGTATGTGCCCTCACCATGGGTATAGAGTTGGCACTTGGTGAGCTATTTTTATGAGGGACTTACATATAGAGAGCGTCATTTCGTAGAGATGATGTGTAATGGTGGGTTCTTGGAGAAAGATCCTGATGAGGCTATAGAGTACCTCAATGAGCTTGATGAAAAAGCTCACACTTGGACTGGACCTAGTGCTATTGAAAGCACAAATAAGTCACGACCTATAGGGAACCCAAATAGTGATGGAATTTACCATTTTAGGGAAGAGGATAACCTTAAGGCCAAGGTCGAGATGCTCACTAGGGAACTAGAGGCATTAAAGACTAAAAGCTCAAAGCCAACACACGTGGTCAATCATGCAAAATCTTTTGAACCATATTTTGTGTGTGGCGGGGTAGACCATCTCGCCCAAGAGTGTCCCACATTTGCTGATATGAGAGGGATGTATAAGGAACAATGTAATGCCTTAGGCATGCATATGAAGCCTTTTACACCCTTCTCTAATACCTATAATTCAGAATGGCGCGATAACCCCACCTTCAGCTGGAAATCTGAAAATCAGTAGCTTGCACAACCCCCTAGCTCATATTCTGCAACATTTCATGCACCTTTGTCTTCTAGGAGTTCTTTAGAAGACATTTTACATGCTTTTATTGAGGCACAGGGTAAGACTAATAAAAGACTTGAATCGTTAATTGTGCAAGTTGTTGAAGAACATAAGGAGATAAAGAGCCAAATGTTCAAGTTGATGAGCTACATGAGTGTGACTGAGCGAGGTAAGTTCCCTGCTCAAGCTCAGTCCACATCCCATGGTCAGCACCTGGCGCAACAGAATTTCAATGAGGTGAATGCCATTAAGATAGTAAGTGGTAAGTCCTTACACATCCCAACAACGAAGAAATCAGAGGATGTGGATGAAAGCCACCAAGCATACACGATGGACTCATTCATGGAAAAGGTCTAGCATCTTAATCCATTGGAGTCCACCCCCACCCATGGCTTCACCAGAGCACATATCGAGCCAAAATTTACGGATGTTACTGATGACATCATTGAGGCCCCTCCCAAGCATAGAAGCACCGAATTTGGCAATGAAGCAGTGGCGGATGCATTCAACATATGTCTTTCTATGAGGGAATAAGAGCGTCTGGCTGAAGACGTAAAACTTAGCATTCATGGGAGGCAACCCACAACGTATCCTTTTATTTTTATTGTTTTCCATATTTCTTTTTTTCTTGTTTATTATTATTATTTTACTGTTTTCCAGTTTTACTTTAATATTTATTTTTCAGGGATAAATAAATGAAGCAATTCAAATGATCGTGCACAACTTTCAACTCCACGCACCGTTGGTTAAAAAGGGAGTTTCCTTAACTTTTGTTTTTTCATTGAGGACAATGCTTATCTTAAGTTAGGGGTTGAAGATACACATTTCTTATTGCATATCATTGAACTGCTTGGTGCCATCTTTGTTTTTGTTTAGCATGCTTTGTGTTAGCCTTAGAGTCAATTTACATGTCGATGATATAAACTTAATTGAGATAGCAGATAGCATGTAGAAGAAGTTAAATCTTGCTTCAGTTTGAAATTAATTTAAGTATCAATCTTCATTTGGTTTGAGACTTTAGTTTGTGGTAAGATTGTATGATTAGTTTTAAACATTTAGAGAAATTTTATGTGTGATTGTTTTATAAATACTTTTACGGTCTTGACAAGCTCTAGAACTTACTTGATAATTACTTGAGGCGAATTCCTAGAATACACACTACTTAGGATATGATGTAGGCCATTTTTGAACCGTTTGAGCCTTTCAAACCTACCATTGCTATATTTATCACTAGTCACCTATTTGAGCCTTTTTCTTGTAAAGAAAAATTGAGCCTTGTTTCTTTCGATAAACCATTTACTGACCATTATGAGCCTAAAAATATTTTATCCTTACCTTTCTTTTAAAAGAACTTAGTCATACACATGTTGTGAGAAGCACTTAAAAGGAGTAAGGGTGGAAATATGAAAAAATATCACTACCACAACCCAAGTACATTAAAGGAGATAAGTTGGGGGTTGTGGAAAAGAAAAGAAAAAAAATGATGAAAAAGAAGGAGAATAGTTATGTGCCAAAAAAAAAATTGAATTATGGCGGAGAAAGAAGAAATAAAGAAAAAAAAATGGTGATTTGTTGAAAGAAATGCTTGAAAAATGGTTGGAAAAGTTAGTTATTGAAGTAAGGTTATCCAGTGCTTAAAGAGTTGTGTTCAAAACTAAGAGATTAAGTTCTTTTACTTGTTGAATCCTTCCCATTCCTTCTTAACCTTTACCTTAGCCTAACGTTACAAGTTTATTAAAGACCTATTGATCCAATGTAGTGTGATTTTTCTACAATAGTGGAGAGTGATTTGAAAAGTGAGCCTATGGAGCTTGTTTTTGTGATTGATGTCACGCAATTTATCATGTTTTAGAGGCCAAGACTTATATTCACGAATGTTATGCATAAAATCATCCAGATGTTCGGATTAATGGATTGTGGTAAGATGGATGTTAAGAGTCAATAACGATTTTAAGATTAATGTTTGGATTATTTTTTGACTTGAGTGATATTTAATGATTCTATATGCCATGTGTTATGTGCGATTTTTGAGACAAAAGTGAATTACTCTTGGTTTAACACTAGCATTGCTTTACTTTGTTTTGATTCCGACCGTAGGATTCATTTCTTGTTTTCGCTTAAATTGCTAGGGACTAGCAATAAGCTAGTTGGGGGTTGTGATGAGAGTCATAAAATGAACTTTAACAGTACTTAATTTTTAGCATTTTAGGGTTGATCTAGGTTTTAATTGCACTTTTATACCTTAACAATTCTAAAGTGTCATTCTTGGATCATTGATTTGTTTTGATGCATTTTCAGGTGTTTGGAGTCTAAAAGAGAGGGAAAAGTTACCGTTTAATAAAGCATAAAGATTCCATGCATATCAGAGTGAAGAAGTGCTTTTGGAAGGACAAAATGAAGGGAAGAAAGTGTATGTGCCGTGACTTGGAAAGGAGTTTCACTAAATTGCCAGAATTTCCCGTACAGATCAATCATTTTTGTAAATTAAAACTGTATTGATGCAAGAAGAACCAGGCAATGAACCATATATTCTTAGAAAGATCCAGAAGTCTATTTTCTGGAGGATTTTACGGCTCATAAAAATGATTTTTCTAGAGAAAGTTATGGCAGTTTTAGTAGACGAAGGTCAAGCTGGAAGATGCATAGTGCGATCGATCGCACCAGGACTGCGATCGATCACAAGTGCGCACTCATGACATCCCACATCAATCAGAAATACCTTGCAAAGCACCATAGTGCGCTCGATCGCACCAGGCTGTGATCGATCGCACTCGGGCAGTATCCCACATCGGTTAGACAACACATAGCACTACAGGAGTTGCCCTATAAAAACCCCCCTCCACTTCAGCTTTTGGCATCAATCGGGGATGAATCCAGAGGGCATTTAGGAGGAATCTGAAGTATAAATTTGGAGGGCAAGCTGAGGATGATCGTTGAGAGGCCGGAGGCAACTCAAGGAAGCATAAGCCTCATGGCTGGCTAGTCTCCAAGCAAGGCGAAGGGATGAATCCCTAGGTGTAGTTGTTCTTATTTTTCTTTATTCGATTTAGTTGTAGTGGAATTATTTTCATTAAACATTGTTATGTTTTATTCTTAATTTAATTAGTAGATTTATTATTACTCCGGTGATTGCATGCTTCTTTTCCATATAAGTTCAGTCATGCTTTTCTTATGTGTACCTGTTTGGGTGTGATTGAGTCCGGTAGATCTCTTTTATAGATTTATCCATTGCTGCGGTATTATCGTTTAGATATATCATCGTCTCTTGATAATTTATAAGTTAGGTCATGTGTGCTTGAAAGTAAAGAAGATTTCATAACAATTACATTAGGATTTATAAATGCGCTTTAATTGAATATTTTCCAATTGCCTGTTTGGGATGTGAAACTTGCAATCGAGATAAAAACAACTGAATCATGTTAGGATTAGAGCAATGAATCTAGGGAGGATTTCCGGAACCTTGTTGTTTCTTATTTATATTATTCAATCTATTTACACAATTTACTCACAACTCAGATTCTCTCATTTAATCTTTTATCGTTTGAGTTAAAGTTTACACCTTCTTTATAATTAACTTGTTTCCCTGTGGAATCGACACCCCAAAGCTGTACTACAATAACCGCGTTATACTTTGGGTGTAATCAGGGCTCTAACTCTACTTTCCAAAATAGGAACTGCCATTTTGATGTTTTACTGATGCGTGTGCGCTCGATCGCATGAGTTTGTGCTCGAGTGCAAGGTCGCGCTCGAGCCTTCTCCTTGTGCACACGAGTGCTTGTGCGCTCGATCGCACCAAGCACTGCGCTCGATCGCACTCTTCTACAGCTCCCAGTTCTAGTTTTGCTCTTTGAGTTCCAAAATGTTTCCTTTCTTCTAAAAACCTATAAAAACACAGAAAACACAAAAAGGAAGTAAAATAGAATAAAATACGCAAACTAAGAGCTTAACAAATGTATATTAAGGGGCTTAAATATGAATATTTAAGCATTTATCACACCCCCAAACTTACATATTGCTAGTCCCTTAGCAATAAAAAACTAAAAACTAAATGAAAAACAACAAAGATAAATTCAGCATTCATGTTTTATTTAAAAACTTGGGTTGCACAAAAAACCATGATGATAGTTCATGAGTAAGCTTATAATAAAAACACCTTTTTGCAATGAATAAGGATTTTAAAAGTTCATGTTACTTACACAAGGCTAGTTTAAGGCATCACAAGTTAACTTAATGTATGTGGTGGATTAGCACATAAAAGATGGAACTTCCAAATATTTCTAATGTATAGTGTTTCGGTGTCCAAACCTTCATCGAATTCCTTGTTAGACGAAACAAAAATGGCATAGTTTTTACTTCTTTTATTTTTCTTTCATAATGAGATCTTTGCCATGTTGAGTTCCATGAAGCTTTCTAATTGACCCTTGTAGCGAGTGTTTAGCCAATGACTCCCAAACCAGATGGTTCTAGGGCATTAGGTGTGAAGACACCCCTAAGGACTTATTAACTCGAGTCAAAAAGGCTACGAAACTAACATGTCTTAATGCTTCCAAGTAAAAATCCCCACCTTTTGACGTGAACACTCAATGCTTACTGAGGCAAGAGGTCTAGTTACTCCATGAAAATTTTTGTGATCATTAAATATTAAATCCCCACCTTTTGACATGAACACTCAATGCTTACTGAGGTAATAGGTCCAGTTACTTAGCGGAAATTTTATTTAATGATCATTAGTAGCATTTTATTTTTTTCTTTTTGTATGATGGACATTTTTCTATTTATTTATCTATGCCCAAGTGTTTATCTAACAAGTTATTTGATTACAGTTAAGTCATGGAAACATATATATTAAAATTACATGTAATACCCTACACAAATGCGTGCTAATGTGCTCGTGTCAGATCTGGATCAAACTCGTGAATTCTTAAGTGCTTTGAGGTAGGTAACTAACTTTTAAAATTCTTATTACTAGACTATGCGTTCTAGATTGTAAGATTACTAATGAAGTATTATCATAAAATTTGTTGTAAACAACCAAAATTTTTCATTAAATATGAATATGCATTTATCTAAAAAAAACAAACTGGGACATAGTGTGTGAATATAACTGTGTCCACCATACCCCAAACTTAAAACACACATTGTCCTCAATGTGAATGACATGGAAAGATCTGACCTGGGAGATGGAGAACTTAGGTGGATGGCATGGCTCATAGCACGCCCCTAAACTTGAACTTTGATGCACATAGTGTCCCTAAAAAAAAGAAAAACTAACGTAATACGGGAAAACAAAAAGTATGAAAAATAAATAAAAAACAATAAAAATAAATTAATAAGCAAATAATCGTACAGTTTTACTTGCAAGTGCACAAGGTCAATAGTAGCATAGTGTGCAAGTGCGAGATCATTTCCACAGAGATTGGTGAATTTCGATTTAGAATTAATTTCACAAAGTAAAAATAGATAGAAATATTTATTGGATTTAGATAATAATGGTAAAGGCGTAGGGACTTGATATCCACCACTAATCATGCTACCCCAACAAAACAGTATGCCAATGATCTACTCATGCTATGAATACCTAATGGTTGTCAACCTAAAGGCTTGGTCCACTCCTTAGGCTATTGATTTCCCTAAGCAACGAGTTAGGCATGGTGTATACTCTAACTCTTTTCTCTCTTAAGGGATTTAGCATAATGTATACTGAGTTGTTCCTTAAGAGAGCATAGGATATTTGGAAATCGACAACCACACGGGACCTAGGGCTTGGTCCACACCTGGTTTCCCAAGTTGATTAACCCAAGAATCCGGTGTAGATATCTTTTGTTACTATTGTTGAACCCATGACTCGATCATCCAAATTGATTCAATTAATTAATCCATACCACATGCATACATTGATCAGACACACACATATAAGGAATTTAAATAAAAACAGGCATTAATCAAATTAACAATCACAACATAAATATTGCAAAGGCGCCAATACTGAATTATTGAGCAAACATAATTAGGGCTTCAATCAAGCCCTTACTAAAAGTTTAATTACACATAATAAAATAAAGGAAAGAAGAAACCCGAGAGAGCTCCATTGAAGAGTCATCAATTCTTCTCTAGAATCCCCTCTGGCATTCAGCCTCCTGACCTAAAACTAAACTAAAAGGGAGATAAGCTCCTAAAAAGGGAGATCCTATTTCTGTGTTTTACAAGTCTATTTATAGGGTTCTAAAGATGCCTCAAAACCCTAATTTCCAAAATAGGTCTGGAAGAAATCTTTCCAAAACTAGCTCTGTCGCCTCTATGTGCGTGTGCACTCGATCGCATGCTTCTGAACTGGAGTGCATGGGTGCGCTCGAGCCTTCAATGTGTGTGCATGATTGCTTATGCCCTCGATCGTAGCCATGTTGTGCTCGATCGTACTAGCTCTTTCCAGATATTCAATTTTCTTCCTTTAAAGCTTCAAAATGCTTTCTTTTCTTCACAAGCCTATAAAAAACACAGAAAACACAAAAAGGAAGTAAAATAGAAAAAAATATGTAAACAAAGGGCTTCACAAATGTAAATTAAAGGGCTTAAATATGGATATTTAAGCTCCTATCAAGATGAGAGGGATGTATGAGGAACAATGTAATGCCTTAGGTATGTACAAGAAGCTTTTTTCACCTTTCTCTGATACCTATAATCCGGGGTGGCGTAATCACCCCAATTTTAGCTGGAAGTTTGAAAACCAACCGCCTGCACAACCCCCTAGATCATATGATGCACCATATCATGCACTTTTATCTTCTAGGAGTACTTTAGAAGACACTTTGCATGCTTTTATTGAGGCACAGGGTAAGACTAACAAAAAATGTGAATCTTTGATTATGCAGGTTGTTGAAGAAAATAAAGAGATAAAGAGCCAAGTGTCCAAATTGATGAGCTCCTTGAGTGTGAATGAGCGAGGTAAGTTCCCTTTTCAAGATCAATCCACACCCCATAGTCAACACATGGTGCAAAAGAATCTGAAGGATGTGAATGCCATTGTGAGACAAAGTGGTAAGTCATTACACATCCCAACAACAAATAAATTAGAGGATGTGGAAAAGGCTCAAGATAGTAGTGATGCTGAGCTGCCCAAGGAACCTGAGGTGATAAAGAGTCCTATTAAGGTACCATTCCCTCAAGCTTTAAAAGCAAGCAAGCGAACTTTAGATCCAAACAATGAAATCCTAGAGAATCTAAGGCAAGTAAAAATCAATCTTCCTCTTTTGCATGTGATTAAATAAGTTCATACTTATGCAAAAGTTCTCAAGGATTTATAGTTAAGAGGAAGCACCATGTGAAGAAGACAGCGTTCCTGATAGAGTAAGTTAGTGCTCTAATTGAGCAGTGGATTCCTCCCAAGTACAAGGATCCTGGTTGTCCAACCATTGCATGAAGCATTGGAAATCATAAGGTTGGGCATGCTTTGCTAGATTTAGGAGCTAGTGTGAATCTAATACCATATTCTATTTATTTGCAGTTGGAGTTGGAAAAAATCAAACCAACCAATGTGGTATTGCAGGTTAACTGTTCAATCAAAGTACCCCGGGGTGTGATAGAGGATGTTCTAATTCAAATTGATAGATTTTATTATCCTGTTGATTTCCTAATCCTTGACACTAGCTCTGTTGTTGATATTACTTCTGAAATTCCTTTGATTTTAGGTAGGCCTTTCCTTACCACTGCTAATGCTCTTATTAATTGCAAGAATGGGCTCATGAAGCTGTCTTTTGGAAATATGACCCTCGAGGTGAATATCTTTCATATTGTAAAATATCTAGAAGATGATGACGAGAGCCACAATACATGATTGACTCACTCATGGATAGGGAGTTTCTATAACTCATGATCTTGATCCCCTTGAGTATTTTCTTGTTAATTCTAAGTTTGATTATATCAGTGATCCATCTGATGTAGTTGATATTTGTGCTATTTTTTTATAGAACTCAAGATTATGGCACTCGGGCATGGCAACCGAAGTTTTAGGAGTTTCCGGAGAGAAGTGAAAAACAAATTCCTTCAAGTGTGGAAGCACCCAAAGTTGAATTGAAGCCTCTACCAAAGGGTTTAAAGCATGTTTTCCTTGGTCCAGGTGATACTTTTCCTGTTATTATCTCATCTGAATTGTCTAAGTCTCAAGGTGAGAAATTAATTATGACTCTAAGTGAGCATAAGTCAGCCTTAGGTTGGAGCATGGCTGATATAAAAGGTGTTAGTCCCCTGGTATGTTCTCATAAAATTAATTTGGAGGAAGGAACTAGCCCTCATAGAGACCCCCAACGTAGGCTTAATTCCACTATGAAAGAAATGATGAAGAATGAAGTGTTGAAACTATTAGATGCGGGAATCATATATCCTATTGCTGATAGTAAATGGGTAAGTCCTACACAGGTTGTTCCTAAAAAGTTAGGTGTTACTGTGGTGAAGAATGACTTGGGAGAGTTAGTCCCTACAAAACTTGTGATTGGGTTGCAGATGTGCATTGATTATAGAAAATTGAATGCTGCCACCCGAAAAGACCATTTTCCCCTCCATTTTATTGATCAAATTCTTGAGGGTGTTACTGGTCATCCTTTCTATTGTTTCTTGGATGGTTATTCTGGTTATTATCAAATTAAAATTGCATTAGAAAACCAAGATAAAACCACTTTCACTTGTCCTTTTGGTACTTATGCTTTTCGTAGGATGCCATTTGGATTGTGTAATGCACCTGCTACTTTTCAATGTTGCATGATGAGCATTTTTAGTGACATGGTTGAAAATTGCATGGAAGTTTTTATGGATGATTTGACTATTTTTGGATCTTCTTTTGATGCATGCTCATTGAATTTAGAGAGAGTACTGACTCGTTGTGAGGAGAAGGAATTAGTTTTTAATTGGGAAAAATGCCACTTTATGGTACCTTTAGGTATTGTCTTAGGGCTTATTATTTCTTCTAGGGGGATAGAGGTTGATCAATCTAAGATTGAATTAATCTCTAGGTTGCCTACAACTAGGATAATAAAGGATGTGAGATCTTTTCTTAGTCATGCGGGCTTTTATAGGAGGTTCATACAGATTTTTTCCACCATATCTAGGCCACTATGTGACCTCCTAGCTAAAGATGCCCCATTTGAGTGGACACAAGCTTGTCAAGAGGCCTTTAAAATGCTAATTAGCAAGCTTACCTCAGCACCCATAATGCAGTCACCTGATTGGACTTTACCTTTTAAGATCATGTGTGATGCTAGTAACTTTGCTGTAGGTGTTGTTCTTGGACAGTGAAGGGAGGGGAAGCCTTTTGTCATTTACTATGCTAGTAGAACTCTAAATAGTGCTCAGATGAATTACTCCACTGAAAAAGAGTTGCTAGCTGCAGTGTTTGCTTTGGATAAGTTTCATGCTTACTTGATTGGTTCTTCTATTATTATTTTCACAGATCATGCAGCCCTTAAGTACCTTCTTACAAAGAAGGATGCTAAAGCACGACTAATACAGTGGATTTTACTTTTGCAGGAATTTGACATCACCATCAAAGATAAGAAAGGAGTAGAGAACATAGTGGTTGACCATCTCTCAAGGCTCACATTTGAGGACACCTCTGACCACCTACCAATTAGGGATGATTTTCCCGATGAGCATTTACTTTCTATTACCTCTCTACCATGGTTTGCTTATATTGTGACTTATCTGGCTACAGGTGAGATACCGGTCATTGGAGTGCTCAGGACAAGAGGAAGTTCATGACTAAGGTATGTAATTTCTATTAGGATGACTATTTTCTTTTCAAATACTGCCCTGACCAAATTTTAAGGCATTGCATCCCTGATGAAGAGATTGCTAGCGTCTTGAAATTTTGTCACTCCCAAGCTTGTGGGGGCCACTTTTCAATGAAGAACACCTTTGCAAAAATTCTGCAGTGTGGATTTTATTGGCCCACCTTGTTTAAGGATGCAAACATCTATTGTCACTTATGTGAAAAGTGTCAAAAGTTAGGAGTTATGTCCCATCGTCATATAATGCCCTTAAACCTAATTTTAGTGATTGAAATTTATCATTGTTGGGCATTGATTTTATAGGACCATTCTTTCATTCTTTTAGATATCAATATATTATTATGGTAGTAGATTATGTGTCAAAATGGGTAGAGGCAGTAGCTTGCAGGAGCAATGATAATAGGATGGTAATTAAATTTCTCAACGAAAATGTGTTATCTCGATTTGGTACACCACATGTTATCATTAGTGATCGGGGTACGCATTTTTGCAACCGTTCTTTTGAAGCTTTGATGAAAAAAATATGGAGTGGTGCATATGATCTCTACTACCTACCACCCCCAGACAAGTGGATAGGTAGAACTTGCAAACAGGGAAATTAAACAAATTTTAGAAAAAACGGTCAACCCGGATCGTAAAGATTGGTCTTTGAGACTAGTTGATGTGCTTTGGGCCTACTGTACAGCTTTCAAAACTCCCTTAGCTATGTTACCTTATAGGCTTGTTTTTGAAAAGCCTTTCCACTTACTTATGGAGCTCGAGCACCGAGCTTATTGGGCCATCAAGCATTTCAATTTTGACATGGGAGAAGCAGGTAAGCTTAGAAAATTTTAGTTGACCGAGTTAGAAAAGTTGAGAAATGATGCTTATGAGAACTCTAGAATCTATAAAGCTAAATGAAAGCGTTTCTTGATAAAAATATTTTGATAAAAATGTTTAAGCCTAATGATAGAGTGTTCTTATATGATTCTAGACTCCATAAGCACCTAGAAAAAATTTGGTCTAGGTGGACCGACCCTTTTTGTAGTGAAGAATGTTTTTGCAATTGGGGTAGTAGAAATAGAGGACCCTAAGGATGGTCAGATCTTTAAAGTAAATGGTCAATTCCTTAAAGTATTAATTGATAGGCAAGGTCTAAAAGTAGAAGACATTCCACTTATGGATCCGGTCTATCAACCTTGACCACACCACGCAGGGACAATGTGTGCATCACTTCAAGTTTGGGGGTGTGCTATGAGCCATGCCAGTCCAACTAGTTCTCCATCTCCCAGGTCAGCTCTTTCCATGTTATTCACACATTGGGGACACTATGTACTTTAAGTTTGGGGGTATGGGAGACACATTCACACATATTTTTTCCTAGTTTTTTTATATATATTATTGAAAAGATAAATGCATGTTCATGATTGTTTTGAAATTTTGGTTGATCTAAACAATATTGTGATGCGCTTTCATTGGAAAGCTTAAAATCGTGAACACATTACCTAATGATAGAATTTTAAAGTTTAGTTACTTACTTCAGGCATTTGAGAATTCACATGTTTGATCTAATCTGACACGAGCACATCAGCACATAATCGTGTGAGGTATGACATGTGATTTTAATGTGTATGTTCCATGGTTTAGCTGATTCTAGATGACTTATTAGATGGACACTTTGGCATAAAAAAATGCTCATAATGATTATTAACAAACTTTCCACTGAGTAACTAGACTTGTTGCCTCAGTAAGCAGTGAGGGTTTACGTCAAAAGGTGAGAATTTTGCTCATGATGATAATTGACAAACTTTCCACTGAATAACTAGACCTCTTGCCTCAATAAGCAGTGGGTGTTCACGTCAAAATGTGGGAATTTTGCTTAGTTTCGAAGCCTTTTTTACTCGAGTTAGTAAGTCCTTAGGGGTGTGTTTACACCTATTGCCTTAAAACCATCTGGTTTATGGGTCAATTAGAAAGCTTAAGGGAACTAAACATGGAGAGCATCATAATAAAAGAAAAAAGGAAATAAAACTATGCCATTATTGTTCATTCTGATGGGAAATTCGGTGAATCTTGAAACATGAAGACATTACAAATTGGAGTTATTTGGAAGCTTCATTTTTATGTGCTAGTTCACTTTACACGGATTCGAGCTTGTAATGCCTTAGCCAGCCTCTTGTAAGTAATTAGATTTTAAATTTCCTATTCATTACGAAGATGAGTTTATATTTTAAGCTTGCTCATGAATGAATATCATGATTTTGTGTGCTACTTAAATTTTTAGACACCAAGAATGATGGATTTATCTTTGTGTTCTTTGTTTTTCATTTAGTTTTTTATTTTTATTTTGTTTTGCCAAGGGACTAGCAAAATGTGAGTTTGGGGGTATTTGATGAGTGCCAAATATTGCATATTTTGGCCCCTTAATTTACATTTGTTAATTCTTTAGTTGTGTCCTAATCTGATATTTTGTGTTAGTTCTATGATTTTTAAATGTTTCACTAAATTGCTAGAATTGCCTGTACAGATCAGTTATTTGATGAGTGCCAAATGCACACTGTCATGGTTTGTAAGTTACACCTGGACATCCAGGTGTTTACACGCCCTTTTTTTTTCCTTTTACAATAAATGTCCAGCTCATTTTTTTTCCTTTTCTTTGTAATCAATCAAAACAATTACATCTAGACCCCTTTTTTAAGAATTATTTTTATTCAATAGTAAATTCATGTATATATTATTTTAATTCCATGTAATATCTATCAAATTACTTCTTTTCCTTTACTTTAAGAATACAGGTATTACAACTGTGTATTCTTCAAAAGGTTTAGAAGAGATCCCATTAACATTGTTAAGAGGGATATTTATATGGTCTTGGAATTCCTATTAGGATT
Organism: Bretschneidera sinensis; assembly: GCA_023935145.1. Taxonomy (NCBI): domain Eukaryota; kingdom Viridiplantae; phylum Streptophyta; class Magnoliopsida; order Brassicales; family Akaniaceae; genus Bretschneidera; species Bretschneidera sinensis. The sequence goes on from CM043698.1 coordinate 111,265,581, forward strand.
AGAAATAATAATTGGTTGTCCTAAAGAGAATAAACACGTGTTTGATGACTTTCCAAATCCAATTCCCGCACTAATTAGGAAGAGAGACAGATTCTAGACCCTGACTTCAAATGGTCCATACTAACTCGTACTGAAGATTTTGGGTCTTTTCTTGAACTTTATGGAAATGCCAGAGAGTCATCTTTCAAGTAAAATAACGGAATGTGCAAATTCATTATAGATTTTAAATGATCTCAAACACTAAAACTGGTAAGTTTTGACACTGTTTCGATAAAGCATTAGTTCCTTACTCTCCTCTTATCAGATCAAAACTCATAATATATCATTGGAAATATTATTAAAAGATACAGTAATTTGAGAAAGTTCAAGTCCTAAAGTTTTTTGGAAAAAGATTTATTAAGCTCGGAAGCTAGGTTCTTAAAACAATAAAAATAGGTCTTTGGGAAAGTTATCTTTTGTAGCTTAAGAATCCTCGTATTCTCTTGTATTAATCAACCCTTAACATGGTAAGTGTTTAAAGCTCAACCTAATATGAACCTCAATCCCACACACCAATCCATCATCTTAGTTATTTTCATAGAGTTCCAAGAAGATGAATTATCATTTATTAAATGGTACAAAATTAGGTGTCCAATGAAACAAGTTACTGGTTTTTTTTTTTTTTTTAATTGAACGGTTTTGATTCAATGCAATGCATTCTACTAGTGCAAAATTAAGAGTTCAATCTAATCTAACTAAGAAATAGAGATGTAATTTTATAGGAAAAGTAAAAAAAAAATTTGAGGAAAGAAAACGACAAAGAAAGGAAGAAGAGAAACAGGGCTTTTTATATGTGAATACTAATCTAGATGATTTTATTCTCTGATAAGTGAGGCCTTTTATAAGCATAATAAAAAAAGTTATGTATCTTAAAATTTCAAATTCTTTGACAAAATGGAATTTTACTTTAATGTGTTTTGTCCTTCTATGCTGAACTGGATTCTTGTCCATAGCAATGGCAGACTTGTTGTTTGACAAAATACCAGCTTGATTGATTGCTACACATGCTGCTATATATTTATATTATGTAGTAGATTATGCTATAGTCTCTTACTTCTGTGAAAGCCAATCGAACTCACCACTACACAAAATAAAGGCATAACCTGAAGTGCATTTCATATCATCGAAGGATCCAACCCAATCACTATATGAAAAACCAAGTAGTTTTGAATCTTTTACAGATTTAAACCAAATTCTATAGTCAACTGTACCACTCATATACTTCAACATTCTTTTTACTGCACATAAATGCCTCTGACCTAGTTTTTGCAAATACCTTGAAAGAAGATTGGTAGCATACATGAGATCTGGCCTAGTGGTAGTAAGATAAAAATGACTACCAATGAGGCTTCTATAAAGCTTATCATTTGCTTCTTTGGAACAATTATCAAGAACAAAATTTTCATTAAGCACTAAAGGGGTAGTTACAGCTTTGCAAATGAACAACATGAATTTGCTCAACAATCCTACAACATACTTTCTTTGATAAATAAAAATACCATATGGTCTTTGATTAATTTTTTATCCATGCAAAATAGCTCATCAGTCTCAAAAATAACATCTCAAATTGTTTCATTATCTTCCTTTCGAAAGCAAAAAATAAGAGTTTAGTTGATACCAATAACTATCAAACCATTGACATATAAAGACATAATGAGTATATATCCCTCCTTATATGTTCTGATATATAGTGTAGCTTCACTAGGACTCCTTCTAAATCCTTGCTCAATGAAAAATGAATCAATGTTGTTGAACCAGGCCCTCAGTAATTGTTTGATCCCATACAAAGCCTTTTTTAGGTTAAGAACTTTTTCTTCATGCTCTTTTTTGAAGAAACCAGAAGGTTTCTAAATGTAAATTTACTCATCTAGCAAACCATTTAAGAAGGCTGATCTCACATCTAGTTGGTAGATTTTCAAACTGTTTTGAGCTATTAATGCTAAAATGAGTCTGATAGTGTCCAATTTTAGATTGGAGCAAATGTCTCAAAATAGTCTAGTCCAAGTTGTTGAGAGTACCTTTTCATCACAAGCCTAGCTTTGTGCTTTTGAATAGTTCCATTCGAATTCAAATTGATTTTATAAATCCATTTTACTCCTATTACTCATAGTAGTATGCTCTAAAAGCAAATAACATTTGTTTTGATGGACATATTATGTGCAATAATCTTATTCATTTATTGATGATAAATAATAATTCTTGGAATTTATTTTATATATAATGTTTATTATTGTTGGTATTTGTTTAAGGATTAAACGGGTTGAAGAATAAAGTTTCATCAGGCCTTGGCGCTTGATGAGAGTCATAAAGTTATCATTGCTTGAAGCACAAAGACTTGAGGCATACTGGAGTGAAGGAATGCTTCTGGAAGGACAAGATGGAGGGCTTAAAAGAGCAACAACTGCTGCCCGCACTGGAAAGGAGTTTCACTAAATTGCTAGAATTACCCATACAGATCAATCATCTTTGCAAATTAAACTGTATTGATACAAGAAGAACCAGGAGATGAGCCATATATTAATATCCGGAAGTCTATTTTCTGAATAATTTTACGGTTCATAAAAATGATTTTTCTAGAGAAAGTTATGGCAGTTTAAGTAGACAAAGGTCAGGCTGTGCGGGCTGTGCGGGATTTCAGCGTGAAGGGCATGTGAAGGCCTAAATCCCACATCCCACATCGGATTGGAAACACATTGCACTCATGGTATTTGCCTATATAAGACCAACTCCACTTCAGCTTTAAGGACGATCGGAGAATCGGAGCTCATTTGAAATCATCAAAGAGTGAATCCAGAGGGCCTTTAGGAGCAATCCAGATGGCCTTTAGGAGCAATCCGAAGTATACTTTTGGAAGGAAAGCTAAGGAATCGCCGAAGCTTTCGCTACCAAGGAGGAGATGATCGTTGAGAGGCCGGAGGCAACTCAAGGAAGCATGAGCTCCATGGCCGGCTAGTCTCCAAGTAAGGCGAAGGGATGAATCCCTAGGTGTAGTTGTTCTTATTTTACTTTGTTTGATTCAGTTGTAGTTCGGTATTATTTTCATTAAACATTGTTATGTTTTATTCTTTAATTTAATTAGTAGATTTCTTATTAGTCCGGTGATTGCATGCTTCTTTTCCATATAAGTCTAGTCATGCTCTTCTTATGTGTATTTGTTTGGGTGTGATTGAGTCTGGTAGATCTCTTTTATAGATTTTTCCATTGCTGCGGTATTGTCATTTAGATGTATCGTCGTCTTTTGATAATTTATAAGTTAGGTCATGTGTGCTTGAAAGTAAAGAATAATTCGTATCAATTACATTAGGGTTTATACAGGTGCTTTAACTGAATATTTGTCGATTGCCTGTTTGGGATGTGAAACTTGCAATCGAGATAAAAACAACTGAATCAAGTTAGGATTAGGGCAACGAACCTAAGGAGGGTTCCCGGAACCTTGTTATTTCTTATTTATATTTCGTTATATTTACACAATTTCTCTCGCAATATTTCATCATCAAAACTCCTATTTTATCGTTTAACTTTTATCATTCGTTTTAAAGTTCACACACCTTCCTTTGTAATTAGTTTGTTTCCCTATGGAATCGACACCCCATAGCTGTACTACAATACCGCGTTATGTTGTAAGTGTAATCAAATTTTGGCACCATTGCCGGGGAAACGCGCTTAAATAGAAAGAAGATTGTCAACTTTTGACATGACGGTAGAAGAACTGTAAATAGTTTTTTCATCAGCTGTAAAGGTGGTAACTTCGTTCTTTCTTTTAGCTTGCTGAATTAATTTTTTATTTTTTTTATTCTTTCTTTTTTTATATAGTATTTTTATTATTTTGTGATCTTGCACCCCCACACGAGCATATAGAGGATTTTGTTAACATGGTCGATAACCTTAATGAGAATGTTGCTAGGACACTTCAGGATTACCTCCACCCTACATGCACAGCCACACCATCATGCATCATGTTTCCAGCCAATACTCGCCAATTAGATCTTAAACCAAAGATGATTCAATTACTCCCTACATTTCATGGCTTGGATAATGAAAACCCATATGTGCACATTAGAGAGTTTGAGGAAGTAGTCGAGACTTTTCATAGTCCAGATGAAACCGATGACATTGTGAGGCTTAAGTTCTTTCCTTTTGCTTTGAAGGATAGAGCTAAGAGTTGGCTCTACTCACTAAGACCATGATCTATTGGGTCGTGGACTAAGATGACTCGGGCTTTCTTTAAAAAATACTTTCCCCAACATAAGACCAACGCTTTGAAAAGGCAAATCTCCACCTTTGCACAAAAGGATAGTGAGACCTTATATCAGTCTTGGGAGAGATTTAAAGAGTTATTAAGTATGTGCCCTCACCATGGGTATGAGAACTGGTGCTTGGTGAGCTATTTTTATGAGGGACTTACATATAAAGAGCGCCAATTCGTAGAGATGATGTGTAATGGTGAATTTTTGGAGAAAGATCCTGATGAGGCCATAGAGTACCTCAATGAGCTTGCTGAAAAAGCTCACACTTGGACTGAACCTAGTGCTACTGAAAGTACAAATAGGTCACGACCTATAGGGAACCCAAATGGTGGTGGAATTTACCATCTTAGGGAAGAGGATAACCTTAAGGCCAAGGTCGAGATGCTCACTAGGGAACTAGAGGTATTAAAGACTAAGAGCTTAAAGCCAACACACGTGGTTAATCATGCAAAATCTTTTGAACCATGTTTTGTGTATGGCGGGGTAGATCATCTCGCCCAAGAGTGTCCCACATTTGCTGAGATGAGAGGGATGTATAAGGAACAATGTAATGCCTTAGGCATGTACAAGAAGCCTTTGACACCCTTCTCTGATACTTATAATCCGGGATGGCGAAATCACCCCAATTTCAGCTGGAAGTCTAAAAACCAGCATCTTGCACAACCCCCTACACCATATCTTGAACCATATCATGCATCGGTGTCTTCTAAGAGTTCTTTAGAAGACACTTTACATGCTTTTATTGAAGTACAGGGGAAGACTAATCAAAGGCTTGAATCTTTAATTGTGCAGGTTGTTGAAGAACATAAAGAGATAAAGACCCAAGTGTCCAAGTTAATGAGCTATTTGAGTGTGACTAAGCGAGGTAAGTTCCCTTCTCAAGTTCAGTCCACATCTCATGGTTAGCACCTGGTGCAACAGAATGTGAAGGAGGTGAATGCCATTGAGACAGTAAGTGGTAAGTTATTACACATCCTAACAACGAAAAAAATCAGAAGATGTGGACGAAAGCCACCAAGCATACATGATGGACTCATTCATGGAAAATGTCCAGCACCTTAATCCATTGGAGTCCACCCTCACTCATGGCTTTGCAAGAGCATATATTGAGTCAGAATTTGCGGGTGTTACTGATGACATCCTTAAGGCCTCTCAAAAACAGAGAAGCACCAAATTTAGCAATGAAGCAGTGGCGGGTGCATTCAACCTATGTTTGTCTAGGAGGGAATAAAAGCGTCTGGCTGAAGATGTAAAACTTAGCGCTCATGGGAGGCACCCCACAACATATCCTTTTACTTTTATTGTTTTCTTGTTTATTGTTCGTATTTTTTTTTCTAGTATTAACTTAGTATTTCTTTTTCAGGGAAAAATATACGAAGCAGTTCAAATGGTGGAGCACAATTTTAAGCTTTTATGCACCTTTGGCTACAAAGAGAGGACTCTTTCTTTTACATTGAGGTCAATGTAATTTTTAAGTTGGGGGTGGAGGAAATGCATCTCTTTGTTTCTATATTCTTTATTTCCATATATTTTTTCCATTGAACTGCTTGGAGTCGTTCTCCCTTTTTGTTTATTTTTAGCATGCTTTGTGTTAAGCCTTAGAGTTTATTCACATGTCAATGATATGAGTCTAAATTGAGATAACATATAGCATTTAGAAGAAGTTAAATCTTGTTTCGGTTTGAAATTAATTTAAGCATCAATCTTCATTTGGTTAAAGACTCTAGTTTGTGGTAAGATAGTATGATTAGTCTTAAACATTTAGAAAAGTTTTAGGTGTGATTATTTTGTGAACATTTTTGCTGTCTCAACAAGCTCTAGAACTTACTTGATAACCACTTGAGACGAATTACTAGAATCCACATTACTTAGGATATGATATAGGCCATTTTTGGACCGTTTGAGCCTATTAAACCTACCATTGCTATATTTACCATTAGTCACCTATTTGAGCCTTTTCTTGAAGAAAAAAAAAGTGAGCCTTGTTTTTTTCAATAGCCCATTTACTCACCTTTATGAGCCTAAAGAGAATATTTTATCCTTACCTTTCTCTTAAAAGAACTTAGCTACACACATTTGTTGAGAAGCACTTAAAAGGAGTAAGGATGGAAATTTGAGAAAATATCACTACCATAACCCAAGTACATTAAAGGAGATTAGTTGGGGGTTATGTAAAAGAAAAAAACATGAAAAATGAGGTGAATGGTCTTATGTCAAAATACAAAAGAAAAGTGAATTATGGCAAAGAAAGAAGAAAAGAAAACAAAAGTGGTGATTTTGAAAGAAAAAAAAATGAAAAATACTCGAAAAAGCTAGGTGTTGAAGTAAGGTTATCTAGTGCTTAAAAGTGATTGTGTTTAAAGCTAAGAGATTGAATTCTTTTTCTCGTGAATCCTTCCCATTTTTTCTTAACCTTTACTTAGCCTAACGTTACAAGCCTATTAAAAACCTATTGATCCAATGTAATGTGATTTTTCTACAATAGTGGAGAGTGGTTTGAAATGTAAGTATACGGAGCTTGTTTTTGTGATTGACATCACAAAATTTATCATGTTTTAGAGGCCAAGACTTGTATTCATGAATGTTATGCATAAAATCATCCGGGTGTTCGGATTAATGGTTTGTGGTAAGATGGATGTTAAGAGTCAATAACGATTTTAAGATTGATGTTTGGATTACTTTTGGATTTGGGTGAAATTTAATGATTCTTTGTGCCGTGTCTTATGTGCAATTTTTGAGACAAAATGTGAATTACTCTTGGTTAACACTAATATTGCTTTTCATTTACTTTGATTCCCACCGTAGAATTCATCTCTTGTTTTCTCTTGAATTGCTAGGGAGTAGCAATAAGCTAGTTGGGGGTTGTGATGAGAGTCATAAAATGCATCTTAACAGTACTTAATTGTTATCATTTTAAGGTTGATCTAGGTTTTAATTGCACTTTTATACGTTAACAACTCTAAAGTATCATTCTTGGATCATTGATCTGTTTTGGTGCATTTTCAGGTACTTTAAGCTCAGAAGAGGAGGAAAAGTTATCATTGCTTGAAGTACAAAGACTCGAGGCATACTGGAGTGAAGGAATGCTTCCGGAAGGACAAGATTGAGGGCTTAAAAGAGCAACAGCTGCTGCCCGCACTGGAAAGGAGTTTCACTAAATTGCCAGAATTACCCATACAGATCAATCATCTTTGCAAATTAAACTGTATTGATACAAGAAGAACCAGGAGATGAGCCATATATTCTTAGAAAGATCCAGAAGTCTATTTTCTGGAGAATTTTACGGTTCATAAAAATGATTTTTCTAGAGAAAGTTATGGCAGTTTAAGTAGACAAAGGTCAGGCTGTGCGGGATTTCAGCGTGAAGGGCATGTGAAGGCCTAAATCCCACATCCCACATCGGTTAGAACACATTTCTATATCCCACATCCTACATCGGATTGGAAACACATTGCACTCATGGTATTTGCCTATATAAGACCCACTCCACTTCAGCTTTAAGAACGATCGGAGAATCGGAGCTCATCAGAAATCATCAGAGAGTGAATCCAGAGGGCCTTTAGGAGGAATTCAAAGTATACTTTTGGAGGGCAAGCTGAGGAATCGCTGAAACTTTCGCTACCAAGGAGGAGATGATCGTTGAGAGGCCGGAGGCAACTCAAGGAAGCATGAGCTCCATGGCCGGCTAGTCTCCAAGCAAGGCAAAGGGATGAATCCCTAGGTGTAGTTGTTCTTATTTTCCTTTATTTGATTCAGTTGTAGTTTGGTATTATTTTCATTAAACATTGTTATGTTTTATTCTTTAATTTAATTAGTAGATTTCTTATTAGTCCGGTGATTGCATGCTTCTTTTCCATATAAGTCTAGTCATGCTCTTCTTATGTGTATTTGTTTGAGTGTGATTGAGTCTGGTAGATCTCTTTTATAGATTTGTCCATTGCTGCGGTATTGTCATTTAGATATATCATCGTCTTTTGATAATTTATAAGTTAGGTCATGTGTGCTTGGAAGTAAAGAATAATTCATATCACTTACATTAGGGTTTATACATGCGCTTTAATTGAATATTTGCCGATTGCCTGTTTGGGATGTGAAACTTGCAATCGAGATAAAAACAACTGAATCAAGTTAGGATTAGGGCAACGAACCTAAGGAGGATTCCCAGAACCTTGTTATTTCTTATTTATATTTCGTTATATTTACACAATTTCTCTCCCAATATTTCATCAAAACTCTTATTTTATCGTTTAACTTTTATAGTTCGTTTTAAAGCTCATACACCTTCCTTTGTAATTAGTTTGTTTCCCTGTGGAATCGACACCCCAAAGCTGTACTACAATACCGCGTTATGTTTTGGGCATAATCGACGCCCCACCTCAGGAGGTGTGCGCCTCACCTCCCAGCAAGGAGGAGTCTTCTGCCCAGGTGTGCGCTGCACCTCAGGAAGGGTGCGCTGCGGCCCCCAGAAGGTGGAAGTAGTGTGCCTTGGCTTGAGCCACGACCTATCCTATTCTGAGGTGCGGCGCTAGGCACACCTGATGCTCCTGATCAGTACTTTGGAATGATGCGTGAGGCTTGATCAAAATGCACAAGATCACTTAGACTTGTTGAAGGGCTATGATTGATTAGTCCTCATGATCTAAGGGTTGAGGTTGTCTTCAAGATTGGTTCAAGAAGTGGTTGCACTATATAAAGGATCATCTAGGAGCAATTCAAAGGGCAAGAGTGCAGTGCAGAGTGTGTGTGAAATAGAACACATGGTGTGTGAGAGTGCAAAGACATAAAACACACAGGAGAGACTCACGCAAGAGAGGTTGGTTGTTTAGAGACAGAGTAGTATAGATTGGGGAATCAAGGGCCTTGTAAGTGGAATTTTTTTGGGGAAAATTTCAGAGAAACTCAATTCCTTATCAATTTCTTTTGCTTTTCTTTCGTTCTTCAAGAACTAGAGGTTTCTGGAAGAGGTGTTGCTGGAACTTGTAAAAACTCATTGATTTAGTGTAGAGCGCTTGGAGGAGCTCACGGGAACATAGGTACATTGCCGAACCTCGATAACAAATTGCTTGTGTTCTTTCTTTGATTGGTTTGATTCCTGTTTTGTTTCGGTGTTATTACAAGTCATTCAAGACTTGGGTGTTTGGAAGATCACCACCTGGGCATCTTGAGGTTGATTTCCAATGGTGGTATCAGAGTTAGAAGATATACCACCAACAGTGGTATCAGAGCTTTGGACAGCCGGTATCAGAGCAAGAACAAGGGGTTATCGGAGCAAGACTCCAAGAATCAAAGGTCAACTTCGGAGGTGATTCAAGAACGGAGTAGAGATCAATATCTAATCGTGTTCTTGAGCTAATTCAAGAATGGAGTAGAGATCAATATCTGATCGTGTTCTTGAGGTGATTCAAGAACGGAGTAGAGATCAATATCTGATCGTTTTCTTGAGGTGATTCAAGAACGGAGTAGAGATCAAGATCTGATCGTGTTCTTGAGGGTGATTCAAGAAAGGTACTGAGATCAATCTTCGATTGTGTTCTTGAGATTTAGAAGAAGTTGGAAAGCAATTGTTGATGATGCATAAATCTGGGATTTTTTCCGCAAGATGGGTTCGAACTTCATTGTTGAGAAGTTTGATGGAAAAGGAGACTTTGCCCTTTGGAAGCAGAGGATCAAGGTTGTTCTTATGCAATAGAAGGTGGACTTGGCTTTTCCAGCGAGTATCACGGAGGTCTAGTAGAATGAGATGAAGAAGACGGCATACAACACCATCTTTCTGCACATGTCGGATAGTGTCTCAAGGGAGTGCGGAGACTCGAAAGATCTAGCTGTCGTTTGGAATAAACTAGATGAGTTGTTTCTTACCAAGACTCTCTCTAATTAGAGGTATCTTCTAAAATGAATCTTTGCTTTGGATCCTAATAAAGAGTTACAAGATAATCTTGATGCCAAGATGAGGGGAGCATCAAGAGGAAAAAGGGTTGTCGTTAGAGGAAGGCCAGTAACTCAGTATGGCAGCAACATACATGGCTACTACTGGGACAAACTAGAAGGTAGAGGAGAAAGCTATGTGAGAGTGCACTCTAAATCGAGATTTGAAGGAAAGAGATGCTTCTACTGCCATAAAGAGGGTCATTTCAAGAAAGATTGCAAGAAGATGATAAGAGATGAGGGAAAAAGCCATACCAAGAATGGAGAGGCTTCGGTTGCCAAGGGAGAACAGCAAGATGATGATGTTCTTGTTGTGTGCTCAAATGTGAGCAAGGGGCAAGAAGGCAGCGGGAAATGGATCTTGGATACCAGGAGCACTCATCATATGTGTCCTAACAGGTATTTGTTCAAGAATTTCAAAGAAACAAATAATGGAAAGGATTTCCAGGGGAATGATACTTCTTACCAAGTGAGGGGCACGGGAGACATCCAATTGAGGATGTTTGATGAAATGACAAGGCTGCTGAGGAATGTAAGATATCTTCTGGAGTTGAGAAAAAATTTGATCTCATTAGGGCAGCTAGATTTTATGGGGTACACATACAAGGCAGAGGGAGGAAAGATCAAGATAACCAAGGGATCTTTGATAGTGATCAAAGCAGCAATGAAAGATGGTCTCTATGAGATGATCAGAGATATAGAGATCAAGGGTCAAGCAGCAAGCTTGATGGCTGAGATGGATAAGGCAGCCCTTTGGCACAATCGCTTGGGACATATGAGTGAAAATCGCTTGCAAGTTCTCAGCAAGAATGGTCTACTTGATGGTGACAAAGTAGAGGAACTTGATTTTTGCGAATGTTGTGTTCTTGGGAAGCAACATCGAGTCAGCTTCAACACTAGAGTGCACAAGTCTAAGGGCATTCTTGACTACATTCATGCGGATCTCTGGGGGCCAGCAAGAACACCAACACAGGGAAGTAATGTTTACTTTCTGTCTTTAATTGATGATTATTCAAGAAAGGTGTGGGTTTATTTGCTTAAAAATAAATTATATGCTTTGAATAAGTTAGTGGTGTGGAAAAAGCTGGAGGAAACTCCAACGGGCAGGGTAGTTAAGGTGTTAAGAACCGATAATGGCGTAGAATTTTTTAACAAGGAACTTGATCAATTCTGTAGGTTAAACAAGATTCTAAGACATGGAACGGTTGTGAAAACCCCTCAACAAAGTGAAGTTGCTGAGAGGATGAATAAGACCCTTATAGAAAAGGTTAGGTACATGTTAATAGGATTCGGATTACCCAAATGTTTTTTGGGGGAAGTGGTGTCTACTGCTATGTATTTGGTTAATAGATCACCCTCTAGAGCTTTAGAGCTCAAGACTCCTGAGGAGATGTGGAGTGGTAAACCCCCTGAGTTGGACAACCTTAGGACTTTTGGGTGTGCTGCGTATGCACATCAAAAGGATATGGGGAAAGGGGCTAGGGGGTATAGGTTATGGTCCTTAAATCAAAAAATATTTAAACTAATAATAAGTAGGGATGTCATTTTTAATGAGCATTTATTTCCATGTTTTGAGAAAACTAACCTTGCAGGGGATAGTGAGCAAACCAGTTCGGTATTTATGGAGCATAGCATCAAGGAAAATTCAGTTCAGGTAGAGCAAAGAAGGCAAGAGGGTTCGAACCAGGTAGAGCCCATTGATGAATGCCAAGCTCATGACACTTGAGAGGAGGCTAAACTATAAGGGGATGATGCAGCAAGGCAAAATGACTATCAGCTCACAAGGGACCGGGAAAGAAGGCTGGTCAGACCACCTTTGAGATATGGTTTTATGGCTACGAATGCAAGAGCTCCCTGGACAGAAGGAGGGATAAGTGAACCAGAGACTTACATTGATGCCATGGGATGTAAGGATTCATCAAGATGGAAGCTAGCTATGGAGGAAAAAATGGATTCTTTAAGGAAGAGCAACTCTTGGGAATTGGTGCACATACTAGGAAAACAGAGAGTTGTGGATTGTAAGTGCACTTACAAGATCAAAAAAGGGAACCCTCTAGGGGATGAAGTCTGGAACAAGGCTAGGCTGGTGGCGAAGGGGTTCACGCAAGAGACGACATAGATTTCACAAAAACCTTCTCACCTGGACGCAAGGTGGATGAAGTGGTGATTATCCTCATTTATGTCGATAATGCGCTATTGGTTAAGAATAGCAGGGAGAGGATAAAAAGGTTGATATCTCAACTCAGTGAGGAGTTCGAGAGGAAGGATCTTGGCCTTACACAAAAGATCCTTGAGATGAGAAGAATTCAAAAAGGGAGAGAAATGGGTTGAAGGTTTCTCAGTCTTCCAACATAGAAAAGGTGTTGTACAAGTTTTCTATGGAAGATGGTAAGCCAATGAAGGTTCCCCTTGCTGGTCATTTCAAGTTCTCCAATGAATAATGTCCTGGAACAGATGAGGAGAAGAAGGAAATCGAAAAGGTCCCTTACTCTAGTGCGGTTGGATCAGTCATGTTTATGATGGTAAGCACTAGACCGAACATTTCTCAGGCAATTAGGGTTCTCAACAGATTTGTGAGTAATCCCGAAAAGGAGCTTTGGCTTGGGATAAAGTGGTTGCTAAGGTACGTGAAGGCTTGATGGTATCTGATGTTAGCACTCTCAACAACCGAGGGAGAGTACATGGCGGCTACGAAAGCCATAAAGGAGGCTATGTGGAGTAAAGGGTTGTTGGACGAGTGGAAGGTCCTAAAAGAGCAGGTGGTGGTGTCTTCGAATAACCAAAGTGCGTGGTACTTGTGTAGGAACCCGGTGTTCCATGAGAGGACTAAGCATATGGATGTTCAGTATCATTTCATTCGGGAAAATGTTACGGAATGATGCATTTATGTGGACAAAGTCGCAATGGAAGAAAATCCTGCAGATTTAGGTACTAAAGTTCTACCTCTAAGTAAGTTCAATCATTGTCTTGGACTTTTTAGGATTGGAGTCGGTTGATACGGTGACTCAAATTGAGTTTGGATCCTGAGTTCTCTACATAATGGGTTCGGGTTTAATCGCTTAGACAAAGGTAGAGATTGTTGATATTTGTCTAAGGATTAAACAGGTTGAAGAATGAAGTTTCATCAGGCCTTAGCACCTCACCCTAGGAGGTGTGCGCCTCACCCCCCAGCAAGGAGAAGTGTTCAGCCCCAGGTGTGTGCCTCACCTCCCAGCAAGGAGAAGTCTTTTGCCCAGGTGTGCGTCACACCTCAAGAAGGGCGCGCCATGGCCCCCAGAAGGTGGAAATAGTGTGCCCTGGCTTGAGCAGCAGCCTGCCCTGTTTTGAGGCGCGGCGCCAAGCACACCTCATGCTTCCTGATCAGCACTTTGGATTGATGCCTGAAGCTTGATCAAAATGCCCAGGATCACTTAGTCTTGTTAAAGGGCTATGATTGATTAGTCCTCAAGATCTAAGGGTTGAGGATATCTTCAAGATTGGTTTAAGAAGTGGTTGCACTATATAAAGGATCATCTAGGAGCAATTCAAAGGGTAAGAGTGCAGTGCAGAGTGTGTGTGAAATAGAACACATGGTGTGTGAGAGTGCAAAGACACAAAACACACAGGAGAGACTTATTCAAGAGAGGCTGGTTATTTAGAGAGAAAGTAGTATAGACTGGGGATTCATGGGCCTTGTAAGTGGAATTTTCTTCGGGAAAATTCCAGGGAAACTCAAGTCCTTATCACTTTCTTTTGCTCTTCTTTTTTCCTCAAGAACTAGAGGTTTCTTGAAGAGGTGTTGCTGTAACTTGTAAGAAAATATTGATTTAGTGCAAAGGGCTCGGAGGGGCTCATGGGGACGTAGACACATTGCCGAACCTCGATAACAAATTGCTTGTGTTCTTTCTTTGATTGGTTTGATTCCTGTTTTGTTTCGGTGTTATTACAAGTCATTCAAGACTTGGGTTTTTGGAAGATCACCACCTGGGCATCTTGAGGGTGATTTCCAACAATTATAAATCATTGCATGTGCATAACAAGATAAAACTCATAGAATAAGAGCAATGAAAATAAGCACCATGATGAGATCATGCTTGTGGGATGTATTTTCTTAAGATTTATTATTAAATGTTCCTAATCATAGGATCACTAAGAATGACATTAGTGAATTTAGATAGATTAGTATAGACTATATTTCCTTAAGGAGTTGATGATGATTGATCTCACAATCACTAGTGTATGAGACATTAGAACAGGTTATATAGGTGCTTGTTAGAGAATAAATACACCGAATTGACTTGACTAAGAAATTTCTAATGCACATTTTACTAGTTGTCAATAGGAATCCTTACATTGTAGTTGTATAAGTGATCTTTAGACATGAGGCACCATGGATGTCTTGTGTACAAGTCACCATGCTTTGATACTACCTAATTGTGATTCTAATTATGGGTCACAAGAGGATAATAATTGGGTATGACCGCTTATGCATGGAGGTATATGAGTGTATAACAGAGAATCTATCACTCTCAGTAAAAGAGAGAGAAAGTCCTATATGATCTAATTAAGTCATAGCTTGTAAATTCTTTGGCCAAGGTGGGGGTGGAAATTAAAAATGAGTTTCTAATTTTTCCATTTTTTTTGTTTTTTTCAAAAAAACCTCATTCCGGTGGAGTAGGACCCCTACCCGTTTATCAATAATAAAAGAAAACAATTTACAAAGAAATTGGGAGGGGGGGGGGGGGACAAAAGCGATGCCATGCTTAAAGGGGACATGTAGTTGACCTCTAAGGATCCTTAGGCCTGACCCTATGAAAAACAAAAATTACAAACATCTAAAGATGCAAGCCAACACTGTTTATTTTAGAAGCTGCTTTGTAGTTCTCTGGTTGAGCAGAAGATGACTAGTATAGCTAAGAATCCTTATGCACATGCCCATGTTTGGCTAAGCAATCCACTAATTGATTTCCTTTGCAAAATATAGGAGTAATTTGAACAATTAGCAAGAGTAAATCTTTAATTTCTCTGATGCAATAAATAAGTTCCCAACGCACCAAACTTCTGTTGTTTAAAATCTATACCAGGACACTAAATGAATGTAGTTGGGCCTTAAATTGTAATTGCGGGCCAACCACAAACCTTCTAAAAGCATGGGTGCCTTGACTTGTATATTAGTGCATTGCCAAAAATATTAAGAGCAAGCTAATAGAAACACTGAGTTACTAGCTCAAAACCTTCCACCACCCCTCCTGTATGCATAGCTGACCCATAATAATTGATTTTTATCAGGTCCATTTCTAGCGCATTATAACAGATCAAGCTTCCTCTTCTAGGCAAAGCCAATTTAACATTCAACCATTTTCACCATTTAATTTATGAACTTGAGATCAAGATACATATGATTAAATAATTAAGGATTAACAATACTTTCGTGTCTTAGGTTAAATAAGGACATTGCAGAATGGAATGATTAACTTGTATGGTAATTGTCAACAAAAAAGTTCACATTAATTCATTTCCTGGATAGTCATGACATATTGCTAGATATCAATCATGACTTGTAGAAACCCTTAAGAATTAATCGTAATTGATTCTTAAATAAAGGGAGAATTAAAAAGAGTTTTAATTTGAATTAAAATGAAAAGAATTTTAATTAATTAGATGGAATCCAATTATTACATAAAATTTATGACCTATCACCAGCGCAATGTTGAACCTAAAGGGTCACACACAATAAGGAAATTGAAAGAATAAGGAAAACTAATGGGCTAATAGAGAGATTTCTAGGAATTAATTAAACTAGGAGTTTAATTATAATTTTAGAAATCCTGGAGTATTTAGGAGTAAGGGTTCTATATAAAGGTTCTATTTGATAGAAACCATGATGTAGTTTTTGAGAAACTAAAATCAGATTTTAGATTCTCTCTCTATCTCTTAAAAAGCCTAAAACCTTAGGGCTAGTACTCATAGATTTCAGCCAACCCTAGTCCTATTCCTCATGTTGTGTTCGACATCTCGGAGAAAAAGATCCTCATTCTTGGTTTCTCGTGTGGATTCACTTAGAGGTCAAACAATTAAACGGCTTTTGAGATCTCAATAGAGATTTGTTTATATCATTCTAATAGATTCATCAAGAATCCTTGGAATTAAGTTTATCGATATAATTTTTTTTTAAATTTTGCTACGTATCTATTTAAGTAGACATACAATGGTATTAGAGCTAACTCTATAGATTATTAGAATGAGTTCAATTATATTGTTATAGCCTTCAAGTTCTGATCTTGAAATTCTACATATTGCAATTTTAAAAATCTAAAATTTACATTAGGGTTTATGAAACCCTAGGTTAAGAAAATTCACGAAAGAGTTCTCAAATTGTTTTTTTTTTTATCTTAAGATGATAATAAAGTTTTTGTAGGATGTTTTTGAAACATATTAAATCAATGGATATTGATTTAAAACAATTTGGATGTTGAAATAATGATTTGGCTTCAAAAGAAATTGTTTTAGGGATGAAAAACGCGAGAAAATACATGAAAAATGCTTCAGCATCAGGTGGTAATCGACTACCACGGGGACATAGTCGACTATCCCCTTTAAATCCGATGAAATTTTAGGTTAGGGACTTTGGATAGTTGATTATCATTCAAGATAGTCAACTATTCCATGAAAAACTTGGACAAATTTTTGTTCAACTTAAAATGACCATAATTCACTCATTTTAAATTAGATTTTGGTGTTTTCAGAAGTGTTGGAAAGATATAGATGTTTAGTTTCATATACCGCTAAAAGTGATTAAAAATTACAATTAATTTTCAAATATGATTAAAAAAATAGTGTTCAAATTAGAAAAAAAACATTTTTTTTTCCGAAAATTCCAAGTTTTAGCTCGTTCTTGAGATTCTATATTTAGTTTGACTTGAAATTTGAAATCCTTATTTTATTAACCTAAATAAATAAATTTTTATTATCAAAAATTATGTTTTTAATTAACAATTTTTCTTAAATTTAGAATATAGTTTTAAGAAATTGGAGAATAATTATGAATTGAAACTCCAAAATGCCTTTTACAAAGGAATTATGAATTCTAATGAACAAAGAATTTAAATCTTACTTGGAATAGGATTAAGAAAGATTCTTTGATAACTTAATGGGATTAGGAGTGCAATCTAAGAATAAAGGTCGTAACTAGAATAGAATAAATTTTTTTACTATGCAGTTTGATTGTATGAGTGAATAACTATTGGGCCTAGACCTTAAATATTGATAGAATTATTGATATTATTATTTTTGGTTGTTCAACTTTAAATAAAGTTTGCATACCTTACCTTCTCTTACCTTTTTCAATGTAAAATTCTATCTTCCTCTAATGTAATTACCCTTAACTTCTTATCAAGGTTTCTTATAAATATTTGATGTATGTAAAATAACTTAGAGTTAGATACGATTTTATTGAGGCAAATAAAGGAGTGTGCAAGGAAGTATGGAGAACCATTTGAAGATGGAAGACCTATGAATGTATGGGATATATTCATGTAATAATTACTTAGGGTTTGACCAAGTGATTTACTTTATTGGCTCAAGTAAATCACGCTTAGTAAAGTCCATAATCATCTACTTAGATATATATGCATGTGAGGTATGTATATTTTGCATGTAATTTAATTATATGTTGTTGTATGTATTTGATGCATGTTAAATGATGAAATCTAAATGTAAATAACCAACTCCCTCACACATAAAATTTAAAATGAAGTTGTAAATGGAAATCAATAGGAATGATTGCTTATAATCTTCCACCAATATAGTCAATATGAGAAATTTCTTATGTCTGTAAATTTGTTATGAAAATGTAAGGTTTACACCTATAAGAAAATTATATTGACTATTAAACTTATGATGTATACGAGGTAAACAAATTATATAGCTTTGTTACACAAATGTAAGTGTTATATCAGTAATTTGCACTTGTAAGAAATGGTGGCTGTGACTTAACTAAAATGGACATGATTGTTTCGCAAATGTAAGGTCATATACATTTAAGAAGGTTAAATAGACATTTTGGTCACTGAGGTTTGCCCATTTTAACATTTTGGCCCTTGAGATTTAAAACTATGCAATGTGAGGATTAATATTTGTAAAAATTAACAAACAAGCTACTTCCTTCAATGATTTCATCCAATACCAAACGAAAAAAGTGGTGTGGCTTATTTAAAGCTGATGTGGAGCCTAATCAACACCTACTCAACATATTAGGTGGATGGAATCTCTCAACACGTGAGAGAATGCACGTGTGAAACATATTAGGAACCTAAAATGTGAACTCCATTATTCCATACTAGTCTCAACTACTGCAAGCAAAGGAAGAACCCTAGGCTAGAGTGAAAATTTTGTGCCTTTTGGGTTCTTTTATTACTCTTATCTCATATATTCTTATAGTCTTCTTCAAGTTATTTTTCAAACAAAATGGAGATACTTGAGTGAGGGATTTTGGGTCTGGTTTGAGTCAAAATTTGTGACGTCCAAACAATTGTAGCGTAAGGGAGAGGCTATTGTACATTTGGGATGCAGAGGTTGTTTAACATAAAAAGCAGACTTGATGATGAACCCCTATTTACAATAAGTGGACATTTTCTTTTGACTTTTGTTTTTCAAATTTTTGATGCAAGCAAACGATCATTTATGTTGTTTTTATTTAATATTGTGTTATTTTGTTGGACATTCTTCTTTATATTTTGAGTTATTGCCTTTTTAAGAATTGCATTGCAGTGCACTTTCTATTTATGCTTCGTGTTGTGAGTTAAAATAGATTTTAAGGAATTCTTAATATGAAAGCACATTTTTAATGCTCCTTAAGTATATTTTACTATTGTCGTAGCTTGATATACTTGCATATGGAAAATTTTTATTGTGATGCACTTTAAAATGATATATTTGCATTATAAAATTGTATTGATTCAATTTATTTTCTGTTATGGGCTTTTGGGAATAGATTATACGTATACTTTTTCATTATAAAATTGCATTGAATATGTCATTGTGATTAAGTGATGCTCTGTGCTGCAAAGAGTAAAGAAGAAGGGTTATTTACATTGGAGTTTCACCATGGAGGAGGTTGACATTTGATAAGGTATATATAGGTGGTGAAGTAGACTATTTTGATTGGTGTGATGAGGATAGGTTGTGTCTTTTAGATATAAATGAAAATGGTTAAGGATATTGGGCATGATGGTTTCATTAACTATTATTTGAGAGCTCCTAAGGACCGTAGTGATAAGGGTGGCTTGTTGCTATTGACAACTGATTCTGCTATCATCTAATGTAAACTAGTATGGAAAATAGCATGGTAATTGAGGTGTTCCTAGAGAACCTAACTCCTGAGCAAGTAATGGAGTAATATGGGTTAGATGTTGAGGATATTTATGATGAGATGGAAGAGTGCTCTGAGAAGGAAGATTGTTTTCTAATAGCTGATGGTGGAATTAATAATTTTTATTTACCAAACAAGGGTGTTGTGATTGAGGAGATACT
This sequence comes from Bretschneidera sinensis, assembly GCA_023935145.1. Taxonomy (NCBI): domain Eukaryota; kingdom Viridiplantae; phylum Streptophyta; class Magnoliopsida; order Brassicales; family Akaniaceae; genus Bretschneidera; species Bretschneidera sinensis. The sequence continues at coordinate 111,285,302 of CM043698.1, forward strand.
TGATGGTGATGATAATGTCCTATCTAATTCAAAATCTGTCATGGGTGCACAATTGATGGTTGAATATGTAAATAAGATTGTCACAATAGTTAAGCAATCTGTTGTGGGGATCAATGTGATGGATGAATGCAGTAGGGAGCCATCTAGGATGGAGGGCAATATAAGGGATAAATTACTTGGAGAGCAATCTATAAAGCAAGATATATTGACAAACAAATTTGTAAGTTTTGAATCGCTTGAAGAAGTGGGCAGGTAAGGGATGATACAACATTTAGGTTTTATGCAAATGAAGAAGATGATCTTGTAAGTTGTGAACACAGCATGGGTAGTGGTTCTGATAAAGATTTGAGAAGACATCATCCTAGGGAGTGGAGGGATATTAACATGTCTGATCCAACATTTGAGTTAGGATTGAAGTTTAAGGATATAATCCAAATCAAGGGTGCAATTGATGTATCTGCAATAAAAATGAGGCTATAATATTAGATATATAAAGTCTGACAAGAACAAAGTTTATGCCAAATGCAAGGTAGGTTGCCCTTGGAAGATATTGGTTAGCAATACACCTAATTCTCCTACATTTATAGTGAATACCCTTGTGAATGAGAACACATGTGCTAGGTCAAGGAAGATATGGGGGTAAGTTACTAACTGTACTTGGAGTGGATGCTAATGACAATATGTACCTTATAGCTTTTGCTGTGGTTGAAACTGAGTCCAAAGACTCTTGGAGTTGGTTCCTAAAGTTACATTGTGAGGACCTCAACATGCAAAACTGCTCTAAATGGACTTTCGTGTCTGATAAATAGAAGGTAAGATGAATTCATTCAAAAATATTTCATTATGTAAATTGAAATGTGTTGGAAATCACCTCACAAGAATTCCCAAGTGATGATCCCCAAACATCCAAGTCTATAATAACTTGTAATGAAATGCAATAGCAAACGAAAGCAAGAAATAAATGAATACAAGCGATTTGTTATCGAGGTTCGGCAATAGCTTATGTCCCCGTGAGTTCACCTGAACTCTCTACACTAATCAATGGTTCTTTTACAATCACAGCAACCCCTCTCTAAGAAACCTAAGTTCTTGAAGAAACAAAAAAGAAGAAGAATCAGAAAGTGAAAAGAACTAACCCTGGAATTTTCCTAAGAAAATTCCCTTTACAAGCCCTTCAATCCCCTTTCTATTCTACTCACTCTTCTAAACAACCAGCCTTACAAATGAGTCTCTCTTGTTTTGTGTCTTTTCACTCTTTACAATTCTCTCACTTTTGATCACAAGTTATGTCACATTGTTGTTTGAGAATGAAGCTAGGTGACCCTTTATATAGTGCACCAACTTCTTGTCCAATCTTGAAGGTTAATATCCACCCTTAGATCTAGATGAACAATCAACCATAGCCTTTGATCATTCCTTAGTTAAGATGTGTTTTGGACATGTATCCCGAACCATGGAAGAGGTTTACACATGTGTGCATCAGTGTGCCTGGCGTCGAGGCCTAGAACAGGGGGCACCGTGGCCCAGGGCATAGCACACACTCCTCAGCTTCTGGGTGTTGCAACCTTGGGGAGGGGGCACTGTGGCCTGGCCTTCCTCCAGCACCTTCCACCTTTTGGGCGCCGCGGTATAGGAAGAGCAGGGCCGCGGCCTGACCTGATGCACACACCTTTTTCCAGCTTTGTGCTGAGGCACACTCCTAGTGTGCTAAGGCTTCAAGGACTTCATTCTTAACCTCTTCCAACCTTGTTCAAACCTTAGTCAAATACCAACAAAATGAATATTATTATATACTATTGATATTTATTCCTCTTTTATAGCGACTTCTTCTAGCACTTGATGAGATGTTCCTATTGACTGAGAACAGATTTTGTGTGAGGCATCAGGACTCTAACTTCAAAAAGTTTCATCTAGGGAATACCCTTAAAGATGCACTATGGAGATATACAAGAGTTACTTATGTAGAAGACTTTTAAGATAAGATAAAGGAGCTAAGAGAACTTTCTAAAGAGATATATCAGTGGCTATAGGACAAGTCACCATATCATTGGTCAAAGTCACATTTTAAATAACATTCTAAAAGTGACATGCTTCTCAATAACCATTGTGAAGCCTTCAACAATGTGATACTAGATGTTAGATAGAAACCCATCCTCTCAATGGTTGAATCAATTAAATGTAGGTTAATGAATATGATCTTGAATAGAAGGAACAAAATGATAAGGTTTCAAGGGCACTTGTGTCCCAAGATTCAAGAAAAAAGTTAGAGAAGAACAAGAATCTAGAATTTTCTAGTCCTTACAATCTAATTGACCAAAGATAGGGATTTCCACCTTCTACAGTGATGAAATATATGTTGTTGACATAGTGAAAAGGACTTGCACATGTAAGAGATGGGATCTCACTAAAATCCCATGTGCACACGCAGTTGCTGTGATTTGGGGCAATAAAGAGTAACAAAAAATTATGGTGATGATTGTTAAAATAAAGAGACCTACATGAAATATACTCTACTATCATCAATCCAATTAGTGGACCTAAGCTATGGCACAAGAACAACCTTGGCGGCATTCACCCACCCTTGGTTGAAAAGATGACTACTGAAAGGCCTAAAAAGGCCAAAAGAAGAGATGCTGATAAAGATCCAAATGCAAAAAAAAATTAGAAGACCTTTTTGGTGTCCTATGGGAAGTGTGGTATGGTAAGAAACAATAGAAGGGGGTGAAACATGGGTGATGAGCCCAATCTAGAACCACCACCTCTTGTGGGAAATAGTGCAAGGCAATTTGTAAGTGTTTTTTGTATAACATGTATAATTTTTTTTTGTTATTTTAAGTGTATAGTAACTGTTTACATGTAATAGAAGAGGAAAAATTCAAGGAGGAGAAGGGGAAAAGGAAGAAAAATAGACAGAGGTTAGGTTAGAGGTAATGCAGAAGCAAGAGAACATGCTAGTGGTGATTGATAACTGTTATAGTGCTTTACATGTGCGTTTTCTCTTCTCATTATTTCTTTGGAAGTGTCTAATCCAATTTTGGGTTTAAATTACACCAAATGGAGAACATACCAAAAAGGAGGTGCAACAAAGGTGATGAGCCCAACATAGAACCACCACCTCTTGTGGGAAGTAGTGCAAGGCAATTTGTAAGTTTTTTTTTTCTGTGTGACTGATGTACAAATTTTAAATGCTCATAAGTGCATGAATCACAAATAGTATTGCGATAAGTTTACTCTTGAGGTCGATCTCTCAAGGAATTGCAGTGGTTTAAATCCTAAATTACTCTATTAAAATTACTAAAACAAACTCTGAAATTAAATCCTAAACACTCTAATTAAAAGATTGGTGAAGAGAAAATTGAAATAAAAACAATTAAGTAAATTAAACAAAACGAATTATGAAGAGATGAGTATAATCAATGAGAATAAATGGGGGTTTAGCTTGCTATCCAATCATGAATTGGAACATTTGGTGAATATAAAGAATTAATTAACATCCAAGATTATTAGTATTTCCGCTTAGACTAGAGAATGCCATTGATCGTGTTTATTCTCAATTTATAACTAATTAATTAAATCTCATGGATCATGTTTATCAATTAATTAGTTAAATTAATTAAAAGGAAAATGCAACCACCTAAATCACAATTTGATTTGAATCCTGATTTAAATTCATATTCAAGAAAGCTTAATTAGGTCTAGATGATTTGTCCTCAACCTAATCTCAAATATTAACCTTGACTATCAATAATAGATTGCCAATCCACAAGCAATAATCAAAGATATGAAGGATATTGAATAAGAAATAATCTAAAAATTTTCATAAAACTAAATCCACCAAAATTCCCAAAAAAATCAAGGCAGCTAAGCCAAATGCCCAACAATGCGTTCAGTCGCTCATGTTTAAATCCCAATCACAGAATTCAAATACTAGGGTTACAAGCATATTGAAGGACAAAAGGAGCAAAGATAGAATTTCTTCCTAAATTACAAGATGAATCCTCAAAGTCTTGAAGCAATTGATCATCGTCTTCAATCTCTTGATAAGCCGTCTTGATGAAAGAAACCGTCTCCTCCTTCAATCTCCCAAAACTCCTCTTGATAATATCTCTCCAAGAACTGCCGTCGTCTCCCAAGAACTGCCATTCTATGAGTCTAAAAATTCCTATATATAGTAGTATGGAGATGGATTTTTAGATAGAAAAGTCACCCTAGGGTTTTTATTCGGGCTATGTGCTTCTGCTGCTGTCTAAGCCCGGTTCTGCTGCTGTCCAGGTCCAATTCTACCTGACCTTTGTCTATTAAAACTGCCATAAATTTCTCTAGAGAAATCATATTTATGAGTCATAAAATTCTCTAGAAAATAGACATCCGGATCTTTCCAAGAATATATGATTCATCTCCTGGTTCTTACTAAATCAATACAGTTTCATCCCCAAAAATGATACTTCTGTCATGCTGAAATCACGCACAGGCTCACATTTGTCTACTAAAACTACCATAACTTTCTGTAGAAAAATCATATTTACGAGCTGTAAAATTCTCTAGAAAATAGACATATGGATCTTTCTAAGAATATATGGATCATCTCCTGGTTCTTACTAAATCAATACAGTTTAATCCGCAAAAATGACTGATCTGTACGGGCAATTCTGGTAATTTAGTGAAACTCCTTTCCAAATGCTTGTGAACCTGTAAAACAACGAAAAACAACTCAAAGTAACAAATTCCTAAGCTAAACATATAAATAAATACTTGAAAACATACAAAATACTAGGACAAATATTCATTCATCAAATACCCCCAAACCTAGATTTTGCTAGTCCTCAAGCAAAACTAAAAGAAAACATAAACAAAATAAACTTAAAATCTTAAATCAACAAAACCCTCATGCCTTAATCTTATTATGATTCATATCTAGATATCTTATGCACAATTATGTTCACAGTCTCAATACTTCACAATTCATTGCTCAAATCAAGTACACATCACACATTCATATTCCAGTGCTCAAAACGCCTCACGTCAATTACCCCCAAACCTAACGTCAAGAATCCGAATTTGCTTCGACTCTAAGCCTCACAGGATTCACTCATTAAGTACACCGAATCTAGATGTCAAACACTCATCAAGCATATGCGAATAGAAGTTATGTAAACAAGAAATTTCAAATATAAATTCGCATATGAATATGGATATCTTCAAAAAATGCCCATATGTTTGCAAAATAGATCTCATGAAATGAATCAAATGTTACGATTGCAAAGCTATCACATTGCCTATATCATATCCTAGTCAAGCACCTCAAGCAAAACATATTGAATATGAACCTGTTCATAGATGGGCGTGGTTGGCCGAACCTGATTTACAACAAAGCTCTTTCTTTTCAACTCTTTATAAGAGTGACTTTAATACCCTTGAAGTGTCTCAAGTCCTCTTTCTTGTCTAACCAAATCCCTTTTTGACATGTTTCTCATATTTTTTTTTCTTTTATTCTTTTTATTTTTTTTATTGTTTTTTTTATTTGAATAAGAATTTGGATCTTTCTCCAGAGACAGTGGCAACTAGGGTGTATAACGATATGCACATACTCAAACTTCTTACTCAAGTCATTCAACTAAAATAATGAGAATACACAACATGATACTTCAAGTGAGTTATATAATCCTAGCATTCAATGCAAAACCTATAGAGATCATTTAACAATTAAGATCATAACAAAGAGTGTTTAAGAGTACCAAGAAAGTAACTCTTAGAATAAAACGCTTATCGCTCAAATAACTCACTAGGTAGTCTTCACTACTTGATTCTCAATCATTAGATCTAGGTTCATCTCAGTTTCAACATCAAGAGCATGGTCTATGGAATATGAATATGCATCAATCCTCATAACAACTTTTAAGTTATTGGAAATCACATCTTCAAGATACCCAGGTGGTGATCTTCCAAACACTTAAGCCTAGAATGACTTGTAATAAAACCAAATCAAAACAGGAATCAAACTAATCAAAGAAAGAACACAAGCAATTGTTGTCGAGGTTCGGCAATGTGCCTACGTCCCCATGAGCTCCTCTGAGCTCTCTACACTAAATCAATGGAGTTTTTACAATTACAGCAACACCTCTTCAAGAATCCTCAAGTTTTTGAAGAATGAAAGAAGAGAAAAAGAAAGTGATAAGGACTAGTATTTCCCTAGAATTTTCCCCAAGAAAATTACAATTACAAAGCCCTTGAATCCCCACTCTATACTACTCTCTCTCTAAACAACCATCCTCTCTTGAATGAGTCTCTCCTGTGTTTAATGTCTTTGCACTCTCACACACTATGTGTTCTATTTCACACACATTCACATGTCATTTACATCACTCACATGTACCCTTGATTGCTCCTAGATGACCCTTTATATAGGGCAATGACCACCTCATCCAATCTTTGAGATCAATCTCAACCCTTAGATCTCAAGAACCAAAGATCTATGGTTCTCTAAGAGTCTAAGTAATCCTGTACGTTTTAACCAAGTCCTATACACCATCTCAAAGTGCTGATTCAAAGGTGTCAGGTGTACCTCATGCTGAGGTTTAGAATAGGGCGTGCTGAGGATCAGTGCTTCGTGCTAAGACTTGGATGGGCTGGGCCGCGACGTGGCCTGAAGGGGAGGAGTCCTAGACTTAATTGAGGCCACGACACCCAAGGCTGGGCCATGATGCACAACCAGGACCTGATGCTGAACTCTTCATCTGTTTAATATTTAGACAAATACCAACAATCTCTACCTTTTTCTAAGCGATTAAACCCAAACTTATAGTGTAGAGAACTCAGGATCCAAACTCAACTTGAGTCACCATATCAACCGACTCCAATCCTAAGAAGTCCAAGGCAATGATTGAACTTACTTAGAGGTAGAACTTTGGTGCCTAAATCTGCAGGATTTTGTTTCGTTGCGACTTTATCCACATGAATGCATCATTCCGTAATATTTTCCCGAATGAAATGATACCGAACATCCATATGCTTAGTCCTCTCATGGAACACTTGGTTCCTACACAAGTGCAACACACTTTGGCTATCCGAATGCACCACCACCTGCTCTTTTAGGACCTTTAACTCTTTCAACAACCCTTTGCACCACATAGCCTCCTTTATGGCTTCCGTTGCCGCTATATACTCTGCCCTAGTTGTTGAGAGTGCTACCACCGGCTACAACTGAGCCTTCATATACCTCAGCAACCACTTCATCTCAAGTAAAAACTATTTTTCGAGATTACTTACAAATCTGCTGAGAACTCTAATTGCCTGAGAAATGTCAGGTCTAGTGCTTACCATCATGAACATGACTGATCCAACCGCACTAGAGTAAGGGACCTTTTCAATTTCCTTCTTCTCCTCATCCATTCTAAGATATTGTTCGCTCGAGAACTTGAAATGACCAGCAAGGGGAATCTTCACTGGTTTACCATCTTCCATAGAAAACTTTTACAACACCTTTTCTATGTCGGAAGACTGAGAAACCTTCAACCCATTTCTCTCCCTTTCCCGAATTCTTCTCATCCTAAGGATCTTTTGTGCAAGGCCAAGATCCTTCCTCTCGAACTCCTCGCTGAGTTGAGATATCAACCTTTCTATCCTCTCTCTGCTGTTCCTAACCAACAGTATATCATCGACATAGATGAGGATAATCACCACTTCCTCCAGCTTGCGTTCAGGTGAGAAGGTTTCTGTGAAATCTATGCCGTCTCTTTGCATAAACCCTTTCACCACTAGCCTAGCCTTGTTTCAAACTTCATCCCCTGGAGAGTTCCCTTCTTTGATCTTGTAAATCCACTTACAATCCACAACTCTCTATTTTCTTGGAATGTGCACCAATTCTCAAGAGTTGTTCTTCCTCAAAGAATGCATTTCCTCCTCCATAGCTAGCTTCCATCTTGACGAATCCTTACATCCCATGGCATCAATGTAAGTCTTTGGTTCACTTATCCCTCTTTCTGTCCAAGGAGGCTACTACATTCACAGCCATAAAACCACATCTCAAAGGTGGTCTGACCAGCTTTCTTTCTCGGTCCCTTGTGAGCTGATAGTCATTCTGACTTGTTGCATCATCCCCTTCTAGTTTAACCTCCTCTCAAGTGTCCTAAGCTTGGCATTCATCCATGGGCTCTACTTGGTCTGAACCCTCTTATCTTCCTTGCTCTACCTGAACTAAATTTTACTTGATGCTATGCTCCACAAATACTGAACTGGTTTGCTCACTATCCCCTGCAAGGTTAGTTTTCTCCAAATAGGTAAATATATGCTCATTAAAAATGAAATCCCTACTTATTATGAGTTTAAATCCTTTTTACTCTAAGGACCATAAGCTATACCCCTTAGCACCTTCCCCATATCCTAGAAACACACATTTTTTTGATGTGCATATGCAGCACACCCAAAAGTTCTAAGGTTGTTCAACTCAAGGGGTTTACCACTCCACATCACCCTAGGAGTCTTGAGCTCTAAAACTCTAAAGGGTGATCTATTAACCAAATATGCTGCAGTAGACACCGTTTCCCCCCAAAAATATTTGGGTAATCCGGATCCTATAATCATGCACCTAACATTTTTCATAAGGGTCTTATTCATCATTTCAGCAACTCCATTTTGCTGAGGCGTTTTGAAAACTGTTCTATGTTTTAGAATGCCATTAAACTTACAAAATTGATCAAGTTCCTTGTTGAAAAATTCTAAGCCATTATCAGTTCTTAACACCTTAACTACCTTGCCCGTTTGAGTTTCCTCCAGCTTTTTCCACACCACTAATTTATTCAAAGCATCTGATTTATTTTTAAGCAAATAAAACTAAACCTTTCTAGAATAATCATCAATTAAAGATAGAAAGTAAAGATTACCTCCTTGTGTTGGTGTTTTTGCTGGTCCCCAAAGATACACATGAATGTAGTCAAGAATGCCCTTAGACTTGTGCACTCTGGTGTTGAAGCTAACCCGATGTTGCTTCCCAAGAACACAGCTCTTGCAGAAATCGAGTTTTTTTACTTTGTCACCGTCAAGTAGACCATCATTGCTAAGAACTTGTAGGCCCTTTTCACTCATATATCCTAAGCGATTGTGCCAAAGAGTTGCCTTATCCATCTTAGTCATCAAGCTTGTTGCTTGATCCTTGATCTCTGTGTCCCCGATCATCTCATAGAGACCATCCTTCATTGCTGCTTTGATCACTATCAAAGATCCTTTAGTTACCTTAATCTTTCCTCTCTCTGCCTTGTATGTGTACCCCATGGAATCTAGCTATCCCAATGAGATTAAATTTCTTCTCAACTCTGGAAGATATCTCACATTCCTCAGCAGCCTAGTAACTCCATCAAACATCCTCAACTGGATGTCTCTCGTGCCCCTCACTTGGTAAGAAGTATCATTCCCTAGGAAAATCTTTCCATAATTGGTTTCTTTGAAATTCTTGAACCAATCCTGATGAGGACACATATGATAAGTGCACCCGGAATCCAAGATTCATTTTTTGTTGCCTTCTTGCCCCTTGCTCACATTTGAGCACATAACAAGAATGTCATCATCTTGCTGTTCTGCCTTGGCAACCGAAGCCTATCCATTGTTGGTATGGCTTCTTCCTCTCTCATCCCATAACTTTTTCTTGTAATCTTTCTTGAAATGACCCTCCTTATGGCAGTAGTAGCATCTCATTCCTCCAAATCTTAGTTTAGAGTGTGATCTCCCATAGCTTTGTCCTCTACCTTATGGTTTTTCCGGTTAGTAGCCATGTATCTTCCTGCCATATCGAGTTGCTGGCCTTCCTCTAACGAACAACCCTTCTCCACCTGATGCTTCCCTCATCTTGGCATCAAGATTATCTTACAACTCTTTATCAGGATCCATTTTAAAAGCAAAGATTCATTTTAGAAGATACCTCTTATTAGGGAGAGTCTTGGTAAGAAACAACTCATCTAGTTTCTTCCAAATGATAGTTGGATCTTCCGAGTCTCTGCATTCCCCTGTCACATTATCCGACATGTGCAGAAGGATGGTGTTGTATGCCATCTTCTTCATCTCATTCCGCTGGACCTCCGTGATACTTGCTAGAAAAACGTCATCTTCTCCAATCGCCAAGTCCACCTTTTATTGCATAAGAATAGCCTTGAGTTTCTGCTTCCAAAGGGAAAAGTCTCCATTTCCATCAAACTTCTCAACAATGAAGTTTGAACCCATCTTGCGAAGAAAATCCCAAGATTTATGCAGCACCCACAATTGTTTTCCAACTTTTTCTAAATATCAAGAACACGATCAAAGATTGATCTCAATATCGTTCTTGAATCACCCTCAAGAACACAATCAGATCTTGATCTCTACTCTGTTCTTAAATCACCTCAAGAACACGATCAGATATTGATCTGTACTCCATTCTTGAATCACCCAAGAAGTTAACCTTTGATTCTTGGAGTCTTGCTCCGATAACCCCCTGTTCTTGCTCCGATACCAGCTATCCAAAGCTCTAACACCACTGTATCACCACCAAAGAATCCTTCGATTCTTGGAACTGAGCTCTGATATCACTGTTGGAAATCACCTCTTCAAGATGCCCAAGTGGTGATCTTCCAAACACCTAAGTCTAGAATGACTTGTAATAAGACCGAAACAAAACAGGAATCAAACCAATCAAAGAAAGAACATAAGCAATTGTTGTCAAGGTTCGACAATGTGCCTACGTCCCCGTGAGCTCCTCCGAGCTCTCTGCACTAAATCAATGGAGTTCTTACAATTACAGCAACACTTCTTCAAGAATCATCAAGTTCTTGAGAATGAAAGAAGAGAAAAAGAAAGTGATAAAGACTAGTGTTTCCCTAGAATTTTCTTACAAAGCCCTTGAATCCCCAATATATACTACTCTCTCTCTAAACAACCAGCCTCTCTTGAATGAGTCTCTCCTGTGTTTAGTGTCTTTGCACTCTCACACACCATGTGTTCTATTTCACACACATTCACATGTCATTTACATCATTCACATATACCCTTGATTGCTCCTAGATGACCCTTTATATAGGGCAATGACCACCTCATCCAATCTTTGAGATCAATCTCAACCCTTAGATCTTAAGAACTAAAGACCCATGGTTCTCTAAGAGTCTAAGTAATCCTATGCATTTTAAATAAGCCCTACGCACAATCTCAAAGTGCTGATTCAAAGGTGTCAGGTGTGCCTCGTCCTGAGGCTTGGAACAGGGCGTGCTGAGGCTCAGTGCTTCGTGTTGAGGCTTGGATGGGCTGGGCCATGGTGCGGCCTGGAGGGGAGGAGTCCTGGACTTGCTGGAGGCCGCGACGCCCAAGGCTGGTCCACGGGGCACAGCCAGGACCTGATGCTGAACTCTTCATCTGTTTAATCCTTAGACAAATACCAACATAAGTGTTAATGAAACTAAACTCAACATGCATAAAAGACTTGATTACTAACCATAAAACAAATTGTAGCATGAAAATTTTGTCTCAACATTTTTCTAAACTAAACGTTTTCCTCAATGTATGAAATCAAACACGTGTTTAGAAAAACATTTAGAAGGGAACAATGAAAATGAAAGAAAAGAAAATATACTCTATCAAATGGATGAGTTGCCTCCCACCAAGCGCTTTCTTTAACATCTTAGCAAGATGTTGGTTAAACTTATTTAGGATCGTGCACCTCAATGCACTCAACAACACCCTTCTCATGGACTCCTTCTAAGTAAGGCTTCGCACGATGCCCATTGACCTTGAATGTCACTTGAGTCTTCGGGTTCAGCAACTCTACCACTCCATGAGAAAAAATGTTGACTAGCGAAAACAGTCCACACCATCTTGACTTTAATTTTCCTAAAAATAATTTAAAACGAGTGTTAAACAAAAGAACTTTCATTCTAGGATAAAGAGACTTATGGATAAGGCCTTAGTCATGGTAACACTTAGTGCATTCTTTATAGATCTTGTGTATACATATAGCAGGACTAATACTCCGATGTCACTTATACTCCATCCTAAGTCTGCTAAGCTCCTTCACAACTCTCTCCTCTTGGGTTTGGGTCAAAGTAGATGAAATAATCACAGGATATGTGTCTCCCTCTCCTAGAAATATATGCTTAAGGTGCTTAGGTAACTCTTTAAGTTCAAGCTTAGGTGGAGTAGTATCTTCCTTAGGTAGGGAACTTAGCAATTCTAAAGGTTTGCTAGACTCTTCTTAGGGTGACACTGGTATTGCACTGTCTAACATCTCATGATGCCTTTTGGTATCCTCTTCTAGTGTTTCCTCTACTCTCTCAGTTGTAAGAGAAACTTCAAACTTGTCCTCTATTTCTATCTGCAAATAAGTGTCATAAACAAGTGAGTCCACACAATCAATAAAAGAACACTCATCGTTAGTAGAAATAGAAGAAGAAGTGCTTAGAGAATCAAACACTTTAAATTGTACAGTCTCTCCCAATACTGTCATCGTTAACCTCCCATTATGGACATCAATAATAGTCTTGGTTGTGGCCATAAATGGTCTACTAAGAAGAATTGTGTGCTCTTGTCCATAGATGGGGTTCCTTCTATCTCCAATACCACGAAATCCACAAGCACAATCACTTTGTCTACCTGCACCAATATATCCTTAACTATTCCCTTAGGATATTTAATTGACCTGTCAACGAGTTGAAAGGACATAGTTGTTGACTTAAGCTCCCTCAAACCTAGTTGCAAGTATATCGACTATGGCATGAGATTTATACTTCCTCCTAAGTCTAGCATTGCTTTGGTGACCTTCTTGTTTCCCATTGTGATGTTAATGATGAAACTTCCGGGATCTTTCAGCTTAGGTGGCAAGTTTTGTTAGAGCACCGCACTAGCAACTTTTAACACCATCACTTTCTCGTTCTTCTCATATTTCTTCTTTTTGGTGTTAAGTTCCTTAAAGAATTTTGCATATGATGGCACATTCCTGATAACATCCAAAAGAGGCAAATTAATATTCACTTTAGAAAGTATGTCAAAAATATAAGAAAATTGTTTATCCTATTTAACATCCTTCAGACGGCTTGGATAATGAATAGGAGGTCTGTAAAGCTCAGTCGCCTTATGCAGTGTCGTGAAGGAAGATGGCTCCTTCTCCTTGCTCTCCTCAGATGTTTGAGAAGATTGTGGATCTTTAACTGGATTTCCTTTAGGAGTGTCATACTCTTTTTGCTTCTCAATTGATTTTCCTGCATCACATGGTAAGTTATAAGAAATTTTATCATCAGAATTGTTGTTAAGAATTTTACCACTTCGCAGCACTGTGATGACCTTTGCTTGCTTAGATTGGCTAGGCAACTTCCCTTTTTGATGTACTTGCAATTGTTCCACAAGTTGCCCAACTTGTACTTCCACCCTCTTCATTGATGCCTCTAAGGAATCCAACCTTTGGCTATGTCTCTCATGGGTCTCTTTGCTAACTGGAATAAAAGCGCTCAAGTTCTCCTCCAAAGTTGGATTTTTAGGCTGATTGAGTGGTGCAACTTGGTTTTAATATTGAACCGGTCTTGAACTTTGAGCATATGTCGGAGTGTTGTTAGTCTTCTAGGAGAAATTTGGATAATTTCTCCACCCAGAGTTGTAGGTGTTAGAATATGGATCATTCCTTGGCCTAGGTTGGTAAGACTCCATTGCATTACGTTGTCCTTGTTCATTTCATGCATAAGATTCATAAGACAAAGAACAAGTGTTAGCACCGTGACCAAAAAACCCCACAAACTCCACATACCTCATGATTGGGCGTGTTTGTGGTAGTGAGAACGTTGACTTGTTTGGTCAACTTTGCAAGTTGCATTGCCATATCATTGTTGGAGCTCAATTCATTAACCTCAACTCTCCTTCCTCTTACACTCTTTTGTTGGGAATTAGCACCTAACATCTCATATAGCTCGCATGTCTCCTCAGCATTCTTTTCTCCCATGGCTTCACCGGCAGCGTTATCAACTGTATATTGACATTGTTGTGTCAATCCATCATAGAAGAATTGACATTGTAGGTGCAATGGGTAATAATGGTGGAGACACTAGATTAGAAGCATCTTGAACCTGTCCCATGCTTCATGGAAGGGTTTTCCCTCCATTTGTGAGAACATGGCAATCTTCATTCTCAACTCAGTGGTCTTCTGATGGGAGTAGAATTTGTTCATTTACCAATTATAGACCACTTCCCATGTAGTCAAAGAACCGGGTGGAAGAGTCATCAACCACACTTTTGCTCTATCTTTTAATGTGTAGGGGAAGCATCTCATCCTGAGTTAATCCTCATTCAGCCCCTGTAGAGGAAAAGTCTGCACTATTGCATAGAAATCCCTTATGAAGGTTAATGAGTCTTCATTTGGAATTTCGTATAATGAAGGGAGCATGCTAAAGTGGATATTTTTTATCTCATAATTCCATGCAGCTTCCCCTAATTGGATGCAAGATGTTGAAGTGCTGATGATCGGCCTTGCATACTCTTTCATCATAATTTGTTTTTCAGCTCCTCCCATTCTTTCAGGCTCCTCTTTTTCTATTCCCTCAACCTCTTCTTCTTCTTCCATAGGCTGTAACGTCTCCTTTAGCCTATGGATGTTGTCAATTGCTGGCACTAGATTTCTCCCTTGGGATCTTCTACCGTGCATGTACCTAAAGAAAACAAAAGAAAAATTAAGCTACCAGGAATCAAGAGAGCGAACATCAAGAAACAAATTAATGCCAATTTAAATCAAGAAAATCAACAAGCAAATAAAGAAAATTTGATGAAATAAAAGAAATAAAAAATTACACCTAAAAGAAAGAAATAAAATAAAAATAAAAATAAAAACAAAGAAAATAACTAAAGAATTAAACGTCAATTCCCCGGCAATGGCGCCAAAAACTTGAAGTGTAAATTTTAAATGCTCACAAGTGCACGAATCACAAATAGTATTATGATGAGTTTACTTTCGAGATCGATCTCTCAAGGAATTGCAGTGGTTTAAATCCTAAATTACTTTCTTAAAATTAATAAAACAAACTCTGAAATTAAATCCTAAACACTCTAATTAGAAGATTGGTGAAGAGAAAATTGAAATAAAAATAATTAAGTAAATTAAACAAAACGAATTATGAAGAGATGAGTATAATCATTGAGAAAAATTGGGGGTTTAGCTTGCTATCTAATCATGAATTGGAACATTTGGTGAATATAAAGAATTAATCAACATCCAAGATTATTGGTATTTCTGCTAAGACTAGAGAATGTCATTGATCTTTTTTATTATCAATTTATAACTAATTAATTAAATCTCATGGATCATGTTCATCAATTAATTAGTTAAATTAATTATAAGGAAAACACAACCACCTAAATCACAATTTGATTTGAATCTTGATTTAAATTCCTATTCAAGAAAGCTTAATTAGGTCTAGATGATTTGTCCTCAACCTAATCTCAAATATTAACCTTGACTATAAATAATAGATGGCCAATCCACAAGCAATAATCAAAGTTATGAAGGATATTGAATAAGAAATAATCTGTAAAATTTCATAAAACTAAATCCACCAAAATATCCAAAATAATAAAGGCAGCTAAGCTAAACACTCAACAATGCGTTCAGCCGCTCATGTTTAAATCCCAATCACATAATTCAAATACTAGGGTTACAAGTATATTGAAGGACAAAAGGAGCAAAGATAGAATTTCTTCCTAAATTATAAGATGAATCCTTAAAGTCTTGAAGCAATTGATCATCATCTTCAATCTCTTGATAAGTCGTCTTGATGAAAGAAACCGTCTCCTCCTTCAATCTCCCAAAACTCCTCTTGATAATATCTCTCCAAGAACTGTCGTCGTCTCCCAAGAACTGCCGTTCTCTGAGTCTAAAAATTCCTATATATAGTAGTATGGAAATGAATTTGTAGACAAAAAAGTCACCCTAGGGTTTCTATTCAAGTTGTGTGCTTCTGCTGCTGTCTAGGCCCGGTTCTGCTGCTGTCCAGGCCCGATTCTATATGACCTTTGTCTACTAAAACTACCATAACTTTCTCTAGAAAAATCATATTTATGAGCCATAAATTCTCTAAAAAATAAACATTCGGATCTTTCCAAGAATATATGGCTCATCTCTTGGTTTTTCCTGAATCAATACAGTTTAATCCGTAAAAATGATACTTTTACCACGCTGAAATCACGCACAACTTGACCTTTTTCTACTAAAACTACAATAACTTTCTCTAGAAAAATCATATTTACGAGCCATAAAATTGTAAAGAAAATAGACATTCGGATCTTTCCAAGCATATATAGCTCATCTCCTGGTTCTTCCTGAATCAATAGGGTTTAATCTGCAAAAATGACTGAACTATATGGGCAATTATGGAAATTTAGTTAAGCTCCTTTCCAAATGTTTGTGAACCTGTAAAATAATGAAAAACAACTTAAAGTAACAAATTCTTAAGCTAACACATATAAATAAATACTTAAAAAACATACAAAATACTAGGACAAATATTCGTTCATCAGTAACATGTGTATTTTTTGTTACTTTAATTATATAGTAACTGTTTGCATGTAATAAAGGAGGAACAATGAAAAGAGAAGCAATGAGAGAGGAAGGGAAATAGATAGAGGTTAGTTTGGAGGTAAGGCAGAGGCAGGGAAACATGTAAGTGGTGATTAATAACTGTTTTGGTGCTTTTTATGTGTGCTTTCTCTTCTCATTCTTTCTTTTGTAGTGTCTAATCCAGTTTTGGGTTTAAATTCCACTAGATGGAGAATAAATTAGCAAGGAGGTAAAACATGGGTGATGAGCCTAACATGAAACCACCACCTCCTATAAGAAGTAGTGTAGGGTAAAGTACCAAAGGAATGGCAGTTAGAGACAAACTTTAAGTATGTTCTCTAATTTATTTAAATTTAAATTGTCTATTATAATTATGAAATGTCCTACTAATTTAACTATCATGCAATGTAAGGTTAGGAGAACTCATGGACCTCTAAATGAAGAAGAAAGCTCAACAAATAATACAACTCAAAAGCCTCACTTGTCAACCCTATGACTCCAAGATGCATGCTTGATGTAACAACTTCTTATTTAGCCTTAAATTTCCTTTTATCACTTGAATGTGATATAACTTCTATCTCTAACCTTGAATGTATTTTATATGTAGGGCTCGACCTAATATTACCCTCCACCAGCATCTTATGTAGAGACCATTGACATGACAGGATCTCAACTTCCTTCCACCTAGTATAGCTAAGACCAATGAACATAAGATGGCTACATCTATGTTTAGATGTTTTAGTTGTTAAGTGAACATGTGATATTGTTTTGGTGTGATTTTGAGAATCTATGGGTTTGATTTTGAGAATCCATGGAGATAAGATTTTGTGAATCTGTGGGAATGATGTTGTCTTGTTGGTATGTGGTGTTTTTGGTGGGGCATGACTTGGTATGTTGTGTTTTCTAGGAATTTACAATACTAGTTTGGCTAAGAACATTTGGTAACCAACAAAATTATCCTAATTGTAACAACTTTTGATGGCTTTTCAGTGCCAATATAGATGATATGTAATTATTGTTATAATGGCTTTCCTGGGATTTATTGCATAATTTTACTGTGTAAGTAGTGCTTGAGATTGATGTACATCAAATCAATGTAAATTGAGAACTTGCTATTAGGTACTGAATTTTAATGATGCTTGCATATTTATGTGTGCATTTCCACAATTACTTCCATTATGGTGTTTGGTCTGCAGAATGTATGTAAGGGGAATGCTTGTGTAAACTGGTAAAATAAAGGCTTAAATTTTTTTGATATAAACAAACCAACAAGAACTGAAAACAATGGACAATTTAAAAGAAATGAAATAAAATGTAAGTTCAAAACTAGAATACTTTTAACACATCTTAAAAGTTACGTCTCGAGTGTTCATTTTCCTTAATCCTTATAATAAACAGCAAACCAAAAACCCATAAAAAGGAAAAATAATTTACATAGAGACGAATATGCATTTACTGGCATTAATCCTTGAACATTATCAAACCCAGAAAATAAAAATCGCACCAGCAACCATCACCATGGTACAATCACATTTTATTTAGATAATATGCCAAAATCCAAAATAAATAAGCTTGTGCAAATCCCAGAAATGTAGCAGGAAGTCCTAAAAAAAATCTCCTTTGATCAATCTTTGACACTATCACTATTTATTTTACAAATCTTTTGAATCAAACCAATCATGAGCTGACTGGACCGATCATCTAGAGGATCATCATACCAAGCAAAAAAGCGACATCCACCATGCTAATGCAACCAAAGAAACAATAGAAATATTAGTCAGTGCTAGACACAGGAAACATAGCATAAAGAAGGAAAAAATGAAAATAATTCTTACCCTATGGAATCTACCTATCAAGTATATTGTAGTTTGTTGCGCAAACGTAAGATCGTAATGCACAAGAGATAGGATCTTAATTCCCACTAGGAAACCTTCTAAGGAGTTTTTTTCACTTTCCACATTGAGGGTTGTGGGAATCGAAAAGAATAGTGAGAGGTACCATTTAGATTGAAGACCAAATCTTTATGGTAGTTAATAAAATGAATAAACGCATATTTTATCTGTTGTTACATTATAGATTGCAATGACTAAACCCACTATCATGCATACTTGTTGCAAACAGACTAACTGGTCCAGTCTCTTAGATTGACATAAAAATTTGAGAATCGTTCTCAATTTTGAGAAAATTGTCTATGTTCTTGATAAGTTGCTTCTAGCAAATATTATTGAGGATCTTCTACAAGAAGAGGTGGCT
Organism: Bretschneidera sinensis; assembly: GCA_023935145.1. Taxonomy (NCBI): domain Eukaryota; kingdom Viridiplantae; phylum Streptophyta; class Magnoliopsida; order Brassicales; family Akaniaceae; genus Bretschneidera; species Bretschneidera sinensis. The sequence continues at coordinate 111,304,098 of CM043698.1, forward strand.
GCTTTTGAGAAGTGGTAAGAGAATGACATGTGGAATAGGTGCCACATGATAACATCGATGTCTAATGAGCTTTAAAAGCAACATGACAAGATGGAAAGTGCTTAAGTGATATTACTTCATCTACAAGAGTTGTATAGTGAGCATAGTTGCAAGATTGGCTCATTTTAATATGGATATAGAGTTATCGCAAAATCATTATCACAGTGACTTATGAACTATAATATGAACGATTTTAAAACTGTGCCTCTAGACTTGTTATTTGTTGAAGACTACATAAGATACAATCAAGAAATGTTAAAGATACATATTATACTTGTCGATAGGGCTTTTTCTTTTAAGATGAAGAGCAAGAATGTCTTAAAGAAGAAGAAGAAACCATTAAAAGCAAAGGTTGGTGTCAATAAGGCTATTTCATCAAAAGCCAAGAAGGATAAGGAATAGTATTTCCATTATGGTAAAGATGGACAATGGAAGAGAAATTGCAAAGATCAACTTGCAAGATAAGCTTTTAGAAGGCATGTCTTAGTTGTTCTTCGTTGATATATACTTAATGCTCCTACTTGGGTATTACATACCGAGTATGGTTCTCACATTTGCAATAGGTGGCAAACGCTAAGAAGAAGCAAGAAACTAAATAAGGAGAAGTCAACTTTCGCCTCGAAAATGGAGCAAGCGTTGCTATATTAGCCGTAGGGACTTATTACTTTGTTTTACCCTCTAGAAGTAGACGGTAAAACATTTTATACTGAACAACAATGGAAATGAGATAATGATCTAAATCATTACTTGTAATACCCGTATTCATAAAGTAAGGGTAAAGAAGTAATTTAATAAATATGACATAGAATTAAAATAATATATATACATAAAATAATTATTATTGAATAAACTAATTCTTTTCAAAAAAAAATAGACGTGCTCAAGTGGGTAAGAAGAAGAAAAAAAAAACACGGACATGCTCAGGTGGGTAAGAAAAAAAAAGTTTTTCCAAAAAAAAAAAAAACGTGGCAACACCTGGAATCTGGGTGTTGTCAAATGCCAAATGAAAAAAATGGTGTTGTGTTGTGTATCATGCATGATACACAACACAAAAGGGTGAATAGTTAAGGGAGACAAAAAGTTTTATATATATAATATATATATACTGTTTCGTTAATTTTATATATACTTACCAAATCATGTTTGGTTTTCTCTTTTCTTCAATTCAAAGTACTCTATTTCTTTAAACATTTGGGGATTGAAAGAGCAAAATTTTGAACAGGTTTACGTGAGAATTTTATAGAGAGTCATAGGAAGCTCTAAGAAAAACATAAGGTAATAGCGTAAAGTTTATTTTTGAAATCTAACATACATGAAATTTTCAGGAATTCAAAGTGGGAATTTTCAAAGGGTGTGAATTATGAAGAATTGAAGAATAAATTAGAAATTTAATATAAATATTATGTCAGGTGTTGACGATCAACAACCGGCAGAAATTGTTGAGATGAGCAGGAAAGGTAAGGAGGTGATCCACAGGTAGCACTAAGTTCTACGTGGTGAGTTAGATATACTTTAAGTAATCTAGATAAAAAATGAAATATCTAGTGATAATATTAAAATAAATTATTAGCTTATGCTTTGATGGTAGATGAAAATTTGATTGATAAGTATGATAGAAATATTGGACATGTAGAAAATTATTATGTGAAAAATATTATTATTGGAATAATGAGTTGATTTAATAATAAAAGCGATAAGTGAAATTCTTGATGAGCTATGGTTGACGATTTGATATGATTTATGAGGAGAGGAAATTTAGTGGATCTTGGCAAGTTATGATTGATGATTTGATGTGATTTATGAGGAGAGGAATTTAGTGGCATTTTTTCAAATAAAAATTTGAGAATAATCAGGATAGCTAATTTAAATATTTGAATTCATGTTTGTTTTTATATTATTGTTCATATGCATATCTCATATCATTGTTCATATGCTGTTGAGATTTGTCTAAGAACTAAAGGGTGTAAAAATTCAGCTTCAGCCCCAAGTGTGCACCGCACCCCAGGAAGTGTGCGCCTCACCGCCCAGCAAAGGAGAAGTCTTCAGCCCCAGGTGTGCATCGTACCCCAGGATATCCACCTCAGCGCCCAGCAAGGAGAGTCTTCTGCCCATGTGTGCACCGCAGCACAAAGAGGGTGCTCTGTGATGCCCAGAAGGTGGAGGTAGTGTGCCCTGGTTTGAGCCGCGGCCTGCCCTGTTTTGGGCTGCAACGCCAGGCACACCTGAAGCTTCATTTTGGGCACTTTGGATTGATGCATGAGGCTTGATCAAAAAGCACAGGATCACTTAGACTTTTTGAAGGGCTATGATTGTTTGGTCCTCAAGATCTAAGGGTTGAGATTGACTTCAAGATAGGTTCAAGAAGTGATGCACTATATAAAGGGTCACCTAGCTTCAATCTCAACAAGAAACACAAGTGTGACATATAAGTGATCATCATACAAGAGAATTCAAGTGCAACTGTGAGAGTGCAAAGACACAAAACATAAGAGATGCACTAGAATAGAGGCTGGTTGTTTAGAGAGAGAGTAGTATAGATTGGGGATTCAAGGGCCTTGTAAATGGAATTTTCTTAGGGAAAATTCCAGGGTAACTCAAGTCCTTATCACTTTCTTTTCTCTTCTTTTGTTCTTCAAGAACTAGAGGACTTGAAGAGGTGTTGCTATATTTGTAAGAACTCATTGATTTAGTGCAGAGAGCTCGGAGGAGCTCACGGGGATGTAGGCACATTGTCGAACCTCGATAACAAATTGCTTATGTTCTTCTTGCTTTGATTGTTGTTTCTGTTCTATACAAGTCATTCTAGACTTGGGTGTTTGGAAGATTACCACCTGGGCATCTTGAGGGTGATTTCCAACAATGGTATCAGAGCTTTGGTGAATGGGTATAGGAGCTGGAATAGAAGGTATCGGAGCAAGACTCAAAGAATCAAAGGCCAATTTCTTGGGTGATTCAAGAACAGAGTAGAGATCAAGATCTGATCGTGTTCTTGAGGGTGATTCAAGAACGATATTAAGATCAATCTTTGATCATGTTCTTGAGATTTAGAAGAAGTTGGAAAGCAATTATGGGTGCTGCATAAATCTTGGGATTTTCTTCGTAAGATGGGTTCAAATTTCATTGTTGAGAAGTTTGATGGAAAGGGAGACTTTGCCCTTTGGAAGTGGAAGATCAAGGCTGTTCTTATGCAACAAAAGGTTGACTTGGCTATTGGAGAAGATGACGCTTTTCCAGCAAGTATCATAAAAATCCAACAGAATGAGATGAAGAAGATGGCCTAGAGCACCATCTTTCTGCACATGTCGGATAGTGTCACAAGGGAGTGCAGAGACTCGAATGACCCAATTGTAATATGGAAGAAACTAGATGAGTTGTTTCTTACCAAAACTCTCCATAATAAGATTTATCTTCTTAAATGAATCTTTGCTTTTAAAATGGATCCTAATATAGAGTTGCAAGATAATATTGATGTGTTTAATAAGCTAGTTCAAGATTTGGCTAGTTGTAGTATAACATTCTCGGATGAAAAATTGGCTGTTACGTTATTGAATTCTCTACCTGATTATTTTGAAAGTTTGATTAATGCTATTGAATATGGAAGAGATACACTAACTAAGGAAATTGTGATCAATGCTATAAGGGCTCATTGATGAGTGCCAAATATTACATATTTTGACCCTTTAATTTACATTTTTTAGCTTAGGAATTTGTTACTTTGAGTTGTTTTCGTTGTTTTACAGGTTTACAAGCTTGGAAAGAAGTCTCACTAAATTGCCAGAATTGCTCCTGCAGATCAGATATTTTTTAGGATTAAACCGTATTGATTTAGGAAGAACCAGAAGATGAGCCATATATGCAAGGAAAGATCCAGATTTCTATTTTCTGAGGAATTTTACGGATCAATAAAATGATTTTTCTAGAGAAAGTTATGGTAGTTTTAGTAGACAAAGGTAAGGCTGTGCATGATTTCAGCGTGACAGATCAGCCATATTTTAGGATTAAACTGTATTGATTTAGGAAGAACCAAAAAATGAGCCATATATGCTTGGAAAGATCCAGATGTCTATTTTCTGAAAAAATTTACGGATCAATAAAATGATTTTTCTAGAGAAAGTTATGGCAGTTTTAGTAGACAAAGGTCAAAGAGCAAAAACTGGAATCTGCAGTATCCCACATCGGATGGGAAGCATATTGCACTTGTTATATTTCCCTATATAAGCCCTTCTTCACTTCATCTTTAATGTATAATTCCTGAGCCACTTTGGTGTTTACCGGTGGACGTCCGCTAGCATTCTGGTGGATCTCAAAGGCTTTGTCACCACAAGGGGAAGCGCCGCCCGTCAGTGAGTGGAATTTCTCCCATGTAAAGTTATTTATTTATTTCTTTACATTTAGTTGTTTTAGTTTAAATGTTTAGTACTTTTATTATGAATTGTAGTTTCGTAGTTATGAGTGGCTAGACTCTTCAGCTAAGGTTGAAGATGAAGCCCCGCCGTTGTTTGGCGTAGTAATTCAGATTTGCTTATACAAATCTGATAATTTTTAGTATAAATGTTCTGTCAATTATTTGAGTTAATCTTATAATTGAGTGAATTTAAATTGTCTGTTGGATATTCCTTATGTTTCATCTGATGGTTGCATTGAATGCTTTTCGATTAAATTGGATTTTCTTTGTGATTTGTTGAGAACGGATACATTGGATGCTTTTGGTTTAGTTGGGATATTCTTTGTTTTTTGTCTTATGGTTGGATTCATGGAATGTTTTGATAGGCTATATTTTTAGAACATATATGCTTAACTTCGGTGGGGTGGATTTGGAAACCTTAGTGTTTTAATTATTAGTTTTTTAAAAATCAATTTAGTTTAATTTTAATTTCTTTTGCAAACTATCATCTGAAATTCGGAACTAGGTTAAGATAGAGTTAGTTTAGATTGAAAATATACTTTCACAACGCAATTCCCTGTGGATTCGACCTCGCACTTGTACAACGCTATACTGCAAACGACTCGTGCGCTTGCGAGTAATATAAAACTTACAACAAGTTTTTGGTGCCATTGCCGGGGAATTGTTTGGTTTGTGAAAATTTTAGGTCTGAATTGATTTTATTTTTCTACTAGTTAGTTATCCAAAAATAAAAAAATAGAAAAAATAAAAAATTATTTTAAAATTTTTTGTTGGCTCATTTTTTGATTAGTGTGTTTGCTGTTTGTGCAGTTATTTTATTTTATTCTGCAAGTTTCTGCTGGTTAGTTTACTTTAGTGCTTTTTCTGTTGGTGTATGCTTGGTCGGAAATCCTTGGACTTAGATCTGATACATTTAGATCCCGACTTAGAAAAAACTCTTAGGAGACAGAAAAGAGCGCTATTTGAGAGAGACTGTTGAGATGGCAGAGAATTATAGGAATGCAAATCATCCTGAACATATAGAGCAGCCTAGAGCTTGGAACGTGGACTCCATCACATCCCTTAGGGACTTGTTCGCACCCGTTGCGACTAACTCATCCTCTTGCATAGTGTTACCACCGACCAATGCCACCCACTTTGACTTGAAGCCACATGTCATCCAACTCTTACACCTCATTCTATGGCTTAGATCTTGAAAATCCTTATAGCCATTTGAAGAAGTTCACAGACATTTGTGCCACATTCGAATTCTAGAACTTCTCTGAAGAGTCAGTCCATCTTCGACTCTTCCCTTTTTCTCTTCACGATAGAGCTAGGGCGTGGTTGGATTCCAACACGCCCGGGTCTATTACATCTTGGGAAAACCTGCTTAGCAAATTTTATCATAAGTTTTTCCCGATGTCTAGAGTGAATGAGTGCCGAAAGGAGATTAGTTCTTTCACTCAGGATGAGGATGAAAAATTTTCTGAGAGTTGGGAGCGCTTCAAAGAGTTACTGATCAGATGCCCTCCACATGGATATGAGAAGTAGAGACTCGTTCAATTCTTCTACCAAGGGTTGACTCAACCCAACCGTAGCATCTTCCACCAAGTGGGGGGCATTCTTGAGTCTAACAGGAGATGAAGCATATATGGCGTTGGACAAGTTATCCGACAACTCGCAGTAGTGGGATTTTTCAAGCTGTCGAGATAAGTCCATTCGTGCTCCTAAGAGGGGAGGCATCTATGAGGTCAGGGAGGACGCTGATTTGAGGATAAAGTTAGATGCCCTCACTAAGAAGATTGACGCTCTCATTGTGAGCCAATCCATCAATGCTGCCAACACATTCAATGTTGAAAGCTGTTCCATTTGTGCTAGTCCCATGCATCTAGCACAGAATTTCTTATCAATGCCTGCTTGTGCTGAGTATCCTATAGAACAAGTAAATGCTTTCAATGACTTTCGAAGGCAGTCAAATGGATTGTACTCCAAGACGTACAATCCAGGGTGGCGAAACCACCCAAATTTTTCATGGAGGCAGAACCAACCAATGAATCAGGGAGGAGCCCCTCATCATGCTCAAAATCAATATCCTTCCGGATTTGCCCCACAAATTCCTAATCATGGTCGTTCTGCCCATCCAGCACCTTCACCTACTTACCACGCACCCACTCAAACACTAGCACCAGTTTTACAGTCGCTAGAGGACACCCTTAAGGAGTTCATGAAGGCGACTAGCCAAAATATGAGTGATGTGAGGCGTGCAAAAGTGGCAAACACCCAAGCAATTGCCAAGCTGGAGAGTCAAATAGGGCAAATTGCAAGTCACTTGGATGAGAGAGAGAAGGAGAAGTTCCCCAGTCAGCCCGTGCCCAACCCGAAAGGACAATATATGGTTGAGAGTTCATCAACTCCTATGCACGGGGCGGAACAAGTACAGTCGATTGTCACACTGAGGTCTGGGAGACAGGTGGACAATCGAGTGGAAGAGAGCCCTGCTATGCAGCAAGGGTAAGGAAGTGACAACACGGAGAAGAGAGATGCTAAGCCATCTACAGCCACACTTGCTGAGAAGGACCCTCCTAGGTCATTTGTACCTAGAGTGCCTTACCCCGAGAGACTACAGGCGCCGAAGAAAGGAGGGAAGTATGAGGAAATTCTGGAGGTATTCAAGCAAGTCCAAATCAATATCCCATTTTTGGATGCCATCCATCATATGCCAAGTTTCTAAAGGACTTGGTCACTATCAAAAGGAGGACGAATGTCCCAAAAAAGGCATTTTTGACCAAGCAGGTCAGCTCAATCCTTCAGTGCAAGCTACCCATCAAGTATAAGGACCTGGGGTGTCCTACCATCTCTTGCACGATAGGAGTCAGCCACATTGAGAGGGCTCTCTTGGATCTAGGGGCGAGTGTGAATCTTCTACCCTACTCAGTCTATTTACAGTTGGGGTTAGGAGAATTGAAGCCCACATCCACTACACTTCAATTGGCTGACAGGTCAGTGAAAAGACCATGGGGAATAGTTGATGACGTTTTGATAAAAGTTGATAAGTTCTATTTCCCCGTGGATTTTATTGTGCTTGACACAGAGCCGGTTCAGAATGTAGGGATTCAAATACTGGTTATTGTAGGGCGACCATTCTTAGCCACGGCTAACGCCCTGATAAATTGTAGGACAGGGGTGATGAAGATCTCCTTCGGAAATACGACAGTGGAGTTGCATATTTTTGATATCACTAGGCAACCACATGAATATGATGAAGTGAGAAATGTATGCTTGATAGAGGAGATTCTTGAGGAGACTGTGAATGAATCAAGCACTGAGGACCCCCTGGAGGCATGTTTTGCTCAATTTGGAGAGGATTTGGATTTAGATAAATTACTTAAGCAAGCAAATGCCATTTTGGAGTCTCCTCCTCGGGAGAGCAATAAGACGGAGGAGATCACCGCACCTGAAACCCCCAAGAAGGAACTTAAGCCTTTACCAGATAATCTTAAGTATAAGTTCCTAGGTTCAGTCGATAGTTTGCCTGTGATTATACCTTCAGATCTGGGTGATGCTCTAGAGGAGAAATTATTGGACGTCTTAAGAGAGCATAAGGAAGCTATAGACTGGACCATTGAGGACATCAAGGGGATCAGCCCCTCGGTGGTGACGTATAGGATACATTTGGAGGAGGATGCTGAGCCATCGACGGAGCCACAAAGAAGGCTCAACCCTGCTATGCAAGAGGTTGTGAGGGCAGAAGATATTAAGTTGTTGGAGGCAGGGATCATTTATCCCATCTCTGATAGCAAGTGGGTGAGCCAGATTCATGTTGTGTCCAAACATGCTGAATTAACGGTAGTGCAACATAAGGACGATGAGTTGGTTCCAACTCGTGTTCAGTCAATTTGGAGAGTGTGTATCAGCTACCGTAAATTGAATTCTGCCACTAGGCCTGATCATTTTTTATTCCCATTTATTGATCAGATGGCGGAGCATTTCGTTGGGCACGATTACTAATGTTGGGTCTGGCTGAAGACGTTAAACTTAGCGCTTATGGGAGGCACCCCACAGCTTATCGTTTCTGTTTATTTATTATTTCACATTTTTATGATTAATGTTTGTTTCCAATATTTTTTGTTTTTCAGTTTTTTTTATTTTTCAGGGACAATGCGTACTTCAGTTCAAGTTTGGGGGTATGCTATGAGCCATACCAGTCAGATAGTTCTCCATATCTCAGGTCAGCTCTTTCCATATTAGTCACACATTGGGGTTAATGGGTAATTTAAGTTTGGGGGTATGGGAGACACATCACACACTTTGTCCTAATTTGTTGTCTTTTCGTCGTAGAGATAAATGCATGCTCATGTTATCGTGAAATTTTGGTTGATCTAAACAATTTCTGTGATGTGATGTCATTGGTGAGCTTAACATTTTGAACACATGATCTGGTGATAAATTTTTAAAATTTAATTACCTACTTTAGGAATTTTGAGAATTCACATGTTTGATCTAATATAACACGAGTACATTAGCACAAATTATGTGAGGTATGACACGTGATTTTAATGTGTATTTTTCCTTATCTTAACTAAAACTGGATGACTTGTTAGATGAACTCTTGGGCATAGAAACGCATAATAAAAAATAAAAAAAATTCATTATCAATAAACTTTCCGCAGAGTAACTGGACCTCTTGCCTCAATAAGCAGTGAGTGTTCACGTCAAAAGGTGGAATTTTGTTTGGTAGTATTAAGGCCGGTTTAATTTCGTAGCCTTTTTTACTCGAGTTAGTAAGTCCTTAGGGGTGTCTTTACACCTAATGCCCTAAAACCATCTGGTTTGGGAGTCATTGACTCAACACTCGCTACATAGGTCAATTAGAAAGCTTAAGGGAATTAAATATAGCAGAGCCTTTTATATAAAAAAATAAAAAAAAAAAGATAAAAACTATGCAATTTTTGTTCATTCTGATGGGAAATTTGGTGAATCTTGAGACATGGAGACCTTACACATTGGAGTCACTTGGAAGCTTCATTTCTATATGCTAATTCACTTTACACAGTGTCAGACTTGTGATGCCTTAACCTGCCTTTTGTAAGTAATTAGATTTTAACTTTTCTATTCATTGCGAAGATGGGTTTATCTTTTTAAGCTTGCTCATGAATGAATATCATGGTGATGTGTGCTCCTTAAATTTTTGGATACCATGAGTGATGAACTTATCTTTATGTTCTTTGTTTTTCATTTAGGTTTTTTTTCATTATTTTGTTTTGCTAAGGGACTAGCAAATTGTAAGTTTGGGGGTATTTTATGAGTGCCAAATATTGCATATTTTGGCCCTTTAATTTACATTTGTTAGCTTAGGAATTTGTTACTTTGAGTTGTTTTACAGGTTTACAAGCTTGGAAAGAAGTTTCACTAAATTGCCAGAATTGCTCGTGCAGATCAGCCATTTTTGAGGATTAAATCGTATTGATTTAGGAAGAACCAGAAGATGAGCCATATATGCTTGGAAAGATCCGGATGTCTATTTTCTGAGGAATTTTACGGATCAATAAAATGATTTTTCTAGAGAACATTATGACAGTTTTAGGAGACAAAGGTCAGGCTGTGCATGATTTCAGCGTGACAGATCAGCCATTTTTTAGGATTAAACTGTATTGATTTAGGAAGAACCAGAAGATGAGCCATATATTCTTGGAAAGATCCGGACGTCTATTTTCTGGAAAATTTTACGGATCAATAAAATGATTTTTCTAGAGAAAGTTATGGCAGTTTTAGTAGACAAAGGTCAAAGAGCAAAAACTGGAATCTGCAGTATCCCACATCGGATGGGAAGCATATTGCACTTGTGATATTTCCCTATATAAGCCCTTCTTCACTTCATCTTTAATGCACAATTCCTGAGCCACATTGGTGTTTACCGGTGGACGTCCACTAGCATTCTGGTGGATCTCGAAGGCTTTGTCACCACAAGGGGAAGCACCGCCTGTCAGCAAGTGGAATTTCTCCCATGTAAAGTTATTTATTTATTTCTTTACGTTTAGTTGTTTTAGTTTAAATGTTTAGCACTTTTATTATGAATTGTAGTTTCATAGTTATGAGTGGCTAGACTCTTCAGCTAAGGTTAAAGATGAAGCCCCGCCCGTCAGCTAAGGTTAATCAATAACAAATTAATATTGGGATGGCATCGATTTAGTCATTGTATGGTAGGAGGTGTAGAACTCCTATATATTTGAAAGAAATTAGAGAGAGAAATATATCTGGTCCATTAATCATTGAGTTAACAGCTAAAAGGATTAAATTGGTTAGAGAGAACCATAAAGCAACATAGAGTAGACCGAATAGCTATGCTAATAATAAAATGAGATCTCTTAAGTTTCAAGTAGGTGATTGGGTGTATTGAAAAAAAAAAAAGATCTCAATGAAAAGGTGTATTGAGATTTAAACAGGAAAGGAAAGCTGAATCTGAGATTGTGGGACCCTGTGAGGTGGTTGAGAAAGTTGGACTAGTTGTAAATAGTTTGGATTTGCCTCCAAAGTTGAAGCAGTGGCATAACGTATTTCATGTTTCACTTTTAAGAAAGTGTTTACATGATGAATAATATAATAGTTCGAGCTAAGCTATAGAAATTCAGAAAGTTTGGGTTTTTATACCAGTATAAGGATTTTAGACAAAAAGAACAAATCTTGTGTAATAAAATAATATTTAAGTTCTGTAGCGGAATAAGGATGTTGAAGAGATTACGTGAAAGTGTGAGATAAGTATGAAGAAATATTATTCACATTTGTTTCTGGTGTTAGATAAGGAAATTTCGGGGACAAAATTTTTGTAAGGTGGGTAGATTTGTAATACTCGTTTTCGTAAAGTAAGGATAAATAAGTAATTTAATAAATTTGGCATGAAATTAAAATAATATAGTTACACGAAGGACTAAGCATTGAATAAAATAATTCTTTTGAAAAAAAAAACTTTGGACCTGAACGTCCAAAAGCAAGAAAAGGAAAGAAAAGAAAAAAATAAGTTAAAAAAATAATTTTTTTTTTCAAAAAAAAAAGTCAAAGAAAGGTGGCAGCAAGTGGCAGCACCTGCTGCCAAGTAAATTGGTGTGGGGGAGAGAGTTCTCCACATTTTTGAAACATGGAGGCTTTTTAAAAGGTTGAAAATTTGGTGGAGGGGGCGGCTGAAGCAAACTTTGCATATATATATATATATATATATATATATATATATATATATATATATATATATATATATATACTGAACGATTTCGTTCAGTTTCTTTCTATTTCTTATTTTCTCAAAACACTTGGAGAGTCAAAGAGAAGTCGAAAGAGCATAATTTTGAAGGGGTTTTCTGTAAAATTTCAAATAAAATCAAGAATAGCTATCAGAAAAGCAGAAGATAATATCATAGTGGTTATTTTTGAATTTCTGACATTTATGAAGTTTCTTTGAATTTAAAGTGGGAATTTTCAAAGTGTATGGTTTATATCGAATTGAAGGATAAATTAGAAAATTTATATAAATATGATATCAGGTGTTGATGATCTACAAACGGGAGAATTTCTAAGAGAAACGGAAAAGGCAAGGAGGTGATCCATAGGTAGCTATAAGAGCTACGTGGTGAGTTGGATTTACTTTAAGTAGTCTAAATAAAAATGAAAAATTTAGTGATAATATTAAAATAAATTATTAGCTTATGTTGTGGTGATAGATAAAGATTTGGTTGATATTTATGATATAAATTTTGGACATGTAGAAAATTATTAAGAGAGAAATAATATTTTTGGGGATAATAAGTTGATTTAATAATAAAATGATAAGTGAAATTTTTTATTTGAGGTAAATTTTTGTGAATCTTAACAAGCTTTAATAGATGGTTTGAGGTGATTTTGGAATAAGAAGGATTTAGTGGAATTTTATATAATTTGATAAAAATCAGGATGATTTGAAATGATTTGGGATGAAATTTAGTTGATTTTGGCAAGCTTTAAAGGATGATTGATGTGATTTGGGATGAAAGAAATTTAGTGGAATTTTTGTTATATAAATTTGAGAATAATGAGGATAGTCAATTTAATGTACTGAATTTATACTGTTTTATATTACTGTTCATATGCATGTTTCATATCATTGTTCATATGCATATGCATTAAATAAAAAGAAAAGAACCAGGAAGGTAGCCGGTCTAATTGAAAAACAGTGACAGCCAGTATTTGCTTAAAATGAAAGGGACATCGTGCTAACCGGTATATGCTGAGAAAATTTTGTGGCAACCGGGACAAGTTGCAAAATAAAGAACCGAGAATGGGCTGATCTAAGATAATAACAACCTATCGATAGGTGGGAAGACGTTCCCATCATACACATTCATTGCATTGCATCTGTTTTAATTATTGCTTGCATTATTGAAATACTGATGTGTGATGTATAAATTGTGAATATAATTAATGATGGTTGAGTCTCACAGAAAGAGACAGTTATGGTGATAAGATTTGTGAAATGCTGAGTTGTGGTGTATTATTGTGAATATAATTAGTGATGGTTGAGTCTCACAGAAAGAAACAGTTATGGTGATGAGATTATTGAAATGCTGAGGTGTGGTGTGTTATTGTTATAGTGATAAGAACAATCTAAATGGTAGATTTTATGATGTGAACCTCCTTACGAGAAAATCATGAGATAATTTATAGTCTTGAGATGAACCAATAAATAAGAGGAAGAGATTGATAGAGAATGGATATTATAATATGTGGAGTGATAGTAGAGTGCTAGTATCAAGTGTAGGAAATATAAATTGATTTAAATATTAAAAGACTGTTTATACAAATGAGTACTTTTAGTAAATTTAATTCACTGAGTTTGTGAAGCTCACCCCTCATTGTACAATGATTTTCAGGTATCAGGTCTGACAAATAGTTTGGTGAGTTGAAGTTTAGAAGAAATCATTTTCTGTAAGCCATGTGCGTGTCAACATCCTCGGACTAATGAGATAATCAAATGAAAAATTTATTTATAAATATTCATGCATTTTTATGTTGTATAGAATATTTAACGACCAAATTGATGTAAAATTTCTTTTGGTGTTATTTATAATTCGTTGTTGCATATATGTGTCATACTGAGATTCTCAAAATGTGATGACACTGTTTCGGGGGTGGCCAACCCCGGATGGGTCGTCACAGTTCTAGTTGTACAAGTGATCGTTATACTTGAGGCACCATGGATGCCAAGTGTATAAACCATCATGCTTTGATGGTACCTAAATGTGATTCTAATCATTGGTCATAAGAAGTTAGTAATTGAGTATAATCACTTATGCATGGAGGTACGTGAGTGTACAATAGAAGATCTATCACTCTCAATAAAAGAGAGAAAATGTCCTATGTGATCTTATTAAGTCATAGCTTGGAAATTCATTGGCCAAGGTGGGGTGTAAATTAGAAAAGAGTTTCTAATTTTACCATTTAAGTTATAGATTTGAGATCGAGATACATATGATTAAATAATTAAGGCTTAACAGTAATTCCATGCCTTAGATTTAATTAAGGACATTGCATGATGGAATGACTGAATTGTACGTTACTGTTAATGGAAAGGTTCACATTAATTCATATTGCTTAGGTAGTTGTGACATATTGCTAGATATCAATTTTGACTTGTAGAAACTCTTAAGAATTAATTGTAATTGATTCTTAAATAAAGGGAGAATTTAAAGAATTTTAATTAGAATTAAAATAAAAATATTTTTAATTAATTGGATGGGATCCAATTGTTACATAAAAGCTATGGCCTACTACAAGCGCAATATTGAACCTAAGGGGTCACGCACAACTTGACAATTACAAGAATAAGGAAAACTAATGGGCTAATAAAGAGATTTCTATGAATTAATTAAACCATGGGTTTAATTACAATTCTAGAAATCCTAGCATTTAGGAGTAAGGGCTCTATATAAAGATTCTATTTAATAGAAACCCGAATTCAGATTTTAGACTCTCTTTATCTATCTCTCAAAAAGCCGAAACCCTAGAGCTAACACTTATAGATTTCGGCCAGCTCTAGTCCTCCTCACATGGTGTTCGACATCTCAAAGAAAGAGATCCTCATTCTTGGTTGCTCATGTGGATACACTTTGAGACCGGACGCTTGAATGGATTATGAGATCTCCAACAAATTTGCAATCAGAATCTTTAGTAAGGTATAAATCTCTAACCTTGTATGGAGATTTGTTTATATAACTATCAATGGAAAGGTTCAGATTAATTCATATTACCTAGGTAGTCTTGAAATATTTCTAGATATCAATCATGACTTGTATGAGCCCTTAAGAATTAATTGTAATTGATTCTTAAATAAAGGGAGAATTAGAAAAATAATTTTAATTTGAATTAAAATTAAAAGAGTTTTAATTAATTGAATGAGATCCAATTGTTACGTAAAAGTTACGACCTACTGCCAACGCAATATTGAACCTATATTGAACCTAAGGGGTCACATACAATAGGGAAAATGCAAGAATAAAGAAAACTAATAGGTTAATATAGAGATTTCTAAGAATTAATTAAACCAGGTGTTTAATTACAATTCTAGAAATCTTGGAGCCTTTAGGAATAAGGGCTTTTTATAAAGGTTCTATTTAATAAAAACTCTAATGCAAATTTTAAAGTTTGTCTCAATCTCTCAAAAAGCTTAAAACCCAAAAGTTAGCACTCATAAATTTCGGCTAGCCCTAGTCCTCTTCTTTATGTGGTGTTAGACATCGCGGAGAAGGAGATCCTCATTTTTGGTTGCTCATGTAGATACACTTTGGGATTAAGTTTATCGGTATAAAAATTTTTAAATTTTCGCTGCACATCTATACCGGTAGACTTACAATTACATCTTTACAAGCAAGCTTGTCTACCAATTCCCATGTTTCATTTTTCTATCATCTTAATTTCTTCATTCATTGCATCCCTCCACTCCTTTAATTTAGATGCATCTTCAAGGCAAGTAGGCTCTTGGATAGTAATATAACATGACTCACACATTTCTTGGCACACTTCATACAATTCTGAGAGGCCTTATTCTTCTAGGAGGTAACTCGGGTGAAGAAGTGATGTGCCTTATAGATGAAGAGGAATATGACGTGGGTGAAGAATTGTGGAGCCTTGATAAGATATTATGGCTTCAGAATCATTATTAGATTCATCATCTGATTCATGATCAACTGCAATTGGATTGGGAGCCTGACCACTTGGTTGATGCTGCTGCAAATTTTGTTGTCAATGGGGAATTGACACAGCTTGCCTTTCAACAATTTTTCTCTTTCCAATTCCATGCAACTTCTTCATCAAATTTGACATCTCTACTAACCAAAATCTTGTTTGTTTTCGAATTCAACACTCAATATTCCTTTGATTTGGAGCTGTATCAAGGGAACACTCTTTTCTCTGCTTTAGAATCCAGTTTGTACCTTTTTTCTGTTGGAACATGAACATAACAAATGCATCCAAAACTCTCATATGCACAACTGAGGGTTTATGCCCCGACCAAGCTTTCAGGCTAGTAACTTTTTGAGCAACTTTAGATGGATACCAGTTCCGCAAGTATACAACAGTATATACTACCTCAGCCCAAAACTTGTTCGGCATTCCTTTGTCCTTCAACATGCACCTCATCATTTCCATAACATACCTGTTTTTCCTTTCAGAAACCCCTTTTTGCTCAAGAGCATACCTCACTATGAGCTGGTGATGCACTCCCTCATCTTCACAAAATTTGTCAAACATAGTAAGTTTATTCCTTTCCTTGGTCACTTTTGATTGCCTTCAATTTGCAACTACTTTAAGTTTCAACTAGCTTCATAAACTTTTGAAAATTTCTGAAAACTTATGATCTTTGCTTCATGAAATAAACCCATGTATGTCATTCTAGAGTAATTATCAATAAACAAGATAAAGCATATGTTATTGTCTAGAGAAGCAGTTCTCATTGGCCCACAAACATCCGTATCCACCAATTGTAATTTCACTTAAGCTCTCCAAGCTTTGCATGAAGGAAAAGGCAAACTATGTATCTTCCTAGACAGCTCTCACAAACTCCTCTAAGATCAGGTATAAGAGGCAGATCCTTCACCATTTCATTTTGAGATAGAAACTTCAAGCTTCTGAAGTTGTTGTGTCCTAGCCTCTTATGCCATAGACAAGCTACTTCATCTTCATGTGCCTTCATGGATTTTTCAGTGGCATGTTTTCTATGAATGGGAAAACACTTGTTCAACATCTTTATTATAGCAATCTGCTTCCCAAAAGGATCATATATAGTGCAAAGACTATCCTCGAAATATACTCCATAGCAATTATTCATCATTTGAGTCACACCCAACAAATTTGGTCTAAACTGTGATCGTATAAAACATCTTTGATAACTATAGTTCCCTTTTTGGTTTCCACTGCAACAGTTCCTTTTCCTTCTGATTAATTCGCAGTTCCATTAGCAATTTTCATTGGAATCTTGACAGAGGTATCCAGTTGAGCAAAAACACTTGCATATTTTGCCATATGATTTGTGCACTAACTATCAATCAAGCAAAAAATTTTGTTGGATGCTACAGCCCTCTCCTCTGCTTTCAAAAACATTACCTTGTTGATTATGCTCAACTCTACAGTACTTTTCAACATGGCCAAATATTTTACAAAAAAAAAAATTTTTTTGAGGGTTGCCTTTGATTCATCAATTTTTTTCCACATGATTAGTTCCTTTGCAAACACCACAAGGAGAGAATTTACCCCTTCCATCCCTTTCTGGGTGATGGTCGCTTCTCTGCCTTCTCTATTTTCTCTAGCATTAGGTTTTAGTCCTCCCTTCCAATCTGGTCTCCTAGCATACTTGGAGGAAGAGAAAGGTGGTTGTATAGGTTTATGTTTAGTTTGAAATGCTCCCTCACTGACTAATTCAAACTTCTTATATTGCCTCTGCTCATGAGCTTGCAGAAAGCCAATCAATTCAGTTAAGTGACAGCTGTGAGAGGTCTTTAGATTCTTCAATCACACATACAATACATTCAAACTTCTCTGTTAAACTGATTAAGATTTTTCCAACCACCTTTTGATCTGTTAAATTTTCACCTGGTTCACAATCTCTATCAATCTGGAAGGGTGATTTTTAACAAGTTCACCTTTCATTCTAATATTTTCAAAATCTCTTCTTAAGGATTGCAATTTAATTGTGCGTGTCTTAAGAGGGCCTTGAAATTCCTTCTGCAAGGTTTCCCAAGCTTCCTTTGCAGAAGTGGCTGTTGCAATCCTTGGAAAAATTGAATCTGAAACAACAGTCTGAATTAGTTGCAGTGCATTGATGTCCTTTAAAGTAACTGTTTCTCCCTCTGTGGGTCTATAGCAGGCCTTGATGAAGCTTCAAATGAAGCTGAAGATGGGGAACCAGGATCTATTGAAATAATTTGTTGAGGAACTTCAGTTGTGGTTGTTGCTGCAGACACGGGATCTTAAGCAGATTCATTAGGCTTCTCCACCCCTTTTACCACTAGATCCCAGTAATCCCTTGACATGAGGATGGTCCTCATTTTAATGCTCCAAAAATAATAGTTCTCTCTGTTGAAAAGTGGAATCACTTGCTGATTTGTTCGATAAAAAGCGATTAGTGAAGTAGCAAAGAGAAACGGCTTCAAAATACCCTGAATCAACAAATTAGGGATAGAAGTGGTGTCGGATGGAACAAATAGTTTGGATCATCTACTGCTTTGATACCATTTTCAGGCATGTTGTAGTGAATGGTTCATGATTTAAATTATTTGATTTCTATTTTTTTCTAACAAAATTATGATTAATAAAAAATAACCTTTTATCTTTTAAAATCTCATCACACAAGTCACAGATGTGGTAAGAGTTTTATTTTTTAGTTTGCATCGAGTTTACAGATCAGCCACAACCATCTTTAACAAGCCATAGCATTAGTACAACAATCTTCCTCCCACAACACTAATCTAACTGACAATGTAAAATTGTACTGATAAAGCATTCACTTTTCAGATGCAAGTGTTATAAGCTTTCTACTTTTCTAAAAAATCCCATCTTTTGCTTTCTTTGGTGAGCTTCAAAGCTCCAAGTCTTTGCTAGATGCGGTTTATGGTGGTCTGGTGGACGTGGTATGGCTGGCATAAATTGTGTTGTACTCGGTTTTCTGCATTTTATTTATAAAATTTACTTTGCGTTTGCTGTTAAAAAAAGAGTTCTTTTTGGAGGGTCTCATAATAATAATTGAGTTGTTTTTTAATTTCTAAATTGATTTGCATATCTAGATGCTCAAGTAAATAATCTATCCCCAAAATCCCTAATGGCTACAACAAATCGATACTTATTTGAAGTATGCAACAAATGTTTTCAAAAAAATCAAAACATGTCACTTCAGACGTCACAAGCTTTTTTGAAATAAGTGTTTTTGAAGACGAAAGCGTTGGACAATGTGTTTTATCCAAACAGTATAAGCTTCGAGACATTGAGCGTAAGCCTTTTGAAACATTTTAGTGTGTCTAAATTTTAATAAAATAATAATAAGTAATCGGTTAAAATAAAATAAATAAATTCATTTTCAATAAGTTTTAATTCTTTTATTAACTCTGTTAAACATTTAAATTATAATTATAATTTTATAAATAATAATATATTTATATACACATTATATATAATTTTTTATTTTTATATCGTTGTAACTTATAGGTAATTAATGAAATAATTTTTAATTATTATTAAACCAAATAACATGTAATAAATATTTATAAAACGCAATAATATTATTACAAGAATAATTAACTCAGCATTTAAAGTTTATATTTCTAATCTTTTGAGTATAGGCTCGAACCTTAAATTTACAGCCCAGAAAACATCTTTAGAAACACTGCTTGGAATCTAAAGCAAAGAACCAACGAGGAGGTTAAAAAGATCTATAATTGTCCAGAGAAGAATTGTGCCCACCACCATCCCTTCAGAGCTCTTGGCGGCTTGACCGGAATAAAGAAGCATTTTATCCATATTTATGGAAAGAAACGGCATAAGCATGACCAATGTCCGAAGGAATACGTACGCACTTGAATATGATTTGAAAGCTCACTCTAAAACTTGCAAAACTACAAAGTGTAAATGTGATTGTGGAGCAACATTTTCCAAGTTTGTTTATTTGACGTCTTTGGTTTTTTGAAACATAGAAGTGGAAGTATGATAAATTTATAATTTGATTTGATTATTTTTTTAATTTAAACAGGAAACCATCCTTTACGGCCCGCAGAGCCCTGTTGTGGTACCGCACTCTCTTTAACCACGGATGAAACTACTGTTAATCTGCCTTGGTATGATACAACCGTGAGTCTGACTAATCCTGGGCCTAGTGGCCGGAATTTTGGCAAAGATTTCAATGTACCATTTAATTTCCCTTTCCAAATCATAGTTAGAAATAACTACGACGGAACCTCTTGTTGTTTTATTTCCTATTAGAAGCTGACAGTTTCCTCTATGTTAGAATTAAAGCTTATTTATAAAATTTTCCCTTGACGTTTCACCCGAATAGTAAATTACTAAATTTCCCCCTCAATTTTGATAACTTGCAATTTATCTTTTGACTCTCCAAAATTTGTACAATGTGTGCCTCGTGGTTAATTTATAGTGAAATTAGATGTCAGAGTGCATATGAAGCGCACAAAAAGTATTAGACGAGAAAATTGGATGTCTACCTTAGCATAGTGACTCCCAAATTACATAAAAAAATATAAATTATAAATTAAAATTAAAAATATAGAACAAAAAAATATATATCTAAAATTAGGAAATCAATTAAATAAATCATACTTACGGTTAGTCAGATTTCTAATCATCATTTGCTTGAAATCAAACAAATTCCTTCGATTGAACCAAAAAATCGCACGCATTATTTTCATTAATTACTGGAAGCATAGCATTTGGAAGTTTTGATGAGGATTCGTGAAGGATTTTGCATTTCTTCTTGTTAGGTGTAAGATATTTTGAGTGTTTACATATTTGATTTTTGTCAACGACGATTGTTAGGGTGAATATATTATGGGTTTTTATGCTCGATTTGATAAATGCTTTAAAGTTTCATGAGTTTCAGTGGTTTAAAACAATGGTTACCTTCCGGGTTTTTATACTCAAATCCAAAAATGATTTAGAGTAAAACAATTAGTTTTGAATCTTTATTTTGTTTTTAATATCCTTGTTATCCCATGTGTTTCCAGAAGCTTGTGATTTTTTTTTTATTTCTATATTGTTTTTTGTGGTAGTGGTCTTAAAAGTCCTTGTCTTTTGGAAACAAAATGTTTCGAAAGTTCCTCTTAAAATAAAGTTATGTCATTTGCTAATGAAAAACTTCAATGTTTTTAACATATTCTTATGAGTTTAGCGGTCCCTGTGTTTGTTGCTGTTGGATGCATGTTGAAAAAGTAGGTTAACATGTATTATTATTTTAATCCAGTAAAGTGGATGTTAGACTGTATGTCATGCAATTTCATTATGGTGGGTACTACATACCCCAAATGTATTATATAGGTTGGAAAGTATTAGTTTATGAAGGCTTGGACTTTGATAGAATCTCTAAGCCTGTTCTATGGAATATATGTGAGAAAGGTGAAGGTGAAACGGAAAGAGAGACAACGGTATCATTATTGTTATTTTTGGATTCCTTTTATATCAAGGCTTGACTAAGATTACATCTAACAATGAATGATGTGTGACAATCTAACATTTTCGAATTAGTTCGGTAGAGTTCATTTAATATTTGTTTCATTTTTAAACGTTGTTTCTATTTTAGTTTTATGCTTTTTATTTTCGATTTTGTACTTTAATTGATGTTTTGCAATTTTTATGCAATTTGGGATCCACTACGTTGAGGTGGATGTCCAATTTCCCCATTCAAGTGTTCTTATGTGCTTCACATGCGCTCTAGCATCCAATTTCATCAAAAATTAGCCACATGGCAAACATTGTATAGATTTTGATGAGGCTGAGGTTAAATTGTAGGTATTTAAAGTTGGGAGAAATTTACTACTTGGATGAAAACTCAAGGGAAAAGTTATTAACAAGCCTAGAATTAACCCTTTTTTTTTAAAGCTTCCTTGTGATGGAGGAGGTTTGATTAGATTTCCTATCGGATTTATTTAAAATGAAAAAAAGGAAATAAAAGACAATCTAGTTGAGACATAACACCAAAACCCCGACAAGAAATCAAACAAAAAGCAAGGGGGGATATAAATCAAAACCTATGACGTCTCCTTTTGTTGTTGTTTTTTTTTTTTTTTCTATGTTTTATCTTGCTATTCCTCAAGTGATTCTCTGTAATCTCATATATTATAATTTCCATCCATTTGATGAATAAAGGCAAGATAAATCTTCTTTCATTTGTTTTTTAGCTTTTTATTTTTATTGGATAATATGAATTAGTTAAACTAAGTTGAAAAAAGAAAAACTACAATAACTAGGGCAAACTGAATCCTTACTAGGAGTTTCACCACAATTCCTCTTCCAAACAAGTAGATAGGTAAAATTATTAGATAAGCAATGTCTATAATAAAACATCATATAGTGTGGACTCCACTTGGGGGTATATGCCAAAATCCATCTTGTTGTCAGCACTAGTTAATGATATTTCAAGGGCATTGGTATTTTTCTTAATTTTTTGCGAAGAGATTGTATTCAAGTCTCCTTTATGGATCTTCCAAAAGTGATCACTAAGTTAAAAGACTCATATTCGATGTTGATCTTTTGACATGATAATATTCATTTAACTTTCAAAATACCTTTAACTTTTTTATTTTATGTAAAACCTATAAGGATAATTTAGAAGATAAACAAGTCAAAATGTAATCAATATTATATTTTATAGGAATAAGTTTCATATAGAATGTTACATCGTCAACTCGTGCGACATGTGATTGACGGGGTTAGATTTGTGATGTTTGTGATTGATGAGGTTAGTACTTTAAAAGTCCAAAATGAATGTAATTGATGGGGTTAAATTTGTAATGTATGTGATTGATATATGATGGAGTTTGTTTCTGTACGCATTTTATGAGACAACCCACGGGTTTAAAATAGGTCTTCCTTGGTGGGCATGACCCGATTCTACAAACCTATAAGTGTGAATGTCTTGGAGGAGAAAACAAACTCTATCTCATATGTTCTTTGAATAAAGATGAAGATAGAGCTTGAGACTCCTAATATGACTCAAAGAAAGGGTTCTATAAAAGAATGGCGATGGTAGAGATAAACCATAACATAAAAATATCACCAAAGGTAAGGAGTTTTCAACAGGAAAAAAACTCTCATTTTTCTCTCCCATTCTACCAAGGAAAAGCTACAATAATCTCAAGCAAGAACCGTCTCTCTCCGAGTAGGACATTTGCACTATGTAATTTAATCTCTTCCTTAGTGGTCAAGATTGTCTCGAGTTGTTGGTAAATTCTAGATAACACTAAGCACATGAAGGATTCAAGAATCAAAGACAAATTACAACACTCTTCAAAGCGGTAAATTTTATTTTTGTAATATTTTTTGAAATATTTTGCTTACAATGGTATCATAGCTTCTTAAGATTCTATTTCGTTGCTTTGTTGTGCTCTTTGATATGCCATAAAATTATTAGAGTTATCATATTAATTATTGTATGATGCACATGCTTTTAGATATCCAATATATAGTTTAAGTGATTCATTAATAGAATTTTTTGTTCTAGTTAATGGCATGCTATAATTTTAATATATGTTGTAAAGAATAATGTCATAAGCATATCTTCAATTTTTCATGATCGCGTTTGATATGTGTAATGAGAACAATAAAACCCTTGGTTTAAAATCCAAAACTTTTTGATTTATTTTTCTCACACATTGATGATTTTTAACTGATTATATGCACATGATTAGATTTTATATTGAATAAGTTTTAATTTGATATATTATTTGCATGTTTTTCATTAAAAATTGAGAAAGATATAAGAGATTGAAACTTGGGAAGGGTTTTAGAGTCATTGTGCAAGACGGGGGTGTTGGAGGTTGGGGATGACCAGACCTCACATCCTTGCCCACTCTTTCGCTGGAGAGTACAGCTCACTCACCTTTATCCAGATTTTGGTTAGAGCCAAAACAGTACTCACCGGACCGAAAATCACGAGACGAAGCCAACCCCATCGCCTGTGTAGCCTCATTACATCATTAGCGGGCGTGTCCATTTCCATCTTGTTCTTCTAAATTGTGCCTAAAACACAATTTGGAAATGGACACGCTTTCTTTTCTAAATAGCGTTTTAGGCACTAATTGCAATCAAACATAATAATAGAACACTAAGTGGTGCAAGAGATAAGTACGAGTATAGTGACTTTTTTTTCCTTATGACTTGTGTGAAATTTCTATGGTTTGATTTTAAGATAAATGCTACAAAATAATATTGTGTTTTGACTAATATCCCATGTGTTTCTTGAATGTAGTTATCTATGGCATTCAAGTCTGTTGTGGCTGACCTGAATAGGGGTGAGAAATTTGATGGTGAGAACTATGACATCTTGCACTGAAAAATCTGATATCTCCTCGATGAGCTTGAAGTCCTTGAGACTTTTGAAACCTCAATGACTGAACTAGAGCACAACACTACGACCCAACACTATCGTGATCATAAGGTGTATTGAAATTGGCTAAAAAAATTGTGTGTGCGCTTTACCACGTTAAGCAGCATGCACAACGATCTCATTGGCCTATTTGAGAATCACAAAACAACTCAAGAAATGTAGGATGGTCTCCAATTAAAATTTTGTGATGTTTCAACCACTAAGTTGTACTAGTTGACTCTGAGGTTTGATGGCTATAAGAAATAGTTAAAACATACTATGAAACAACACTTAGGATTTATGTCTTTCATGATACGTGACCTGAAAGTGGCTGAAAAACAATCTCACTGATGAACAATAGATCCAAGCTATGTTGAGATCTCTCTCTAAATATTGGGAAGATATGAGGATGACTATGACACAATGAAAGCATTAAAACATTTGATGATTTGGCTTGTCATCTAGAGCTTGAGGCTAAGCGTCGTTGGGTGTCTAACATGGAGAGTTTAACTTTTATAGTATATTTTGGTCAATGTAAAGCAAAAAATGAGGTCTTACACCTAAGAAGACTAAGGCCACCAAACGTAATAGGGGTAAGCGTGGTGGCAAAAAGTACAAAACCATGATGGAATGCTACAATTGTGGAAAGAAAATGACACTTTGCTTATGACTGCACTGAGCCAAAGAATGCATTCTCTTACTCATAATCTCGCTCGATCTGCTTTGTTAACAGTCATACATAGTTTCTTATTCATCTTTTGATTGGACCGTAGACTGAGCATCCACAGAACATGTAGCGAGAGACAAAGTTAGCTTTGTGGACTTTTGCTGGAGTCCTTTTGGCAACAAAAGTATCTTCATGGGTGATGGGACCAATATTGAAGTGTTAGGAATTGGTACTTCCAAGCTGGACTTATGTGGAGGAAGCACCCTTTATCTACATGATGTACTGTTTGTACCTTTAATTCGATGGAACCTTCTATCACTAGGAAGCATGCTTGGTTTAGGATTTAATTTTCATTTTCAATCGGATAGAGTTGATATTTATTTGGGTACAATTTATTATGGTTGTGGTTTACTTTAGGATGGTTTCTTTATTTTGAATATTGATTATTCTTTTAGGAATTCGTGTTCTTTAATGACTTCCAATGATGATATTGCATTTAATTCGGTTAAATAGCATGCAAGACTAAGTCAAAAAAGTCAAAACTGAATGAATAGACTAGCTAGAGAAGGCTTTCTTGGCCAGCTCGCTAAAATTGTTTTGCTTACTTGTGAACATTGTCTAACTGGTAAAATCCACAAGAAAACCATTTGGAAAAGTCACAAGGGAATCGATTGCTTTACAGTTAATTCATTTGGATATATGTGGCCCGATGAATGTGAGGGCAAGACATAGGCCTTCCTATTTTATTACATTCATTTATCACTTTACGCATTTTGGTAGTGTCTATTTAATCTCCAAGTCTGAAGCATTAGAATTCTTTAGACGTTACATGAATATGGTAGAGAACCAAATGGACAAAATGATTAAAACCCTTAGAGCTTTACGAGGATGCGAGTATTTATTTGAGCAATTCGAAAAGATCTGTAATGAAAAAAGAATCCTTAGACAATTAACGATTACTGGCACTCCACAACAAAATGGTGTGGCGGAGAGAAGGAACAAAAGGTTACTTGATATGGTTAGGTTGATGATTGAGTATGCTAACCTTCCAATTTCATATTAGGGGGATGCACTCTTTATTTCAGCCTGCATCCTTAATCGAGTTCCATCTAAATTAGTACATTCCACCACATATGAGTTATAGACCGACGGAAAGCCCAATTTGGATAATTTGTGACCCTGTGGCCATGTTCACAATACTTATCATAGATATGGGAAGCTTGGTCTAAAAGGGAGAAAAGTGTATCTTTATTAGATATCCCGAGCATTCTAAGGGCTATATTTCTATTGGTGAACAACGTGATGGAAGTGTAACTAAATTGAATCACATAATGCTGATTTCATAGAAGATAATTTATCAAGTAGAGGTGATTTTGATTAAGAGATTAGTATCTATGAAATAGAGGATCCTAATGAAGATAATTTATCAAGTAGAGGTGATATTGATTAAAAGATTAGTATCTATGAAGTAGAGGATCCCGATGAAGGCTTTCCAAGTAGCTTATTGAGAATAAGAAAGAAATTCATTCACCTCTTAGTAACTATCGACGTGACACACAAGATCAATTAATTGCAATTGATAAGGGTTCACTAGTGTAACGACCCATCTAGAGTTGGCCACCCCCGAGATGGTGTCATCATGTTTTGAAATCCCAGCATGATACATATATACAGTAATATAAAAACATCAACTGAAATTAGCTACATACATAAATCCTCAACCCTCAACAGAGGAGTTACATTATTAAGATCACAACTGAAACATTATATACAACATATTATGTATGAATATTTACAAATATATATTTTTTTTCTTTCCATTAGTATGAGGATGTGGACCACGTAGCTTACAGATAATGAGTTAGTCTGAATCTCAGCTCACCAATCTATTTATTCTGTCCGCTACCTGAAATTATTTAACAATGAGAAGTGAGCTTCACAATCTCAGTGAATTAAATTTACTAGAAGTACTCGATTATATACTTTCAATCACATCTTATAATTCAATATTTTCTAATTTATCAATATAAATCATTTATTTCTTCACAGATAATCATTCAATCTTTCAAATAATCTTTCCATATTCGTTCATCTATTATCTCATATAAATCAATAATAACATCCTATTATAATTTCAACCATTTATACATCTCATCTTAATTTAATAATCAAACATATCAATTTTTCTTCTCATATATTTAATCATCTTGAGATTATCAATTTAACATCATTATTTACCTCGTTATGAGGTTCAAAGCATACAATCAATCAATCAGATAAATTTTTATCATATTATATTGTCATATTTCTTTCTCATCATATTTGTCTCTCTGTGAGACTCATTTGTCTATCAATAAATTCACAATCAAGAATGATACTTTAGCATCTCAAACAATAATAATCAATATTTATAACAAATGCAATGCATGAATTTAAATTATCAGATCATTTTATATTATCATTTGGGAACGTCTTCCCACATGTTGACATGTTTCAACTAGACCGGCTGCTTTCTCGATTATTTTTTTTCAATTAGACTGACTGCTTTCCCGGTTCTTTTATTTTTAGCTAGACCAGCTGCCTTCTCGATTCTTTTATTTTCATTTAGACTGGCTGCCTTCCAGATTTTTTTATTTTCATTTAGACCGGTTTTGCCTTCACAGTTCTATTATTTTCATTTAGATCGGCTGTCTTCTCCGTTTTTTTATTTTCATTTAGACCGACTGGCTTCCTGATTCATTTTATTTCATGCATATGGACAATAATATGAAATATGCATATGAGCAATAATATAAAAAAACAAATATACATTCAAGTATTCAATCTAGCTATCCAACTCTTTCTCAAAATTATTATTTTTATCCTATTCATTAATTTTTCTCTTCACATATCATATCAAATTATCAATCATAGCTTGTCAAGAATTTCAATTATTCTTTCATTATATATTTAATCAACTCATTATTTCAATAATATTACTTCTCATATAATAAATTTTTAACATAACAATTATTCCTATAATATCCATCAACCAACTTTCATATATCATCCAATCATAGTTTAATAATTAATTCAAATATCATCACTTTATATTTCATATTTATTTCAATTACTAAAAGTAAATCTAACTCACCACGTACCACTCAAAGCTACCTGTGGATCACCTCCATGCCTTTCCTGCTCCTTTCAGCAATTTCACGCAATTGCTGATCGTCAACACCTGACATAATATTTATAATAAAATTTCTAATTTATCATTCAATTTTTTCATAATTCATACCCTTTAAATTTCTACATCAAATTCCGAGTAATTTTATGTATGCATAATTTTAAAAATAAAATTCACATTATTACCTTTTGTTTTTTTTCTTAAAGCTTGCCTCAAATCTCTTTAAAATTCTCTTGTAAACCTCTTCAAAATTTCAACCTTTCTTCAAGTCCCCATGTGTTTAAAGAAAAAGAGTAATTTGAATTGAAGAAAGAAGAAAACCAAATGGGATTTGGTAGGTATCAATAAAAAAAAAATTGTTTTTATATCAAAATCCTAACACTTGTAACCATTTCTCGAAGTTTCCTTTTGCTTTTGTGTCAAACATGCATTTTGCATGTTTTGTGGGCAACACCTGGACGTCCACGTGTTGTCCACTCCCTTTTCTTTTTTTCTTAACCGTGCTACAAGTCTTTTTTTTTTCTTTATCTTTTTTCTCTTTTGTAACCAAACCTAGATGCATCCAGGTTCTTTTTTTCTTTTTAAACGAATCATTTTTATTCAATAATAAATCATTCATGTATACATTATTTTAATTCCATGTAATATCTATCAAATTACTTTTTTACCCTTACTATCAGAACACGGGTATTACACTTCTACCCTCCTTATAAAAATTTCATCCCCGAAATTATTTTACCTAACTCATGAAAAAGTTGGGGATACTCTTTCCTCATTCTTGCCTCATGCTCCTAAGTAATTTCTTTAACATCTTTGTTCTGCCATAATACTTGAACCAAAGGAATAACTTTATTACGCAAGACTTGTTCCTTTCTGTCCAGAATTATGACTGGTACTAAAGGTTAAATCTTCCTGAAGTTCTACAGCCTGATTCGGAATACTCTGGGATTCATCATGTAGACACTTTCTCAAAAGTGAAACATGAAACAGATTGTGTAATTGCTTTAATTTTGGTGGCAAATCCAATCTATATGCTACTGGTCCAACTCTTTCAATAACCTTATATGGCCCCACAAATTGTGTACTCAACTTTCTTTTCTTTTTAAATCTCAATACACTTTTCCACGGAGATATCTTCAAAAACACCCAGTCACCAACCTAAAACTCAAGAGGTCATCTTCTATTATCAACATATCATTTCTGTATGTTCTATGTTGCTCTAAGATTCTCTTTAACTAGTTTAATCCTCTTAGTAGTTAAATCTATCATTTTTGGATCAAATATCTTTCTTTCTCCAACTTCTTCCCAATATACTGGAGTTCTGCACCTTCTGCCATATAAAGCTTCAAATGGTGTCATCCCAATACTAGTTTGATATTGATTATTGTATGCAAACTCTATCAAAGGTAAATAAGCATCCCAGCTCACTAAGAAACTCAATATACTTGCCCTCGGCATATTATCTAGTATTATGATGATTCTCTCTATCTGCCCATCAGTTTGAGAATGAAAAGTTGTACTAAACTGTAACTGCGTACCCATGGCTTTTTGAAAGTCTCTCCAAAACCATAATGTAAATCTAGCATCTCTATTTGACATTAAGCTCAATGGTACTTCATGCAACCTCACAATCTCAGCTACACATAGTTCAACCAACTTTTTAAGACTCCAATTAGTTTTAATTGGAAGAAATTGAGATGACTTAGGATGTCTATCTACTATCACTCAAACTATATCGTGACCTCTCTGGGTATGAGAAAATCCAGAAACAAAATCCATACTCACATTTTTCTATGGTCATTCACGCACAGGAAGAGGTTGTAGTAAGCCTCCCAGATGTTTATTCTCTGACTTAACTTGCTGACAAACCAAACATCTAGAAATATATTTAGCTACATCCCTCTTCAATCCTGACTACCAGTAATTCTGTCTCAATCCTCTATACATCTTATTGTTACTTGGTTGCATTGAATATACATCATCATATGTCTTTCTCAATATCTCATTTCTTAACTTAGAATCATTGGGAACACAAATCATATGTTCTAATACCAAAATACCATCATTTCTAATTTTTAACTCATATTACTTTCTACTAAGCACCCCTTGCTTAATCTTCTCTATCTCCTTATCTCTACCTTACATTTCTAATAAGTGTTCTACAATGGATGACTGTACAACCATGTTGTCCAATAATAGTCATCTATCACTAATATTCAAGTTCATTATCATCTCTCTCAACTCTACTATCAGATTCACATCATGGCTCTCTATCGCAGCTAATCTTCTTGTAGATTTTCTACTCAAAGCATTAGCTACCACATTCACTTTCCCTAGATGGTAATGTATTGTACAGTTATAATCACTAATAAACTCTATCCAACACCTCTGTCTTAAATTCAACCATCTTTGGATATTTAAGTATATCTAACTCTTATAGTCAGTAAATATCTCATAAGTGGCTTCATACAGATAAGTGTTCTACAATGGATGACTGTACAACCATGTTTTCCAATAATAGTCATCTATCAGTAATATTCAAGTTCATTATCATCTCTCTCAACTCTTCTATCAGATTCACATCATGGCTCTCTATAGCAGCTAATCTTTTTGTAGATTTTCTACTCAAAGCATTAGCTACCATATTCACTTTCCCTTATAATCACTAATGAACTCCATACAACGCCTCTATCTTAAATTCAGCCATCTCTGGATATTTAAGTATATCTAACTCTTATAGTCTGTAAATATCTCATAAGTGGCTTCATACAGATGATGTTTCCAAATCTTCAAACCAAACATTATGGCAGCCAATTCTAAATCATGGGTCGAGTAATTCTCCTCATGGTTCTTCAATTGCCTAGAAGCATAAGCTATAACTTTCCTATATTGCATCGACACATATCCCAACCCCTAATGTGACGCATCACTATATACCACAAATCCTTCATCACTAGAAGGAAGCACTAATACTGGAGTAGTAGACAATTTTTCCTTTAGTAATTGAAAACTTTTTTCACACTCTCCAAACCTTACAAATCTCACCTCTTTCCTGGTCGATCTAGTCAATAGTTCTGCAATAACAGAAAAATTATGAATGAATCTTCTATAATAACCAGCTAACCCCAAGAAGATTCTAATCTCAGTCACATTAGTTTGTCTCTCCCAACTCAACATTGCCTCTACCTTTTGTGGATCAACTGTTATGCCATCTCTAGATATTAAATGCCCTAATAAAGTTATTTCATTCAACCCAAATTCACATTTTGGAAATTATATCATTCAATCTCTCTCTCATCAAAATCTCCAACACAATTTCTAAATGTTTTACATGCTTTTCCTTAGTCTTAGAATACACAAAGATGTCATCAATGAACACAAACACAAAATTTTCAAGAAATGGTTTAAACATTTTATTCATCAAGTCTGTGAATGTTGCTGGATCATTAGTCAACCCAAATGGCATCACAAGAAACTTATGACCATAACGTGTCCTAAAAGTAGTCTTAGGCACGTCTCCCTCCTTTATCCTTAGTTGGTGATAACCTGATATCAGGTTTATCTTTGAAAACACCTTCACTCTCTACAATAGTTCAAATAAATCATCTATCCAGGACAAAGGATATTTGTTCTTAATAGTGATCTTATTCAGCTGTCTATAGTCTATACACACTCTCATCGTTTTATCTTTCTTCTTTACAAAGAATAAGAGGCTCCCCATGGTGACACACTTGGTCTAATAAATTATTTGTCTAACAATTCCTAAAGTTGAACCTTCAGTTCACTCAATTCAATAGGTCTCATTCTGTAGGGTGCCATTAAAATAGGTTTAGAAACCAGAATCACATCAACAGAAAACTCAATATCTCTACTAGGAAGTAAATTAGACAACTCATCAAGAAATATATTAGAATAACCTTTCACCACTAAGATTTCTTCCAGCTTTCTATCTTCCTTTCTAGGATTCACAACATATGTTAAATACCCCTCACAACCATTCCTCAGCAATTTGCTAGTAGTCAAGGCAGAAATAAGACAGTTGGCAAGTATCTTACATTCTCCCTGAAAGTTAAACTCCTTTTGTCCTGATATCTCGAACACCACATTTTTCTTAAAACAATTAACCCTGACATGACACGCCGACAACCAATTCATCTCCAAAATCAAATCAAAATCAACCATATTTAAAGAAAATAAATCAACTTCAAACTATTTATCATCCATACGGATTACCCAACCCCAATAAATAGTTTTAATCATAATTCTATCTTCAGTAGGAATTTCAACAATAAGATTATGCATCAAAATATAAACATCAATAGACATCATAAACACATTGGATGCAAAAGAATGAGTTGCACTAGGATCAACCAACATTGATATGTCCATCTTTTCTACATACAAAGCACCTCAAATTAGGATAATTCTCTGATAAATATATTATCTGATTACTTCTATAACACATTCTAGTCTTTCTATCACATTACCACATCCCTTAAGTAGAACGCTCCCATCTCTACCATAACTTTCAGTTTTCATATACTGTCTCCCAACTCTAGGGGTCCCACCAACATTACTTTGAATTATAAAATCTGTGGATCTAGCTTGCCTCTAACTTTGCATTATAGGTACTTTTTTTCACACGGATGGCTCCTCTGGAGTGGTCTCCCACCTTAACACTCATACTATCATTACCTCTAGAATCTTCATGTCTAAGCCTTTTCAACCACTCTCTTTCTCCCATAAACTCCATCACATCTTTCTCAATATGAAGTGTTATACCCACCAACCTAACATAATTCATATGCCTCATGTAAGATAGTTTCAATCTAATCTTAAAATATAATCCATCCAAGAACCTCTTACACTTCTTCTCCTTTATGTCTACCATTTTCGATACAAACTTTGTCAAGGCCATAAATCTGCTATCATACTGAGCCACAGTCAATATATTTTACCTCAAATAAATGAAATCTCTCTTTTGTTGGGCTCTAAAAGTATATGAGCAATATTTATAAAAGAAAAAGCCTCTTTAAACTTACTTCAAGTTAAAGGTCTATCAACATATGCACTTTCCCTGGGAAGAGTATCCTCCCACCATTCTAAAGCTTTTCCTTCTAACTTAAACGAAGTAAAGACAACCCTCTGCTTATCAGTCACTGGTAAAACACAAAATAATCTCTCTACATGTTTCACCCATAGCTCAAGCTCAAAAGTATTCATAAATCCTTTAAAAAGCAAAGCATTCAACTTAATATATCCAACAAAACAATCTCCATGCATCTCATGCATAAACTCACCTTTCCCTTTTTGAATGTTTACCATTACTAGATTTTCAACAACCTCATGCACTGCTCTAGTCTATTCATAAAGTCTATGCTATAGACTATAAACTCTATCATCTATTACATTCATTTTCTCAAGAGCATGAGCAAGAGCTTCTCTTAGCTCATCTCTTTCAACTCCAGATTCTCTCACACCTCTACTAGTATCAATTATATTGTCAACACGTTCCCTTCTAGGAACCACAAACTCAGACTCAACCTCCATCTCAACCTCGACTTGTCTAAATATTGGGGGCCTACCACGCCCTCTCAAGTCAACAATTCTAACTCTAGCTCTAGCACGTCCACATGCCATCCTCAGACTTTGCATTAACATATAGTTTTTTTAGATCTTCCACTTCTTTAAATTTTTATTCAGTCTACAGAATCATAAAACCTAAGACTCTGATACCAAAATTGTAACGACTCGTCCGGGGTTGGCTACCCCCAAGATGATGTCGTCACATTTTGAAATCCCAGCACGACACATATATGTAACAATATAAAAACATCAACTGAAATTATCTACGTACATAAATCCTCAACCCTCAACAGGGGAGTTACATTATTAAGATCCCAACTGAAACATTATATACAATATATTATGCATGAATATGTACAAATATATATATATATATATATATATATATATATATATATATATATATTTTTATTTCCATTAATGTGAGGATGTGGACCACGTGGCTTACAGATAATGACTCGGTCTGAATCTTAGCTAACCAATCTATCTGTCATTCCCGCTACCTAAAATTAATTAACAATGAGAAGTGAGCTTCATAAGCTTAGTGAATTAAATTTACTAGAAGTACTCGATTATATACTTCTAATCACATTTATAATTCAATTTTTTTCTAATTTACCAATATAAATCATCTATTTCTTCATAGATAATCATTCAGTCTTTCAAATAATCTTCCCATATTCATTCATCTTTCATCTCATATAAATCAATAATCACATCATATTATAATTTTAACCATTTATCAATCTCATCTTAATTTAATCATCAAACATATCAATTTTTCTTCTCATATATTAATTATCTTGAGATTATCAATTTAACATCATTATTTACCTCGCTATAAAGGTTTAAACTTTTTTTTTATCATATCATATTGTCATATTTCTTTCTCATCATATCTGTCTCTCTGTGAGACTCATTTGTCTATCAATAAATTCACAATGAAGAATGATACTTTAGCATCTCAAGTAATAATATTCAATATTTAAAACAAATGTAATGCGTGAATTTAAATTATCATATCATTTCATATTATCATTTGGTAACGTCTTCCCACATATCGACATGTTTCAACTAGACCGATTGCCTTCCCAGTTCTTTTATGTTCATTTAGACCAGCTGCCTTTTTGATTCTTTTATTTTCATTTAGACTGACTACCTTTCCGATTCTTTTTATTTCATGCATATGAACAATAATATGAAATAGGTATATGAGCAATAACATAAAAACAAGCATACATTCAAGCATTCAATTGAGCTATCCAGTGCTTTCTCAAAATTATTATTTTTTTCATATTCATTAAATTACCTCCTCATATATCATATCAAATTATCAATCATAGCTTGTCAAGATTTTATTTATCCTTTCATTATATTAATCAACTAATTATTTCAATAATATTACTTCCCATATAATAAATTTTTAACGTATCAATTATTCCTATAATTTCCATCAACCAACTTTCATATATCATCCAATCATAGTTTAATAATTAATTCAAATATCATCACTTTATATTTCATATTTATCTCGATTACTAAAAGTAAATTAGATTTACCACATAGCACTTAAAGCTAACTGTGGATCACCTCTTTGCATTTCCTACTTATTTCAGTAATTTTACCCAATTGTTGATCGTCAACACTTGACATAATATTTATATTAAAATTTCTAATTTAGTCTTCAATTCTTCCATAATTCATACCCTTTAAATTTCTACATCAAATTCCGGGTAATTTCATGTAGGCATAATTTCAAAAATAAAATTCATATTATTATCTTTTGCTTTTTCTTAAAGCTTCCCTCGAAGCTCTTTAAAATTCTCCCGTAAACCTCTTCAAAATTTCAATCTTTCAACCTTTCTTTGAGTCCCCAGGTGTTTAAAAAAAGAGAGCAATTTGAATTGAAGAAAGAAGAAAACCAAAGGGGATTTGGTAGGAATTAATAAAACAAAACAAAAGAATTTGTTTTTATATCAAAATCGTAACACCTGCAACCATTTCTCTAAGTTTCCTTTTGCTTTTGTGTCAAACGTGCATTTTGCATGTTTTTTGGGCAACACCTAGACGTCCAAGTGTTGTGCACTCCCTTTTCCTTTTTTCTTAACCGTGCTACACATCTTTTTTTTTTCTTTTTCTTTCTTTTTCCTTTGTAACCAAATGTCGATGCTTCCAGGTTTTTTTCTTCAAAAGAATCATTTTTATTTAATAATAAATCTTTCATGTATATATTATTTTAATTCCATGTAATATCTATCAAAATACTTTTTTACCCTTACTTTAAGAACATGGGTATTACAACTGGACTCTAATTTGCAGATGAGCATAAATGGAAACATTCCTCATTATCACTTTGAGATTGAGGGGGAGCATTTCATGGTGGCTTCGCATGATGATGAGCCTATAACTGTTAAAGAATCCCTCTCATCCTCTACAAGAGAAGAATGTAATAAGGCTATGAAAGATGAAATGCACTCCATGAAGACTAACCATGTTTAGGATTTAGTTGACCTTCCTTCAGGTCACAAGGCCATTGGGAACAAATGGGTTCTTAAGGTCAAATGCAATGCGGATGGTTCCATAGAGAGGTATAAAGCTCACCTAGTGGTGAAAAGTTACACCAAATTAGAAGGTGTGGACTATAAGTAAACTTTCTCACCGGTAGCAAAGTTTGCCTAAATTTGTCTAATTTTGGTTATTTTTGCTCATTTAGATTTGAAACTTTAACAAATGGATGTTAAGACAACATTTCACATTTGATAATTAGATGAGGAGATCTATATAGATCAGCCTAAATGTTTTGAAATAGATAGTTAAGAGGGCAAAGTATGCAAGCTCCATAGGTTCATTTATGGCATGAAACAATTATCCAGAAAGTGGTATATAAGATTTCACCAAGCTATAATTTCTTGTGGTTTCTCTATAATCAATGAAGACCGTTGTGTTTATGTCAAACAGTCTAAGGAAGGTTTTGTTATCCTACCTTTGTATGTAGATGACATACTATGAGCTGAAAATGCAAAGGAGCTGATTGTCACCACTAAAGAGTGGTTGTCCCTCAATTTTGAAATAAAGCACATGGGTGAAGAAAGCTACATACTAGGAGTTAAAATCTTTAGGGATCGTGCAAAGAAACTTCTTAGTTTATCCCAAAAGACTTACATTGAGAAAATTCTTGAATGATTTCAAGTGTAAAGTTGTAAACCCATTGACACTCCTATTACAAAAGTTGAAGCATTAAGCCTCGATATGTATCCTAAGAATCCTTAAAAGGAGGAAAAGATGACCCATGTTCCCTATACCACCGAATTTGGTAGTCTGATATATGCTATGATGTTTACTTGACCCGACATTTGTTATTCAGCTAACATTGTTAGTTGATATCAATCGAAACTTGTACAAGCCCAATGCAAGATAGTGAAGAGGATACTACGATATCTGAAGGGGACTATGAGCTATGTACTTTGCTCCCAGGGATTTGACCTTCACTTGGTAGGATATAAAGATGCTGATTGTGCTAGTGATCTAGATAAATGAAGATCCACTTTAGGATATGCTTTTTTGCTTGATGGCGGTGCCATCACTTGGTGTAGCACAAAGCAAACATGTATTACGCTATCTATTATGGGGGCAGAGTATATAGCTTGCTCAGTAATAGTACAAAAAGTAGTTTGGTTGTGCAGATTCTTTCAAGGTCTTGATATTGTCACCTATGTTTCATACTCAGGCACCATATATTGTGACAACATGGCTGTTTTGCCTCATGCTAAGGATCCTAAGTATCATGTCAAAACCAAACATATAGATATCAAGTATAACAGCAT
This sequence comes from Bretschneidera sinensis, assembly GCA_023935145.1. NCBI lineage: Eukaryota > Viridiplantae > Streptophyta > Magnoliopsida > Brassicales > Akaniaceae > Bretschneidera > Bretschneidera sinensis. The sequence continues at coordinate 111,341,364 of CM043698.1, forward strand.
TCAGGATATGGTTGAATCAAAGGAAGTGGTCCTGGAGCACATCTCTATAAGTTGCATGGTTCTAGATCCTCTGAATGAGCCTATAGCTAGAGATGCTTTTAGTGCTCATGTTAGGATTTTAGGATTGCATAGAAGATGATTATATTTGTTTTTTCCAATTAATCATTTTTATTCCATTTATGTATGTGATTTTTTGGGCTGTTATTATTCATCCATTTATGCACATAGTAATTGTTTTTATCTCATGTTATGATTTGGATTTAACACACATAACTACTAAATTATTTTTTTCGGAAAGTGTGTCAATAGACTATGATTAGCTTACTCACACGAGTGATCGCCTTTGGTGTTGGTAAAGCAAGTTAAGATGAGACACTAACATTAATGGCACTAAAATTGATTAAGTGATGATTAGAACAGTGAAGCCTTGGTAAGGACTAAGATGAGGTTACTAGAAAATTTATAGATATTTGACTTTTCTATCCCATTACTCAAATAGCCTATTATAAGCTATATTTTGATTTTTTTTATTTGGCACTTTTGATGGTGAGCAAGGTAGAGAACTCAAGTAAAGCACTAGTAAAACGATTAAACTAAGATCTGTATTGCGTCTGTTAAGACATACACTCTTCTAGGAAAAGACTTGATTCGTAATATGTATTTCATACATGTGCTTGACGACCAAACTTTAGAGGTAAGTGAAAGGATATTTGTTTCCTCATCGTGTGAGTCTTTAGAGTTATTTAGCTTAACCCTAAGTTATCCCCTTTTTGAGTAACTTTTGACTATGTCATAAGGAGATGATTTGACGATAGCTACTTTAATTTATTGCCTATGACTATGACAGATTCGGTTTAAAGGGATAAAATTTGGAAAGCAATCAAATCAAAACTATATGACATAAGGGCACAAGGAAGACCATTTTGATAACACATTGACATAATATTCTCACTGTCGACAGGTTGTATCGCTTTTATTTAATTGCAAAAAATTGTGATTATGTTACTAATATGGGATTAAACATAAATTTTTATAAGGGATTAGAGATATTTAACCAAATGCGATCAAATGGGTGTAGGGTATCATCTATTTTTTTGGAGAGGGGAAGGGAGATGTCTTTGTGCTAGTCTATTTAGATTTGGTATAATGCTCTTGCAATGCAACTGAACTCAGCAGTTGCACGGTTCATTTGTCTATGTGAACTTGAGTTAGATATACCAACTTTGTGCATGTGGGAGATGTTAGTATTTTTTAGAATACCCAACAGGTCCAAAATGGGTGGCCCATTGGTGACCATGACTCGATTCTATAAATCGATAAGTGTGAAGGTCTTGGAGGAGAAAACAAACTCTATCTTATATGTTATTTGTGTAAGTCTAACGATATTGAAAACACATCAGAGTTTAAAAATTTTCAATTATGCCAATAAAATATCACCAAGAAATTCTCTATGAATTTATTAGAATGATAAATTAATATCTTCATACAAGGTTAGGGATACCTTATGTTGACGAAGATTCCAATTGATCCTTTGGAGACTAGTTCACAAGTCATTCAAGTGCTTGACTTCTAAGCCTATCCACACGAGCAACAAAGAACTAGAGATCTTCAATTAAGGGTGATTGAAAATTATAGGAGATAAATACATTCCCCCCCCCCCTCAAGGTTTGGCATAATGTACACTTACCCCCTCGTAGTTTTAGAAATGACACTTACCCTCTTTGTCTTATTCATACTTTTGGTTTTACGAGACACTTAGCTCCTTGTCGTCAATAATTCTGTTAGTGAACCATTTAAAATTGGTCAACCAGAGTGACTTTTTAGTATTATTTTGGTTTAAGCCATAAATACTCTTCTTGAAACACATAACTAATACAATCCCTTATCATTTGCAATCAGACAAAGAAATTACAACTTATTTCTTAAACAAGTTTGCCTTAATTTCTCATTAATTTTCTTCTCTTCACCATGCGTGAGGAAACAAAAAAAAAATTCATTATTTCTTCTTCTAGGCAATAAATAATTCTTCTCTTCATTGCTTGTGGGTTGCTATTAGCAAGGGCTTTCTAGGTAAGAAGCCTCTAAATCTCTCGACTCGTTCAATTTCAATGTCTTATTGGGTAATGAACGTATCTTCTTCTATTGCATTTGCGAGGCTTTTCTACGTAAACAATCTCTTAATTTCTCAATTCCTTCAATTTCGGAGTCTATAGCGTAATGGGCAATTTCAATCTCTCATAGGGTAATGGGTATGCATATTCTTCTATCATGATTCTTTATCTCTTCTTTTAATTAGCAATTCTTATTCATAGCTTCTAGGTTGGCATTCCTGAGAGTTTTCTAGGTAAATAATCTCTTAATTTCTCGATTCCTTCAATTTCGATGTCTATGGCGTAATAGTTATGCATCTTCCTCTAAATTTCACATTTCTTCAGTTTCTTTTAGTCATGATTTTGTATTTTTTAATATGTATTCTTATTTTATCTGGGTTCAACAGATTACGTTTTTTTGGGTATATGAAATTTTTGGTTGCTTTTTTTAACTTTCGTGTTGTATGGCAAGTAATGTCTTCTTCCAGTATCAGTGAGTGGGTGTCATTTGAGATATATAAGTGTGGTATGCAAAAGTGAAAAAAGACCTACAATGAGGATTTCTAACGTAAAAAAAAGAAGCAAATTGTATTACACCTGCGAAGATCGACAATGTGAATTGTTTGAATTATGTTTGCCTATTAATGAACCAGCTGTTAGGACCACTCTTGAAGCAAATGAATTGGAGTTATGGGTAGAGATTCAAAGGATTAGAGAAGATATTAGAAGAATGGATGGGTGGCTTGTGGGCATTGAGATAGGGGTTGGAGCATTGAAAATGTTGATTGTTGCAAGCATTGTTTGTAGCTTTACAATTTCTTTATTTTTGTCTCTAACTTATGTTAACCAATGAAATGAAATGAAATGCTCTGTAATGCTTTAGCTTATAATGCTTTGTACTATTTAATTAAATGAATGGTTGTTATTTTGCAAAAGATCATGTTTATGGTTATTAGTAAAGTTGTGAAATTTGTTTAAAGAATAGTACTACAAAGTGGTCCCCATGTGCATATAACCAAAATTTATGCAAACAAATTGATGAGAGCCATAAAATGCATCTCAACAGTGCTTAATTATTAGCATTTTAAGGTTGATCTCGGTCTTAATTGCACTTTTATACGTTAATAACTCTAAAGTGATATTCTTGGATCATTAACTTAATTCAGTGCATTTTCAGGTACTTTGAGTCCAAAAGAGAAGGAAAAATGATCGTTGCTTAAAGCACCAAGATTCCATGCATAATGGAGTGTCGGAGTGGTTACGGAGAAGCAAACATGAAGAAAAATTAATTCATCAGTGTGCACTGCGGCCTGGACTAGGCAGGGCCGCGGCGCCTAGAAGCCTCCACTCTTGAACCACCAGTGTGCGTCGTGGCACCCCTCAGCCCAGGCCGTGGTGCCTAGAAGTACACCTAACCAAAGTTGAAGGCAAGACCGCAGCACCCACAAAGGAGAGCCGTAGCATGCACACGTTTTTCTATCTCAGAGTTAGAACTTAATTAGGGTTTTAACAATAGATTAAACTCGAAAACACCCTTGGACCTTTGTACTATAAATAGATCACTTACGGTTGAAGAGAGGACATCAATAAAAGTCTAGAAAACTCAAAGAAGCAGCCACATTCTCCTCCATCAAAGCATTCAACCATGAGTTCCATGGCGAACTAATCTCCAAGCTAGGTGAAGGGATGAATCCCTAGGTGTAGTTGTTCTTTATTTTCCTTTATTGGTTTAGTTGTAATCAGGATTTATTGTCAAACATTGTTATGAATTACTCTTAAATCTAATTAGAAGATTTTCTCTTAAATCCGGTGATTGTATCTTTCTTCTTGATATAAGTTTAATCATGATCCTCTTATGTCACATTGTTTGGGTATGATTGAGTCCGATAGACTTATCTTTTAGGTTTGTCCATTACTGCAATATCATCGTTAAAGATAAATTATCGTTTCTTGGTAAATCTATAGGATAGGTCATAAATGTTTAACTCAAAAGTAAAGAGTATTTAATATCAATTACATTAGGGTTTACATACGTACTTTAATTGAATATCTGCCCATTGCTTGTTTGAGATGTGAAACTTGCAATCAAGATAAAAAATTTGAATCAAGATTGGAAAAAGGCAACGAACCTAGCGAGGATTCCCGGAACCTTGTTGTTCCTCTATTATTATTCTCAATTTATTACATAATTTGCCCTCAATTACTTCATTATCAAAACTTCATATTTTCTCACTTGATTTTATCGTTCGTGTTTAGGTTTACATCTTCTCTTGTAGTTAACTTGTTTCCTTGTGGAATCAACACCCCAAAGCTATACTACAACTACCGTGTTATACTTTGGGCGTAATCCAATTTTGGCACCGTTGCCGGGGAGATGCGCTTAAGTACAAGGAAGATTGTCAACCTTGAGACATAACGGTAGAAGAATTGTAGATAGTTTTTTTTTTCTTTTCAGCAGTTTTGCTACATTAATTTTTTTATTTTATTTTATTCCTTCTTTTTATAGTATTTTTTATTATTTATTATTTTGTGATCTTGCATGCCCCGCTATAGAGACACTTTGGGTAGATTTGCTTGTAGGCCTGTGTTAAAGTCAGAATTAAATTCTTTTCTAAATCCTTTATTTGGCAATCCATCTAGTCCCGAAGAAATGAGTGAACATGAATATCAACCCCCTAGGACCCTTCAGGATTACCTCCACCTTACACAAATAGCCACTCCATCATGCATCATGTTTCCAGCCAATACTCGCCATTTAGATTTTAAAACAGGGATGATACAATTACTCCGTACATTTCATGGCTTGGAAAGTGAAAACCTATATGTGCACATTAGAGAGTTTGACGAAGTAGTTGCGACTTTTCATAGTCAAGATGCAACTGCTGACATTGTGAGACTTAAGTTCTTTCCTTTCGCTTTGAAGGATAGAGCTAAGAGTTGGCTATACTCACTGAGACAACGATCTATTGGGTCATGGACTAAAATGACTCGGATCTTCTTTAATAAATACTTTCCTCAACATAAGACCAATGCTTTAAAAAGGAAAATCTCCACCTTTGTACAAAAGGATAGTGAGACTTTGTATCAGTCTTGGGAAAGATTTAAAGAGTTGTTGAGTATGTGCCCTCACCATGGGTATGAGAATTGGCGCTTAGTGAGCTATTTTTATGAGGGACTTACATATAGGGAGCGCTAATTTGTAGAGATGATGTGTAATGGTGAGTTTTTAGAAAAAGATCCTGATGAGGCCATAGAATACCTCAATGAGCTTGCTGAAAAAGCTCACACCTGGACTGGACCTAGTGCTACTGAAAGCACAAACAGTTCACGACCTATAGGGAACCCAAATGGTGGTGGAATTTACCATCTTAGGGAAGAGGATAACCTAAAGTTAAGGTCGAGATGCTCACTAGGGAACTAAATGTGTTAAAGACTAAGAGCTTACAGAAAACACACGTAGCTAATCATGCAAAGTCCTTTAAACCATGTTTTGTGTGTGGTAGGGTAGATCATCTCGCCTAAGAATGTCCCACATTTGCGGAGATGAGAGGGATGTATGAGGAACAATGTAATGCCTTAGGTATGTACAAGAAGCCTCTTTCACCTTTCTCTGATACCTATAATCCAGAGTGGAGGAATCACCCCAATCTTAGCTGGAAATCTGAAAACCAGTCGCCTACACAACCCCCTAGATCATATCCTGCACCATATTATGCACTTGTACCCTCTAGGATTCCTTTAGAAGAAAATTTTCATGCTTTTATTGAGGCATAGGGTAAAACTAATGAAAGAATTGAATCTTTAATTACGCAGGTTGTTGAAGACCATAAGGATTTAAAGAGCCAAGTGTCCAAGTTGATGAGCTCCTTGAGTGTGAATGAGTGAGGTAAGTTTCCTTCCCAAGCTCAGTCCACACACCATGGACAACACCTGGCGCAAAAGAATTTGAAGGAGGTGAATGCCATTATGACACTTAGTGGTAAGTCATTACACATCCTAACACTGAACAAATCAGAGGATGTGGACGAGAGCCACCAAGTATATATGATTGACTCACCCATGGAAAAGGTCCATCACCTTAATCCATTGGAGTCAATCCACACCCATGGGTTCATAAGAGCATGTATTGAGCCAAAATCTGGAGATGTTACTGATAACATCCTTGAGGCCTCTTCAAAGCATACAAGCACCTAATTTGACAGTGAAGCAGTTGCTGGTGCATTCAGCTCATGTTTGTCTAAGAGGGAATAAAAGCGTCTGGCTGAAGACATAAAACTTAGCGCTCATGGGAGGCACCCCACAGCACATCCTCTTACTTTTATTGTTTTCATATTTCTTTTTCTTGTTTATTGTTCGTATTTTTTTTTTCTGTTTTCCAGTATTAACTTAGTAATTTTTTAGGGACAAATATACGAAGCAATTCAAATGGTGGAGCACAATTTTCAGCTTCTATGCACCTTTGGCTACAAAGAGAGTTTCCTTTACTCTTTCTTTTACATTGAGGTCAATGCAATTTCTAAGTTGAGGGTGGAGGAAACGCATCTCTTTGTTTCCATATTCTTTATTTCCATACTTTTCTTTTTCTTTTTCTATTGAATTGCTTGGTGTCGTTCTCCCTTTTTGTTTGTTTTTAGCATGTTTTGTGTTAGTGTTAGAGTTTATTCATATGTCAATAATATGAACCTAATTGAGATAGCATATAGAATTTAGAAGAAGTTAAATCTTGCTTCGGTTTGAGAATAATTTAAATATCAATCTTCATTTGGTTTGAGACTCTAGTTGGTGGTAAGATTGCATGATTAGTCTAAAGCATTTAGAGAAGTTTTATGTGTGATTGTTTTGTGAATACTTTTGCAGTCTCGACAAGCTCTAGAAATTATTTGATAATCACTTAGGACGAATTCTTAGAATGCACATTACTTAGGATATGATATAGGCCATTTTTGGACTGTTTGAGCCTTTCAAACTCATCCTTGCTATATCTATCACTAGTCACCTGTTTGAGCCTTTTTCTTGAAAAAAGAATTTGAGCTTTGTTTCTTTCGAAAACCCATTTACTTACTCTTATGAGCCTAAAAATTTTATCCTTGCCCTTCTTTTAAAAGAACTTAGTTGTACACATTTGTTGAGAAGCACTTAAGAGGAGTAAGGATGGAAACATTAGAAAAAATATATTACTACTATAACCCAAGTATATTAAAGGAGATAAGTTGGGGGTTGTGGAAAAGAAAAAGAAAAGAAAAGAAAAGAAAAGAGCGAAAGAGGAGGTGAATGGTCTTATGCCAAAAATACAAAAGAAAAAGAATGAAATATGGCAAAGAAAGAAGAAGAGAGAAGAAAAGTAGTGACTTATTGAGAGAAAAGCTCTTATAAAAATGTTTGAAAGAGTTGGGTGTTGAAGTAAGGTTATCCAGTGCTTAAAGTGGTTGTGTTTAAAACTCGTTAAATCCTTCCCGTTCTTTCTTAGCCTTTACCTTAGCCTAACATTACAAGCTTATTAAAGACCTATTGATCCAATGTAGTGTGATTTTTCTATAATAGTGGAGAGTAATTTGAAAAATAAGCCTATGGAGCTTGTTTATGTGATTGATGTCACACAATTTATTATGTTTTTAGAGGCCAAGACTTGTATTCATGAATGTCATGCATAAAATTATCCGGGTGTTCGGATTAATGGATTGTGGTAAGATGGATGTTAAGAGTCGATAACGATTTTGAGATTGATGTTTGGATTACTTTTGGACTTAAGTGATATTTAATGATTCTATGTGCTGTGTATTATGTGCAATTTCTGAGACAAAAAGTGAATTGCTCCTAGTTTAACACTAGCATTGCTTTACTTTGTTTTTGACTCCTACCGTAGAATTCATTTCTCGTTTTCTCTTGAATTGCTAGGGACTAGCAATAAGCTAGTTGGGGGTTGTGATGAGAGCTATAAAATGCATCTCAACAGTGCTTAATTATTAGCATTTTAGGGTTGATCTCGGTCTTAATTGCACTTTTATACGTTAATAACTCTAAAGTGATATTCTTAGATCATTGACTTAATTCGGTGCATTTTCAGGTACTTTGAGTCCAAAAGAGAAGGAAAAACGATCGTTGCTTAAAGAACCAAGATTCCATGCATAACGGAGTGGTTACGGAGAAGCAAACATGAAGAAAAATTAAGTCATCAGTGTGCGCCGCGGCGCCCAGAAGCCTCCACTCTTGAACCACCAGTGTGTGACGCGGTGCCCCTTAGCCTAGGCTGTGACATTGATGAGAGTCATGAAATGTATCTTAATAGTACTTAATTGTTATCATTTTAGGGTAAATCTAGGTTTTAATTGCACTTTTATACGTTAACAACTCTAAAGTATCATTCTTGGATCATTGATCTATTTCAATGCATTTTCAGGTACTTTAAGCTCAAAAGAGGAGGAAAAGTTATCATTGCTTGAGGTACAAAGACTCGAGGCATATTGGAGTGAAGAAATGCTTCCTGAAGGACAAGATGGAGGGCTTAAGCCCGCACTGGGAAGGAGTTTCACTAAATTACCAGAATTGCCCGTACAAATCAATCATTTTTGCAAATTAAACTGTATTGATACAAGAAGAACCAAGAGATGAGCCCTATATACTTAGAAAGATCAGGAAGTCTATTTTCTGGAGAATTTCACTGTTCATAAAAATGATTTTTCTAGAGAAAGTTATGGCAGTTTAAGTAGACAAAGGTAAGGCTATGTGGGCTGTGCGGGATTTCAGCGTGAAGGGCATGTGAAGGCTTAAATCCCACATCCCACATCGGTTAGAAACACATTGCACTTGTGATATTTTCCTATATAAGTCCCACTCCACTTCAGCTTTAAGGAGAATCGGAGAATCTGAGATCATCTGAGATCATCAGAAAGTGAATCCAGAGGGCCTTTAGGAGCAATCCAGAGGGCTCTTAGGAGGAATCCGAAGTAATTTTGGAGGGCAAGCTGAGGAATTGCCAAAGCTTTCGCTACCAAGGGGGAGATGATCGTTGAGAGGCTGGAGGCAACTCGAGGAAGCATGAGCCCCATGGCCGGCTAGTCTCCAAGCAAGGCGAAGGGATGAATCCCTAGGTGTAGTTGTTCTTATTTTCCTTTATTTGATTAAGTTGTTATTTGGTATTATTTTCATTAAACATTGTTGTGCTTTATTCTTTAATTTAATTAGTAGATTTCTTATTAGTCCGGTGATTGCATGCTTCTTTTCCATACAAATCTAGTCATGCTCTTCTTATGTGTATTTGTTTGGGTGTGATTGAGTCCAGTAGATCTCTTTTATAGATTTGTCCATTGTTGCGGTATTGTCATTTAGATATATCTTCGTCTTTTGATAATTTATAAGTTAGGTCATGTGTGCTTGAAAGTAAATAATAATTCATATCAATTACATTAGGGCTTATATATGTGCTTTAATTGAATATTTACCGATTGTCTGTTTGGGATGTGAAATTTGCAATCGAGATAAAAACAACTGAATCAAGTTAGGATTAGGGCAATGAACCTAGGGAGGATTCCTGAAACCTTGTTGTTTCTCCATCATAAATCTATTTAGACAATTTCCTTCACACTATTTTCACACAATTCATATTCTTTCAATCAATCTTTTATCGTTTGTGTTAAAGTTCCCACCTTCTCTTGTAGTTATCTTATTTCTCTGTGGAATCGACACCCCAAAGCTGTACTACAATTACCGCGTTATATTTTGGGCGTAATCAAATTTTGGCGCCGTTGCCAAGGAAACGCACTTAAGTACAAAGAAGATTGTCAACTTTTGACATGACGATAGAAGAGTTGTAAATAGTTTTTCTTTTTAGCAGCTGTAAAGGTGGTAACTTCGTTTCTTCTTTTAGCTTGCTGCATTAATTTTTATTTTATTTGATTCTTTCTTTTTTATAGTATTTTTATTATTTTGTTACCTTCCATGCAGAAACATAGAGATGCTGTGGGTAGATTTGGTTGTAGGCCTGTGTTAGAGTCAGAATTTAATTCTTTTTCAAATCTTTTATTTGACAATTCATCTAGTCTTGAAGAAATGAGTGAACACGAAGATCAACCCCCTAGGACACTTAAGGATTACTCGCACCCTAACCATATGGCCACACCATCGTGTATCATGTTCCTCACTAATGTTTAACAACCTGATTTTAAGCTGGGCATGATCCAATTGCTACCAACTTTCCATGGGTTTGAGAATGAAAACCCCTATATCCATATTAGGGAATTTGAGGAAGTAGTAGCTACTTTTCACAGAAGGGCTGATATGATAGACACCGTCAAACTTCGGTTTTTCCCTTTTTTACATAAGGAAAAATCCAAGGCATGGCTGTACTCGTTAAGGCCTAGGTCCATAGGTAGTTGGGATGAGATGACCCGAGTTTTCTTCTAAAAACACTTCCTAACCCATAAGACCAACAACCTCAAGAGACAAATCTCAAACTTTGCACAAAAGGAGAGTGAAACCTTATATCAAGTTTGGGAATGTTTCAAGGACCTTTTGAATTCTTGTCCACACCATGGGTATGAGAGTTGACAGGTAGTTAGCTATTTCTATGATAGACTCCTAAGTAGGGAAAAGCAGTTCATAGAAATGATGTGCAATGGGAATTTTCTTCAAAAAGATCCCGACCAAGCCATAGATTTCCTAGATGACCTATCAGAAAAAGCCCACAGTTGGACTGAACCAAATGCCATGGAAGGCACTAGGAGAAATCAACCCGCTGGGATTTACCAATTTAAGGAAGAGGACAGCCTTAAAGTTTGTTTAGAGGTCCTAACTAAGGAAATTGAAGCCTTAAAAACCAAGGATACTAGAACCCCTAAACCAGTTGCTAGGGTAGAGTCCTATGAGCCTTGTTTCATGTGTAATGGGGTAGATCAATTACCTAAGGATTGTCCAGTTTATTTTGAGATGAAGGATGAGTGTAACACTATAAGTATACCCTTTGGGAAACCACACTCACCCTACTCTAACACCGACAATTCCGGTTGGAAGAATCACCCTAATTTCAGTTGGAAATCCGACATACAACCCCCTGCCCACTCTAGTACCCAATGGAAATCGGAAGCAACCTCATTTAATGCATCTAAACAATCTTTACCTTTGGAAGATATGTTTAAGTCATTTATGTAGGTACATACCAAGAGTGTGGTAGATCAAGGAAAAATAAATCAACGGTTGTTAGAGGAACAACAAGCGATCAAAGAGGAACAAAAGGTAATAAAGAGTCAACTCACCAAGTTGACTAGTTTCTTGACGATTCAAGAACAATGTCGGTTTCCTTCATAGCCACAACCTAATCCAAGGGGACAGCATATGGCACAAATGTCCAATCCTGAAAATCAAAACAATAGAGAGGTTAATGCCATAATTACTCGCAGCGGTAAGACAATTGATGGTCCCACTCTACCATCACACTGGATTCCTAATACCATGAGCAACAAGGATAAAGCCCCCAAGGAACAAGAGGCCCGTGATGTTTATCGCCCACCGGTGCCTTTGACTCAAGCACTCCTTAAACCTAAGGAGATAAATATAACTTTAAAAGGTGAGATTCTTGAACAACTTCAGCATGTTAAATTTAATCTTCCTCTTCTTCATGTCATAAAGTCATCAAGGATCTATGCACACTCAAGAGGAAGTACAATGTGATCTTAATGAAGCAAGCAAGTGCTGTAATTAACAGCAAGACACCACCCAAATATAAAGATCCGAGCTGTCCAACGGTGGCTTGCCAAATTGGAAATAAACCTTGTGGTCAAGCATTGCTAGATTTGGGTGCTAGTGTAAACCTCATGTCATACTCCATGTACTTGTAGCTCGGTCTAGGTGAGATCAAACCAACCTCTGTGGTACTTCAATTAGTGGATAGATTTGTAAGAAAACCAAGAGGTATTGTAGAAGATGTTTTGTTGCAAATTGATAATTTCTACTATCCTGTTGATTTTTTGGTTTTAGATACAGTTTCTACTATAAACACGGAGTCCAAAATTCCTTTGATACTCGGAAGACCATTCCTTGCCACCGCCAATGCCCTCATTAATTGTAGGAATGGCCTAATAACATTATCATTTGGAAATAGGACTCTAGAGGTAAATGTTTTTCAAGTCCCATGGCAGCCATATGAAGAGGATGAGTACATCAAAGATGATTCTAACTCTTCGGAATTCATTCCTAATAATCTTGAGTTCAAAGATTCTTCAAATTATCCCCATGTTGTTAATGTTGTTGATGTTTTTGATAAGTCACAGGAATTTATTAAGACATCTTGCTAACCATGCTTTGAGAAGTTGCTTGAGAGAAGTCACATGGATGCGGGAATTAAATACCCTACTGCTGATAGTAAATGGGCATCACCAAAAATACTTGAGACACATGTGGTGGACTTTAAGTATTCCTTGCCATCGCCAAAGCATACAAGCACAAAATTTTGTAGCAAAGCAGTGGCTGGTGCATCCAACTCATGTTTTCCGAGGAGAGAATAAAAGTGTCTGGCTGAAGACGTAAAACTTAGCGCTCATGGGAGATAACCCACAACATATCCTTTTATTTTTATTGTTTTTCATATTTTTTTTCTTGTTTATTATTATTATTTTGCTGTTTTCCAGTTTTACTTTCGTATTTATTTTTCAGGAACAAATAAACAAAGCAGTTCAAATGATCGTGCACAACTTTCAACTCCACACATCTTTGGTCAAAAAGGGAGTTTCCTTAACTTATGCTTTTACATTGAGGATAATGCTTATTTTAAGTTGGGGGTGAAGGAAACATATGACTATTTTTCATGTTTTTCATTGAACTGTTTGGTGTCATTTTCCTTTTTATTTGTTTCTAGCATGCTTGGTGTTAGCCTTAGAGTTAATTCACATGTCAATGATATGAGCTTAATTGAGATAGCATATAGCATTTAGAAGAAGTTAAATCTTGCTTCGGTTTGAAATTAATTTAAGTATCAATCTTCATTTGGTTTGAGACTCTAGTTTGTGGTAAGATTGTATGATTAGTCTAAAGCATTTAGAAAAGTTTTATGTGCGATTGTTTTGTGAATACTTTTATAGTCTCGACAAGCTCTAGAACTTACTTGATAATCACTTGAGGCGAATTCCTAGAATGCACATTATTTAGGATATGATGTAGGCCATTTTTGGACCGTTTGAGCCTTTCAAACCTACCATTGCTATATTTATCACTAGTCACCTATTTGAGCATTTTTCTCGAAAAAAAAAAATTGAGCCTTGTTTCTTTCGATAAACCGTTTACTCACCTTTATGAGCCTAAAAATATTTTATCCTTACCTTTCTTTTAAAAGAACTTAGTTATACACATGTTGTGAGAAGCACTTAAAAGGAGTAAGGGTGGAAATATGAAAAAAATATATATTACTACCATAACCCAGGTACATTAAAGAAGATAAGTTGGGGTTTGTGGAAAAGAAAAGAAAAAAAATGAAAAAGAAGGTGAATGGTCTTATGCCAAAATACAAAAGAAAAAAAAAGAAAAAAAAAAGAGAAGTGAATTATGGCAAAGAAAGAAGAAAAGAAAAGAAAAGTGGTGATTTATTGAGAGATATGCTCTTATAAAAAAATGGTTGAAAGAGTTGGGTATTGAAGTAAGGTTATCTAGTGCTTAAAGAGTTGTGTTCAAAACTAAGAGATTAAGTTCTTTTACTTGTTGAATCCTTCCCGTTCTTTCTTAATCTTTACCTTAGCCTAATGTTACAAGCTTAATAAAGACCTATTGATCCAATGTAGTGTGATTTTTCTACAACAATGGAGAGTGATTTGAAAAGTGAGCCTATGAAGCTTGTTTTTGTGGTTGATTTCATGCAATTTATTATATTTTTAGAGGCCAAGACTTGTATTCATGAGTGTTATGCATAAAATCATCTGGGTGTTCGGATTAATGGTTTGTGGTAAGATGGATGTTAAGAGTCAATAACGATTTTAAGATTAATGTTTTGATTACTTTTGGATTTGGGTGAAATTTAATGATTCTTTGTGCCATATTTTATGTGCAATTTTTGAGACAAAATGTGAATTACTCTTGGTTAACACTAATATTGCTTTTCATTTACTTTGATTCCCACTGTAGAATTCATCTATTGTTTTCTCTTGAATTGCTAGGGACTAGCAATAAGCTAGTTGGGGGTTATGATGAGAGTCATAAAATGTATCTTAACAGTACTTAATTGTTATCATTTTAGGGTTAATCTAGGTTTTAATTGCACTTTTGTACGTTAACAACTCTAAAGTATCATTCTTGGATCATTGATCTATTTCGGTGCATTTTCCGGTACTTTAAGCTCAAAAGAGGAGGAAAAGTTATCATTGCTTGAGGCATAAAGACTCGAGGCATATTGGAGTGAACGAATGCTTTCGGAAGGACAAGATGGAGGGCTTAAAAGAGCAACAGCTGCTGCCCACACTGGGAAGGAGTTTCACTAAATTGCCAGAATTGCCCGTACAGATCAATCATCTTTGCAAATTACACTGTATTGATACAAGAAGAACCAGGAGATGAGCCATACATTCTTAGAAATATCCGGAAGTCTATTTTCTGGAGAATTTTACAGTTCATAAAAATGATTTTTCTAGAGAAAGTTATGGCAGTTTAAGTAGACAAAGGTCAGGCTGTGTGGGCTGTGCGGGATTTCAGCGTGAAGGGCATGTGAAGGCTTAAATCCCACATCCCACATCGGTTAGAAACACATTTCTATATCCCACATCCCATATCAGATTGGAAACACACTGCACTCGTGGTATTTGCCTATATAAGGCCCACTCCACTTCAACTTTAAGGAGAATCGGAGAATCTAAGATCATCAGAAAGTGAATCCAGAGGGCCTTTAGGAGCAATCTAGAGGGCCCTTAGGAGGAATCTGAAATACTTTTGGAGGGCAAGCTGAGGAATCACCAAAGCTTTCGCTACCAATGGGGAGATGATCGTTGAGAGGCAGGAGGCAACTCGAGGACGCATGAGCCCCATGGCCGGCTAGTCTCCAAGCAAGGCGAATGAATGAATCCTTAGGTGTAGTTGTTCTTATTTTCCTTTATTTTATTCAGTTGTAGTTTGGTATTATTTTCATTAAATATTGTTGTGTTTTATTCTTTAATTTAATTAGTAGATTTCTTATTAGTCCAGTGATTGCATGCTTCTTTTCCATATAAGTCTAGTCATGCTCTTCTTATGCGTATTTTTTTGGGTGTGATTGAGTCCGGTAGATCTCTTTTATAGATTTGTCTGTTGCTGCGGTATTGTCATTTAGATATATCATCATCTTTTGATAATTTATAAGTTAGGTCATGTGTGCTTGAAAGTAAAGAATAATTCATATCAATTACATTAGGGCTTATATATGTGCTTTAATTGAATATTTGCCAATTGCCTGTTTGGGATGTGAAACTTACAATCGAGATAAAAACAACTGAATCAAGTTAGGATTAGGGCAATGAACCTAGGGAGGATTCTCGGAACCTTGTTTTTTCTCCATCATAAATCTAATTACACAATTTCCTTCACACTATTTTCACACAATTCAGATTCTTTCAATCAATCTTTTATCGTTTGTGTTAAAGTTCCCACCTTCTCTTGTAGTTATCTTGTTTCCCTATGGAATCGACACCCCAAAGCTATACTACAATTACCGCGTTATGTTTTGGGCGTAATCAGATGTCTAGAAGCACACCCAACCAAAGCTGAAGGCAAAGCCATAGCACCCACAAAGGAGAGCCGCAGCGCGCACACGTTTTTCTATCTCCGAGTCAGAACTTAATTAGGGTTTTAACAATAGATTAAACCCGAAAAAACCCTTGGACCTTTGTACTATAAATAGATCACTTAGGGTTGAAGAGAGGACATCAATAAAAGTCTGGAAAACTCAAAGAAGCAGCCACATTCTCCTCCATCAAAGCGTTCAGCCATGAGTTTCATGACGAACTAATCTCCAAGCAAGGCGAAGGGATGAATCCCTAGGTGTAGTTGTTCTTTATTTTCTTTTATTGGTTCAGTTATAATCGGGATTTATTGTCAAACATTGTTATGATTTACTCTTTAATCTAATTTGAAGATTTTCTCTTAAATCCAGTGATTGTATCTTTCTCCTTGATATAAGTTTAGTCATGCTCTTTTTATGTCACATTGTTTGGGTATGATTGAGTCCGGTAGACTTATCTTTTAGGTTTGTCCATTACTGCAATATCTTCGTTAAAGATATATTGTCGTTTCTTGATAAATTTATAGGATAGGTCATAAATGTTTAACTCAAAAGTAAAGAGTATTTCATATCAATTACATTAGGGTTTACATACGTACTTTAATTGAATATCTGCCCATTTCTTGTTTGGGATGTGAAACTTGCAATCGAGATAAAAACAACTGAATCAAGATTGGAAAAAGGAAATGAACCTAGGGAGGATTCTCGGAACCTTGTTGTTCATCTATTATTATTCTCAATTTATTACATAATTTTCCCTCAATTACTTCATTATTAAAACTTCATATTTTCTCACTTGATTTTATCGTTCATGTTTAGGTTTACATCTTCTCTTGTAGTTAACTTGTTTCCCTATGGAATCAACACCCCAAAGCTGTGCTACAACTACCACGTTATACTTTGGGCGTAATCACAAATCTTGAAAATAATGGTTCTAATGACACAAGTAATAGAACTCCTATGAAAGTTGAAGCTTATCCCAATGACATGGATTAAATAAAGTATACAAAAGTTGTGGATGTATACCAAAAAAGTTCATCCATTGAGCTTGTCAAGAAATTAGAACCAGTAAACAAATCTTGATTTGGTAAAAACAACTCAAAGTTGTACAAAAAAAACACATCCACATCAAATGGGTTGCTCCACTATATTTTAAAATTTAAAACATGAAAAATTTGCCTTGTTCTTCATTTTAAAAGAAGATGCATTGATCACATCAACAAGCACTCCCTTGGGTTCTAAGAAACTGAAAAATGGTGGTAGATGACCTTGTAACCCTTCTTACTCCAATCATAGCTTTGTGGATAGAAGGCATTGTATATGTTGTTATGTTAGATTTGTGTGCATCACTAAAAAGTGTACCTTACACCCAACCAAGACAAAATCAATATACACACCAACCATGAACACATTATATACACCAATCATTCATTATCTACTCTAACCACACAAATCATTCAACAAACACATTATGCTTATAAATTAATAAATTCCAAACCTAAGCCACTGAACTAACACTAGTACTTCCTTCTTGCATTCTTAACTATTTTTTCTGCAGACCTTATAACCCTACCACTCCTTAATGCTCTAGAACCAATAACACATTTTGTTCCCTCACAACCACTTGAATTTCCTCTACCACCCCTTGTTGTCCTACCAACACTTGATCTTCTTGTAGCACCATTATCTATTCTCTTATCACAACCTCTTCAAATTCCATCTACCACCACCCTTTTTCCCTAGAATGTGAAAGAATATAACAATACAAATAAGTAAAGTTGTTTATCGAACAATAACTAAACTTAAACTAGTAATACATTATTGTTTTACCTTTCTTTGTTGTTCCTCTTTGGCAAGTTCTAGTCTTGTGACTAAACTATTTACAGATGTTACATGTCACAAGGCAAAACCTTTTACTTTGTGTAGTAGGGGCATCTTCACCAACTTCCCTCCTTCTATTTTTTTTAAGCTTACAAGATTCTCTTCTCAGTGGTGGAGCTTTTATATCTTCTTTAATATTATCTCGAGTTAGGTCAACATTTGGTAAAGAATGAATAATCTCACTATAAGCATGCATGTAGGTATAGATTGAAAAGTAATCATGGTAATAGTCCTTTTTTTTTCTCTCTTTTGCTTACAAATGTAATAAGTGGCATACTTTCATGGCAAACCAGTCTTCATCCAGTATTGAAAACTATAACATTTTGCTCCTAGGTCCACTCCATACATGATTCCATCCTCCATCCCTTAATAGTCATCTCTTTCACTAGACACCAGACTATAATTCTTTGTTGACTGAATAATTCTATTTAATTTAGATTTAATTTTGGGAGTCACATTATTTTTCAGGTGCAACCTTTGGCATATCTCTTTTGGAGCCTAAATATCAGTTTCATCCTCAAACTTTCAAGGTTCAGTATTGGTTTGTTCCTCAATTTTCTCACCCAGACATTGAACAACTTTGTATAGTTGTTCGCTAATGAACCATCTTTTGATGTTGAATCAAATGTGTGTCTAGCCTAAGAGAAAGACTTCTCAATAAACCATCTCCATGCTAGATCTGAATGTCCTTTTAATGAAGTAATGGCTTCCTTGAAATCATCTTTCTGGAATACATTTTCAGACCACTAGAAATCTGCCCTTAACTCTAGCCTAAAGAAACTGGCTATAAAGTTACTTTAGACACGCTTAGCATACGTTCTGTGATAGGTATGTGGGAAGAACTCAACTACAACATCCAAGAATCCATGCATGTAAGTAAAACACTATTTTAGCATTTTAATCCATTGTCACACAAATTGAGAAGAACTTATGAATGAGTTTAAAATTAGAATGGTTTTTTAACCTTTTGCTTATCTAGCGTAAAGATAAATGGTCTCTCTAATGTCCCCTCACCAATACAACCCTTTAAACACCTATAGAAGAATGCTCAACTTTCTTTTCTTTCTACCTCAGCAATAGCATATGCTATTGGAAACAAATCATCATTTCCATTAAGTACTACAGTAGACAATAACACCCTACCATATGAACCCTTTAAAAAACAACCATCTAGCCCTAAAAATATCCTACAATCATTAAGGAACCCATTCTCCATTGTATGGAGGCACACAAATATTCTTTTAAACACAACTATCTCTTTTGGGTTATGTCTCTCATACATTGTATGATCATAATGCTTCTTGGATTCTTTTCCACCACTAACTTAGTGCATTTTCTCAGTTTCCTAAATGATTCCTTATGCCCACCTTCAACTTCCTTTTTCACCTTCGTTTTAGCCCTATACAACTACTTACCATGAGAATCAGTCCCATATTGCCTAATCAATGTTTCTCTCATCAACTCATAGCTCATGCTCGAGTCAAGCTTCAACTGATTACCAGGTTCCCTAGCAATCCATGGTACCCTTGCATTATTATTCTTCTCGGTTCTCACACAGTTGTGAGCATCATTCAAAATTTTGACCATAAATGTAATCTTGTTTGGTGTTAGTGAAGCATAAATTCCTCAAGGATAACCGCCAGCCTTGCACAGTACATTGACCCTCTTTCTATAATTTTTTATCGCTAAAGCTAAACCCCCCGCACACCATAATCGTCAAATACTTCTCTAAAGTGCTACACGTTACTAAATACATGTCTTACTTGAAAAACTAATATTCTATCTTCGCTAAGCTTGAATATCTTTGTAGAAATTCTCATATTACTATCCCATGTCCTTTTGCTTCTCACTTGTTTATGATCCTCATCAAATTCTTCTTCACTTATAACATAATCTACTAATTTATTAAACCCTACATCACTCAGTTCTTTGCTTGAGTCACATTCTGCCTCATCCACTTCATCTACCTCATCACCAAAATTAGATTCGTCACTACCATCATTCGACTTACCTCCATCCTCTAACCGATCCACATCATCATCGTCATCTAAAAATCCATTAGCATCATCCTCTTTTTGTATTTGTTCTCCCCGTCCTTCAACCACTAACCCCCACTTCCTTTAACTTGGTCCCCTCTTTCAATCCCCTCACTATCTCTACACTGGTCCCCTTATTCAACCCCTCATTGCCCCTACCCTGGTCACCCCTTTCAATTATCTCATTTTCCTTACCATGGTCCCTCCTTCAATACCCTCACTGTCCCTACCCTAGTCCCCTCATTCAACCCCTTCACTAATCTTACCATGGTCCCCTTCTACACCCTCATTCCCTATATCTTGGTCCCTTTATTTAACATCGTCATTGCCCCTACCCTAGTCTCCTCTTTCAACACCGTCACTGCCCCTATGATAGTCCCCTCCTTCCATCTCTTTATTTACCCCATCATACCTAGCATTTCCTTTACCCTAATCCCCTACTTCAACATCTTCTTCATCCTCATTGAGGTCTTCACATTCATAACACATCATTAATTTCATGGTAATCCCAATAAAACCCAACATTAGTGTCAACATTCCCAAAGTAATCATCACCACCATAATTTGTTTCATCCATCGTATTACTGCTAGCATATATTATATTCTCTCTCTCATCCATAATGCCTCCACCAACAACATTGGTTTCATCTAGCTTATTACTCCTACATTGAGTACCATATGCAACCTTAGTTTCATCTATCTCATCAACCACATTATTATTAGTCATATCCCCAACATCATCATCGAGTTCAATTATATCAACATCATCATTCAACCAAGTTCCATAACCTTTTATCTACCTAGATTTAGCAGACATTGAAAAAGGCTGGCAATCATCAATATAAAAGGCAGTTCTCTCAAACCCATAATAGTATTTAAACATATCCCTTAAATGTTCATCAAATGATGGTTCAACTTGAATAATAATTGCTTTCACATTCAAATGATGGTAAATATCACGCAAATGGGTCAAATAGCAGTATTTTTCTAGTCAACAGTTATAATAATTTTCGATTTAATGTCATCTTGAAAGTAGAAGTGGAGGGTATGAATCACCTTCATACTAACTAGGTACAGAACAATAATCAAAAGAATTGTAATCAAAATTCAATAAAATAAGAGTTAGCGGACAACAACCTTATCATTATATCATTATCAGTTGAAAATCAAAAGTCTAATTGTATTTATCATAATTTTAAAGCGAAAATGGACAGCAACCAATGCAATCAACTTTTTTAACAAAGGAAAAGTGGAGAACAAACAAAGAAATCAACTTTTTTAAAATAGGAAATGTATAGCAACCACCGAAAACACTTTTTTAACAAAGGGAAGTGGACACCAACCAGTCAAATCAATTTTTTAACAACAAAAGTCATGTATCATACACAGACAGAGAATAGATAACACCATTATCACAGGTTCAAGTAATGGAGAATCAACAAATAAAGACATTGGAAATCGAAGTCAACAAAGAAAGAAAATGGTGTAAACTAATAGAGAATACGTACCAGTTGGAGAACAAGTCAGATGTCACACTATTTGAGTAAAAAAATCCAAATCTCAAGATGATGAAGCATTGCATATCGATGTTGAGATGTCACGCAATTTCAATCAAACCATTCAGATCTTGTGATGAATAGATCAAAGTTCGACCATAAACTTCATAAATCATGGGTTTATAAAATGATAATTACATGATTTCACTAGTTTACGTTAGATTTTGTTGTAGCACGATTTTGGCTAGCCTAAGGTTTCATAAGAATATGATAGATTCAAACGAAAGAGGGGAGAAAGTGAAGAACAATGAGATGAAAAAGAACGGGATTGGGAAATGGGCAACATTGGTCTATAGTTGTGTTTAAATGACGGAAATTTTTATCATTCAATCTTTTTCGTTTAGATTTAATGTTTTTCATCTCTCCAAAAGGGTAAGTTTCATTTCCAAAACTATGAGGGAGTAAGTGTACATTATGCCAAACCTCGAGAGGACAAATATATTTATCCCAAATTATAGAGTGCCAACTCCTTGAGATTTTTGGTTGGTGGCTTTTTGATTACGCCCAAAGTATAACACGGTTATTATATTACGGCTTTGGGGTGTCGATTCCATAGGGAAACAAGTTAAGTACAAAGGAAAATGTGTGAACCTTAAAACGAATGATAAAAGTTAAACGAACAATTTTTGGGTTTTGATAATGAGATAATGTAAGAAAAATTGCGTAATTGTAAATGAAATATAAATAAGAAATAACAAGGTTTCGGGAATCCTCCTTAGGTTCGTTCCTTATTTCCATTCTTGATTCAATTGATTTTATCTCAATTGCAAGTTTCACATCCCAAACAGGCAATCGAAATATATTCAATCAAGCACATTTATTACTCTAATATAATTGCTACAAATTAATCATTGATTCCAGTTCATGCACACATGATCGATCTTAAAGATTATCAAGAAACGACAATATATCTTCAATGACAATATTGCAGTAATGGACAATCAATAAGATAAATCTACCAGAATCAATCATATCCAAACAACCTCAATGGAGGAGAAGGATGCAATCACTGGATTAAGAGAGTCTAAAAGAAGGAGAATAAAAAGTGCATCTATCACATGAACTCAAATCCTTCTTACTTAATCAATGAATAATTTACAAACAATATTCAACAATAAATCCGTACAACCAAATCAAAAACAGGAAATAAGGAACAATAAATCCCTAAGGATTCATCCTTTTCCCTTGTATGAAGACTAGTTGGCCATGGAAATCAAGGTGGAAGAACAATATGGATGCTCTCCCCCTTGATTTCCAGCCCTCAAGAGACTTGGAAGAATGCTGGATTTGGATCCCTTGGATCCTCTCTTTTTTCTCTCGTCCTTCCTTGAAATGAATGTTGGCTGCACACTCTTTAAGAATCTATTTATAGATCACAAGTGGTTAGGGGCATTTTGGTCCATAAAATGTCATTGTGCAGCCTTAATTTGGTTTTGGACCGAGTGGGAGCTGGAAAGTGAGAGGTGCAGTGCTGGAAAGTGAGGGGCGCGGCGCTAGGTGGATGCTGATCTGGAGGCCTGACCTGTGTCTACTAAAACTGCCATAACTTTGTCTAGAAAACTCCTTTTTGCGAACCGTAAAATTCTTCAGAAAATAGACTTCCGGATCTTTCTAAGAATATATGGCTCATCTCCTGGTTCTTCTTACATCAATACAGTTTAATCTGCAAAGATGATTGATCTGTACGGGAAATTCTGGCAATTTAGTGAAACTCCTTTAGCTTGTATGCAGAAGTGCACACACTAGTGTGCCTACCCTTACCTTGCTCCAAAGTGATACACACACTTGTGTGCAGTCTTTCAACTTACTTTAATTTATTACTCCAACCTTAGTTTAGACTTTAACCATCTTTGAATCATGTTTGGACATGTCTAAACCTTGGACAAATACGAGCACCGACACCCAAGATCTTTTGGCGCTTTAAACATGGATCACTTTATCATCTCTTTTGTACTCAAAGCACCTGAAAATGCATCGAATTAAGTCAATGATTTATGAATATCACTTTAGAGTTATTAACATGTAAAAGTGAGATTACGACTGAGATCAACCCTAAAATGCTAACAATTAAGTATTGTTTAGATGCATTATATGACTCTCATCACAACCCCCAACTAGCTTATGGCTAGTCCCTAGCAATTCAAGCGAAAGACATGAAATGAATTCTTTATTTAAAAATCAAAGCAAAATACAGCAATGCTGGTGTTAACCAAGAGTGATTCAAAATCCTTGTCTCAAAAATCATGCATAACATACAGCAAATAGAATCATTAAATATCACTAAAGTCCAAGAATAATCCAAATGTCAACCTTAAAATCGTTATCGACTCTTAACATCCATCTTACCACAATAAATTAGTCCGAACACCCGGATAATTTTATGCACAACATAGCATGAATACAAGTCTTGGCCTCTAAAAACCTATTAATTGCGTGACATCAATCACAAATCAAGCTCCATAGGCTTACTTTTCAAATCACTCTCCACTATGTAGAAAAATCACACTACATCGGATCAATAGGTCTTTTATAAGCTTGTAACGTTAGGCTAGGGTAAAGGTCAAGAAAGAACGGGAAAGTTTAAACAAATAAAAGAACTAAGTCTTTTAATTTAAACACAACCACTTTAAGCACAAGATAACCTTACTTCAACACCCAACTCTTTCAACCATTTTTCGAGCATTTCTTTCAACAAATCACCATTTTTTTTCTTTTCTCTTTGCCATAATTCATTTTTTCTCATTTTTTTTATTATTATTTTGGCATAAGACCATTCACCTCCTCTTTCATTCTTTTATTTTCTTTTCCACAACCCCCAACTTATCTCTTTTAATATACTTGGGTTATGGTAGTAATATTTTCTCATATTTCTACCCTTACTCCTTTTAAGTGCTTCTCACAACATGTGTATAACTAAGTTCTTTTAAAAGAAAGGTAAGGATAAAATATTTTTAGGCTCATAAAGGTAAGTAAATGGTTTATTGAAAAAAAAACAAGGCTCAATTTTTCTTTTCAAGAAAAAGGTTTAAATAGGTGACTAGCGATAAATATAACAAGGGTAAGTTTAAAAAGGCTCAAACGGTCCAAAAATGGCCTACATCATATCCTAAGTAGTGTGCATTCTATGATTTTTGCCTCAAGTGATTATCAAATAAGTTCTAGAGCTTTTTGAGACCGCAAAAGTATTCACAAAACAATCGCACATAAAACTTCTCCAAATGCGTTAGACTAATCATGCAATCTTACCACAAACCAGAGACACAAACCAAAGAAAAATTGACACTTAATTTATTCTCAAAGCGAAGTAAGATTTAACTTCTTCTAAACGCTATATGCTATCTCAATTAGGCTCATATCATCGACCTATGAATTAACTCCAAGGCTAACACAAAGCATGCTAAAAACAAACAAAAAGGTAAAATGACACCAATCAGTTCAATGAAAAACATGAAAAACAGGAATATGTTTCCTCCACCCCAAACTTAAAGTAGACATTGTCCTCAATGTGAAAGCAAAAGATAAAGAAACTCCCTTTGTAGCCAAAAATGTACAGAATCTGAAAATTGTGCACCGCCATTTGAACTGCTTCATATATTTGTCCCTGAAAAATAAATACGAAAGTAAAACTGGAAAACAACAAAATACTAATAACAAAAAAGAAAAAGAATTATGAAAAACAATAACAATAAAAGGATATGCTATGGGGCGCCTCCCATAAGCGCTAAGTTTTACGTCTTCAGCCAGACACTCTTATTCCCTCCTAGACAAACAAGTTAAATGCACC
Organism: Bretschneidera sinensis; assembly: GCA_023935145.1. Classification (NCBI taxonomy): domain Eukaryota; kingdom Viridiplantae; phylum Streptophyta; class Magnoliopsida; order Brassicales; family Akaniaceae; genus Bretschneidera; species Bretschneidera sinensis. The sequence goes on from CM043698.1 coordinate 111,366,434, forward strand.
AGCAATTGCTTTACTGTTAAATTTGCTACTTGTATGCTTTGGAGAGACCTTAAAGATATCATCAGTAACATCTGCAGATTTTGGCTCGATATATGCTCTTGTGAAGCCATGGGTGAGGGTATATACTTGGTGGTTGTCGTCCACATCCTCTGATTTGTTCGGTGTTGGGATGTGTAACGACTTACCACTAAGTGTCTCAATGGCATTCACCTATTTTTTATTCTGTTGCACTTAGTGCTGACTATAGGAAGTGGACTGAGCTTAAGAAGGGAACTTACCTCGCTCAGTCACACTCAAGTAGCTCGTCAACTCGGACACTTGGCTCTTTATCTCTTTATGTTCTTCAACAACCTGCACAATTAAAGATTCAAGCCTTTGATTAGTCTTCCTCTGTGCTTCAATAAAAGCATGTAAAGTGTCTTCTAAAGAACTCCTAGAAGACACGGGTGCATGATATGGTTCAAGATGTGGTGCAGGGGGTTGTGCAAGCTGCTAGTTTTCAGACTTCCAGTTGAAATTGGGGTGATTTCGCTATCCCGGATTATAGGTATTAGAGAAGTGTGTAGAAGGCTTTGTGTACATGCCTAAGGCATGACATTGTTCCTTATACATCCCTCTCATATCAGCAAATGTGGACATTCTTGGGCGAGATGATCTACCCCGTCACACAAAAAACATGGTTCAAAAGATTTTGCATAATTAACCACGTGTGTTGGCTTTGAGCTTTTAGTCTTTAATACCTCTAGTTCCCTAGTGAGCATCTCGACCTTGGCCTTAAGGTTATCCTCTTCCCTAAGATGGTAAATTCCACCACCATTTGGGTTCTCTATAGGTCGTGATCTATTTGTGCTCTCAGTAGCACTAGGTCCAGCTAAGTGTGAGCTTTTTCAGCAAGCTCATTGAGGTACTCTATAGCCTCATCAGGATCTTTCTCCAAAAATTCACCATTACACATCATCTCTACAAATTGGCGCTCTCTATATGTAAGTCTCTCATAAAAATAGTTCACCAAGTGCCAACTCTCATGCCCATGGTGAGGGCACATTCTCAATAACTCCTTAAATCTCTCCCAAGACTGATATAAGGTCTCACTATCCTTTTGTGCAAAGGTGGAGATTTGCTTTTTCAAAGCGTTGGTTTTATATTGGGGAAAGTATTTGTTAAAGAAAGCCCGAGTCATCTCAGTCGACGACCCAATAGATCGTGGTCTTAGTGAGTATAGCCAACTCTTAGCTTTATCCTTCAAAGCGAAAGGAAAGAACTTAAGCCTCACAATGTCATCAGTTTCATCTTGACTATGAAAAGTCGCGACTACTTCCTCAAACTCTCTAATGTGCACATATGGGTTTTCATTATCCAAGCTATAAAATGTAGGCAGTAATTGAATCATCCCTGGTTTAAGATCTAATTGGCGAGTTTTGGCTGGAAACATGATGCATGATGGTGTGGCTGTGCGTGTAGGGTGGAGGTAATCCTGAAGTGTCCTGGCAACATTCTCATTAAGGTTATCGGACATGTTAACAAAATCCTCTAAATTCTTACTTGGGTTTCCACTATTGGTTGATCAAGGCGAGGTTTCACTATTAGACTCGGAAGGAGAGGGTAATTCTAGTTCGGGTTCTCTAATGAATCTACCTCGCAAATCTCTCGATATAAGCATGCACCAAATGAATTAGAGAGGAAATAAATAAAACAGAATAATAATAAATAAATAAAATCAGAAAATCAAAACTTAGAAAAAAGAACAAAAATAAAAAAAATATTATAAAAAGAAATAAGGAAAAAAATAAAATAAAAAAAATAATGCAGCAAGCTAAAAGAAGGAACGAAGTTACCGCCTTTACAGCTGCTGAAAAGAAAAACTATTTACAAATCTTCTACCATTATGTCTCAAAGTTGACAAACTTCATTGTACTTCAACGCGTTTCCCCGGCAACGGCACCAAAATTTAATTATGCCCCAAGTATAACACGGTTATTATAGTACGGCTTTGTAGTGTCGATTCCGTAGGGAAACAAGTTAAGTACAAAGGAAAATGTGTGAACCTTAAAATGAACGAGAAAAGTTAAATGAAAGATTTTTGGGTTTTGATAATGAGATAATGTAAGAAAAATTGCGTAATTGTAAATGAAATATAAATAAGAAATAACAAGGTTTCGGGAATCCTCCTTAGGTTCGTTCCCTATTTCCATTCTTGATTCAATTGATTTTATCTCGATTACAAGTTTCACATCCCAAACAAGCAATCGAAATATATTCAATCAAGCACATTTATAACTCTAATATAATTGCTACAAATTAATCATTGATTCTGGTTTATGCACACATGATCGATCTTAAAGATTATCAAGAAAAGACAATATATCTTCAATGACAACATCGCAGTAATGGACAATCAATAAGATAAATCTACCGGAATCAATCACATCCAAACAACCTCAATGGAGGAGAATGATGCAATCACCGGATTAAGAGAGTCTAAAAGAAGAAGAATAAAAAGTGCATCTATCACATGAACTCAAATCCTTCTTACTTAATCAATGAATAATTTACAAAAAATATTCAACAATAAATCCGTACAACCAAATCAAGCATAGGAAATAAGGAACAATAAATCCCTAAGGATTCATCCTTTTCCCTTGTATGAAGACTAGTTGGCCATGGAAATCAAGGTGGAAGAACAATATGGATGCTCTCCCCTTGATTTCGCCATGGAGTCCAAGGTGGAAGAACAATATGGATGCTCTCCCCCTTGATTTCCAGCCCTCAAGAGACTTGGAAGAATGCTGGATTTGGATCCCTTGGATCCTCTCTTTTTTCTCTCCTCCTTCCTTGAAATGAATGTTAGCTGCACACTCTTTAAGCATCTATTTATAGATCACAAGTGGTTAGGGGCATTTTGGTCCATAAAATGTCATTGTGCAGCTCTAATTTGGTATTGGACCGAGTGGGAGCTGGAAAGTGAGAGTGCAGCCCTGGAAAGTGAGGGGCGCAGCGCTAGGTGGATGCTGATCTAGAGGCCTGACCTGTGTCTACTAAAACTGCCATAACTTTCTCTACAAAACTCCTTTTTACGAACCGTAAAATTCTCCCGAAAACAGACTTCCGGATATTTCTAAGAATATATGGCTCATCTCCTGGTTCTTCTTACATAAATACAGTTTAATCTACAAAGATGATTGATCTGTATGGGAAATTCTGGCAATTTAGTGAAACTCCTTTAGATTGTATGCAGAAGTGCACACACTAGTGTGCCTACCCTTACCTTGCTCCAAAGTGATACACACACTTGTGTGCAGTCTTTCAACTTACTTTAAATTCTTAATGGCTTCTACGAGTCATGAATGACACCTAGCAGTATGTCATGACTACCCATACAATATAAATTTAATGTAAACTTTTATGTTGTCAATTACTATACAATTCAATCTTTCCATCATGTAATGTCCCTAATCAAACCTAAGGTGTGAAATTACTGTCAAACCTTAATTATTTAATCACATGTATCTTGATCTCAATTCCATAACTTAAATGGTGAAATTTGAAACTACTTTCGAATTTTCACCCCACCTTGGCCAAGGAATTTCCAAGTTATGATTCAATTAGATCAGATAGGACATTCTATCTCTTTTATTGAGAATGATAGATCCTCTATTGTATACCCATATATCTCCATGCATAAGTGGTCATGCCCAATTACTACCTTTATGTGATCCATAATTAGAGTCATATTTAAGTAGCATCAAAGCATGATGACTTATACAGAAGGCATCCATGGTGCCTCACATCTAAGGATCACTTGTATAACTACAACGTAAGAATTTCTATTGACAACCAGTAAAATTTCCATTAGGAATTACTTGATCGATTCAGTTCGGTGTACCTACTCTCTAACAAACACCTACATAATTACTACTGCTCTTCTTAGTGATCCTATAATTAGGAACATTTAAGAATAAAACTTAAGGAAATACATCTCATTAGCATGATCTCATCATGGTACTTATTTCCATTACTCTTATTCTATGGGTTTTATCATATAATGCACATACAATGATTTGTAATGAACATTGTAAATAAGAAATATGCCATAATTATTATTTATTGCCAATAAATTAATAAGATCAATTTACAAGTAATATGCCTAAACATCATATACTATTGGTTTTTAGGGCATACTACTATCACTCCGAATGTAAATGGAGATAGAGTTTGAGGCTCCTAATAGGACTCAAAGAAAGAGTTCTATAAAAGAATGGGGATGGTAGAGATAAACTAGAACACAAAAATATCATCATAGGTTGAGAGTTTTTCACCAGAAAAAACTCTCATTTTTCTATCCCGTTCTATCAAGGTAGAGTTTCAGCAAGAACCGTCTCTCTTTTCGGTGCCGTCGAAGAACTCAAGTATGACATTTGCATCATGGAATTTAATCTCCTCCATAGTGGTCATGATTTCGTAAATTGTTGGTAAATTATTAAGAACACTAAGCATATGAAGTGCTCAAGAATCGTGGGCAAAATCATAACTCCCTTCTAATAGGTATTTTTTTTAGCAATATATTTTCAGAATATTTTCCTTGCTTGTAGTTTTTGTCTAAAAAGTATCAAACAACCTTATTTCCCATTTGATTTCATTTTTTTTGAATGTACCTTTTGATTTTGCTTTCCAAATCCTTTAGAAGCGGATAGCTTCCTTTTAAGTTAGAAAAAAACTTATCCGTTCATCATTATGGCTACTTTTTTTAACTTTTTTATCTTTCTATTCTTTGACTTTTTATTGCTATAGTGGTTCTTTGTAATCTCATATCTTATAATTTCCATTTGATGAATATAGTTAAAAAGGCTAGTTGACACTCACTTTTAACTTAGATTTGAATCCTCAATAATTAATGACGTTAATATGTCGCCTCAACTAAAAATAAAATCGTTTATGTTTTTTTATATCATTTATTTTAGTTAAGAGTTCATGAAAATATGACTTTATTGTAATCGAGGTGTCATATTATCTCACAATAAACATCAATCATTACAAATAAATCAAATTAGTTTAACAGATATGTGACAGAAAGTTGACAAGGGAATCAAAGTAAAACTATAAGAATCAATAACTACAACGAAGTATTTGAGGAAAGATTTACAAACTTAGGGTAAATTATAAAGTTGAAATGTTTTTGTTCCAAAAAAAAACTTTTGGTTGGACAATATGAATAGTATTATCTTTTTCATTAACTATGAATGAAGGACAAAGGGTAGAAACAAAATAAGAAAATATAAGTCTCAATCTCGATCAACTTAAGCCTAAAATGCAAGTTTAAATGCATTGCCTGTGTCCAAAAGTAGTTTTTTCATTTTATAAAATATATATTATTTAAACTAAAATGTTGAACACCATAACATTCTATTATGCTTTTTTTCATCAAACTAAGGAAAACCATAACATTCCATCATGCTTTCTTTCATCATGTCCAACAAAACTAAGGAAAAAAAATCACGTAACTTCATCAACAACCAATAACTACCTAAGAAACAAATCTTTCGAAAATGAAAAACACGACACAAAAAACTCTTCTCTAGTTGTTGGTACCATACTTTCTATACTCCAATAGCTTAGGCACAAGTAAATCTCAGCTTAGAGAGCTTGAGATGAGCCTCAGCATAGTCAGCGAAGAAAGCATCCTCGTCAGCAGAATATTTGTCAACATAAGGATGAAAAACATGGGTTTAAAAGAAGAGCCTTGTCAATTGGAAGATGTAAAAGACCTTCATTCTCTCCACTCTAGAGTTCTTTGAAGTAGCTAGGAGTTATCAAAGATATTAGGATATCCACATGTAAGTTATCCCACATCAAAAAGAAATAAAAAAATAAGAATAGTTTATATACATAGTTTGGGCCTAAGACTCTTGAGCTTAAGCTTTTGAGTTATATTGGTGCCCATCCGTGTATATCAAGCTTGTGTTCATCTGATCTTTCACTATGTAAAATACTTCCCAACTTATCAAATTGGTATCAGAGCCTGGTTCAAGTTGGTCACAAATTGGTCTAAGTGGGAGGTCGAATCATTATAGTGGTATCAGAGCTGACTCTCGAAAGCTTGGTTGGCGATTTTAATCCATGGGTTTTCGAGTGTGGGACCACATAGTGAGGACGTTGTGTCCAAAAGAGGGGAGATTGTGATGCCCCGAGATGGGGGTCAAGTCTTGGTATCTCACATCGGCTAGAGAGAATGTAACTGGGCTATTTACAAGTGATTTACCACCTCCACTTGCATAACATGTTTTAAAGCGATGAGGCCTAGTGTGCCAAAGTGGACAATATTATGTCGAGTGGGAGGTCGGGTCATTGTAGTGACACAAATTGGTATTAGAGCCTAGTTCAAATTGGTCACAATCGTGTGACTCCCACGATGTTGTCCTGTGGATGAGTAGAGGGGGTATATAACTCACATGTGAGTGGGAGGTTAAGATATCCACATGTGAGTTATCCCACACATAAGAAAGAAATAAAAAATTAAGAATAGCAATCTTTTGAGTCATATTAGTGCTCATCCATGTATATCAAGTCTATTTTCATGTGATCTCCCGCCCTTTGAAGTACTCCCCAACTTAATAAAAGAGAAGAGGGTTGGCGGTCTAGGGGCCGTCAAATCTAGACCTCTCATTGTGGCACCTTCCCAAGGTGTGGCCACCAGATAGAGCAACATTATCCTTGTCACTAACACCCATTTGTTTGCCAAAGACATCACTCAAGTTGCAAAACGCTTGGTAGCATCAAGTAGATGGCCTTCAGGAGGTGAGAAACTCATTACCTCGGAAACCATAAGAGCTCAGTTGCAACTGCCAAAGAGAGAATGTGCTCAGTTATCATATAAGAGTACCTGTTATGCTTAGATTGGTACTGTTTATTTAAAGACAGCCAATGTGTTATTCTCTTGGCCCCATAATTTATCGAAATAAACTAAATCAGTTTGTTTGCAAGATGTCAATATCCATAGAAATAGAAAGTGCAACAAAATATCTAGCCAAGAAAGTAGGATGCCATGTTCTAGCCCTCCTATGACATGAGCTAATAAGTACTAAATATTCATATTTAAGCCCCCTAATTTACATTTGTTAAGCTCTTTGTTTACATATTTTATTATGTTTTACTTCATTTCTGTGTTTTCTGTGTTTTTATAGGTTCTTGGAGAAAAGATAGCAATTTGGAATTCAAAGGAAAAAATCTGGAATACCTGGAAGCAGCCAGGTGCGATCGAGCACAGAAGAGTGTGATCGAGCGCACAAACACTTGTGCGCACACATAGAAGGCTCGAGCGCAGACATGTAGTAAAATGGTAGCACCTGTTTTGGAAAGTAGGCTTAGGGTTCTGTTTTCCTAGTTAGGGTTTCAAGATGTCTTAAGACCCTATAAATACACATGTAAAACACAGAAACTATACTGTTGAATCTTATTTTCAGTTGTAAGCTTTGGAGACGAATTGATGACTTTTCACCATAGTATTTTTCGGGTTTATTCATTTCTTTTTATTTTGTATTATGAAGATGTTTAGCATCACAAGCATGTGTAACTAACTTCTTAATAGGGCTCGATTGAAGCCCTAATTATGCTTTTCCATATATAAATATTGTTACCTTTGCAAATAGCTGTGTTATGATGCTTTAATCGATTAATGCCTATTTTATTGAATTCCTCATATGTGTTAGTCTGATCAACGTATGCATGTGGTATGGATTAGTTAGTTAGATTAATTTAGATGATGAAGTCTTGGGTCTGACAATAGTAACAAAAGAAATCCACGTCGGGTTCTTGGGTTAATCAACATGGGAAACCGAGAGTATACACCAAACATTAGGTCTTGTGTGGTTGTCGATTTCCACAAATCTTATGCTTTCTTAAGGAACAACTCAGTATACACCATGTTGAATCCCTTAAGAGAGAGAAGAGTTAGAGTATACACCATACCTAACTCGTTGCTTAGGGAGATCAATAGCCTAAGAAATGGAGCAAGCCCTTAGGTTGACAAAAATTAGGTATTCATGGTAGGGCTAGAGCATTGGCACATTACTTATTGTGAAAGTATGATTAGTGGCGGATATCAAAGCCCTATGTTCTTATCATTATCGATCTAAACTCAATAATTATTTCTATCATTTTATATTGGGAAACTGATTCTAAAATGAAATTCACCAATCCCTGTGGAGATGATCTCGTAATTGCACGCTATGTTACTGTTGACTTTATGCACTTGCAAGTAAAACTGTTCAAATATTTGCTTATTAATTTAGGTAGATTTTTGCACAAGTTTTTTGGCGCCGTTGCCGAGGACTGTGCAAAATTTATTTTTAGGATTATTTTTCATTCATTCTTATTTTTTTCTATTCTGTTTTATTCTATTTCTATTTTGTTTTAGGTACTGCATCTGTTTCATCTGTGGTACTGCGATCGAGCGCACTCCTTGGTGCGATCAAGCGCATTTGAGGCAGAGGTTACCTGGGCAGCAGCACTGAAACTGCTGCACTTAAGTGATTTTGCTAATTCATGCAAGGGCTTTGATCCAGGAATCCCACTTTCTTTCCCCTTGATACAGAGCTTGAGCAGACCATTAGACAAAGGCTTAGAGAAAACGTTGAGGAGGTCGAAGAAGAATTCGAGGGAGAAGTACCAATGGTGGAACAACTGGAAAACCAACAACCACCTGAGCGAAAACCTATGAAGCAATCTTTCATCCCATAAAACCTCGACCAGCCATCATGCATTGCTTATTAACTAGAGACGAAAGACAATTATTACATATCTCCACAGATACTCAGTGCATTAACTCACTTTAGGGGTACACCTACTGAAGATCCACACTTGCACCTTCGGGAATTCTTTGATCTCTGCAAGTTCCAGCATATTCGAGGCCTAGACCAAGAGGGAATCAGGTTAATTCTTTTCCCTTTTTCATTAAAAGATAATGCTAAACTGTGGTACAATTCATTACCTGTAGTTTCTATCCACACTTGGGAAGAGTTGGCCAGCAAGTTCCTAAGAAATTTTTTCCCAACTCAAAAGACAAGACAAATGAGGAATGAAATTCAATCTTTCCAACAGAAGGATGGAGAACTATTCTTTGAGACATGGGGACATTTCAACGAGCTGCTACTCAAATGCCCACATCACAATCTACCTCAGGAGGACCTGGTACAAGCTTTCTATAAAGGTTTAAGTGATACTAATAAAAGTATTATGGATTCAGGTTGTGGAGGTGTGCTGATGGAGAAGAGCAGCGAAGAAGCCATGGAGCTGTTCGAGAGATTAAGTGAGCACACCCAGTAATTGTCCTCTAGAGGTAGACAAGGATCTAAGAGCAAAGGTATGTATGAGGTGACTCTAAATGGTGGATCCTCTACCCAAATAACTGCTATGGAGAGGAAGCTAGATCTGCTTGTTAAAGCTATGACTGCTCAGAATGGCTCACCTAGTCTACCAGCTACACCACTCCAGGTATATGCTATATATTCTCATTTTGATCATAATACTGAGACTTGCCCTTTATATTCATCTGCAGATCCAGAGCAAGCAAATTATCTGGGATCAAATAACTATCCGTCGAAGAACAATCCATATACCAACACCTACAATCCTTGATGGCGAAACCACCCAAACTTCTCTTAGAGCAACAATCAGAATGCCCTGAACCTTCAAGGGTAGTAAAGGTACTCCCAACAAGCAGCCCACTCAGTTGCCGAATCCAAGAAAAGTGACCTAGAAAGTCTTGTGAGGCAATTGGACACTCAGTAACAACAGTTGATGACCTCACAAGATCAGTTCATGGCAGATGAAAGGCAATTTCGGACTGAGATAAGACAAACCACTACAAAACATGAACAAGCCATTCAGAGACTAGAGGTACAAATGGGTCAATTCGCTAAGGAACTGAGTGACAGAAAGTAAGGTGAACTTCTAGCCCAACCATTACCTAATCCAAGAAGATATCAACAACTGAATGCTGTGACAACTCTCAGAAATGGTAAGATCATAGTAGCTGATGAGCCTACACAAGCATCTCCAAATAAAGCGTCCACATCAAAGGTAAGTGAGATGGAGAAGATGAATGCACCACCGTTCCCTCAAAGGTTAGTAAAGCCAAAGAAAGAAAATAAAGTGCTTGATATCTTTGAAACTTTGAGAAAAGTATAGATTAACATTCCTTTATTAGATGCAATTAAACAAATTCCTGCATACGCTAAATTTTTAAAAGATTGTTGCACTAACAAAAGGAAGTTTCAAGAACATGAGACAGTGGCTTTGGCTGAAGAGGTAAGTGCTGTGTTGTTAAGAAAACTACCACCAAAACTAAAAGATCCGGGTAGTTTTACAATTCCTTGCAGGATAGGTGACCAGCTACTTGAGCATGCACTATTGGATCTAGGGGCTCAATTTGCTACCATACATTGTATTCAAGACACTAGGTTTGGGGGAGCTTCAACCAACTTCCATCACCTTGCAACTGGTAGATAGAAGCATCAAAAGACCAAGAGGCATTCTTGAGGATGTCTTGGTGAAAGTATGTGAATTTATTTTACTTGCTGATTTTATACTATTAGATATTGAAGAATATCCTATGCCATTACCTCTGCCCGTAATCTTAGGAAGACTCTTTTATGATAACTGCTGATACAAATATTTGTGTGAAAAAGAGCATTGTCACTTTGAAAGTAAATGGTGAAGAGATAGAATTCAAAATATTTGATACATTAAATTCACCTGAAGATGATATGGAATGTTCTAATGTTTGCTTGATGCAAGGTGTTGTTAAGCAAGTTTTTCAGGTCCATCACATTGATCCATTGGAGACCACCCTCACCTATAGTGTCACAAGTTTGGATATTGAGCCAGAATATGAAGATGCTACTGATGACATCAATAAAGCTATCCACCTTCCTGAGGCCTCTCCAATGCATCCCAGATCGGGTGACAAGATGTAGTTGTATGTGCATGAGCTGATCGAATTGAGGCATGATAACTATGCAGCAGCACCGAGAGCACTTGAGCCACCTGAGGGGGACTTTAAGTACTCTTTGCCAAAAGACTAAAACTAAGCTACTATAGAGAGCGCTTGAGCAGTTCAAACTTTGATAAACGTGTAGCTTAAGCACCTCTATTAAGGTCAATGGTACTGAGGCCACTGAGTACGGTACAGTTTTATTTTTGTTAATTGTTTTCACTATTTTTAATTTTTTTAATCTTTTTTATAGTTTATTTAGTTGTCAGCATATCTGCCCTTGCGATCGAGCGCACTACACAGTGTGCTCGAGCGCATTCTCGCCTTGTGCTCCATGGCGCGTGAGCATACCACACCAACGCACACACTTGCGAACAAGTAAGATTGAGCACACTTTACAGTGTGATTGAGCACACTTGGGGCAGAACTCACGTGCATATTTTAAGTCAGATTGTCTCTCCCTCATATCCACGCTCAATCGCACTCTCTCTCTCTCGCACTCTCACTCACTCACAAGCACTCGCCCATAGCACTCTCACTCTCTCTCACACTCTAACCCTTACCATCCTACCTCTCACCACCACATCACCTCCATTCCACCGTCCAGACCCCCTACAACACTGCACACCAAGTCATTACTTATACCCATTGTACCCTTAATTTCTCCTTTCCCCTATTTTCGGTTATTTGTTTCTGATTTACTTATTATTTTTAACAAATTGAATTCATATATATATATATATATATGAATTCATATATATATATATATATATCTTTTGTCTTATGCTATTGGGTTGTATTTAGTTCTTTTGCAGGAGGTTGAGAAATTTTTGCAGTGAAGAAGCCCTAACTTGATCTACACCAGCACACAACCTGTTCGATCAAAGTCCTCAGTCAAACTTTAGTAAGTGCAATTGAGTGCAAGGAAGACTATGATCGAGCGTATAAGCCAAGTGCGATCAAGCGCAAGAGAGTGTGATCATGCGCAATTTGGACAGAAACTTACCCAAGATGCCAAAACAAGTTGCCTCCATCTCCCGTGCCTCGGGCACCCGTGCCTAGTCATCCTGGCCCAGTTTCGAACAATGAGAAATCTTATTCGAAACTACATTCAACATTGAAGTTGATTTCAAGAACTTGGAAACCACTCAATGGGCGGTCCAAGAGTTCAAGCACCGGGGGTTGAAGAGGCTGTTTAAGCCTATTTGTTCCATTGCATACACCCAGTTTGTGGTTTAGTTCTATGAGAACTTATCATTCCACTGCAACAGGCCGAGGGTCGTGTCTTCATCGGTCCAGTGGAAGTATATCGATGTGACCCTTGCTTATATAGTGGCTGCTCTTCATTGTTGTGATGAGTCCTCTCCTAAGGACACCCAAATAGAGGAACAACCAGAGTCCTTCCCCCTGTCCTACATCATTGAGGACATGTGTGCTGGCTAGTACGCCGATCAGCACAACAACGCTGGGAGCCAGTCCAAGTTACCTCTATAACTGTAGCTCATGGATTCCATCCTCTAGTGGAATGTGTGCCCATTGGGGCACAAGACCCAGAGGAGGGCCCAGTTCTTACAAGTCTTATATGCTTTCCACAGAGGCCACTGGTACTCCATCCCAGCTATCATCTGGAGCCAGCTCCATAAGTTCTAGGACCATGTCCATGCCCGCCAGACCACCATGGTGAATGCATGGGGGCTCCCCTTCCTGTTCCTCTTCAACTACATATTCAAGAAGAAAAGGATCAAGGGCTCCTCAATTGGTGGACCAGTGAGTGACCACCCATTCTTTAGGAAGAGTTAGGGACCCTAAGCCAATCACACATGCCCAGAGGACCCTGAGAACATGCACCTGCTATTGAGCGAGTGGAGGATGATCCCATGGACACCGAGTACCCCATAGCGAGCCATTCTTGGGAAGAGGACCAGTTGGACATAGGATCCACCGAGTACCAGCACCTTCTTGAGGAATTGTCCTCTTTTCGATGTGAAAGCTCTGACATTCGTCGGGAGGATAGGGAGGTAATATTACTAGTGCATCAGCGCATCGATGGCTTAAAGGCATGCTTTACGAGGTAAGAGGTGATGCTCCAGTCCATTCTTGATCAACTATTTCCCACCTCTGTCACCTCATCGACTGCACCACCTAGAGACCAGCAGTGAGAGAAGTGCACCGTCTGGCTGAAGACGTAAAACTTAGCGCTCATGGGAGGCACCCCACAACACATCTTTTTATTTTTTAGTATTTTTCACATTTATTTCTAGTATTTACTTTTATAACTGTTTATTATTGGTATCTCTTGTTTTCCGGTATTACGTTTATTTTTTCTTCTTCAGGGACAATATGTGTGCATTAGTTCAAGTTTTGGGGTTGTGATACGAGCCATGCCAACCAACTAGTTCTCCATCTCCCAGGTCAGATCTTTCCATGTTACTTACACATTGGGGACAATGTGTAAATTAAGTTTGGGGGTTGATTACGCCCAAAGAGTAACGCGGTAGTTGTAGCACAACTTTGGGGTATTGATTCCACAGGAAAACAAGTTAACTATAAGGAAAAGTGTAAACTTTAATACGGAATGATAAAATCCAAATAAGTAAATCTGAGTTTTGATAGTAAAGTATTATGAGGAAATTGTGTATTTGTAATGAAGAATATAATAAGGAAATAACAAGGTTCTGGGAATCCTCCCTAGGTTCGTTACCTTATTCCAATCTCAATTCAGTTGTTTTTATCTCGATTGCAAGTTTCACATCCCAAACAAGCAATCGGTGTATATTCAATTAAAGCATATGTAAACCCTAATGTAATTGTTATGAAGTCCTCTTTGATTTCGATTCAAGCACACATGAACTATCCTATAGATTTATCAAGAAGCGACAATATATCTCAATAACAATATTGCAGTAATAGACAAACCTAAAAGATAAATCTACCAGACACAATCACATCCAAACAACTTAACATAAGAAGAGCATGACTAGACTTATATGGAGAAGAAGCATGCAATCACCGGATTAAGAAAATCTAGAATAAGAAGAACATAAAGCGCAGCTATCACACGAACCTAAATTATTCTTGTTTAATCAAAGAATAATCATAAACAATGTTTTAATAATAAATCCAAATTACAACTGAATCAATAATGGAAAATAAGAACAACTACACCTAGGGATTCATCCCTTCGCCTTTCTTGGAGATTAGTTGGCCATGGGGCTCATGCTTGAACACCATAATGGAGAAGCTTTCTTGTGCTTTCCAGCCTTCAATGATTCCCCTTTCTCAAACCCTAAGTGATCTATTTATAATATAAAGGTCTAAGGGTGTTTTAGGGTTTAAATGATCATTAAAGTCCTAATTAGGTCCTAACTCGGAGAAGGGAACTCGTGTGCGCACCGTGGCCCTAGTTGGTGTGGCCTTCTCTAGGCTATGGGCACCGTGGTCCTGCCTTGTAGGCACCGCAGCCCTGACTGGTGCTGATTTATGGAGGTTCTGGGTGCCGCGGCCCTGACTGGTGCTGTTCTGGAGGCCTGACCTTTGTCTACTAAAACTGCCATAACTTTCTTTAGAAAAATCATTTTTATGAGCCGTAACATTCTCTAGAAAATAGACTTCTGGATCTTTCTAAGCATATATGGCTAATCTTTTGGTTCTTCTTGCATCAATACAGTTTAATTTGTAAAAATAATTGATCTGTACGGGCAATTCTGGCAATTTAGTGAAACTTCTTTCCAAGTGCTTATGAACCTTCACTCCAGTGTTCATCGAGTCATTGTGCTTCAAGCAATGACAGCTTTTCCATCTCTTTTGAACTTAAAGTACCTAAAAATGCATCGAAATAGATCAATGATCCAAGAATGACACTTTAGAGTTGTTAAGGTATAAAAGTGCAATTCAAACCTAGATCAACCTTAAAATGCTAAAAATTAAGTACTGTAAAGATGCATTTTATGACTCTCATCATAACCTCCAACTAGCTTATTGCTAGTCCCTAGAAATTCAAACGAAAACAAAAGATGAATTCTATGGTGGGAATCAAAACAAAGTAAAGCAATATTAGTGTTAAACCAAGAGTAATTCACTTTTGTCTCAAAAATTGCACATAACACACGGCACATAGAATCATTAAATTTCACCCAAGTCCAAAAGTAATCTAAACATCAATCTTAAAATTGTTATCGACTCTTAACATCCATCTTACGACAATCCATTAATCAAAACACCTGGATGATTTTATGCACAACATTCATGTATACAAGTCTTAGCCTTTAAAATATATTAGATTGCCTGACATCAATCACAAAAACAAGCTCCATAGGCTCACTTTTCGAATCACTCTCCACTATTGTAGAAAAATCACACTACATTGGATCAATAAGTCTTTAATAAGCTTATAATGTTAGGCTAAGGTAAAGGTTAAGAAAGAACGGGAAGGATTCCCAAGTAAAAGAACTCAATCTCTTAGTTTTAACCACAACCACTTTAAGCACTGGATAACCTTCAACACCCAACTCTTTCAACCATTTTTTATAAGAGTATATCTCTCAATAAGTCACCACTTTTCTTTTCTTTTCTTCTTTCTTTGCCATAATTCACTTCTTTTCTTCTCTTTTATATTTTGGCATAAGACCATTCACCTTCTTTTCCAATTTTTCTTTTATTTTCTTCTCCACAACCCCAAACTTATCTCCTTTAGTGTACTTGGGTTATGGTTTTCATATTTCCATCCTTACTCCTTTTAAGTGCTTCTTAACAAATGTGTATAACTAAGTTCTTTTAAAAGAAAGGTAAGGATAAAATATTTTTAGGCTCATAAAGGTGAGTAAATGGGCTATTGAAAGAAACAAAGCCCAAATTCTTTTTCAAGAAAAAGGCGCAAACAGGTGACTAGTGATGAATATAGCAAGAGTAAGTTCGAAAGGCTCAAACGGTCCAAAAATGGCCTATATCATATCCTAAGTAATATAAATTCTAGGAATTCGCCTCAAGTGATTATCAAATAAGTTCTAGAGCTTGTCGAGACAGCAAAAGTATTCACAAAACAATCACACATAAAACTTCTCTAAATGTTTTAGACTAATCATACAATCTTACCACAAACTAGAGTCTCAAACCAAATGAAGATTGACACTTATATTAATTTCAAACCAAAGTAAGATTTAACTACTTCTAAACACTATATGCTATCTCATTTAGACTCATATCATTGACATGTGAATTAACTCTAAGGCTAACACAAAGCATACTAAAAACAAACAAAAAGGAAAATTACACCAAGCAATTCAAAGAGAAATATGAAAAACAGGAATATGTTTCCTCCTTTCCTCCACCCCCAACTTAAAATAAGCATTGTCCTCAATGTTAAAGCAAATGTTAAGGAAACTCCCTTTGTAGCCAAAAAGTGTACAAAAGCTGAAAATTGTGCACCACCATTTGAACTGCTTCGTATATTTGTCCCTAAAAAACAAATACGAAAGTAAAACTGGAAAACAGCAAAATAATAATAATAAACAAGAAAAGAAAATATGAAAAAAAAAGGTTATGCTGTGGCTTGCCTCCCATGAGCACTAAGTTTTACATCTTCAGCCAGACGCTGCACCACTCTCACCGCTGGCCTCATTGTGGTGCTGAAGATGAGGCTCCATACTCAATGGCCTCAGTGCTAGTTTTTCGGAAAGGAATACTTAAAGTCCACCACATGTGGCTCAAGTATTTTTGGTGATGCCCATTTACTATCAGCAGTAGGGTATTTGATTCCCGCATCCATGTGACTTCTCTCAAGCAACTCCTCAAAGCATGGTTGCCAAGATTTCTTAATAAATTCCTGTGGCTTATCAAAAACATCAACAACATTAACGACATGAGGATAAACTGAAGAATCAATGAATTCAAAATTATTAGGAATGAATTCCGAAGAGTTAGAATTATCTTTGATGTACTCATCCTCTTCATGTGGCTGCTATGAGACTCGAAAAACATTTACCTCTAGCGTCCTA
Organism: Bretschneidera sinensis; assembly: GCA_023935145.1. NCBI lineage: Eukaryota > Viridiplantae > Streptophyta > Magnoliopsida > Brassicales > Akaniaceae > Bretschneidera > Bretschneidera sinensis. The sequence goes on from CM043698.1 coordinate 111,383,414, forward strand.
TTTCCAAATGATAATATCATTAGGCCATTCCTATAATTAATGAGGGCATTAGCGGTGGCAATGAATAGTCTTCCAAGTATCAAAGGAATTTTTGACTCCGTGATTATAGTAGAAACAGTATTTAAAACCAAAAAATCAACAGGATAGTAGAAATTTTCAATTTGCAACAAAACATCTTCTACAATACCTCTTGGTTTTCTTACTGATCTATCCACTAATTGAAGTACCACAGAGGTTGGTTTGATCTAACCTAGACTGAGCTATAAGTACATGGAGTATGGCATGAGGTTCACACAAGCACCCAAATCTAGCACTGCTTGGCCACAAGATTTTTTTCCAATTTGGCAAGCCACCGTTGGACAGCCTGAATCTTTATATTTGGGCGGTGTCTTGCTATCAATTACTGCATTTTCTTGCTCCATTAAGAATGTCATCTTCTTAACATTGTGCCTCTTCTTGAGTGTGCATAGATCATTGATGACTTTAGCATAGTTGGGAATCTGTTTTATGACATGAAGAAGAGGAAGATTAATTTTAACATGCTGAAGTTGTTCAAGAATCTCACCTTTTAATGCTGTATTTATCTCCTTAGGTTTAAGGAGTGCTTGAGGGAAAGGCACCGATGGAGAATAATCATCATGGGCCTCTTGTTCCTCGGGGGTTTTATCCTTGTTGCACACGGTGTTAGGATTCAGGATTGATGGTAGAGGGGGTCCATCAATTTTCTTACTGCTTCGAGTGATTATGGCATTAACCTCTCTAACATTTTGATTTTCAGTGTTAGAGGTTTGTGCCATATATTGTCCCCTTGGATTAGGTTGTGGTTGTGAAGGAAAATGACCTTGCTCTTGAATCATCAAGAAACTAGTCAACTTGGTGAGTTGGCTCTTTATTACCTTCTGTTCCTCTTTGATCACTTGTTGTTCCTCTAACAACCGTTGATTTATTTTTCCTTGATCTTCCACACTCTTGGCATGTACCTGCATAAATGACTTAAACATATCTTCCAAAGGTAAAGATTGTTGAGGTACATTAAATGAGGTTGCTTCCGGTTGCCATTGGGTACTAGAGTGGGCAGGAGGTTGCATGTCGAATTTCCAACTGAAATTCGGGTGATTCTTCCAACTGGGATTATAGGTGTTAGAGTAGGGTGAGTGTGGTTTCCCTAAGGGTATACCTACAGTATTACACTCTTCCTTCATCTCAAAATAAACTGGACAATCCTTAGGTAAATGATCTACCTCATTACACATGAAACAAAGCTCAAAAGACTCTACCCTAGCAATTGGTTCAAGGGCCCTAGCATTTCTGGTTTTTAAGGCTTCAATTTCCTTAGTTAGGGCCTCTAAACGGGCTTTAAGGTTACCCTCTTCCTTAAGTTGATAAATCCCAGCGGGTTGGTTTTTCCTAGTGTTTTCCATGGCATTTGGTCCTGTCCAAATGTGGGCTTTTTTCGATAGGTCATCTAGGAAATCTATGGCTTGGTCGGGATCTTTTTGAAGAAAATCACCATTGCACATCCATTCTATGAATTGTCTTTACCTACTTAGAAGTCCATCATAGAAGTAGATAACCACCCGCCAACTCTCACACCCATGGTGTGGACAAGAATTTAACAGGTCCTTGAAATGCTCCCAAACTTGATTTAAGGTTTCGCTCTCCTTTTGTGCAAAGTTTGAGATTTGTCTCTTAAGGTTATTGGTCTTATAGGTTGGGAAGTGCTTGTGGAAGAAAACTTGTGTCATCTCATCCCTACTACCTATGGACCTAGGCCTTAATGAGTACATCTAAGCCGTACCTTGAAAGGTTGCTACTACTTCCTCAAATTCCCTAATATGGATATAAGGGTTTTCATTCTCAAATCTATGGAAGGTTGGTAGCAATTGGATCATACCCGGTTTGAAATCAGGTTGTTGAACATTAGGGGGGAACATGATACACGATGGGGTGGCCGTTTGGCTAAGGTGCAAGTAGTCTTTAAGTGTCCTAGCAACATTCTCATTAGGGTTTTCAGCCATGTTAACAAGATTTTCTAAATTCTCTATTGGGCGTACACTAGGGTTTGATCTAGGCGAGGTTTCACTAACGGACGTGGAAGGAAAGGGTATCTCTAATTCGGGTCCCTTAATGAACCTACCTCGCGAATCTCTCGGTCTAAGCATACACTGAGTTTAAAAAGTAATAAAAACATAACAAAATCAAAAAAATCAAAAAAAAATCAAAAAATTAAAAACTTACCGTCTCGTCTTAGAGTTGACAATCTTCTTTGTACTTAAGCACGTTTCCCCGGCAACGGTGCCAAAATTTGATTAAGCCCAAAGAGTAACGCGGTAGTTGTAGCACAGCTTTGGGGTGTCGATTCCATAGGGAAATAAGTTAACTATAAGGAAAAGTGTAAACTTTAATACGAAACGATAAAATCTAAATAAGTAAATCTGAGTTTTGATAGTAAAGTATTATGACGAAATTGTGTATTTGTAATTAAGAATATAATAAGGAAACAACAAGGTTTCGGGAATCCTCCCTAGGTTCATTGCCTTATTCCAATCTCGATTCAGTTGTTTTTATCTTGATTGCAAGTTTCACATCCCAAACAAGCAATCGGTGTATATTCAATTAAAGCACATATAAACCCTAATGTAATTGTTATGAAGTACTCTTTGATTTCGATTCAAGCACACATTACCTATCCTATAGATTTATCAAGAAGCGACAATATATCTCAATGACAATATTGCAGTAATGGACAAACCTAAAAGATAAATCTACCGGACTCAGTCACATCCAAACAACTTTACATAAGAAGAGCATGACTAGACTTATATGGAGAAGAAGCATGCAATCATCGGATTAAGAAAATCTAGAATAAGAAGAACATAAAGCGCAACTGTCATATGAACCCAAATCTTCTTGTTTAATCAAAGAATACTCATAAACAATATTTTGATAATAAATTCAAATTACAACTTAATCAATAATGAAAAATAAGAACAACTACACCTAGGGGTTCATCTATTCGCCTTGCTTGGAGATTAGTTGGCCATGGGGCTCATGCTTGAACACCGTAATGGAGAAGCTTTCTTGAGTTTTTCGATCTTCAATGATTCCCCTTTCTCAAACAATAAGTGATCTATTTATAATACAAAGGTCTAAGGGTGTTTTACGATTTAAATAATCATTAAAGTCCTAATTAGGTCCTAACTCAGAGAAGGAAACTCGTGTACGCATCGCCGCCCTCTCTTCTAGGCACCACGACCCTAGTTGGTGTGGCCTTCACTAGGCTCTGGGCACCACGGCCCTACCTTGTGGGCACCTCGGCCCTGATTGATGCTGATTTGTGGAGGTTCTGGGCGCCGCGGCCCTGACTAGTGCTACTATGGAGGCCTGACCTTTGTCTACTAAAACTGCCATAACTTTCTCTAGAAAAATCATTTTTATGAGCCATAAAATTCTCCAGAAAATAGACTTCTGGATATTTCTAAGAATATATGGCTCATCTCCTGGTTCTTCTTGTATCAATATAGTTTGATTTGCAAAAATGATTGATCTGTACCGGCAATTCTGGCAATTTAGTGAAACTCCTTTCCAAGTGCTTGTGAACCTTCACTCCAGTGTTCATCGAGTCATTGTGCTTCAAGCAATAATAGCTTTTCCATCTCTTTTGAACTTAAAGTACCTGAAAATGCATCAAAATAGATCAATGATCCAAGAATGACACTTTATAGTTGTTAAGGTATAAAAGTGCAATTCAAACCTAGATCAACCCTAAAATGCTAACAATTAAGTACTGTAAAGATGCATTTTATTACTCTCATCAGGGGTATAGGAAACACATTCACACACTCTATCCTAGTTTTTGTTATTATTATTGAAAAGATAAATGCATGTCCATTGTGTTTGAAAATTTTGGATGATTTAAACAAATATTATGATAAGATTTCATCAGTAAGCTTAAAATCTAGAACACTTGGTACAATAATAAAGTTTTAAAAGTTTAATTACTTCCTTCAAGCCAATTAAGAATTCACAAGTTTGATCTAAATCTGACACGATCACATTAGCACGTAATTGTGTGGGGTATGACATATAATTTTTATGAGTATGTTTCCATGGTCTAACTGTAATCAGATAACTTGCTAGAAGAACACCTTGGCATAGAAAAATAGAAAAAAAAAGTTTACAAAAAGAGAAAATAAAATGTTCCTAATGATCATTAAATATACTTTCCACTAAGTAATTAGACCTCTTGCCTCAGTAAGCAATGGGTGTTCACGTCAAAATGTGGGAATTGTGCTTATAATGATCATTAAATAAAGTTTCCACTGAGTAACTGGACCTCTTGCCTCAGTAAGCAGTATGTGTTCACATCAAAAGGTGGGAATTTTGCTTGGCAGCATTAAGATTAGTTAGTTTCGTAGCCTTTTTTACTCGAGTTAGTAAGTCCTTAGGGGTGTCTTTGCACCTAATGCCCTAAAACCATCTGGTTTGGGAGTCATTGGCTAAACACTCGCTACATGGGTCAATTAGAAAGCTTAAAGGAACTCAACATGGCAAAAATCTCATAATAAAAGAAAAAGAAAGAAATAAAACTATGCCATTATTGATCATTATGATAGGAAATTCGATGAATATTGAGACACCGAAGCACTACACTTGGGAGTTATCTGGAAGCTTCATCTTTTATGTGCTAATTCACCACACACTAAGTCAAACTTGTGATGCTTTAATCAACCTTGAGTAAGTGATTAGGTTTTAAAACTCTTATTCGTTGCGAAGATGTGTTTATATTTTAAGCCTACTCATGAATAAATATCATGGTTTTGTGTGCAACCCAAATTTTTTGATATCATGAATGATGAATTTATCTTTGATATGATTTTTCAATTAGTTTTTCGTTTTGTATTGCTAAGGGACTAGCAATATGTAAGTTTCGGGGTGTGATAAGTGCTTAAATATTCATATTTAAGCCCCTTAATTTACATTTGTTAAGCTCTTTGTTCATATATTTTATTATGTTTTACTTCACTTTTGCGTTTTCTGTGTTTTTATAGGTTCTTGGAGAAAAGATAGCAATTTGGAACTCAAAGGAAGAAATTTGGAAGACCTAGAAGTAACTAAGTGCGATCGAGCACAGAAGAGTGTGATCGAGCGCACAAACACTTGTGCGCACACATAGAAGGCTTGAGTGCAACCTTGCACTCGAGCGCACAAGCTTGAGATCGAGCGCACACGTGTAGTAAAACGGCAGCACTTTGTTTTGGAAAGTAGGGTTAGGGTTCTGTTTTCCTAGTTAGGGTTTCCAGATGTCTTAAGACCCTACAAATAGACTTGTAAAACACAGAAACTTTACTTTTGAATCTTCTTTTCAGCTGTAAGCTTTGAAGACGAATTGACAACTCTTCTCCATAGTATTTTTTGGGTTTATTCATTTCTTTTTATTTTATATTATGAAGATGTTTAGCATCATAAGCATGTGTAACTAACTTCTTAATAGGGCTCGATTGAAGCCCTAATTATGCTTTTCCATATATAAGTATTGTTGCCTTTGCAAATAGCTGTGTTATGATGCTTTAATTGATTAATGCCTGTTTTTTTGAATTCCTCATATGTGTTAGTCTGATCAATGTGTGGTATGGATTAGTTAGTTAGATCAATTTAGATAATCGAGTCTTGGGTCTGACAATAGTAACAAAAGAAATCCATATCGGGTTCTTAGGTTAATCAACATAGGAAACCGGGAGTATACACCATACTATAGGTCTCGTGTGGTTGTCGATTTCCAAAAATCTTATGCTCTCTTAAGGAACAACTCAGTATACACCATGTTGAATCCTTTAAGAGAGAGAAGAGTTAGAGTATACACCATACCTAACTCATTGCTTAGGGAGATCAATAGCCTAAGGAATAGACCAAGCCCTTAGGTTGACAAACATTAGGTATTCATGGTAGGGCTAGCGCATTGGTACATTACTTGTTAGGAAAGTATGATTAGTGGTGGATATCAAAGCCTTATGTTCTTATCATTATCAATCTAAACTCAATAATTATTTTTATCATTTTATATTGGGAAACTGATTCTAAAACGAAATTCACCAATCCCTGTGGAGATGATCTTGCATTTGCACACTATGCTACTGTTGACCTTGTGCACTTATAAGTAAAACTGTTCAAATATTTTCTTGTTAATTTAGGTAGATTTTTACACAACATGAGCCAAGAGCTTGCAGCAAAGTGCCTCTACTGGTATAGAATAGAATATTAGAAATTAGTTTTGAAGTATCAAGACAGGTCTAGAAATGTCTGGTCTTAATTACTGACTTTGTATGGGTAATTTAATCAGTCGCTAGCTAGTAAGTAGTAGTTTTCAATTGTGTTATTCTAGAGTTGTCTCCTAACATGTATAAATAAATGTAAGTTGGCAGTGTATCAGTCAAGAAAAAGAAAACCTTCCCCTCTTGTACTCAGCCACATAAATAGAAGATTTAAATCAACTTTTGAATATAATTTTTCTCAAATTTTCTCTAATAATCATTTAGCTATATTATTGAAAAATCTCCTACTACATAGTATGTTTTCTACATTGCAGAAAATCCCACTACTCCAACAATAATCTACATCTCCAATAGTGGTATTAGAGCACCAGAATTCTTGTTAAATGTTGGTTGATTATAGGCACACCTGATGGCGAAAATTTCACGCACCACAACCTTCAACTACTCACACGTGTGCATCTTCGATGGCGAATTTTATGATTACTGGAGCATTCAAATGAAGACTTTTTTCATCTCACAAGACCAATGGGACGTGTGGAAGAAGGATATGAAGAACAACCAACAGGGACAACCTCATACTGGACAGAAGCATAGGAGAAAAAAAATACAAGAAAAAAAAAAGAGATGCCACTACCTTGCGCTACATCCATCAAAGGGTAATTAAAACCATTTTTCCCAGATTTTTGGAGTTGATAAAGCAAAATCTACTTAGAAATTTTTTAATAGAGAGTTTCAGGGGCTCGGATAAAATCACTTCTATTAAGCTTCAAACTCTATGGAGAGAATTTGAAAACTTCGTAATTAAAGAAAATGAAAATATCATAGATTTCTTCCTAAAGGTGGCTGAAATTGTTAATAAAATAAAAATTTCTGATACTATTCAATAAAAGAAGATAGTTGAAAAGATTCTTAGCAGCTGAGGCCCTAAATTTGAGCATATTGTTGTTGCAATTGAAGAATCCAAAGATTTGTCAAAACTTACAATGTGTGAACTCATGGGCTCTCTTAAAGCACATGAAAATAGATTAACTAAGTTTCCAGAACAGCCACTTGAGTAAGCCTTTCAGTCAAAGGTGAACCTTTTAGAGAGGCAAGAAGGAGAAAGTAACAAAGATCTCATTAGAATTGGCCACAAAGATTTCAATCAAGAAAAGGTGGATCAAATTTCTATGGTGGTCATGGACGAGGAAGAAATAATTAGAGTAAACAAAAGAGCAGCAGAGGTAACTTCAGAACTCTTTCTCATTGTAATATATGCAAAAAAGAATGGACATAAAAGCAAGGATTGCTGGTTTAAAAAGTGCATCATATGCAGTAACCCAAATTATCTCGAGAAGGATTGTCATAATCGAAGAAATGATGAAGCAAATTACTCTAAGAAAAATGAATTCTCAAACCAGCTATTGTTCACTTGCATGGATGCTCAAGAAGAACCAAAAGATATTTGGTATATTGAAAGTGCTTGTAGCAATCACATGGCAAGGGAAAAGAGTTTCTTCCTTAAGTTGGATGAAACGATGAAATCAAAAGTCTGAATTGGAGATAGAAAATATCTAAAAGTTGAAAGGAAAGACATCATTGTAGTACAAACCAATAGAGGTACCTCTAAATTCATTCATGAGGTTTTCTTTGTTCCCTCTGTGTCTTAAAATCTGTTAAAGAGTGTGGTTGCTTAAAATGGATTATAAACTAGTATTTGATGATAATGAAAGTGAGATTATGGATAAGAACATTGGGAAAACAAAAACAAAAATGAAGGTGGCCCCTAATAACATTTTCCCTTTCAATAAGCCACCTGATAATGGCTTTGCTTTCAAATATGAAATTATAGATGAATCCAAGTTATGGCAGTTGAGATATAGCCATTTAAATTCTAAATACTTTTACTTCTTAAAGGAAAAACAAATGTTTATTGGGCTGCCTCCTCTTTGCATTGAAAAAAGAATATGTGAAGGGTGTATTTGTAGCAAAATGCATAGATTACCCATTCCAAAAACATCTTGGATGGCAAAGGTTCCACTTGAGCTAGTACATACTGATATTTGTGGTCATACTAGAACACCATCCTTGAGCAACATGAAATATTTTCTTACACCCAAATGATGTGGGTGTACATCCTTGAATGTAAATCAGAAGCTTTTTTTACATTCCTGCAATTCATGGCATATGTGGAAAGAGAAAATGGACAACTCAAGATTGTCAAAACTGATTGTTGAGGTGAATTCATCTACAAACCATTTTTGAGTTATTGCAAAGAAAAAGGCATCAAGTGGCAACTAACGATTTGTCGAAGCCCACAGCAAAATGGAGTCATTGAGAATAAGAACAGAATGATTGCTGAGATGGCAATGAGCATGCTAAAAGGTAAAGGTGTGATGCCTCAAGATGGAGGTCAATTCTTAGTATCCCTCATTGGCTAGAGAGGATGTAACTAGGCTATTTATAAGTGTTTTTCCACCTCCACTTGCATAATGCGTTTTAAATCCGTAAGGCTTGGTGTGCAAAAGCAGACAATATTGTGCCAAGTAGGAGGTCGAGTCATTATAGTGGTATTATAGCTGACTCTTGAAAGCTCGGCCGACGATTTTAACTGAGTGTGGGACCACACAGCGAGGGCCCTGTGCCCACAAGAGGCGAGATTGTGATGCCCTGAGATGGGGGTCAAGTCTTGGTATCCTACATCGGCTAGAGAGGATGTAATTAGTCTATTTATAAGTTATTTTCCACCTCCACTTGCATAACGTGTTTTAAAGCCATAAGTCCTGGTGAGCTAATGATAAGTGCTTAAATATTCATATTTAAGCCCCCTTATTTACATTTATTAGGTCCTTAGTTATGTTTATTTGGTTCATTTTACTTCATTTGTGTGTTTCACATGTGTTTTATAGGTCTTGGAAGAAAAGAAGCAGTTTTGGCACTTAAAGGAAGAAGCTTGGAAATCCTGGAGCAGTCTCTGGTCAAGCTGCGATCGTGCGCACACAAGAAAGATCGAGCGCACACTACGATCGAGCACAAGACGTGTGTGATTGAGCGCACATGTACGGGCATGAACAGTAAACTACATAACTTTATTTTGGAAATAAGAGAGTTTTTACGGTTTAGGAAGTCTAGGGTTTCCGGCAACTTCTAGGACTACTAAAGCACTATAAATACACCTGTAAAGCACACACAATTGACCACCACTTAGAGATCACTTTTATCTTTTGCTGAAGCTCAGAGTTTTAGGCTTTGGAGAGGATTGACAACCAGTCTCCCTAGTATTCTTCAGGTTTTATATTTCATGCTTAGTTTATATATGATGTTTATTTTCGATAGCATGTGTAACTAACTTTCTTATAGGGCTCGATTGAAGCCCTAGTTATGCTTTCTCATATATTTATTCATTGATAAATCTTTGCCAATAGCCTTTATTATGTTGCTTTACTTGATTAATTCATGTGCTTATCTAAATTCCTCATATGTATGTGTATGGCCAGCGTATGCATGTGGTATGGACCTATTAGTTAGATCAATTTGGATGACCGAGTCCTGGGTCTAACATTAGTAACGAGGGATATCTTATCCGGATACCCGGGTTAATCAACATGGGAAACCGAGAGTAGATACAATACCCTAGGTCTCATGTGGTTGTCGATTTCCATAGTACTTATATTTTCTTAAGGAACAACTCAAGCAGATACCATGCTGAATCCCTTAAGGAAGAAAAGAGTTAGAGTAGATACCATGCCTAACTCGTTGCTTAGGGAGATCAACAGCTTAAGAAGTAGATACCATGCCCTTAGGTTGGTAACCAGTAGGTATGCATGATAAGGCTAGTGCACTGATACATTATACAATTGGGAAAGTATGACTAGTGGTGGATATCAAAGCCCTATGTCTTTATTATTATCACTCACATTCAACAATTATTTTATTTCTTGTTACTTTAAAGAAACTAATTCTAAAAACTGAACTTTACCAATCCCTGTGGAGATGACCTTGCTTTCGCACACTACACTACACTGTCGACCTTGTGCACTTGCAAGTTAAACTAGTGCGATTATCTGCTTAATTATTTAGGTATATAAACGTCCAACAGCTAAAGCAGACAATCTTATGCCAAGTGGGAGGTCGGGTCGTTATAAAGGGGTTGCCTAATCAATTTTGGGCAGAAATTTTTACTGTTACAGTTTATGTTCTTAACATGACTCCATATGAAGCTTGGTTTAAGCAAAAGTCAAGAGTAAATCATTTTAAAGTTTAGCATTGCTTACTATCAAATCTTAGAAAATAGAGAGAAGTTTGATGAGAAAGGTGTAAAATGCATTTTCATCGGGCATAGGGATGAGTCGAGAAGCTACCGTTTATACAAGGCAGACACTAAGGAATTAATCCTTTCAAGAGATGTTGTTTTTGATGAGGTAGCAACTTGATAGTAGAACAATGAAGTTGTTCATATGCAAGGCAGATTTGAAGATGCTAGAACTGCGCAATTAGATTCGTTCATTCCACCACCAAGTCCCTAAACACCATCAACAAAAAGAATGTCTTTCCCTTCAAATTCTGATTCTTCACTAGAATCTCCTCAACCTCCAAGGAAGGTGCATCCTCTAAAAGATATTTATAATACTTGTAATGTTGCTTTCATTGCTTGCGAGCCCAAGAATTATGAAGATGAATCAAAAGAGGAAGAATGGCTGAAAGCCATGGATAAAGATATGAAAATGATTGAGAATAATAAATCATGGCAGTTCTTTGAGAGGTCAAATGAGAAGGAGATTATTTTATTAAAATAGATTTACAAGACTAAATATAATGAAGATGGATGTTGGGTTTCATAGTCTAGCTCTTGGACATGAGACTTAAAAAGAAAAGAAAAGAAAAAAAACAAATGAAAAAGAAACTTACAGGACATTATAATTAGTTTGATGGCCAGTGGCCACATGTTCACCAAGAGGTGAAGTTATGTTTTGTACTTCTACTTGAATTAGGAGATCACATAGGCTACTAGGTTTGATGACTCTAATTCTAATGGGGTACAAAAACAAGTGTTATATAATAGTTACTTCTTTTATAGTTGTCCTTTTATAGCTGTTGTCAGTGTGTTAAGAAAATAAAAAAAAAAGCTGAGTTTTGCTCTCTTGTAACCATGGAGAGTTATAGTGAATTATAAAAAAAATATTTTTTTTTTGGCCAAAGGAATAAAAGAGAGAAAAAAAAGGTACAACAATTTGGGGATGTACCATTTTTCTTTAGGGTATTATACAGAGTATTTGGTCACAGAGAATCAAGCAACTAGGGATTGACTTTGGTGGAGCACAAAAACTTCTCAGATTCAGTAGTTGGTAGTACAGCAGTGGTTTTTCACTAGAGAGGTAATTTTGTATTATTATCAAATTATTGTGGGTCTCAAGTTTGCGCATAAACTTGAGATATAAACTTTGTAATTATTATTTACATAGTGGAGTTGATTTTTTATCTTGTGGCTTTTTTTCCCTCTACATTGGAGGGTTTTCCACACAAATTCATGTGTTTGGATTGGTTACTTTATTTGGTTCTTGTTATTTTATTTTCACACATAGCTTGGTGGTTATTATACTCAATCTTTAATCTTTGGTTGGTATTGTGGGTATTTTTTCCAACAAGTGGAGTCATGATCATTTGCTGATTCGGGTTGTGTGTAATTGGTGGACTTGAAGGCCAATGTTTTTTGTCTGCGGCATTGAGAAGAATATGGAGGTATAACTAATCTTCAAGGTGGAAATAATATTCATCAAGGTGGAGATTTATTAGGATATGACTCGTATTCTTGATGTGGGACCCTCGAAGCTTGATAGGCAAGATATTTATGTAGGAAGTCTTTTCTGACTTGGAGACTAAGTATCTTTAGGAAGTTTTTTTTTTACCTGGAGATTAAGTATCTTACGGAGTAAGTTTTGGTTAGCTATATATACGTATATTGGGAATATGAGGGAATACATACAAAGTAAACACAAGAACAAGCTAGGGAATATTCGGTTGAAGGAGAAAGCTAAAGACACAAGGACAAGCAAGTGAATAGTCGGGTGAAGGGGAAAGCTGAAGATAGATTCTTTCAATGGGTTGTGTGCTTGTGGTGCATTAGTTTGTATTCTGAATGGGTTAATATTGAGAGTATGAGGGATAAACATAGGTAAGAGTATTCTTTGGGTTGAGAGAAGGTGTACATGGGTTAATGGGATTGGGTTTTGTGGATAAAAACACAATCAATATTTTTATTGTATTTCTCTCATAATAAAGAACGAGTTTATTCTCTTTGTGGACGTAGGTAGATTTTTGCCGAACCACGTAAATCTTGTGTGTCCACTCATATTATTTTCATCTTTGTTTATTTCTTTTCATTAAATTAGTAGGTGTATGATGGTTTGATTGAATCTCAAATTTATTCGCTTCCGTGTGATTGGGAAAAATTCCTAATAAACTGGTATCAGAGCTCTAAGGTTCGAGATTCAATTGTTATTTACACACCGATAAAAAATTTAATGGAAAGGATATTTTCACTCTTTGGCAAAAAATGGTAAAGGATATCTTTATTTCAATAGGGCTTGGCAAAAGCATTGAAGGGAAATGATGGAAGTCGAAAATGATGAAGGACACTGAGTGGGTGGACTTTGAATTGAGGTGAAGTTGATTCAACTATGAACTACTTATGGCATTATTAGTAATGTTATGAAGATTCAGGGCCTTAGAAGAGTTGGAAAAACTCTATCTAGCTGAGATTTTAACCAATAAGATGCCTCTAAAGTAGGAGTCAGCTAAAGATAGTGGAAGGCAAAGAATCTCATAGAACATTTGAATGTGCTTGGTGGAATCGTGGATCAACTGCAATAAGTTAATGGTTTTAGCTTCACATGTGCATTAGCTGGGCTCTTCGAATCTGTTGATTCGTGTTGTGTGTAGCAGGTGGACTTGAAGGCCAATGGTTTCTATCTACGACATTGATAAGCAGGTGGAGGTACAACTAATATTCAAGACGGTGAGAATATTCATCAATGTGGAGATTTTTTGGGATATGACTCATATTCTTGATGTGGGACCCTATAAGCTTGATAAGCAAGATATTTAAGTAGAAAGTATTTTTTGACTTGGAGACCAAATATCTTTAGGAAGGTTTTTTTACTTAGAGACTAAGTATCTTAGGGAGTAAGTTTTTGGTGGCTATAGATATGTACATTGCGAATATGAGGGAATACATACAAAGTAAACATAAAAACAAGTAAGGGAGCAGTCCATGAAAGGGAAACCCAGAGATAGGCTCATTCAAGGGGTTGTTTGCTTGTGATGTGTTAGCTTGTATTCTTAATGGGTTAATATTGAGAGTATGAGGGATAAACACAAGTGAAAGTGTTCTTTGGGTTGAGATAGAGTGTACAAGAGTTCACGAGATTGGGTTTTAGGAATAAAAATGCAATCAGTATTTTTCTGGTATTTCTCTCACAGTAAAGAATGAGTTTATTCTCTCCGAGGACATAGGCAGGTTTTTGCCATTGTGTCCACTCGTATTATTTTCATCTTAGTTTGTTCCTTTTTCATTAAATTGGTAGGTGTGTGATGGTTTGATTGAATCTCAAATTTATTCTCTTCCATGTGATTGGGAAAATTTCCCAAAAAAGGATTGCCTTGGCCCTTGCTACACAATTAAAGATGGAGGTATATCGACTAGATGTAAAATCTACATTTTTAAAGGTGAAATTGAAGATAAAATATTTGTTGAGAAAGCCACAAGGTTATGAAGTAAAGAGAAAATAAAGTACGACATATTGTCTTTATAAGGCATTATATGGTTGAAGCAAGCTCCCCGTGCTTAGAACAATAAAATTGACAAATATTTTCAGAAATATAGATTCAAAATAAGTCATAATGAGCTATCTTTGTATGTGAAAAAAATAAGTATGCATGATTTTCTTATTGCATGTCTCTATGTGGATGATTTTATCTATGTTGGCACCAATGTTGTCATGATTGAAGAATTTAAAGGAACTATGATGAGTCAGTTTGAGATTACTGATCTTGGTTTTATAAGGTACTTCCTTGGCATTCAAATAAGACAAAATTATGGCCAGATTTTTATTTCTTAAGAAAAATATGCAGTTGATTTGTTGAAGAAATTTAACATGTCTCAAAGCAAACCAACACCTTTACAAATAATAATGAATAAGAAGCTCTCAATGAATGATAGAAAGAGTAAGGTTGATGAATCAATATATAGAAGTTTGGTTGGCTCACTCATCTACCTTACAAATACAAGGCTTGATATTGTTCATGCTGTGAGCGTTGTTATAAAATTCATGAGCGAGCCCATCAAGTTACATTTTGTAGTAGCCAAACATATTCTCATATACATTCAAGGAACCAAAGGAAATAGATGCTGCAACTTTCATCAAGTTAAATTAATCAATTCATAGCTGGTAAGTCATAGTTATCAGTTGTATGATTCTAGAGTTCTCTTCTAATATGTATAAATAGATGTAAGTTATATTGTATCAGTCAAGGAAAGAAAATCTTTCCCTCTTGTACTCTATCGCCTAAATAGAAGAATTGAATCATCTTTTACATTTAATTTTTCTCATTTTTTGTCTCCTAAGCATTCAAGAATATTATCGAAAACTCCCCTGCTACATAATCTATTTTCTACATTGCAGAAAATCCCACAATTCTGACAGCAGTCTGCTTCCCCAACACGGAAAACCCATAAAAATATTCTACATAAAAAATATGATTTTGGTGCTTTAAGAAAAACAATGAATGCTAGTATATTTTTGAAACATCATATGTACAAGCCCATGGTAAATTTCCTAGTCATTCTTTCTCCATCTACTGCTAAACTCGAACCATCTCGGCTCTAAGGAAAAAGAAAAAAAAATGCTACAATAAAGGATAGGGGAAAGATACTACAAAAGTAGCCACAACGAAAAGAAAGATCATCAAGATTGCTTTTATCAGTCATCATTTGCAATAAAAATTATTTTCACTCTTTAGATAGGTAACCAAAAAATGCCCTCACCCTTCCAGCATTTGCAATAAGGAAAGTGTACTCCTTATGATGTAACTCTGCATCAATTCCTATGTTCACCAATTTCACAGAAACTTCCTGCTCCGAGTAAACCTGTGACCTTCCCCTCTCAGCAATGGCATTTTCCTCCCTCATTGACTCTGCAATGTCTTTAATTGCTTCTCTTAAGCTTTTGAACTCTTTTAAGCACCTAGAGTTTTGGACCCTTTTGTTGTTTTGCCTTTCAACGATGTCGCGGGCTGAGAAGGTGCTCCAGAATCCACTTGAGAATCTATTTAACATGAAATCCTAACAGACTAGTACCATAATTCATGTCATTTACATCCCCTATAATATGAGTAGCCCCATTTTTTGGATAAATACCAAACACCATGATTGATATTACCCAAGCTAACCTGTCCCCTTGCTATCTCCTTTACAACATTAACACCATGACCATTGTTAAATTCTTTTGCAAAAAGTAAAATCATCTTATTATAACTAACAATGTGTGTAGTCATCCATTTTCTTGCATCAAGTTTTACATGTGATAGAAAATAAAGACATTTTAAATATTAGTTCCACTCAAGCATCGAGTTTTAGTTATGTTTCAAAAAATATAAAAAAAACGAATCGACCTTTACTAATGCTTTCCACATTTCAGGCTTTGCATTCCACATTTTACGCTTTGCATTCCATATTTTAGTTTCTACACTCCATTAAAAACCATTCTTGCCCTTGAAAAGATCGTAGCACTCATGAAAGTCACTCTTCAAAGTTTTGATACGATTCTTCAAGTGATCTTTCTCAACTAGCATCTTTATCTTTTCACGTAATTCTTTTACCATGTTATCATATACTACTGTAGTGAAATCCTTATTGTTGAGAATCATATTAGGATTCCTATTATGTGTCCTAGTAGGTTACCTATATCTTATCTAGTTTATATCTCCTAGTCCTATTAGGTTTGATATTCATAAGTCTATATATAGGATTGTTGAATTGTATTTAGATCATCAATCAATAATAATATAGAAAAATAGTTTCTAATTGCTCTTGTTAACATGGTATAAGAGCAAGGTTCAACAATGGAAAAACTTAAGAGAATTGATGTGATGAAGAAGCAAGTCAGATTTGCTGTTGAAGATCAAATTTTAAGCCTAGGTGGAGGATTGTTGGGATTAAGCCCAAAATTTGATTAAGTGGTATTGAAAACCCAATTAAAACAGGAAGGTTTTGATCAGGTGGAGGCAAACCCAAGATAATAGATCGAAACGTTTGGAGTTTAGTCGAGGGAAGAATTTGTTGGGATACTCTTCAAATATCACATTATAGAGAAGTGTTATTGTATCTATGTATCAAAATGATGTAGGTATTAGTTATTATAAATATAGGCATCTAGAGAATAAGTCCCTTACCCTTATTCCTGAAACAATAATAGTTGGTTAGATGTAAAGTATAGTAAACCAAACACCAATATAATTTGTAAAAGAGGGTTTTACAGGGATCCAAGGGTTGAGTGAATATTGGATGTATTTGGGTTTGAGTAGTGATGTTGGGAAGAGTTTTCACACAGTTTTACCTAGAAAAATTGTGTATTGTGGAATTGTGAGTTTTTACAACTTTTCTCCATCCAAAAGTTGTAATGAGTATTTTAGTATAGTTTTGGTTAGAGAAATTGTACAAATGATGTAGTTGAGAATTAATAGTTGATTGATTCTCCTATGTACATAAGCAAGATGTGCCAACCCACATTAAAATTCTTTTATTTATTTTCTCTTTGTTTGTGTTGTTGTGATTGTGGGATTGTTGACTGTTTTTGTTTATTTCCAATTTGTCTCGCTATCCAAGTTATCGTATTATTACAACTCGAAACTTAATAGTAGTAATTATATTCAGTGGTCCAAAACAGTGTATAAGTATGTCACTTGGTCAAGGTAAGTGCAAACTTCTCACAGATGATCTACCCACGGATCAGAAGTTGTTTGATGTATGGGAACAAGAGGACTCCTTACTTATTACTTTGTTGTGGAATTCAATGGAACCTCAAATTGCAGATATGTGTACCTATCTTGAAACCTATAAGAAAGTTTGGATGTTATATTCTAGTAATCTTAATTGGATGTATGATATGAATGTTTAGTTCTTTAATGGCCAATACGGTGATCAGGATATTACTAAGTATTTTGCTGATATGAAGAGAATGTTTTTAGAACCTAGATGCCTATTTCTACTAATGTTACAGCCTTGCAGAAATATCGAAAGAAAATATAAGTTCTTACATTCCTAGCTAGATTGAAACATGAACGTGAGCCTGCTCAATCTCATATCCTAGGTGAAGCTGAGATTCCTACCTGGCATGAGACTTAAGCTCGAGTATTATGTGTAGTTTCTCATGCTAGTGACAAAGAAATTGTAGCAAACAAATCTGCTTTAGTGACTCAGGCTTAGCAAGGTGGTCAAACTTATGGTAGTAGTACTAGAAGACATGGTTTTAGTGATCTGAGTCATTTTAATGGTAGAGATACTCATGGAATTGGTCATAGTGGTATTTTTAGTGGTCGTGGTGGTGATGGGCAAGGTTCAATTCATCAATGTACTCACAGTCATCGTTATTGGCATACTCCGGAGACATGTTTGTTGTGAATTTTGATTCAATTGAATGTTATCTTGTGTCTTCGACTTTGATAGTTTTCAAAGCTAAGCATAGTGAGTTCTTATAGTATAAGGCATCTCACCAAGCATCTTCTTCGACTACTCTTCTGACCCGAAAATGTACGCTAGTTGCTTGTTTACCCTCTAATAATTCTTCATCTAAACCTTGGGTTCTTTAATCTACAACCACTGATCATTTATCAGGTAACACTAATGTATTTTCTAATTTTTCTCAGTCATCATCCTTACCTAATGTTACTCTTGCCGATGGATCTAAAGCCACTGCTATTGGCATTGGCATTATGCATCCTAGTTTTTCTGTTATTTGTCATTTATACTTTATGTTGCTTTTTCTCAGTACAATTTGATATCTGTTAGTCAGCTTACAAAAGATTTAAACTGTTTTGTTACCTTTCTCCTTAATGTTGTTCTTATTCTAGATGTGAAGACGCAGAAGATAATTTGTGGAGGATATAAATCCAATAGTATTTATTACTTTAATCTTGTCCCATCATCTATTGTCTATTCAGTTGACGTGTCTCCTTCCCAGCTTCACTGTCATCTTAGTCATTTATCTTTGGAGAAACTGAAGAAGGTAGTCCCGGCTAAAAGTCATGTTTCCTCTTTGAAGCATGAGTCGTGTCATTTGGGTAAGTATCATCATATGTCATTTGCTTCTCATATTAATAAACATGTGTCTAGTCCTTTTATATTAGCACATTCTAATGTTTGGGGTCCGAGTTGTGTGTCTTCTTAACTTGGCTTTCGGTATTTTGTTACTTTTGCAAATGATTATTCCAAGCTCACCTGACTTTATTTAATTAAAGATCATTCTGAGTTATTTTATATTTTTTGTGCCTTTTGTGCTAAAGTGAAAACCCAATTTATTTTGTTTGTTAAAATTCTTCATAGTTATAATGCTCGTGAGTATTTTTCGATCCTTTTACTACTTTCATAACCAATTCTAGCATAATCCATAAGTTGTTCTATTCTCATACATCTCAACAAAATGGGGTTATGGAGCAAAAAAATCATAATCTCTTAGATATTGCTCGTACTCTTTTATTCTATATGTATGTTCCTAAATTGTTTTGAAGTTATGTTGTTTTTACTACCTATTACTTAATTAATCGTATATCGTCCTCTGTTCTTAATGGAAAATCTCCATACTCTATGTTATTTCCTAATGATACACCTTTTTATTTACCTTTTGATATCTTCAGGTCCATTTCTTTTGTTCATCAACTTCGTCCAAGCATTGACAAACTTGATCTCGTTCCATTAAATGTATTTTCTTGGGTTATTCTCACATATAAAAGGGTTATCGATGTTATAGTTCGTCGTTAAAAATGTATTTTGTTTGTACCGATGTTACTACTTCGAGACTATCTAATTTTATTATAAGTCTCACTCTGTATCTAATCTAGCTGATTCTTTTCCATTTCCATTACCCATTCTAATTCCTTTTGCACGGTCAGATACTCCTACTATGGTTTCCACTTCTTCAGTTCCTCCTAGGTTGGTATCTCCACTATAAGTATACATTCGTTGTTCAAAATCTCGAGTCTTAGTTGCTTCACCAATTGCTTCTTCGTTAATATATCTGAATCCATCTTTAACTTCTCCATTTAAGGATGATTTTCCCATTGCTCTTCGAAAGGGTAAGCGTTTATGAACTACCCATCCTATTGCTAATTTTGTGCTTTATGATCATTTATCTATTTCATACGCTTCATTTATGGCTTCGGTCTCTACTATCTCTGTTCTTAAGTCTGTTACAGAAGCATTATCTCGTTCTGGTGGAAAGCAACTATGAAAGAAGTGATGCATGCCTTGAGTACTAATGATATATGGGACTTAGTTCCTCTCCAGTTTGGCAAATCTACTGTTAGATGTCGTTGGGTTTATATTTTGAAAGTTCATCCTAATAGTACTGTTGACAGATTGAAAGCCCGTCTGGTAGCAAAATGATATGCACAAGTATATGGTCTTGATTATGCTGAAACGTTCTCTCTTGTGGTTAAGATTACATTTGTTCATGTTTTTGTCTCTTTGGCAGCTGTGTTTAATTAGTCACTACATTAATTAGGTGTCAATAATGGTTTCCTCAATGGTGTTCTGTAAAAGGAAGTTTACATGGAGTAACCTCTTGGATTTGTTGCTCATGGAAAATCTGAGTTAGTTTGTTAGTTGAAGAAGTCTCTATATGGTTTGAAACAATCTCCTTGAGCATAGTTTGGTAGGATCAGTGAAGTAGTGATTGATTTTGTCTTAGCAAGTGTGGGGTAGATCATTCTGTCTTTTACAAACATAGTAAGGCGGGTGGAATATTATTGATTATGTATGTGGATGATATTGTGATCTCAGAAGATGACAATGTGAGAATTCTAGCATTGAAATAGTTCCTAGGTACTAAGTTTCAGACAAAGGATCTATGCCAACTGAGATATTTTCTAGGTACTAAGGTTGCTAGGTCTCATCATGGTATTTTTTTTATCTCAACATAAATATGTTATTGATTTATTGAGTGATACAAGAATGTTAGGATGTAAGCCTATAGATAATCCTATGTATCCCAGCAACTTACAATTAATCAAGGTGAACTATTGTCTGATCCAGGAAAGTATAGACGATTAGTTGGAAAATTGAATTATTTGACTATTACTAGACCAAATACTTCATTTGTAACAAGTGTGATTAGTTAGTTTCTAAATGCTCAACAGACTAGTAATTAGGATGTTGTTATTCGTATTTTGAGATATCTGAAGAATGCTCTTGGTCATGGTTTATCAAAATCATGGTCATACGCCAGTTGAAGGTTATACTGATGCAGATTGAGCAGGCTCTCCATCTGATAGAAGGTCTACTACTGTATATTGTGTGTTTGTTTGAGGTAATTTGATGTCGTTGAAGAATAAGAAGCAAATTGTGGTTGCTAGATTGAGTGTTGAGTCTGAATAATGAGTAATAGCGCACACTACTTGTGAGTTAGTTTGGACGAAACAGTTGTTAGTAAAACTTGGAATTAACCAGTTAATCCTATGAGCTTGGTGTGTGACAATCAAACCGATATTTATATTGCAAATAATCCAGTATTTCGTGAGAGAACTAAGCATATTAAAGTTTATTGTCATGTTGTTCAAGAAAAGCTTGTGCAAAAAGTGATTAGTACCCGACATGTGAAGTTAACGGATCAGTTAGCTGATTATTTACTAAACAATTTGATGGTCCTTGAGTTAGATCTATTTGTAATAGGTTGGTTGCATATGATATCTATACTCCAACTTGAGATTGAGTATTGAGAATGCTATTAGGATTTCTATTATGTGTCCTAGTAGGTTTCTTATATCTTATCTAGTTTATATCTCCTAATCCTATTATGTTTGATATTCATAAGTCTATATATAGGTCTGTTGGCTTGTATTCATATTATCAATCAATAATAATACAAAAAATTATTTTCTAATTGCTCTTGTTAACACTTATCAACATGTTTCCTAACCTCATTTGTTGCAAAGGTGTATCCAAGAGGAACTCATCCATAAGTTTTGTCCATTTTAATATGTCCCTCTTACCAACAGGAATCTTCTTTGATTTGTTACCCAAATTTTCTTGTATATTATCACAACTTGAAGATGTTTCATTGATCAAAAAAAAGTTCCATGTACCCTTAAGTGTGGAAAGAATTAACCATTGACAATAATTGTGCACCTTTAGGTGGTGCTTCATTGAAGCATACTGCATATATCAGCAAAGAAAATATGTCTAGCAAAGTGAATATAAAATCTTTTGGTTTAATAGTCCTAAATCGAGACCCTATCACCACCAGCAACTATAACCAACCATTCCTTGCTTTGCAAAGCTGAGCTTTCAGGTAGGTTTAGTATAATTTATTGCGCAACCCTTAAAAAAATAAAAGATTTGGTTCAATAGTGGCTTTCACATTTTTTCTTTCTCCACATCTCTTCATCCAATGGACTAATCCATATTGCATGAATGGGGTACCACCCATGCACTAAGTTCATAGCATATTCACATAAAGAAGAAATTTTAACCAAACTCATTGACCACAGTTCTAAAACATTCATTAAAAGGAAAAAAAATTTATAATACTACTAGTAGAAACTAAAAGGTGAAATAATATACAATCAATTGGGATAGTCATCGGTACCGCTAGCACAACATTCCAGCATTTAGCCTCACATCCAAACTTCTCCAAGAACTAGGTCAACGCCAATGTGGTCCTGTTCTACCCATCAAGAAAGATCATCCTCATTACCGTCGACAACGAGGTTGTGACCTCCGGTGACCAAAGGTTGATGACCTAGCTTTTGGCGGTAATATAAAATGTCCAAAAAGCCCTCATTTCAGTGTTCCTTAGTGGCAAGATCAAGGTCTTGATTGTGCATTCAATGGCGATGCTCAAGCAATCTGAGCCTCCTTTTTATGAAAGCTTTGACCCTAGCTTCGAAGACATGATGAAGGGGTTGTTGGGGTTCAACAACCCCACGACTTCACCTTTTGTGATTAACCCTTACCCATACTTTGTGTATCAGAGTGATCCAATACCTAAGACTCTAGCCTTCTATATGTTTCCACCCAATGCAAGGTGAGTTAACTCCAACACATATATTGGCCATATTTGGGATAAATCGGTAAATTTAAGCAATTTTTGCTTTAAACTAATTTTAACATGCTTTAATTCGTTTCCAAGCATCATCGACATCAAGTACATGAATATGTTTGATGCTCAAGTAGGTCTCTAGTTCTGATATTTTATACTACATTAAAATCTAATCATACGAGATTAACTAACTTAATCGGTATATTGTATAGCATTAACAAGTGATTTTTGCACAGATTTTGACAGAAATTTAACAGAGGGTAAAGATTGCACAAATTTGTTAAAATCAAGGTTTAATTTGCTCTTTTAAAAACTAAGGAAGTGTATCACTTAACACTAAATAGAAGGAAAAAATTATAATTAAGCATAGTAAATTTTTGTTCTCGAGTGAACAAAATCGCAACAAGTAGTAAAGTTTTAAAAAAAAAGTGTCGAACCCACAAAAACTAATTATGCTATTGAGTATTAAAATTTACCAAATTATTTACTATTTGTAAATAAAACCAAAATTTTAAAGATTTTATAACCTAAATTAAACTAAAGTGCTTGACAAAAATAAATTAAAAGAAAAAAGAATAAGACTTAAGGTTGTAGAGATAATAAAAATAAATCTAGAGCTTTCGATTTTACCTAGCTAATCCCACACAATTTATTATTCCTTGTTATAAAATTCCACTTTTTCAAGTCGATGAAAAATAAATCCCTTAATTATTCGTTGTTTTCTCTTGAATAACATTAGAAATATCTCCACCTAATAATTCATCATATCTCCATGTAAATTAAATTATTTGAAGATTCATTAAGTGCTTTGGATTTTTCTTAATCTAAAATCACACTAGTCATGGTAAAATATCTTTATCTTTCACTCAACTAATGGTGTTTAATCTTAAAAGCTTCGAATCACAAATTACCTCTCGGTTTTATTATGATTAAATAAATCAAACAATAATTGGCCAGAAAATTGTAAGCAATAAGATCAAGAATAAACACTCAACATAAAAAAACATGAAATAAAATAACTTGGCATTTAAATTGTTTGTTCAAAGCTAGACCACAACAAAGCGCTAAAAAAATAAAATTAGATTATAACAAATCTGATATCAACCATGCTTTTATTGGAATGCATCAAAAGAAAACTAAAGAGAAGAGAATAAAACTCTTTTTCTTGAAATAAGTTGATGAAGCATTCAAGATTGTTGAAGGTCTCTCTTTATTGAGACTTGATAGTCGCCCTCCTTCTCTTCTCTCTTTATTCTCTTGTCTAGGAAAAATCTGCTGCGTTTTCAAGGCAAGGGCAGTCGACCTTATATAGGCAAACTCCTAGAAAAGAAAAGTAAAGTACAATAATACTACTTCTTCTAGGAAAAAGAAAGACACTGAGATGGGAAATACTTCTACTACTAGGAAAACATGAAATAGGAAAGTAACTAAAATGAAATATAACACAAAATAGGGGGAAAAATGTAGCCTAGGAAAACGAAAGACATTGAAATAGGAAAGACTGCCAAAAACTTGGTGTGAAAATATTTGCAAGTGAATAAAATCACAACAAGTAGTAAAGTTTTTTAAAAAAAAAGTGTCGAACCCACAAGGACTAATTATGCTATTGAGTATTGAAATTTACCAAATTATTTACTATTTGGAAATAAAACCAAAATTTTAAAGACTTTACACCTAAATTAAACTTAAGTGTTTGACAAAGATAAATTAAAAGAAAATATAACAAAACTTAAAGTTGTAGAGATAATAAAAATAAATCTAGAGCTTTTGATTCCGCCTAACTAATCCCACACAATTTATTATTTCTTGTTATAAAATTCCAATTTTTCAAGTTGATGAAAAATAAATCCTTTAATTATTAAATGTTTTCTCTTGAATAAAATTAGAAATATCTCCACCTAATAATTCATTATATCTCTATGTAAATTAAATTATTTGAAGATTCATTAAGTTCTTTGGATTTTTCTTAATCTAAAATCACACCAGTTGCGGTAAAGTATTTCTATCTTTTGCTCAACTAATGGTATTTAATCCTAAAAGCTTCTAATCACAAATTAACCCTCGGTTTCATTATGATTCAATAAATCAAACAATAATTGACCAGAAAATTGTAAGCAATAAGATCAAGGATAAACACTCAACATAAAAAAAATAAAATAAAACTTGAAATAAAATAAATTGGAATTTAAATTGTGTGTTCAAATCTAGACTACATCAAAGTCCTAGAAAAATAAAATTAGTTCATAACAAATCTGAAATCAACCATGTTCTTATTGGAATGCATCAAAAGAAAACTAAAGAGAAGAGAATAAAACTCTTTTGCTTAAAATGAGTTGATGAAGCATTCAAGATTGTTGCAGATCTCTCTTCATTGAGACTAGGCAGTCGCCCTCCTTCTCTTCTCTCTTTATTCTCTTGTTTAGGAAAAAACTGTTGTGCTTACAAGGCAAGGGCAGCCGACCTTATGTAGGCAAACTCCTAGAAAAGAAAAGTAAAGTACAATAATACTACTCCTTCTAGGAAAAAGAAAGACACAAAAATGGGAAATACTTCTACTACTAAGAAAATTTGAACTTGGAAAGTAACTAAAAGGAAATATAACATAAAATAGGAAAAAGTGCAGCCTAGGAAAATGAAAGACACTGAAATGGGAAATACTTCTACTACTAGGAAAACATGAAATAGGAAAGTAACTAAAAGGAAATATAACATAAAATAGGAAAAAAGTGCGGCACAAGCAAATCAAATCAAAAGAAATAAAGGAAAACTAACAATTTTAATAAGTAAAAGAGTAATAAAAATCATGTAAAAATTACACTTATCAAAGTCCCCCAAACTTAAAATTTTCTAGCCCTCATGCAAAGAAAAAGAGAAAAACAACTAAAAATAAGAATTTGTTTAATTCATAAAATTTGTTGCCTCAAAGATTGCCTAAAGTTTATAATCCAAAGGAATCATTCAATATCACACAAGTTCAAAAGTTAATTCAAAACTCAATTCCACCTCATTATCAATCCTCTCATTCATCATTCATGCATACCCATCATTCTCACTTCATTATTAGCTTCCCAAATGATTTTATGCAAACAAATAAATATATAATGGATCTCTAGTTATGAAATTGATGATTCCAACTCCATAGGCTTACTTTTCAAATCATTCCCCACTAATGTAGAACAAAAATATTTCCAAGTGGCATCATTGGTCGGCAAAGCAGTAGCTTCCACCCACTTGGAGACGTAATCTACAGCCACCAAAATAAATTTGTTAGAATATGAAGATGGAAAAGGACCCATGAAATCTATCCCCCAAATATCAAACAATTCAATCACTAAAATATTATTCAAAGGCATCTCATGCTCCCTAGAAATATTCCCAACCCATTGACATTGATCGCATAAATTAACAAAGTTAAAAGAATCTTTAAAAATAGAAGGCCAATAAAACCCGGATTGCAAAAATTTTAACGCTGTTTTTGCTCCACCAAAGTGGCCGCCCACTTCTAATGAGTGGCAATGTCGGAGTATGCTCTCCATCTCTTCTTCACGTACACATCTCCTAATTATCTGATCTACATAGTGCCAGAATAGAAAAGGTTCCTCCTAAAAATAATACTTCAAGTCGGAGAAGAACTTCTTCTTTTGTTGATATGTCATCTCGAGAGGTAGAATTCGCAACACCAAGTAGTTGACTATGTCAACATACCATGGAACAACTTGTACAACCATCAAATGATCATCTAGAAATGTTTCATTAATTGGAAATTGTTGCTCATCATCTAAACCCTTAGGCTTAATCCGGGACAAGTGATCTGCCACCAAATTTTTGGTACCTTTCTTATCCTTGATCTCCAAATCAAATTCTTGTAGAAGCAAAATCCATCGAAGTAATTGTGGTTCAGCATCCTTCTTCGTAAACAAGTACTTAAGAGCGGAGTGATCGGTATAGACAACCACCTTCGAACCTATTAAGTAAGAATGAAATTTGTCAAAAGCAAAAACAACCACTAATAATTCTTTTTCAGTAATAGTATAATTAAGTTAAGCTTCCGTTAAAGTCCTACTTGCATAATAAATAAAATAAAAAATTTTATCTTTTCTCTGCCCTAAAACAGTCCCTATAGCAAAATCACTAGCATCACACATCAATTCAAAAGGTAAATTCCAATCGAGTGAGACAATCATAGGTGCTGAAATTAATTTCTTTTTCAATGTTTCAAAAGCATACAAGCATTCATGAGAAAAATCAAACAATGCATCTTTAATCAAAAGATTGCAAAGAGGTTTAGTAATTTGAGAAAAATCCTTAATGAATCGTCTATAAAACCCAGTGTGACCCAAGAAACTTCTCACGCCCTTCACATTAGCCGGTGGTGAGAGTTTATCAATAACATCTATTTTGGCTCTATTGACTTCAATTCTCTTAAAGGAAATTCGATGGCCAAGCACTATCCCTTCCTCGACCATAAAGTGACATTTTTTCCAGTTTAAAACTAAATTAGTCTCCCCACATTGCTGCAAAACCAAAGACAAGTTAGATAAACAATTATCAAAAGAATAATCAAAAACCAAAAAAGTCATCCATGACTACTTCTATAAATTTTTCCACCATGTCTGAGAAAATGGACATCCTGCATCTCTAGAACGTGGCTGGAACATTGCAAAGACCAAAAGGCATCCTCCTATATTCAAAAGTTTCGTAAGGACATGTGAAAATAGTCTTCTCTTGATCTTCGAGAGTAATTACGATTTGATTATATCCGGAATACCCATCTAGAAAACAATAGTAAGCATGGCCAGCGAATCTTTCTAACATTTGGTCGATAAAAGGTAATGGAAAATGAGCTTTTCGAGTTGCATCATTAAGTCTTTGATAATTTATGCATACTCGTCATCCAGTGACTGTCCTTGTTGGTATAAGTTCATTGTTGTCATTCTTTACCATGGTTATTCCTCCTTTCTTTAGGACCACTTGAACCGGACTCATCCATGCACTATCCGATATTGGATAGATAATTCCAGCATCTAAGAGCTTTAATACTTCTTTATGCACCACTTCTTGCATTAATGGATTCAATCTCCATTGCAGTTGAACTATTGGCTTGAAATTATCCTCTATTAAAATTTTATGCATACAAATTGAAGGACTAATTCCCTTGATATCCGAGATTGTCCATCCCAAAGCCATCTTATGCTCCCTTAAAAATCTTGGCAACTTTTCTTCCTCTACATCGTTTAAAGAACCATTAATAATAACCAGAAACGAAAAGTCTTGGCCTAAGAAAATATACCTCAAATTTGACGGAAGCGGTTTGAACTTAAGTTTGGGTGGTTCCTTACTTGAATATATTAGCATGGATGAACCTAGCTCTTCCAATTTTGGCTTATTGGAAGGATGAAAGGATGGTGAAGCTTCCAAATACCTTACACACTCCCTAACATCTTCATTCTCGGATTTAAGAGTTGTAAAATGAGTAAGACACACCTTAAGTGGCAGCTTTGAAAATCCAGCTCTATTGGTCTCGGCCGCCACTAAATCTATATCACTAATTTGAAAACAAGAGTGTACTACGGAAAGAAAATCCATAGCCTTAAATACAACAAAAGTAATATGCTCATCATCAAACCTCAAAATAAGTTTCCCTTGTTGGACATCAATTAAAGTTCTCCCCATAGCAAGAAAAGATCACCCCAAAATCAAATGTATTTCCTTATCCTCCTCCATGTCTAGCACAATAAAATCAGCCGAAAAAATAAACTTGGCCACCTTGACCAAAACATCTTCAATGAATCCTCATGGGTGCTTGATAGACCTGTCTGCCAATTATTAAGAGACTGTAGTAGGCTTTACTTCTCTAAGACCTAATTTCCTAAAAACTAAAAAGGGCATAAGATTAATACTTGCTCCTAACACATAAAGCTTTATCAAAATAAGAATTTCCTCTAGTGCAAGGAATCATAAAACTCCCTAGATCTTTCAATTTAGAAGGCAACTTGTTTTGTGAAATTGAATTACTCTCTTTGGTTAACATTATCATCTCATGCTCTTCCAACTTCCGTTTGTTTGATAAAGTATCCTTAAAAACTTAGCATATTTAGGCATTTGCTCTAATGCTTCAATAAGATGAATATTAATATGCAATTGCTTAAAAATACTAAGAAATTTAGAGAATTGATTATCTAACTTATTAGTATTATTTTTTTAAGTCTTTGAGGAAAAGGAATCGATGGATCATAAATTGAAGGAGAATTAGTTTCAGATGTAAACTCCCTAGAATTCGTGGGTTTTGAAGCTTCTTTATTCGCTGTAGAATTTTCAGCATGCTGGTCAGCCACTTGCTGCTCCAATTCCTCCATCTTTGGCTCGGATTCCACATGATTTCCAACTTTATCTTGCTCAATACTTGCTCCTTGTGGCTACTCAATTGTCCTCTCACTTCTCAATGCTATTGCTTTGAAATGTTCCTTAGGATTGGTAACGGTATTACTCGGCAAAGTTCCTGTTGTCCTCTCTGTAAGAATGTGTGAAAGCTGACCAATTTGAGCCTCAAGGTTACGAATCGAAGCTAAATTGTTTTGGGTCACCAAATCTATCTTTTGCATGAACATCTCCTCGAGTGTTCGCTTCTTTTCTTGCTGTGAAAACTTTTGAGGTGGTTTACCTGCCCCTTGATTGTTACTCCATGAAAAATTGGGGTGATTTCTCCATCCGGGATTGAACATGTTTTAATAAGGATTGTTTTAACTTTGGAAATTGGATACGTAATTAGCTTGTTCAGAATTTGGTTGAGCAAACGAATTCCCCAATTCACAATCGTCCTGCACAATAATCACACACAACATTAGTTTGAATAGTATTAACATTCATCTTACCTAATTGTTTAGATAAAGTTACCATTTGTGCCACCAATGTGGTAATAGAATCAAGTTCAAAAACTCTAGCCGCCTTTCTTGGCATTAGTCTCTTCGAAGGCCATTGATAGTTGTTGGATACCAATTCCTCCAAAAGTTCATAAGTTGCTTCATGAATTTTACTCATTAAAGCCCCTCCAGCTGTTTCATCAACCATAGATCTATTTGTAGCTCCCTAACCATTGCAGAATGTTTGGACTTGAAGCCATACCGGAAGGTCATGATGAGGACACTTTCGCAATAAATCTTTATACCTCTCTCATGCTTCATACAAAGATTCATTTTCAAATTGAGTGAATGTGGTATATCATTCCTTAGCTTTGTTGTCTTGGCCAGAGGGAAATACTTTGCCAAAAAATTTTGTACTAACTCCTCCCAGGTAGTAATGACACTAGATGGTAGAGAATTCAACTAGGCTTTCGCTTTTTCTTTGAGTGAAAAATGGAAAATTCTCAAACGAATAGCATCATCTATCACTCCATTGTGCTTGAAGGTGTCGCAAATCTCTAGAAAATTTGCTATATGAACATTAGGATCCTCCTGCGACAGCCCCCCAAACTAAACAGTTTGCTATATCATTTGAATTATTGCCGGCCTAATCTTAAAATTATTAGCTTGTATAGCCGGTCTCCTTATGCTAGATGTAGCCCCATTAACCAAGGATGTTCCATAGTCCCTCAAAACCCTATTCGCTTTTTCCATTCCGCTAATCCGCCATATTGATGGCAGGTGTGGTGACTTCTTGCTCTTTTTTTCTCTTGATTTGATGCAAAGTTCTCTCAATCTCAAGATCAAAAAGTGTAGACTCTAATGGTTTAGATCGGGGAATACACTTCTAAATCTTGAAATACAAATAAAAGAAAAGCAAAACTGAGATCTAATCACAAATCTAAAATAAATAAATAAATAAATCCAATTTAGTAACAATCTAGCTAGTATCAATATCAATTACAAATAATAAGTCCCCGACAACGGCACCAAAACTTGGTGTGAAAATATTAGCAAGTGAACAAAATCGCAAGAAGTAGTAAAGTTTTAAAGAAAAAAATGTCGAACCCACAAGGACTAATTATACTATTGAGTATTGAAATTTACCAAATTATTTACTATTTGGAAATAAAACCAAAATTTTAAAGACTTTACCACCTAAATTAAACTAAAGTGCTTGACAAAGAAAAATTAAAAGAAAAGAGAATAAAACTTAAGGTTGCCGAGATAATAAAAATAAATCTATAGCTTTTGATTTCACCTAGCTAATCCCACACAATTTATTATTCCTTGTTATAAAATTCCAATTTTTCAAGTTGATGAAAAATAAATCCCTTAATTATTCAATATTTTCTCTCGAATAACATTAGAAATATCTCTACCTAATAATTTATCATATCTCTCTATAAATTAAATTATTGGAAGATTCATTAAGTTCTTAGGATTTTTCTTAATCTAAAATCACACTAGTCGCGGTAAATTATCTCTATCTTTCGTTCAACTAATGGTGTTTAATCCTAAAAGCTTTTATTCACAAATTACCTCTTGGTTTCATTATGATTCAATAAATCAAACAATAATTGGCTAGAAAATTGTAAGCAATAAGATCAAGGATAAACACTCAACATAAAAAAAAATTAAAAAAAAATAAAAAAAAAACTTGAAATAAAATAACTTGGAATTTAAATTGTATGTTCAAAGCTAGACTATAACAAAGCCCTAGAAAAATAAAATTAGTTCAAAACAAATCTGAAATCAACCATGTTCTTATTGGAATGCATCAAAAGAAAACTAAAGAGAAGAGAAGAGAATAAAACTCTTTTGCTTTAAATAAATTAATGAAGCATTCAAGATTGTTGAAGATCTCTCTCTTCATTGAGATTTGGCAGCCGCCCTCCTTCTCTTCTCTCTTTATTCTCTTATCTAGGAAAAATATGTTGTGCTTACAAGGCAAGAGCAGCCGGTCTTATATAGGCAAACTCCTATAAAAGAAAAGGAAAGTACAATAATACTACTCCTTCTAGGAAAATGAAAGACATTGAAATGGGAAATACTTCTACTACTAAGAAAACATGAACTAGAAAAGTAACTAAAAGGAAATATAACACAAAATAGGAAAAAATACATTTTAGGAAAAGGAAAGACACAGAAATGGGAAATAATTCTACTACTAGGAAAACATGAAATATGAAAGTAACTAAAAGGAAATATAACACAAAATAGAAAAAAGTGCGGTACAAGCAAATAAAATCAAAAGAAATAAAGGAAAACTAATCATTTTAATAAGTAAAAGAGTAATAAAAATCATGTAAAAATTACACTTATCAAATAACATTATATATATTTGGTGTGAGCACATGGCCAAACACTTGGCATTGTTGCAAAGAACAACAACAACCGCATCTCTCTCAAAAATCCCATGTCTATTGACGGTCAAGCTTTCAATAATCAGGAGTGGGAAATTTAAATATTCAAACTTCAAACAAACAACATAACAATTTAGATTAAACTAATTTAATATTTTAATCCCACTTTAATTTTTAATCATATTTTATGTGATTAAGACTTTTGAACAATTATACCCTCCTCACTTCCATTGTTATCATAGATATCAATTTTCAAAAAGCTTGAGCTTAATCGATGTTGAGCACTTGAGCCATTAAACCTTGATTTTAAAGTTTGTTTGGTTCCACTTGTAAGCTGGTCACACTAGTTTATAAGTGAACAAAAACATTAACTATTTGTTTGGTTGGACTTATTTTGGGAGAGCTTATAATTTGAATGAGATTATAATTAGGTTTTGAAAGGATGAGGTACCATAACTTCTCAAATTAACTAAGCAATTATAATTTGCATCGAGCATGTGGATTTTATTTTTTATCACTCTATTTTTTAACATTCCCAATTTGCTCAAATCATTAAGACTACACTTCTTCCCCATTTTTTTTTATAAGAGAGCCAAACTAGAAACATGAAAAAACAATAGAAGATAGGCTAAGAAACACAAGGAGAAGGTTAAAAAAAAATAGGTGTCAAGCTCCCAGATAGTGTGTCGTTCTAAGATTGATTCCAATGAAGAGCCTCATCCCGACTCTGTGCAATCACCTGCATGGGGTGAGGTCTAGCCTAATCAAATCTGATTGCATTCTGATGCTTCCAAAGGACTATAGAATGCAACCGAACATCTTGAATTGATTAGCCCTAAGGGTAGACGGACTTCTTTGCGATTGATCATTTGACTTGCAATGAAAAATCACAAAATCAGATGAGCAATCCTTTGACACCTTCCAACCCAATGGGGAAGCAAACCACATAGCTCGAGGAAAATGACAAGCCAAAGAAAGATGGCTAACTGTTTCAAGGTGATTGTGACACTTTGACATTTGACATCACCACTCATTCCTTACTTAATCAATTCCTCACCAATAGGAAAAGCCCTAGCACAGATGTTGGGAATTTGTCTAAGAATTAAACGGTTGGAAGATGAGTCTTTAGCAGTCTTTGGTGCCACGGCACAAGATGTGTGCGCCATCGCCTCCAACAAGGCTGAAAGTTCTTCCCCCAGGGCTGCGTCACGGCACTGGCTAATGCACGCCGCGGCCCAGGCCTTGTGCTCCACAACCCCTAGTAAGGAGGAGTTTTCTCCCTTGGTGTGTGTTGTGGCCTGCCCTGTTCTGAGCCATGGCACCAGGCACACCTGACACCAATTTTCAGCTTTGTTCTGCTGGTGCGTGGGGCTTGATTAAAACGCACAGGATCACTTAGACCACTTGGAGGGCCATGATTGTTTGATTCTCAAGATCAAAAGGTTGAGATTGACTTCAAGATTGGTTTAAAAAGTTATTACACTATATAAAGGGTCATCTAGGAGCAATAACAAAAGCATCTAGTGTGAGAGTGTAAAGACACAAAACACAATAAGAGGTCTCATTCCAAGAGTGGGTGGTGTTGAGAGAGATAGGCTCTCAAATATTCAGAGGTGTTTCTAGGGAGAGAAAGTATTAAAGATTGGGGTTCAAGGGCTTTGTAATTGAAATTTTTTGAAAATCATCTTTGCAAGAATCCCAGGTTGTGATCTTTCCAATCCCCCAAATCCAGAATGATTTGTACTAAAACAAGAATCAAACCATAAAAGAGAAAACACAAGCAATTGTTATCGAGGTTCGGCAAATGCCTTCGTCCCCGTGAGCTCCTTCGAGCTCTCTGCACTCAATCAACGGAGTTCTTACAATTACAGCAACAGCACCTCAAGAACCCTCTTGTTCTTGATGAATGAAAGACGAGAAAAGAAAGAGATAAGAACTAAGTGTTTCTCTGCAAAGCCCTTGAACCCCTAATCTTGTATACTCTCTCTCATTTGAAACACCTCTGAAGATTTGAGAGCCCATCTCTCTCAACTCCAACCACTCTTGAAATTAGACCTCTTCTTGTGTTTTGTGTCTTTGCACTCTCACACTTGTGTCTTTTTGGTGTTGTATGTTATTGCTCCTAGATGACCCTTTATATCGAGCAACAACTTCTTTAACCAATCTTGAAGTCATTCCCAACCCTTAGATCTTGAGAACCAAATAATCATAGCCCTTCAACGAGTCCTAGTGAACCTGTACGTTTTAACAAGTCTCAACACACCAGCTGAAAAGTAGAATCAGAGGTATCAGGTGTGCCTGGCGCCGCGGCCTAGAACAGGGTAGGCCACCGCGCACACCAGGGCAAAACACCTCCAGTTGCTGGGCGCTGTGGCGCACACCTGGGGGAAGAACTTCCTCCTTTGCTGGAGGCAGCGACGCACACTCCTTGTGCCGCGACGCCAAAGGCTGCTAAAGCCTCTTCTTCCAACTGTTTAATTCTTAGACAAATTTCAAATAAGCTCTACCTTTGTCTAAGCAATGAAACCTGAACCCATTGTGCAGAGAATTTAGGATCCAAACTCAACATAAGTCACCAAATCATCAGACTCCAATCCTAAGAAGTACAAGGAAATGATTGAACTTGCTTAGAGGTAGAACTTTAGTGCCTAAATCTGCAGGATTTTCTTTCGTTGCCACTTTGTCCACATGAATACATCTTTCCGTAACATTTTCCCGAATGAAATGATACCGAACATCCATATGCTTTGTCCTCCCATGGAACACCAGATTCATACACAAATACAACGCACTTTGGCTGTCCGAATACACCACCACCTACTCTTTTAGGACCTTCAACTCTTCCAACAACCCTTTACATCACATAGCCTCCTTAATCGCTTCCGTTGCTGCTATGTACTCTGCCTCGATTATTGAGAGTGCTACCACCGGCTGCAACTGAGCCTTCCAACTTATACAACATCTGTTTAAGTTGAAGAAGTATGAGGTAATCGATCTTCTCTTATCCTGGTCTGCTCCATAGTCCGAATCAGCATAACATTCTAACCAGATGGACTCACCTCTCTTCTCGTAAATAAGCCCCACATCTGAGCTTCCCTTCAAATACCTCAGTAACCACTTCATCCCAAGCCAATACTCCTTTCCGGGATTACTCATAAACCTACTGAGAACACTAATTGCATGAGCAATGTTGGGTCTAGTGCTTACCATCATGAACATGACTGATCAAACCGCACTAGAATAAGGGACCTTTTCCATTTCCTTCTTCTTCGCATCCGATCTCGGACATTGATCGCTGGAGAACTTGAAATGACCAGCAAGAGGAATCTTTACTGGTTTACTATCTTCCATAGAAAACTTAGATATCATCTTTTCTATATAGGAAGACTGGGAAACCTTCAATCTGTTTCTCTCCCTTTCCCGGATTATACTCATCCCAAAGATCTTTTGTGCATGACCAAGATCTTTCATCTCAAACTCCGAACTGAGTTGAGACTTCAAATTTTCTATCCTCTCCCTGCTATTACCAACCAACAGCATATCATCAACATAGATGAGGATAATCACCATTTCCTCCACCTTATGACCTTTGAAGTACAAGCACGAATTATAGTAGCTCCTCATGAAACCTAAGCTAGTTGCAAAGGAATCGAACCTCTTATCCCATTGCCAAGGTGATTTCTTCAGGCCATAGAGAGATTTCTTCAATTGGCACACCAAATCTCCCTACCTTCATTCTTTATAGCCTTCGGGTTGCCTCATGTAGATGGTCTCATCAAGCTCTCCATGTAAGAACATTATCTTCACTTCTATTTGCTCGATCTCCCAATCAAATTGGACCACTATAGCTAGTACTATCCTTATCGTCTTGTATTTCACAACCGGTGAGAATATTTCGGTGAAATCTATGCCTTCTCTTTGTATGAACCCCTTCGCCACTAGCCTAGCCTTGTACCAAACTTTATCCCCTGGAGTGTTCCCTTATTTAATCTTGTAAATCCACTTACAATCCACAACTCTCTATTTTTCTGGCTTGGGCACCAATTCCCAGGAGTTGTTCTTCCTCAAAGAATACATTTCCTCTTCCATAGTTAGCTTCCATCTTGATGAATCCTTACATCCTATGGCATCAATGTAAGTTTCTGGTTCACTCATTCCTTCTGAATAAGGAGTTTCTACATTAGCATCCGCAAAACCATATCTCAAAGGTGGTCTGATCAGCCTCCTTTCCCGGTCCCTTGTGAGCTGATAATCATTCTGATTTGCGGCATCATCCCCTTCTAGTTCAGCCTCTTCTTGAGTGTCTTGAGCTTGGCCTTCATCAATGGGATCTACCTAGTCCGAACCCTCTTGCCTTCCTTACTCTACCTGAATTGAATTTTCTTTGATGATATGCTCCATATAAACCGGGCTGGTTTCCCACTATCTCCTGCAGAGTTAGTTTTCTCCAAATAGGAAAATAAATGCTCATTAAAAATGACATCCCTACTCATAATGAGTTTAGTTCCTTTTGGCTCTAAGGACCAAAACCTATACCCCTTAACCCCTTCACCATATCCTAGAAACACACACTTTCTAGACCTTGGGCTAAGTTTATCATCCTTTTGATGTGCAAAAGCAGCACATCCAAAAGTCCTAAGGTTGTTCAACTCAGGGGGTTTACCACTCCACATATCCTCGGGAGTCTTAAGATCCAAAGCTCTAGAGGGTGATCTATTAACCAAATACGTAGCAGTAGACATAGCTTCCCCCCAAAAACATTTGGGTAACCCAGAACCAATAATCATGCACCTAACCTTTTCCATAAGGGTCATATTCATCCTCTCAGCAACTCCATTTTACTGAGGGGTTTTCACAACCGTTTTATGTCTTATAATCCCATTTAACTCACAGAATTTGTCAAAATCCTGATTGTAAAATTCTAAGCCATTATCAGTTCTTAAAACCTTAACTATCTTTCCCGTTTGAGTTTCCAGCAACTTTTTCCACACCACAAATTTATTCAAAGCATCTAATTTATTTTTAAACAAATTAACCCAAACCTTTCTAGAATAATCATTAATAAAGAAAGAAAGTAAAGATTACCTCCTTGTATTGGTGTTCTTGCTGGTCCCCAAAGATCCGTATGAATGTAGTCAAGAATTCCCTTAGACTTGTGCACTCTGGTGTTGAAGCTGACTCGATGTTGCTTCCCAAGAGCGCAACTCTCGCAGAAATCAAGTTTCTCTACCTTGTCACCATCAAGTAAACTATCCTTGTTGAAAACTTGAGCCTCTTTTCGCTCATATGTCCCAAGTGATTGTGCCAAAGAGCTGCTTTATCCATCTCAGCCATCAAGTTTGCTACTTGATCCTTGATGTCCGTCTCTCCAATCATCTCATAGAGACCATCCTTTATTGCTACTTTGATCACTACCAAAGATCCCTTGGTTGCCTTGATCTTTCCTCCCTCTGCTTTGTATGTATACCCCATGGAATCTACCTGCCCCAATGAGATCAAATTTCTTCTCAAATCCGGAAGATATCTCACATTCCGCAGCAGTCTTGTAATTCCATCAAACATCTTCAATTGCATGTCTCCTATACCCCTCACTTGGCAAGAAGTATCATTCCCCAAGAAAACCTTTCCTTCATTAGTTTCCTTGAAATTCTTGAACCAATCCCGGTGAGGGCACATGTGATAAGTGCACCCGAAATCTAAGATCCATTTCTCGCTACCTTGCCTCTTGCTCACATTTGAGCACACAACAAGAACATCATCATCTTGTTGTTCTCCCTTGGTAATGGAAGCATCTCCATTGTTGGTATGGCCTCTTCCATTCTCATCCCACATCATCTTCTTACAATCTCTATTGAAATGACTCTCCTTATTGCAGTAGTAGCATCACTTTCCTCCAAACTTCGTTTTAGAGTGCGATCTTCCATGGCTCTGCCCTCTACCCTTTGGTTTATCTCAGTAGTTGCCATAGATGTTGCTGCCATTCCGATTTGCAAGCCTTCCTCTAATGAACAGGCTTTCTCCACTTGATCCTTCCCTCATCTTGGCTTTGAAATCATGAGCCCTTATAGCATTAATCACAATTTATTTGGTTAGTGTATCTCTTCCATATTCAATAGCATTAATCAAGCTTTCAAAACAATCAGGAAGAGAATTCAACAATATAACAGCCAATTGTTTATCCGAGAATGTTATACTATAACTAGCCAAATCTTGAACTAGTTTATTAAGCACATCAAGATTATCTTCAACTCTTTATTAGGATCCATTTTAAAAGAAAAGATTCGTTTCAAAAGATAAATTTTATTAGGGAGAATTTTGGTAAGAAATAACTCATCTAGTTTCTTCCAAATGACAGTTGGATCTTCCGAGTCTCCACATTCCCTTCTGACACTATCCAACATGTGTAGAAAGATGGTGTTGTACGCTATCTTCTTCATCTCATTCCTCCGTAGCTCTGTAATACTTGCTGGAAAATCGTCATCTTCTCCAATAGCCAAGTCCACCTTTTGTTGCATAAGAACCGCCTTGATTTTCCACTTCCAAAGGGCAAAGTCTCCCTTTCCATCAAACTTCTCAACAATAAAGTTTGAACCATCTTGCAGAAAAAAAAATCCCAAGATTTATGCAGCACCCACAATTACTTTCCAAACTTCTAAACCTCAAGAACCCGATCAAATCTTGATCCCAGCACCGTTCTTGAATCACCCAAGAAGTTTCCTTTGATTCTTGGAGCTTTGCTCTGATACCCGCTATTCCAGCTCTGATACCACTGTTGGAAAATCACCATTTCAAGAATTGCAGGTTGTGATCTTTACAAACCCCCAAATCCAGAATGATTTGTACTAAAACAAGAATCAAACCATAAAAGAGAAAACATAAGCAATTGTTATCGAGGTTCGACAAATGCCTACATCCCCGTGAGCTCCTTCGAACTCTCTGCACTCAATTAATAGAGTTCTTACAATTATAGCAACATCTCTTCAAGAACCTCTTGTTCTTAATGAATGAAAGACGAGAAAAGAAAGAGATAAGAACTAAGTGTTTCCTTGGAATTTTCCCCAAGGAAATTCCAATTACAAAGCCCTTGAACCCCTAATATTGTATACTCTCTCTCACTTGAAACACCTTTGAAGATTTGAGAGCGTATCTCTCTCAACTCCAGCCACTCTTGGAATGAGACCTCTTCTTGTGTTTTATATCTTTGCACTCTCACATTTGTGTCTTTTTGGTGTTGTATGTTATTGCTCTTAGATGACCCATTATATAGAGCAACAACTTCTTTAACCAATCTTGAAGTCATTCCCAACCCTTAGATCTTGAGAACAAAACAATCATGGCCCTTCAACAAGTCTAAGTGAACCTATTCATTTTAACCAAGTCCTAACACACCAGCTGAAAAGTAGAATCAGAGGCATCAGGTGTGCTTGGTGCCGCAGCCCAGAATAGGGTAGGTCGCGGCGCACACTAGGGCAAAACACCTCCAGTTGCTGGGTGCCATGGCGCACACTTGGGGGAAGAACTTCCTTCTTTGCTAGAGGCAGTAGTGCACACTCCTTGTGCCATGGTGCCAAAGGCTACTGAAGCCTCTTCTTCCAACCGTTTAATTCTTAGACAAATTCATAACAATAGATTTTCCAAAGAAAAATGACCACCTTATGAGGTATCTTCTATTTCTAAAATCTTTTCCATAACCGCTTTAAAAAGGAGTTTGTTTGCGAGTGAGTAGTGTCCCAAATTTTACTTACATGAGCATATCCCAATTTAACATAACAGACTCCGCCTCGATCAAACTACCACCTTGGTACATCTTTAGTATTATTAGATGATGCATCTATACTTCTATTAGCCATTGACAAAACCAGGAAGAAGGAGATCCTTAACTTGTAAAATCCTTTTCAAAATCCAAGAGTCACAATTCTTTTTGGAAACAGATCACATATCTTAGTTTCTTGCATATTTAGATTTGATCGCTCATAGAAGAAAATATGCATCATTAATCCCTATTCCCCATGCATGTTTGGGGAGTGCAAGGACTTCTGTGCTAACTATATGCATTATTTTTTTGTCTCTCTCTCTCTCTCCCATTGCCCCCGCAAAAAATTGTTGGAATTTGCCAAAGAATTAAACGGATGAAAAGTTCAGCATCAGGTCCAAGTTGTGCGTCGCAGCACAGGTTGTGCACCATGGCCTCCAGCAAGTGGAGGAAGTCTCCTTCAAGTGCGCGCTGCAGCACGGACCAGCTGCAACGCAGCCTCAAGCAAGGCAACAAGTTTCCCCTATTCTGAGCCTCAGCACGCCCTATTCTGAGCCTCATCACGAAGCACACCTAACACCAATTTTTCAGCACTATGAGATAGTGCGTGGGACTTGGTCAAAACGCACAGGATTACTTAGATTTGTTGAAAAGCGATGATCGATTGGTCCTCAAGAACTATGGGTGGAGATTGACTTCAAGATTGGTTCAAGAAGTGGTTGCACTATATAAAGGATCATCTAGGAGCAATAACATTGAGAGTGTGTGAATGTGCGTGAAATAGAACACATGGTGTGTGAGAGTGCAAAGACACTAAACATAAGAGAGACTCATTCAAAAGAGGCTGGTTGTTTAAAGAGAGAGTAATACTGATTGGGGATTCAAGGGCTTTGTAATTGAAATTTTCTTAGGGAAAATTCCAGGGAAACACTTAGTCTTTATCACTTTCTTTTTCTCTTCTTTCTTAATTCAAGAAAAAAAGGGTTCTTGAAGAGGTGTTGTTGTAATTGTAAGAACTCCATTGATTTAGTGCAGAGAGCTCAGAGGAGCTCACAGGGACGTAGGCACATTGCCGAACCTCGATAACAATTGCTTGTGTTCTTTCTTTGATTGTTTGATTCTTGTTTCTTACAAGTTATTATGGACTTAAGTGTTTAGAAAGATCAAAACTTGGGATTCCGCAAGAAGGTGATTTTCCAACAGTGGTATCAGAGCTTGGTTCCAAGAATCAAAGGATTCTTTGGTGGTGATACAGTGCTATCAAAGCTACAACAGCGGGTATCAGAGTTGAATAGGGGGTATCAGAGCAAGACTCCAAGAATCAAAGAAAACTTCTTGGGTGATTCAAGAACGGTGTTG
The DNA here is from genome assembly GCA_023935145.1 of Bretschneidera sinensis. Taxonomy (NCBI): domain Eukaryota; kingdom Viridiplantae; phylum Streptophyta; class Magnoliopsida; order Brassicales; family Akaniaceae; genus Bretschneidera; species Bretschneidera sinensis. The sequence goes on from CM043698.1 coordinate 111,424,352, forward strand.
AGATCAAGAGTTGATTGTGTTCTTGAGGTTCAAAAACAGTATTAAAATCAAGATTTCATTGTGTTCTTGATTTAGAAGTTGGAAACCAATTGTGGGTGCTGTATAAATCTGAGATTTTCTCCGCAAGATGGGTTCAAACTTCATTGTTGAGAAGTTTGATGGAAAGGGAGACTTTTCCCTTTAAAAGCGGGAAATCAAAGTGGTTCTTATGCAACAAAAGGTGGACTTGGCTATTGGAGAAGATGACGATTTTCCAACAAGTATCATGGAGGTCCAGCGGAATGAGATGAAGAAGATGGCATACAACACCATCTTTCTGCACATGTCGGATAGTGTGACAAGGGAGTGCGGAGACTTGGAAGATCCAGCTGCCATTTGAAAGAAACTAGATGAGTTGTTTCTTACCAAAACTCTCCCTAATAAGATATATCTTCTAAAATGAATCTTTGCTTTTAAAATGGATCCTGATAAAGAGTTGTAAGATTATCATGATGTGTTTAATAAACTAGTTCAAGATTTGGCTAGTTGTAGTATAACATTCTCGGATGAACAATTGGCTATTACGTTATTGAATTTTCTTCCTGATTATTTTGAAAGTTTGATTAATACTATTGAATATGGAAGAGATACACTAACCAAGGAAATTGTGATCAATACTATAAGGGCTCATGATTTCAAAGCCAAGATGAGGGAAGCATCAAGTGGAGAAGGTCTATTCATTAGAGGAAGCCCAGCAACTCAGAATGGTAGTAGCATCCTTGGAAATTACCGGGATAAACCAAAGGGTAGAAGGAAGAACCATGGGAGAGCGCACTCCAAACCAAGATTTGGAGGAAAGAGATGCTACTACTACAATAAGGAGGGTTATTCCAAGAAAGATTGCAAGAAAATGTTGTGGGATGAGAGAGGAAGAAGCCATACCAGTAATAGAGAGGCTTCGGTTGCCAAAGGAGAACAGCAAGATGATGTTCTTGTTGTGTGCTCAAATGTGAGTAGGAGGCAAGGTAGCGAGAAATGGATCATGGATTCCAGGTGCACTTATCATATGTGCCCTTACAGGGATTGGTTTAAGAATTTCAAGGAAACCAATGATGGAAAGGTTTTCTTAGGGAACAATACTTCTTGCCAAGTGAGAGGGATAGGAGACATCCAATTGAGGATGTTTGATGGAGTCACAAGGCTGCTGCGGAATGTTAGGTATATTTCGGATTTGAAGAAATTTGGTCTCATTGGGGCTGCTAGATTCCATGGGGTACACATACAAAGCAAAGGGAGGAAAGATCAAGGTAACCAAGGGATCTTTGGTAGTGATCAAAGCAGCAATAAAGGATGGTCTCTATGAGATGATTGGAGACACGAAAATCAAGGTTCAAGCAGCAAGCTTAATGGCTGAGATGGATAAGGTAGTTCTTTGGCATAATCGCTTAGGACACATGAACGAAAAGGGCCTGTAAGTTCTCAGCAAGGATGGATTACTTTATGGTGACAAAGTAGAGAAACTTGATTTCTGCGAATGTTGTGTTCTTAGGAAGCAACATCGGGTCAGGTTCAACACCGGAGTGCACAAGTCTAAGAGCATTCTTGACTACATTCATGTGGATCTTTGGGGACCAGCAAGAATACCAACACAGGGAGGTAATCTTTACTTTCTATCTTTAGTTGATGATTATTCTAGAAAGGTTTGGGTTTATTTGCTTAAAAATAAATCAGATGCTATGAATAAATTTGTGGTGTGGAAAAAGCTAGAAGAAACTCAAACGGGCAGGGTAGTTAAGGTGTTAAGAACTGAAAATGGCTTAGAATTTTTTAACAAGGAACTTGATCAATTCTGTAAGTTAAATGAAATTCTAAGACATAGAACTATTGTGAAAACCCCTTAGCAAAATGGAGTTGCTGAGAGGATGAATAAGACCCTTAGAGAAAAGGTTAGGTGCATGATTATAGGATCCGGATTACCCAAATGTTTTTGGGGGGAAGCGGTGTCTACTGCTGCGTATTTGATTAATAGATCACCCTCTAGGGCTATGGACCTTAAGACTCCCGAGGAGATGTGGAGTGGAAAACCCCCTGAGTTGAAGAACCTTAGGACTTTTGGATGTGCTGCATATGCACATCAAAAGGATGATAAACTTAGCCTAAGGTCTAGAAAATGTGTGTTTCTAGGATATTGGGAAGGGGTTAAGGAGTATAGGTTGTGGTCCTTAGAGAAAAAAAGATTTAAACTCATAATAAGTAGGGATGTCATTTTTAATGAGCATTTATTTCCCAATTTGGAGAAAACTAACCCTGCAGGAGATAGTGAGCAAACCAGTTCGGTACTTGTGGAGCATAACATCAAGGAAAATTCAGTTCAGGTAAAGCAAGGAAGTCAAGAGGGTTCGGACCAAGTATAGCCCATTGATGAAGGCCAAGCTCAAGACACTCGAGAGGAGGCTGAACTAGAAGGGGATGATGTAGTAAGTTAGAATGACTATTAGCTCACAAGAGACCGAGAAAGAAGGCTGGTCAGACCACCTTTAAGATATGGTTTTGCGGCTGCAAATGCAGTAGCTCCTTGGACAGAATGAGGGATAAGTGAACCAAAAACTTACATTGATGCCACAGGATGTAAGGATTTGTCAATATGGAAGCTAGCCATTGAGGCAGAAATGCATTCTTTGAGGAAGAACAACTCTTGGGAATTGGTTCACATTCTAGGAAAGCAGAGAGTTGTGGTTTGTAAGTGGACTTACAAGATCAAAGAAAGGAACCCTCTAGGGGATAAAGTCCGATACAAGGCTAGGTTGGTGGTGAAGGGGTTCACGCAAAGAGAAGGCATAGAGTTCACGAAAATTTTCTTACCTGGACATAAGGTGGAGGAAATGGTGAGTATCCTCATCAATGCTGATGATATGTTGTTGGTTGATAACAGCAGGGAGAGGATAAAAATGTTGAAGTCTTAACTTAGTTAAGAATTTGAGAGGAAGGATCTTAGCCTTGCACAAAAGATCCTTGGGATAAGAATAATCTGGGAAAGGGAGAGCAACAAGTTGAAGGTTTCTCAGTCTTCCTACATAGAAAAGATGGTGTCTATGGAAGATAGTAAACCAGTAAAGATTCCCTTTGCTGGTCATTTCAAGTTCTCCAACGAACAATGTCCCGGAACGGATGAGGAGAAGAATGAAATGGAAAAGGTCCCTTACTCTAGTGCAGTTGGGTCAGTCATGTTCACGATGGTAAGCACTAGACCCGATATTTCTCAGGCAATTAGTGTTCTCAGGAGATTTGTGAGTAATCCCATAAAAGAGCTTTGGCTTGGGATGAAGTGGTTGTTGAGGTACTTGAAGGCTCAGTTGTAGCCGGTGGTAGCACTCTCAACAACCGAGTCTAAATATATAGCAGCAACGAGAGCCATAAAGGAGGTTATGTGGTGCAAAGGGTTGTTGGAAGAGTTGAAGGTCCTAAAAGAGCAGGTGGTGGTGTATTCGGATAGCCAAAGTGTGTTGCACTTGTGTAGGAACCCGGTGTTCCATGAGAGGACTAAGCATATGGATGTTCGGTATCATATCATTCGGGAAAATTTTACGAAAGGATTCATTCAAGCAGACAAAGTCGCAACGGAAGAAAATCTTGCAGATTTAGGTACTAAAGTTCTACCTTTAAGAAAGTTCAATCATTGCCTTAGACTTCTTAAGATTGGAGTCAGTTGATATAGTGACTCAAGTTTAGTTTGGATCCTGAGTTCTCTACACAATGGGTTCAGATTTAACTTCTTAGAAAAAGATAGAGATTGTTGGGATTTGTCAAAGAATCAAACGGATGAAAAGTTCAGCATCAAGTCCAGGTTGTGCGTTGCGGCACAGGTTGTGCACCGTGGCATCTAGCAAGTTTAGGAAGTCCTCCTTCAACGTAGCACGGACCAGCCGCGTTGTGGCCTCCAGGAAGGCAGCATATTTCTCCTATTCTGAGCCTCAGCACGCCCTGTTCTGAGCCTCAACATGAAGAACTACCAATTTTTTAGCACTTTAAGATGGTGCGTGGGACTTGGTCAAAATGCACAGGATTACTTAGACATGTTGAAGGGCAATGATTGATTGATCCTCAAGATCTAAGAGTGGAGATTGACTTCAAGATTGGTTCAAGAAGTGGTTGCACTATATAAAGGATCCTCTAGGACCAATAACATAGAGAGTGTGTGAATGTGTGTGAAATAGAACACATGGTGTGTGAGAGTGCAAATACACTAAACACAGGAGAGACTCATTCAAGAGAGGCTGATTGTTTAGAGAGAGATTAGTATAGATTGAGGATTCAAGGGCTTTGTAATCGGAATTTTCTTGGGGAAAATTCCAAGGAAACACTTAGTCCTTATCACTTTCTTTTTCTCTTATTTCGTTCTTCAAGAACAAGAGAGTTCTTGAAGAGGTGTTGCTGTAATTGTAAGAACTCCATTGATTTAGTGCATAGAGCTCAGAAGAACTCACGGGGACGTAGGCACATTGTCGAACCTTGATAACAATTGCTTGTGTTCTTTCTTTGATTGTTTGATTCCTGTTTCTTACAAGTCATTGTGGACTTGGGTGTTTAGAAAGATCAAAACCTGGGATTTCGCAAGAAGGTGATTTTCCAATAGTGATATCAGAGCTCGGTTCCAAGAATCAAAGGATTCTTTGGTGGTGATACAGTGGTATCAGAGCTACAACAGTGGGTATCAAAGTTGAACAGGGGGTATTGGAGTAAGACTCCAAGAATCAAAGAAAACTTCTTGGGTGATTCAAGAACGGTGTTGAGATCAAGAGTTGATCATGTTCTTGAGGCTCAAGAACGGTGTTGAAATCAAGATTTGATCGTGTTCTTGAGATTTGGAATTTGGAAATCAATTGTGGGTACTGCATAAATCTGGGATTTTCTTCGCAAGATGGGTTCAAACTTTATTGTTGAGAAGTTTGATGGAAAGGGAGACTTTGCCCTTTGGAAGCAAAAAATCAAAGTGGTTCTTATGCAACAAAAGATGGACTTGGCTATTGGAGAAGATGACGATTTTCCAACAAGTATCACAGAGGTCCAGCGGAATGATATAAAGAAGATGGCGTACAACACCATCTTTCCGCACATGTCGGATAGTGTGACAAGGGAGTGCAGAGACTCGGAAGATCTAGCTACCATTTGGAAGAAACTAGATGAGTTGTTTCTTACCAAGACTCTCCCTAATAAGATATATCTTCTAAAATGAATCTTTGCTTTTAAAATGGATCCTGATAAAGAGTTGCAAGATTATCTTGATGTGTTTAATAAACTAGTTCAAGATTTGGCTAGTTGTAGTATAGCATTCCCGGATGAACAATTGGCTGTTATTTTATTGAATTCTCTTCCTGATTCTTTTGAAAGTTTGATTAATACTATTGAATATGGAAGAGATACACTAACCAAGGAAATTGTGATCAATGCTATAAGGGCTCATTATTTCAAATCCAAGATGAGGGAAGCATTAAGTGGAGAAGGGTTGTTCGTTAGATGAAGGCCAGAAACTCGGAATGGTAGTAGCATCCTTGGCAACTACCAGGATAAACCAAAGGGTAGAGGGCCGAGCTATGGGAGAGCGCACTCCAAACCAAGATTTGGAGGAAAGAGATGCTACTACTGCAATAAGGAGGGTCATTTCAAGAAAGATTGCAAGAAGAAGTTATAGGATGAGAGAGGAAGAAGCCATACTAGCAATGGAGAAGCTTCGGTTGCCAACGGGGAATAGCAAGATGATGTTTTTGTTGTGTGCTCAAATGTGAGTAGGAGGCAAGGTAGCGAGAAATGGATCCTAGATTCCGGGTGCACTTATCACATATGCCCTTACAGGGATTGGTTCAAGAATTTCAAGGAAACCAATGATGGAAAGGTTTTCTTGGGGAATGATACTTGATTACGCTCAAACTAATACGCGGTTATTGTGTATAGCTGAGGTGTTGATCTCACGAGGAAAAGCGATTTACAAGGGAAAGTGTAAACCTTAACACAAACGATAAAATTTGAATGAGAGAATCTGAGTTTTGATAATGAAATAATGTGAAAGAGTTGTGTAAATATAATGAAGAAAATAATAGGGAAATAACAAGGTTCTGGGAATCCTTCCTAAGTTCGTTGCCTTATTCCAATCTCGATTCATTTGTTTTTATCTCGATTGCTAGTTTCACATCCCAAACAAGCAATCAGTAAATATTCAATCACAGCACATTAACACTCTAATGTAATTGCTACAAATCACTCATTGATTTCGATTCAAGCACACATAACCTATCGTATAGATTTATCAAGAAACGACAATATATTTCAATAACAATATCGCAGTAATGAACAAACCTAAAAGATAAATCTACCGAAATCAATCACATCCAATCAACTTGACATAAAAAAAAAAGCTTGACTAGACTTATATGGCAGAGAATGATGCAATCACCGGATTAAGAGAAAATCTTCTAATTCTTTACTTAATCAAAGAGTAAATCATAACAATGTTTATCAATAGATCCTTACAACTGAATCAAGAATGGAAATAAGAACAACTACACCTACGGATTCATCCATTTGCCTTACTTGGAGATTAGTTGGCCATGGGGCTCATGCTTGAACACCGTAATGGAGAAGAATGTGGCAGCTTTCTTAAGTTTTTTGGCCTCCCATTATCAAACTCTAAGTGATCTATTTATAATACAAAAGGTTCAAGGGTATTTCCGGGCCTAAACTATCATTAAAACCCTAATTAGGAAATAGGGCATCGCGCTTGCTCCATGATGCACACTAATCCATGCCACGGCGCCACCTTTTGACTGGCTTTCTTAAAGTTTCTGGAGGCTGCAATGCACACTGGTTGGTGGAGGTTCTGGAGGCCGCGGCTCAGCCCGGTCCAGGCAGTGGCACACACTGCCTCCAGCTTCTTACTCAGAAACTCTTCATTTCGTCCTTCCGAAACCACTCTTTCACTCCGATATGCATGGAATCTTCGTGCTTTAAGCAATGATAGCTTTTCCATCTCTTTTAAACCCAACATACTTGAAAATGCATCAAAATAAATCAATGATCCAAGAATGACACTTTAGAATTGTTAAGGTATAAATGTGTAATTCAAATATAACCCTAAAATGCTAACAAATAAGTATTATTAAGATGCATTTTATGACTTTCATCATAACCCTAACTAGCTTATTGCTAGTCCCTAGCGATTCAAGCAAAAAACAAGACAATATGAAATGAATTCTATAGTAGAAATCAAAACAAAATAAAGCAATGTTAGCATTAATCCAAGAGTAATTCAACTTTTTGTCTCAAAATTCGCAAATAAAACACAGCACATAGAATCATTAAATATCACCTAAGTCCAAAAGTAATCCAAACATCAACCTCAAAATTGTTATTGACTCTTAACATCCATCTTACAACAATCCATTAATCCGAACACCCGGATGATTTTATGCACAACATTTATGAATACAAGTATTGGCCTCAAAAAACATATTAAATTGTGTGACATCAATCATAAATCAAACTCCATAGGCACATTTTTCAAATCACTCTCCACTAATGTAGAAAGATCACACTACATCATATCAATAGGTCTTTAATAGGCTTGAGGTAAAGGTCAAGAAAGAATGGGAAGGATTAAACAAGAAAAAGAACCCAGTTTCTTAATTTAAACATAACCACTTTAAGCACTAGATAACCTTACTTCAACACCCAACTCATTCAACCATTTTTCGAGCATTTCTCCCAATAATTCACCATTTTTTTCTTCTTTCTTTCTTTGCCAAAATTCATCATTTTTTTCGAGCATTTTTTTTTTAGCTCATAGTCATTCATCTCCATTTTCATTTTTTTTTTAGTCTTTTCCACAACCCCCAACTTATCTCCTTTAATGTACTTGGGTTATGGTAGTAATTTTTTTTTCCATATTTCCATCCTTACTCCTCTTAAGTGCTTCTCAACAAATGTGTATAACTATGTTCTCTTAAAAAGAAAGGTAAGGATAAAATATTTTTAGGCTCATAAAGGTAAATAAATGGGCTATTAAAAGAAACAAGGCTCAATTTTTTTTCAAGAAAAATGCTCAAATAGATGACTAGCGATAAATATAGCAAGGGTAAGTTTGAAAGTATCAAACAGTCCAAAAATGGCCTATATCATATCCTAAGTAGTGTGCATTCTAGGATTTCGCCTCAAGTGATTATCAAATAAGTTCTAGAGCTTGTCGAGACTGCAAAAGTATTCACAAAACAATCACACATAAAACTTCTCTAAATGTTTTAGATTAATCATGCAATCATACCGCAAACTAAAGTCTCAAACCAAATGAAGATCGACACTTAAATTATTCTCAAACCGAAGCAAGATTTAACTTCTTCTAAATGCTATACACTATCTCAATTAAACTCATATCATTGACATGTAAATTAACTCCAAAGCTAACACAAAACATATTTATTTATTTATTTATTTATTTATTTTTATCCTAACAATCAAAAAAGGGAAAGTGACACCAAGCAGTTCAATGGTATGGAAAAAAAAATGTATGGAAAAAAATGCGTTTCCTCCACCTCCAACTTAAGAATTGCATTGACCTTAATGTGAAAGAACAAGTAAAGGAAACTCCCTTTTTAACCAAAAGTGCGAAGAAGCCGAGATTTGTGCACCACTATTTAAACTGCATACGGTTCCTCTTGTTGAAATTTCGATCGCTAAAATAGAATCAAAACAATCAAAAAGAAGGAAACTGCAGTGTAACATGAAAATTCCCATCGAATGTTAGATTAGCACAACAAAACTAAATAAATAACTAAAAATGAAAGATGAAGTACAAAAAATAAAGATAACAAAAAGTTAATTTGATATAAAAGTTAGTACAGTCATCCGATAATAAAATAACAGAAAATGAAATAAACAAAAGACAACCCAAAAGCTAATCCTCCATGTCTTCGTCCTTCTCTTCCTCCTCTTCATTCTCCTCATCCTCCTCTAAAGCTGGATTAAAAGATGAACCCGGATAGGTTGGCAAGGTGAGAAAATGATCCATATCACAACCAGTGGCCGAAGCAAGGTGTTGGTACATCTTACCAAAAGAAGAGTACACCGCCGGTTGATAATATGCCTGCCGGGCCAAGAATTGTTCCTGACGATCAAACCTATTATGCAAGAATTTTTTATGCTCATCAAATTTAATCTCTAAAAGGTCAAGGTGTTCTGTAACAGTTATAGTCCTAGGAGGTGGAGGGGGGTAGCAACCGCTGCTCCCTCTCCTAGAGCTTGCGACCTTGATGCTTTAATCACAGTGAGCATGCCATCATCGATGGGCTTCTTGGGGTGCTTGGCTTCCTCATAGTACTGTACTGGACACCGGCTCAGATGCATAATTGGGTAATCAATGAAAGGAAGTACAATCCAAGCTTTTGTCTTATAGTGTGTATGATATAATTAAACATGATTTGGCCCACATCAATAGTCATCTACATCAAAATGGCATAAATTAGAGCAGCTCTCTCAACAGTAAGATCACTATAGTGCGTAGCAAGCATCAACCTCTGACACACAAAATATTGCCAAGCCCAAGCATTGACAGTCAGAGAAGTACCGAGAAAGGTTTTAGGAGTATCACCCAACATTTTTCAAGTTGTGCCTGGAATACAGAGAGTATTGCAAACCTCTTCATAGTCAATATTAGACACATACGCAATATACTCATTATTCTCTATGTCAGGTAGCCCATAAAATCTGTATATAGATGCACTGCTAAAAGAAACTGTTTTCCCTCTCACCATCACCTTTCCATTCCTATATTCTTCCGCATTAGCATAGAATTATCTAACCACATTAGTAATGGAATGAGGTGGTTGTCTTGCAAATGCACCCCAATTCCTATCAATAATCATTCTAAACAAGGTTGGGTTTCCCTGCTCTGTGATAGTGAACTCTCTCTTAGGAATGGGTCTCCTAGCATGCATTAAGCTAACATATCTTTCACTAACTTCATAACTAACAAATTTACTCTCATCATACTCTTGAGGTTGTTTCCCCCTTTGTCTTTTAGTTTTAGCTACCATTTGAACTAATTTTTAAGACAAGAGAACTAAATCAAATGCAACCACTCAAAATTCACAAGTCCACAACAAAGAGAAGAAATTGATCTTACTTAATGCCCAAAGTTGGAGAGAAAGACCCACAAACTTGAAATCCTCTTGAAAACCCAAAATCTTCTTAGAACCAAGCTTTTTAGAGAAATTTTCAGCAAAATTTGCACATAAGTGAGAAATTCTTCAAGAAATTGTGCTAGAATCAAGAGAAAATGGGAAATATTGAATGGATAATGAGGGATTTTGAGAGAGGATGAGAGAGAGGTGAGTGTGCTGCGTTTTTTTCCCAAAAGAGAAATGAGGAAGAAAGTTGCAGATTTGGAGTTTTAAAAAGTGCAGAATCGTGTGTGAGCCGTGACTTGAACTTATGTGCGCCACGGCTTGAAGACCTAGGCCCAATTTCCATGTTGTTGTGCATTGCGGTGCGAGAGAGTCTGGGGCGCGGTGCGTTGGCTCATGCTGAAACTGCTGGGTGCTGTGAGCCATGGCACACAGACTGGGCCGCGACGCATGAGCTGGTTCAAATCTGACTTGCTGTGAGGCAAGGCGCACTGGGCTGGGCCTAGGCGTGAACTAGGCTGCATCAAATCTGACTTTCTGTGAGGTGAGGCGCACAGTTAGGCCTAGGTGCGACCTGGGTTGAAATTTTGATTTTTGCTAGGAAGGAATAAACAGTAACATGGGTATAAAAGTGCAAACTAAAATGACTAAAAATAAACCTAAGACTAAAAATTAAATTAAATCAAATTGAAAATTAAACTTAAAATAGACTTAACTAAAAACGAAACAAACAAATAAATAAAAACATACCTGTGGTATGGTCAAGGTGAATAGACCTGATCCATAAGTGGAATGTCTTCCATTTTCGGACCTTGCCTATCAATTAAGATTTTAAGGTATTGACTATTTACTTTAAAGATCCGACCATCTTTAATATCCTTTATTTCTACCACCCCATTTGCAAAAATATTCTTCACTACAAAAGGGTCGGTCCACCTCGACTGAAGTTTTCCTGGGTGCTTATGGAGTCTAGAATCATATAAGAACACCTGATCATTAGGCTTAAATGTTTTCTTCAGAAAAAATTTATCATGAAACACTTTCATTTTAGCCTTATAGATTCTAGAGTTCTCATAAGCATCATTTCTCAACTCTTCTAACTCGATCAATTGAAATTTCCTAAGCTTACCTGCTTCTCCTATGTCAAAATTGAAATGCTTGATGGCCCAATAAGCTCGATGCTCGAGCTCCATGATGAGTCTAAAATATTGCATATTTTAGACCCTTAACTTATATTTGTTATGCTCTTAGTTAGTAGTATTTTACGTTATTTTACATTTTTCTTGTGTTTTGTGTATTTTTACATGTTTGTGGAGAAAGTGCAGCATTTCAAGATATTTGAAGCTTCTGGAGACATTGCGCTCGATCACACAGATATACGATCGAGCGCACCTGCGCTCGAGCGCACCTGCCTATGATCGAGCGCAATGTCATCAATCCCACATCGAAATGTTTGCAGTGCATCGCACCAGCACGATCGAGTGCACCAGATACGCGATCGAGCGCACACGCGATCGAGCGCACCAGACACGCGATCGAGCACACATGCGATAGATCGCACCATTCTGTGATCGAGCGCACTCGGGCCAGTATCCCACATCGTTTCTGCAAGCCACATTACTACGGGTCTTCACCTATATAAGCACCATCTGGCTTCATAATTCAATGTACAATTCCTGAGCCACTTTGGTGTTTACCAGTGGACGTCCGCTAGCATTCTGGTGGATCCCGAAGGCATTGCTACCACGAGGGGAAGCGCCGCCCGTCAGCGAGTGGAATTTCTCCCATGTAAAGTTTTTTTTATTTATTTCTTTATATTCAGTTGTTTTAGTTTAAATGTTTAGCACTTGTTATTATAGTTTTATAGTTATGAGTGGCTAGACTCTTCAGCTAAGGTTGAAGATGAAGCCCCGCCGTTGTTTGGCGTAGTAGTTCAGATTTGCTTGTACAAATCTGACAATTTTTAGTATAAATGTTTTGTCAATTATTTGAGTTAATCTTATAATTGATTGAGTTTAAATTGTCTGTTGGATTTTCTTTATGTTTCATCTGATGGATACATTGAATGCTTTTCGATTCAATTGGATTCCCTTTGTGATTTGTTAAAAGCGGATACATTGGGTGCTTTTGGTTTAGTTGGGATATTCTTTGTTTTTTGTCTTATAGTTGGATTCATTGAAAGTTTTGATAGGCTATATTTTTAGAACATGTATGCTTAACTTCGGTGGGGTGGATTTGGAAACCTTAGTGTTTTTAATTATTAGTTTTTAAATCAATTTAATTTAGTTTTAATTTATTTTGCAATATCATTCTGAAATTTGGAACTAGGTTAAAATAGAGTTAGTTTAGATTAAAAAATATATTTTCACAACACAATTCCTGTGGATTCGACCTCGCACTTGCACACGCTATACTGCAAACGACTCGTGCACTTGCGAGTAAATTAAAACTCACAACAAGTTTTTGGCGCCGTCGCCGGGGAGTTGTTTTGTTTGTGAAAATTTTTGGTCTGAATTGATTTTATTTTTCTTCTAGTTAATTTAATTTTTAAAAAAAAATTGAGTTTTGTTTTTGCTTTATTCTGTTGCTTCTGCTGGTTAGTATCTCATTATTTTTCTGTTGGTGTATGCTTGGTCGGAGATCCTTGAACTTAGATTTGACACATTTAGATCCCGACTTAGAAAGAACTCTTAGGAGGCAGAAAAGAGCACTAGTTGAGAGAGAGACTGTTGAGATGGGAGAAAATTTTAATCATCCTGAACATGTAGAGCAACCTAGAGCTTGGAACGTGGACTCCACTACATCCCTTAGGGATTTGTTCGCACCCGTTGCGACTAACTCATCTTCCTGCATAGTGTTGCCACCAACCAATGCCACACACTTTGATTTGAAGCCACATGTTATCCAACTCCTACCCTCATTCCATGGCTTAGATCTTGAAAATCCTTATAGTCATGTGAAGAAGTTCAAAGACATTTGTGCTACATTCAAATTCCAGAACTTCTCTGAGGAGTCAGTGCATCTTCGACTCTTCCTTTTCTCCCTTCACGATAGAGCTAGGGCGTGGTTGGACTCCAACACGTCCGGGTCTATTACATCTTGGGAAAACCTGCTTAACAAATTTTATCATAAGTTTTTCCCAATGTCTAGAGTGAATGAGTGCCGAAAGGAGATTAGCTCTTTCACTCAGGACGAGGATGAGAAGTTCTCTGAAAGCTGGGAGTGCTTTAAAGAGTTACTGATCAGATGCCCTCCACATGGATATGAGAAGTGGAGACTCGTTCAATTCTTCTACCAAGGGTTGACTCAACCCAACCGTAGCATGATCGAGTCTATGAATGGGGGGGCATTCTTGAGTCTGACAGGAGACGAAGCATATATGGCGTTGGACAAGTTGTCCGACAACTCACAGCAGTGGGATTTTTCAAGCTGTCGAGATAAGTCCATTCGTGCTCCTAAGAGGGGAGGCATCTATGAGGTCAGGGAGGATGCTGATTTAAGGATAAAATTAGATACCCTCACCAAGAAGATTGACGCTCTCACTGTGAGCCAATCCATCAATGCTGCCAACACATTCAATGTTGAAAGCTGTTCCATCTGTGCTAGTCCCATGCATCTAGCACAGAATTGCCCATCAATGCCGGCTTGTGCCGAGTATCCTATGGAACAAGTAAATGCTTTCAATGACTTTCGAAGGCAGTCAAATGGATCGTACTCCGAGACATACAATCCAGGGTGGCGGAACCACCCAAATTTTTCATGGAGGCAGAACCAACCAATGAATCAGGGAGGATCCTCTCATCATGCTCAAAATCAACATCCTCTCGGATTTGCCCCACAAATTCCTAATCATGGTCATTCTGCCCATCCAGCACCTTCACCTGCTTACCATGCACCCGCTCAAACACCAGCACCAGTTTCACAGTCGCTAGAGGACACTCTTAAGGAATTCATGAAAGCGACTAGCCAAAATATGAGCGATGTGAGGAGTGCAACAATGATAAACACCCAAGCAATTGCCAAGCTGGAAAGTCAAATAGGGAAAATTGCAAGTCACTTGGGTGAGAGAGATAAAGGAAAGTTCCCCAGTCAGCCCGTGCAAAACCCAAAAGGACAATTTATGGTTGAGAATTCATCAACTCCTATGCACGGGGAGGAACAAGTACAGTCGATTGTCACACTGAGGTCTGGGAGACAAGTGGACAATCGAGTGGAAGAGAGCCCTGCTATGCAGCAAGGGCAAGGGAGTGGCAACACAGAGAAGAGAGATGTTGAGCCATCTACAGCCACACCTACTGAGAAAGACCCTCCTAGGTCGTTTGTACCTAGAGCGCCCTACCCCGAGAGATTACAGGCGCCCAAGAAAGGAGGGAAGTATGAGGAAATTCTGGAGGTATTCAAGTAAGTCCAAATCAATATCCCATTTTTGGATGCCATCCATCAAGCGCCATCATATGCCAAGTTTTTAAAGGACTTGGTCACTATCAAGAGGAGGACGAATGTTCCAAAGAAGGCATTTTTGACCGAGCAGGTCAGTTCAATCCTTCAGTGCAAGCTACCCATCAAGTATAAGGACCCGGGGTGTCCTACCATCTCTTGCACGATAAGAGTCAGCCACATTGAGAGGGCTATTTTGGATCTAGGGGCGAGTGTGAATCTTCTACCCTACTCAGTCTATGTGTAGTTGGGGTTAGGAGAATTGAAGCCCACATCCACGACGCTTCAATTGGCTGATAGGTCAGTGAAAAGACCATGGGGGATAGTTGAGGATGTTTTGATAAAAGTGGATAAGTTCTATTTCCCCGTGGATTTTATTGTGCTTGACATAGAACCAGTTCAGAATGTAGGGATTCAAATACCGGTGATTCTAGGGCGACCATTCTTAGCCACGGCTAACGCCCTAATCAATTGTAGGACAGGGGTGATGAAGATCTCCTTCGGAAATATGACAGTGGAGTTGAACATTTTTGATATCACTAGGCAACCACTGGAATATGATGAAATGAGAGATGTGTGCTTGATAGAGGAGATTCTTGAGGATACTGTGGATGAATCAAGCATTGAGGATCCCATGGAGGCATGCTTTGCTCACTTGGGAGAGGACTTGGGTTTAGATAAGTTACTCGAGGAAGTAAATGCCATTTTGGAGTCTGATCCTCAAGAAAGCAAGGAGGAGGAGGAGAAGGTGTCACCAGAACCTCAAAAGAAGGAACTTAAGCCTTTACCAGATACTCTTAAGTATAAGTTCCTGGGTCCAGCATACTGTTTGCCTGTGATAATAGCTTCAGATTTGGGAGAGGCTCAAGAGGAGAAATTGTTAGAGGTTTTAAGAGAGCACAAGGAAGCTATCGGCTGGACCATTGAAGATATTAAGGGAATCAGCCCCTCGGTGGTGATGCACAGGATACACTTGGAGGAAGATGCTAAGCCATCGAGGGAGCCGCAAAGAAGGCTCAACCCTGCTATGCAAGAGGTTGTGAGGGCAGAGGTTATTAAGCTGTTAGATGTAGGGATCATTTATCCCATCTCTGATAGCAAGTGGGTGAGCCCCATTCATGTCGTGCCCAAGCGAGCTGGATTAACGGTAGTAAAGAATAAGGACGACGAGTTGGTGCCAACTCGTGTGCAGTCTGGGTGGAGAGTGTGTATAGACTACCGTAAGCTGAACAGTGCCACAAGGAAGGATCACTTTCATATGGTGGAGCGTTTGGCTGGGCACGAGTATTATTGCTTTTTAAATGGTTATTCTGGATATAACCAGGTCCCCGTGGACCCCGAAGATCAAGAGAAGACGACATTTACCTGTCCTTTTGGGACCTTCGCCCACCGTCGCATGCCCTTTGGGTTATGCAATGCACCCGCCACTTTTCAGCCTGTGCATGGTCAGTATATTCTCTGACATGGTAGAGCGGTTCTTGGAGATTTTCATGGACGACTTCTCCATCTTCGGTTCAACATTTGAGGAGTGCCTGCACCGTCTCTCTTTGGTTTTGGTACAGTGCAAGGAGAAGAACCTGGTGCTTAATTGGGAGAAGTGCCATTTTATGGTTAAGCAAGGAATTGTACTGGGGCATATCATATCTCATCGAGGGATTGAGGTCGACAAAGCGAAGGTGGATTTGATTTCCAGCCTTCCACCCCCACGTACGGTGAAAGAGGTTCGATCTTTTCTGGGCCATGCAGGTTTCTATAGGCGATTTATCCAAAATTTCAGCAAGATCGCCAGGCCCTTGTGCAAGTTGTTGCAAAAATATGCCCCATTTCTATTTGATGAGGATTGTAAGAAAGCATTTGGGGATCTGAAGAAAATTCTGACGTCCACACCCATTATTCAGCTACCTAACTGGGATGTGCCTTTTGAGATTATGTGTGACACATCAGACTATGCTGTTGGAGTTGTTTTGGGGCAGCGTGTTGACAAACTTCCCCATGCTATCTATTATGCAAGTCGAACTCTAAACGATGCACAACTCAATTACTCTACCACTGAGAAGGAGTTGCTTGCAGTCGTTTTTGCATTAGACAAGTTCAGATCCTACTTGTTAGGATCTAAAGTCATTATCTACTCGGACCATGCTGCATTGAAGTATCTTTTCTCTAAAAAATATGCTAAATCTCGTCTTATCCGATGGATCTTGCTACTTCAAGAGTTCGACATTGAGATTCGGGATAAGAAAAGTTCGAAAAATGTGGTGGCGGACCATTTATCTAGATTGATTGTGGAATTCAGTGAGGCTGCCACTCCCATTTCTGAGACCTTTCCTGATGAGCAATTGATGCACATTGCTCACAGTCTCGCACCATGGTTTGCTGACATAGTGAACTATCTTGTCACCGGACACATGCCCTTGCATTGGGGGAGACAAGATAAATCAAAATTTTTGGCCATGGTAAAACACTTTTTCTGGGACGATCCTTACCTGTTCAAGTATTGTCCTGATCAGATCATTAGACGATGTATTCCTGAGCATGACCAATCTAATGTCATCGCCTTTTGTCATGATCATGCATGTGGAGGCCATTTTAGTGCTAAAAAGACCGCTGCAAAGATTTTGCAGTGTGGATTTTATTGACCTACCCTTTTTCCGGGACTCTCACACCTACTGTATATCTTGTGAGCGTTGCCAAAAGCTAGGGAGTCTTTCTAGGAGAAATATGATGCCCCTCAACCCTATTCTGATTGTTGAGATTTTTTATGTGTGGGGCATTGATTTCATGGGACCATTCCCAAACTCCTTTGGCTACCTATACATTCTAGTTGCTGTGGACTATCTGTCCAAGTGGGTGGAGGCTGTTGCGTGCAAGACCAATGACCATAGAGTTGTGGTCCAGTTCTTGAAAGACACTATTTTTGCTCATTTTGGTACGCCTCGAGCAATCATAAGTGATGGAGGTAAGCATTTTTGCAACAAGATCTTTGAGCAGTTGATGAAGAAATATTGTATCACGCACAAAGTTGCCACCCCATATCACCCACAGACGAGTGGTCAAGTGGAAATTTCAAATCGCAAGATCAAACATATTTTGGAAAAGACTGTGAACCCTACTAGAAAGGATTGGTCTCTGCGATTGACGGATGCACTGTGGGTATATCGGACAGCCTTCAAGACGCCAATTGGCATGTCTCCCTATCGCATTGTATACGGAAAGGCATGTCACCTTCCGATTGAATTAGAGCATCGTGCGTATTGGGCTGTCAAGCAACTAAATTTTAATCTTTCCAAGGCTGGCTCACAACGAAAGCTCCAACTCAATGAATTGGAGGAGCTGCGGAATGATGCATATGAGTGTGCCCGATCATACAAAGCACAAATGAAGAAGACTCATGACCAAAATATTTTGAGACAAGCTTTTGAGCCGGGTCAGAGAGTTCTTCTTTATAATTCGCGCCTGCATCTTTTTCCAGGCAAGCTCAAATCCCGATGGTCAGGCCTATTCATTATTCGATCGGTTTTTCCTCATGGGGCCATCGAGATTGAGGATCCTAAGAATGGTAATACTTTCAAGGTAAATGGACAGAGGCTAAAACCATTCTTAGAGTTGAGGAGGCCGGACATTGAGACGATACTGTTGGAGGATCCTAGTTACTCAGATTGAGTGTAGTATTCTAGGGAGAGTCTGGCTGAAGATGTAAAACTTAGCGCTCATGGGAGGCACCCCATAGTTTATCTTTTCTGTTGTTTATTTATTATTTCGCATTTTTTATGATTAATGTTTGTTTCCAGTATTTTTTGTTTTCCATTTTTTATTTTTCAGGGACAAAGCGTACTTTAGTTCAAGTTTGGGGGTATGCTATGAGCCATACCTGTCCAGATAGTTCTCCATATCTCAGGTCAGCTCTTTCCATATTAATCACACATTGGGGTCAATGTGTAATTTAAGTTTGGGGGTATGGGAGACACATCACACACTTTGTCCTAATTTTTTGTCTTTTCGTCATAGAGATAAATGCATGCTCATGTTATCGTGAAATTTTAGTTGATCTAAACATTTTCTGTGATGTGATGTCATTGGTGAGCTTAACATTTTGAACACATGATCTGGTGATAAATTTTTAAAATTTAGTTACTTACTTTAGGCATTTTGATAATTCACATGTTTGATCCAATCTAACACGAGCACTTTAGCACAAATTATGTGAGGTATGACACGTGATTTTAATGTGTATTTTTCCTTATCTTAACTGAAACTGGATGACTTGTTAGATGAACTCTTGGGCATAGGAAAATAAAATAAAAATATATATATATTACTACAACTTTCCACTGATTAACTGGACCTCTTGCCTCAGTAAGCAGTGAGTGTTCACGTCAAAAGGTGAAATTTTGCTTGGTAATATTAAGGTCGGTTTAATTTCGTAGCCTTTTTGACTCGAGTTGGTAAGTCCTTAGGGGTGTCTTTACACCTAATGCCCTAAAACCACCTGGTTTGGGAGTCATTGACTTAACACTCGCTACATGGGTCAATTAGAAAGCTTAAGGGAACTAAACATAGCCGTGCCTTATTATAAAAATAAATTAAAAAAAATAAAAAAAACTATGCTTTTTCGTTCATTTTTTATGGGAAATTCGGTGAATCTTGAGACATGGAGACCTTACACATTAGAGTTACTTGGAAGCTTCATTTTTATATGCTAATTCACCTTACACTGATTCAAGCTTGTGATGTCTTATCCTGCCTTTTGTAAGTAATTAGATTTTAACATTTCTATTCATTGCGAAGATGGGTTTACCTTTTTAAGCTTGCTTATGAATGAATATCATGGTGATGTGTGCTCCTTAAATTTTTGGATACCATGAGTGATGACTTTATCTATATGTTCTTTGTTTTTCATTGAGTCTTTTATTTTGTTTTGCTAAGGGACTAGCAAAATATAAGTTTGGGGGTATTTGATGAGTCTAAAATATTGCATATTTTAGACCCTTAATTTATATTTGTTATGCTCTTAGTTAGTAGTATTGTACGTTATTTTACATTTTTCTTGTGTTTTGTGTATTTTTACATGTTTGTGGAGAAAGTGCAGCATTTCAGGATATTTGAAGCTTCTGGAGACATTGCGCTCGATCGCACAGATATGCGATCGAGCGCACCTGCGCTCGAGCGCACCTGCCTATGATCGAGCGCAAGGTCATCAATCCCACATCGAAATGTTTGCAGTGCATCGCACCAGCACGATCGAGCGCACCAGATACGCGATCGAGCGCACACGCGATCGAGCGCACCAGACACACGATCGAGCGCACATGCGATCGATCGCACCATTCTGCGATCGAGCGCACTCGGGCCAGTATCCCACATCGTTTCTGCAAGCCACATTACTCCGGGTCTTCACCTATATAAGCACCATCTGGCTTCATAATTCAATGTACAATTCCTGAGCCACTTTGGTGTTTACCGGTGGACGTCCGCTAGCATTCTGGTGGATCCCGAAGGCATTGCTACCACGAGGGGAAGCGCCGCCCGTCAGCGAGTGGAATTTCTCCCATGTAAAGTTTTTTTATTTATTTCTTTATATTCAGTTGTTTTAGCTTAAATGTTTAGCACTTGTTATTATAGTTTTATAGTTATGAGTGGCTAGACTCTTCAGCTAAGGTTGAAGATGAAGCCCCGCCGTTGTTTGGCGTAGTAGTTCAGATTTGCTTGTACAAATCTGACAATTTTTAGTATAAATGTTCTGTCAATTATTTGAGTTAATCTTATAATTGATTGAGTTTAAATTGTCTGTTTGATTTTCTTTGTGTTTCATCTGATGGATACATTGAATGCTTTTCGATTAAATTGGATTCACTTTGTGATTTGTTAAAAACGGATACATTGGGTGCTTTTGGTTTAGTTGGGATATTCTTTGTTTTTTGTCTTATAGTTGGATTCATTGAATGTTTTGATAGGCTATATTTTTAGAACATGTATGCTTAACTTCGGTGGGGTGGATTCGGAAACCTTAGTGTTTTTAATTATTAGTTTTTAAATCAATTTAATTTAGTTTTAATTTATTTTGCAATATCATTCTGAAATTTGGAACTAAGTTAAAATAGAGTTAGTTTAGATTAAAAAATATATTTTCACAACACAATTCCCTGTGGATTCGACCTCGCACTTGCACACGCTATACTGCAAACGACTCGTGCGCTTGCGAGTAAATTAAAACTCACAACACTCCACAGGTAAGTGGCAAAGCATTCCAAAAACAAGCCTATAAGGTAACATACCTAAAGTAGTTTTGAAAGCTGTACAGTAGGCCCAAAGCATATCAACTAGTCTCAAAAACCAATCTTTGCGATCCGGGTTGACTGTTTTTCCTAAAATTTGCTAAATTTCCCAGTTTGCAAGTTCCACCTATCCACTTGTCTGAGGGTGGTAGGCATTAGAGATCTTATGTACCACCCCATATTTTTTCATCAAAGTATCAAAAGAACAGTTGCAAAAATGCGTACCCTGGTCACTAATTATAGCACGTGGTATACCAAGTCGAGATAACACATTTTCCTTGAGAAATTTAATTACCGTCCTATTATCATTACTCCTAAAATCTGCTGCATCTACCCATTTTGACACATAATCTATTGCCACAATGATATATTGATATCCAAAAGAAAAAGGAAATGGTCCCATAAAATCAATGCCCCAACAGTTAAAGATTTTGATCACTAAAATTGGGTTTAAGGGCATCATATTACGACGGGACACAGCTCCTAACTTCTGACACTTTTCATATGAGTGAAAATAGATGTTTGCTTCCTTAAACAAGGTGGGCCAATAAAATCCACACTGTAGAATTTTTGCAGCGGTTTTCTTCATTGAAAAGTGGCCCCCACAAGCTTGGGAGTGATAAAATTCCAAGACACTGGCAATCTCTTCATTAGGGATGCAATGCCTTAAAATTTGGTCAGGGAAGTATTTGAAACCCAATAAAAATTATGTACCTCAGTCATGAACTTCCTATTGTCCTGAGCGCTCCAATCCGTCAGTATCTCACTGGCAGCCAAATAATTCACGATATGAGCAAACCATGGTAGAGAAGTAATAGAGAGTAAATGCTCATCAGGAAAATTGTTGTGAGTTTTAAATTACTCGCAAGCACACGAGTCGTTTGCAATATAGTGTTGTGCAAGTGCGAGGTCGAATCCACAAGGAATTGCGTTGTGAAAATGTAATTTTATCTAAACTAAACTTATCTTAACCTAGTTCTGAGTTTTGAATTATATGTTGCAAAACAAATAAAAACTAAACTAAATTGATTTAAAACTAATAATAAAGACACTAAAGTTTCTGAATCCACCCCACCAAAGTTAAGCATATATCTTCATGTTCTAAAAATAGCCTATCAAAACATTCTATGAATCCAACTTAAAACAAAAAACAACAAATATCAAAATTAAACCAAAAGCATCCAATGTATCCGCTTTTAACAAATCACAAAGGAAATCCAATTTAATCAAAAACAATTTGATGTATCCATCAGATGAAACACACGAAATATCCAACAGAACAATTTAAACGCAATTAATCATAAGAGTTTACTTAAATAATTGACAGAACATTTATACTAAAAAAATCAGAATTGTATAAACAAATCTGAAAATATTATGCCAAACAACGGCGAGGCTTTATCTTCAACCTTAGTTGAAGATTTTAGCCACTCATAATCATGAAACTAGAGTTCATAATAAAAGTTCTAAACATTAAACTAAAAAAACAGTAAATTAAAACTGACTATACATGGGAGAAATTTCAATCGCTGTTGGGCGGCGCTTCCCCTCGTGGTAGCAAAGCCTTCGGAGATCCACCAGAATGCTAGTAGAAGTCCTCCAAATTGCACCAAATGGCACCAAGAATTGCACCCTAAAGATGAAGTGAAGAGGGGCTTATATAGGGAAACATCACAAGTGCAATGTGTTTCCAATCCGATGTGGGATACTGCAGATTCCAGCTTTTGCTCTTTGACCTTTGTCTACTAAAACTGCCATAACTTTCTCTAGAAAAATCATTTTATTGATCTGTAAAATTCCTCAGAAAATAGACATCTGGATCTTTCCAAGAATATATGGCTCATCTCCTGGTTCTTCCTGAATCAATACAGTTAAATCATCAAAAATGGCTGATATGTCACGCTGAAATCATGCTCATCCTAACCTTTGTCTACTTAAACTGCCATAACTTTCTCTAGAATAATCATTTTATTGATCCATAAAATTGCTCAGAAAATAGACATCCAGATCTTTCCAAGAATATATGGCTCATCTCCTGGTTCTTCCTGAATCAATACAGTTTAATCCTAAAAAATGGCTGATTTGTACGAGCAATTCTGGCAATTTAGTGAAACTCCTTTCCAAGCTTGTAAACCTATAAAACAAAGAAAAACAACTCAAAGTAACAAATTCCTAAGCTAATAAATGTAAATTAAGTGGTCAAAATATGCAATATTTGGCACTCATAAAAAATCATCCCTGATTGGCAGGTCGTCAGAGGTGTCCTCAAATGTGAGTCTCGAGAGATGGTCAGCCACTACTTTCTCTACTCCTTTCTTGTCTTTGATGTTGATGTCAAATTATTGCAAAAGTAAAATTCATCGTATTAGTCACGCTTTAGCATCCTTCTTTGTAAGAAGATACTTAAGAGCTGAATGATCTGTGAAAATAATAATAGGAAAAGCAATCAAGTAAGCACGAAACTTATCCAAAGCAAACACTACAGCTAGCAACTCTTTTTCAGTGGTGGAGTAATTCATCTGAACACTATTTAGAGTTCTACTAGCATAGTAAATGACAAAAGGCTTCCCCTCCCTTCACTGTCCAAGAACAGAACCTATAGCAAAGTCACTAGCATCACACATGATCTCAAAAGGTAAAGTCCAATTAGGTGACTGCATTATCGGTGCTGAGGTAAGCTTGTCGATTATCATTTTAAAGGCCTCTTGACAAGCTTGTGTCCACTCAAATGGGGCATTTTTAGCTAGGAGGTCACATAGTGGTCTAGATATGGTGGAAACATTCTGTATGAACCTTCTATAAAAGCCCGAGTGATCAAGAAAGGATCTCACATCCTTTACTGTCTTATGTGTAGGCAACTTAGAGATTAATTCAATCTTAGATTAATCAACCTCTATCCCCCTATAAGAAATAATATGCCCTAAGACAATACCGGAAGGTACCATAAAGTGGCATTTTTCCCAATTCAAAACTAACTCCTTCTCCTTACAACGAGTCAATATTCTCTCTAAATTCAATAAGTATGCATCAAAAGAAGATCCAAAAACAGTCAAGTCATCCATAAAAACTTCCATGCAATTTTCAAAAATGTCACTAAAAATGCTCATCATGCAACATTGAAAAGTAGCAGGTGCATTACACAATCCAAATGGCATTCTACGAAAGGCATAAGTACCAAAAGAACAAGTGAAGGTGGTTTTATCTTGGTCTTCTAATGCAATTTCAATTTGATAATAACCAGAATAATCATCCAAGAAACAATAGAAAGGATGACCAACAACACGCTCAAGAATTTGATCAATAAAAGGGAGGGGAAAATGGTCTTTCCGGGGTGGTAGCATTCAATTTTCTGTAATCAATGCACATCTGCCACCCAGTCACAAGTTTTATAGGGATAACTCTCCAAGGTCATTCTTCACTACAGTAACAGCCGACTTTTTAGGAACAACCTATGTAGGACTTACCCATTTACTATCAGCAATAGGATATATGATTCCCGCATCTAATAGTTTCAACACTTCATTCTTCACCACTTCTTTCATAGTGGGATTAAGCCTATGTTGGGGGTCTCTACGAGGGCCAGTTCCTTCCTCTAAATTAATTTTATGGGAACAAATTAAAGGGCTAACACCTTTTATGTCGGCCATAGTCCAACCTAGTGCAGATTTATGTTCTCTTAACAAATTTAACAATTGATCACATTGCACATCACTAAGTTCAGAGGAAATAATAACAAGAAAGGTATCACCTGGGCCTAAAAACACATGTTTGAGTCCTTGGGGAAGCGGAGCTAAATTAAGCATTGGTGCCTCCTCAGAAGGGGGTTTGGGTGCCTCCCTTTCTTTAGGCAACTCCTCAAAACATGGTTGCCACGATTTCTTCATAAATCCCTGTGACTTATCAAAAACATCAGCAACATTAATGGCATAGGGATAAATAGAAGAATCATCAAAATCAAATTATTAAGAAGGAATTTCAAAGAGTTAGAATTATCTTTAACGTACTCATCCTCCAAAATAAGCTCATCAATCATGTAAGTGTCGAAACACTCGTCCTCTTCATGTGGCTGCCTTGAGATTCAAAAAACATTTACCTCTATAGTCATATTTCCAAATGATAATGTCATTAGTCCATTTCTACAATTAATGAGGGCATTGGTGGTGGCAAGGAATTGTCTTCTAAGTATCAAAGGAGTTTTTGACTCCGTATTCACAATAGACATGGTATCTAAAACCAAAAAGTCAACGGGATAATAGAATTCTTCAATTTGCAATAAAACATCTTCCACAATACCTCTCGGTTTTCTTACCAATCGATATGCTAGTTGAAGTACCACGGAGGTCGGTTTGATCTCACCTAGACCGAGTTGCAAGTAAATGGAGTATGACATGAGGTTCACACTAGCCTCCAAATCTAGCAATGCTTGGCCACAATATTTGTTCCCAATTTGGCAAGCCACCGTTGGACAGCCCGGATCTTTATATTTGGGCAGTGTCGTGCTATCAATTACTGTACTTGCTTGCTCCATTAAGAACATTGTTTTCTTCACATTGTGCCTCCTCTTGAGTGTACATAGATCCTTGATGACTTTAGCATAGTTGAGAACCTATTTTATAACATGAAGAAGAGGGAGGTTAATTTTAACATGCTGAAGTTGTTCAAGAATCTCACCTTTCAATGCTGAATTTCTCTCCTTAGATTTAAGGAGTGCTTGAAGGAAAGGCAATGGTAAAGAATTATTATGGGCATCTTGTTCCTTAGGGCTTCATCCTTGTTGCTCATAGTGTTAGGAATCAAGTTTGATGGTAGAGTGGGCCCATCAATTTTCTTACTGCTGTGAGTAATCATGGCATTAACCTCTTTAACATTTTGATAGTCGGGATCGCAGGTTTGTGCCATATGTTATCCCTTTGGATTAGGTTGTGGCTGCGAAGGAAAACGACCTTACTCTTGAATTGTCAAGAAACTAGTCAACTTGGTGAGTTGACTCTTTATCACCTTTTGTTCCTCTTTGATCCTTTGTTGATCCTCAAGCAACCATTGATTTATTTTGCCTTGCTCTTCCACACTCTTAGCATGTACCTACAAAAATGACTTAAACATATCTTCCAAAGGTAAAGATTGTTGTGGTGCATTAGATGAGGTTGCTTCCGGTTTCCATTAGGTACTAGAGTGGGGATGAGGTTGTATATCGGATCTCCAACGGGTGCTAGATTGGGCAGGAGGTTGCATATCGGATTTCCAACTGAAATTAGGGTGATTCTTCCAACCGGGATTGTAGGTGTTAGAGTAGGGTGAGTATGGTTTCCTAAAAGGTATACCCAAGGCATTACACTCTCCTTTCATCTCAAAATAAGTTGGACAATCCTTAGGTACATGATCTACCCATTACACATAAAACAAGGTTCATGGGACTCTACCTTAGCAACTGGTTCAGGGGCTCTAGCATCCTTGGTTTTTAATACTTCAATTTCCTTAGTTAGGGCCTCTAAACGGGATTTAAGGCTATCCTCTTCCTTAAGTTGATAAATTCCAATGGGTTGATTTCTCCTAGTACTTTCCATTGCATTTGGTCTTGTACAAGTGTGGGCTTTTTCCGATAAGTCATCTAGGAAATCTATGGCTTGGTCGGGATATTTTTGAAGAAAATCCCTATTACACATCATTTCTATGAACTGCCTCTCCCTACTTAGGATTCCATCATAGAAATAGTTAACTACCCGCCAACTCTCATACCCATGGTGTGGACAAGAATTCAAAAGATCATTGAAATGTTCCCAAACTTGACATAAGGTTTCACTCTCCTTTTGTGCAAAGTTTAAGATTTGTCTCTTGAGGTTATTGGTCTTATAGGTTGGGAAGTGCTTTTGGAAGAAAATTCGGGTCATCTCATCCCAACTACCTATAGACCTAGGCCTTAACGAGTATAGCTAAACCTTGGCCTTTTCCTTAAGTGAAAAGAGGAAAAATAGAAGTTTGATGGTGTCTACCATATCAGCCCTACTTTGAAAGGTAGCTACTATTTTCTCAAATTCCCTAATATGGATATAGGGGTTTTCATTCTCAAACCCATGGAAGGTTGGTAGCAATTGGATCATGCCCGACTTAAACTCAGGTTGTTGAACATTATGGGGGAACATGATACAAGATGGTGTGGCCGTTCGGCTAGGGTGCAAGTAATCCTTAAGTGTCCTAGCAACATTCTCATTATGATCGTCGGCCATGTTAACAAAATTCTCTAAATTCTCGTTTGGGTTTTCATTATGGTTTGATCTAGGTGAGGTTTCACTAACAGACGCAGAAGGAGAGTGTAACTATATTTCGGGTCTTTTAATCAATCTACCTCGCGAATCTCTCAGTCTAAACATACACCAAAGGAATTAGAGGGAAACAAATAAAACAAAAAAATAAAAAATTAGAAAATCAAAACAGAGAGCAAAGAACAAGATTATCGTCTTGTCTCAAAGTTGACAATCTTCCTTGTTCTTTAAGCGCGTCTTCCCCGGCAACGGCGCCAAAATTTGATTACTTTCAAACTAATACGCGGTTATTGTGTATAGCTGAGGTGTCGATCCCACGAGGAAAAGCAATCTACAAGGGAAAGTGTAAACCTTAACACGAACGATAAAATTTAAATGAGAGAATCTAAGTTTTGATAAGGAAATAATGCAAAAGAGTTGTGTAAATATAATGAAGAATATAATAGGGAAATAACAAGGTTCCTAGAATCCTTCCTAAGTTCGTTGCCTTATTTCAATCTCAATTCAATTGTTTTTATCTCGATTGCTAGTTTCACATCACAAACAAGCAATCGGTAAATATTCAATCACAGTACATTAACACTCTAATGTAATTGTTACAAATCACTCATTGATTTCGATTCAAGCATACATGACCTATCGTATAGATTTATCAAGAATGACAATATATTTCAATAACAATATCGCAGTAATAGACAAACCTAAAAGATAAATCTATCGGAATCAATCACAACCAATCAACTTGACATAAGAAGAGCATGACTAGACTTATATGGAGGAGAAGGATGCAATCACCAGATTAAGAGAAAATCTTCTAATTCTTTACTTAATCAAAGAGTAAATCATAATAATGTTTAACAATAAATCCTTACAACTGAATCAAGAATGAAAATAAAAAAAACTACACCTAGGGATTCATCCCTTTGCCTAGCTTAGAGATTAGTAAGCCATGGGGCTCATGCTTGAACACAGTAATAGAGAAGAATGTGGCAGCTTTCTTAAGTTTTCTGACCTCCCATTATCAAACCCTAAGTGATCTATTTCGTTCTTCAAGAACAAAAGGGTTCTTTCTTAACTTAGAACTTATCACTTTCTTTTTCTCTTCTTTTGTTCTTCAAGAACAAGACGGTTCTTGAAGAGGTGTTGCTGTAATTGTAAGAACTCCATTGATTTAGAGCAAAGAGCTCGGAGGATCTCACGAAGACGTATGCACATTGTCGAACCTCGATAATAATTGCTTGTGTTCTTTCTTTGATTGTTTGATTCCTGTTTCTTACAAGTCATTGTGGACTTTGGTGTTTGGAAAGATCACAACCTGGGATTCCGCAAGAAGGTGATTTTCCAACAATTATTTAACACCATTTGATCCAATTTGTTGCACACATATTTAGGGAACTCAATGCAACTTATCTCGTAAATAAACATTGAAGCCAAAGTAGACTTTATAAGAGTAAGTTGTCAACCCACAGAGAGAAGATTTGCTTTCCAACTAGGCAACTTCTTTAAAAGTTTCTCCACCATGTAATTGAGAGAATGCTTCTTCTTTTTTTTTTTTTTTAGTGAAATTCATCTTGAAACTGAGATATTTTCCTAGTTCTTCTAGTATCTAAGCTTGAAGCAGATTAGTGCAACCTAATGTTCTCTTCTTGCATTAGGGCTTATAAACAACTCTAAATTGTTGGAATTAATCTTTTGTCCATACCACAGGCAAAAAATTTCCAACACTTCTCAAATCCAATGTAGGCTATGATCCTTCACTTGGAAGAAAATAAAATAATCATTTGTATAGAATAAATGAGAAATAGAAGGAGCTTGTTAAGATAATTGAATTCCCTAAAGTCGAAGATTATCTTTTGTATTAGGCAACATATAGGAAATGATATTTTCACATATAATAAAATGTAAAGATACAGGGGGTCCCTTGTCTGATTCCTTTAGGTGGCATAATATGAAAGGTTTGAGTTACTTAACCAATAGCTGGTAAGTCACTGAGGTAATGCATTCCATAATGCAACCCAGTGAGGGCTAAAACAGTATTTTTCCAACACAACTCTGATAAAGACCTAAGAAAGCATATCATAGGTCTTACTCATACCAATCTTGGAAGTAACAAACACCTTTTTACTAGTATTTGTCTTCCTTATTTTTTTCCAAAATTTCATTTGCTAGTATAACATTATCTAAGATTCCCTAAATTCACATAGCTATCATCTACATCTTCTTCAGTTCTTGTCCACTTAATGCACCAAAAACAAGATGCATGCAATTATTAACCCTAGATTCTTGAATTATCAAATATAGAATCTTTAAAGAAAAGAATTAAAAGCAAATCTAGTAATTTATTTTCTACTTTGCAAGACCAAAATAGTTACAAATGCTTAGAACTCCTAATTGTCGTTGATGTTAACAAGAAATAGAGTACCCACCATTGCAAATTTGCAATAAGCACATCTTATTTCTTCATATCAATAAAAAAAAGTCCACACTAACATCAAAATGTCTAATAATAAACTGATAAACTCTGTTCCTCACTTAGGTTTTAGTGACAAGCAGCAAAAGAAGAAAAATAAGAAGATGAATTAGAAAAAAAAAAAAGAAGAAGAGAAAGAAGGATGAAAAAATCGAGATGAAAAAGAAAAAATATAAACAAATCTAGATTTTGGAGTTCAAAAATGGAGAAGAATATTTTTCAAGTATTCCATTTTTATTGTATTTTCTTTTAATTTTGGACTTTTTTTTATTATTTTATTTATATTTTTTAGGGGAGACAATGCATAATGGTCATATAGCTATCTTTAACTATACTAGTAGTGTGACACGCGCGTATGCATATGTTAATAAAAGAGGCTAAAATTTTAAAATGTGTTCAAGATGGAGTGGTTGGCTAGATAAAGATAAAAATAGAGAGGATTGTGGAACATGGCTAAAATTATTTATTTTATCCAGTTTACAAAAGTAAAAATCATATATTTAAGAACAAAAGTCAAAAGTGGAGTGAAAAAGAAGAGTCCAAAAGCCATGCTCAAGGCTACCTAGACCTCTTAAGTGAGGCATGCTCGCTCTTATTTGTCTTTTTGTTTGTTTTGCATCTTATTTTTTCAAGATGATCACCTAGAGAGACAAACTAGAGACTACACCAAAGTTATTAGCCGAGCTTGTAACAAGTGGCCCAGTAAGAGCAATGAATTCCTATAAATGGTTTGCAAGAACAATTTGCGAGAAAAAGTAGATTTACAAAAACAATTTGGAAGATAGTTGCAAAGCAAATATTTTGCAATTAGGTGCAAAACTTGGCGGTATATTGCTTCTGACACTTGAGGGCATCTTGCTTCCAATCTACTGGGGGCAATTCAAGTCAACCACAGAAAGAGAAACTTAAGACAACTCTCGGTCAATTCCCCAACAAAAATTTAGATATGATTAGAATTCAAGTCCATAGAGTCAGCAGTTACTTTCAACCAGTTAACAGTCGCAACCTCACATTATCTCAATAAACCAAAAACAACCATATATAACCTCAAATAGCCATAAACATCATGGCAAGACGGATTTAGCTTCTGTACAACCCTCAAAATGATGGATATAGCCCTATTATGCGGCTTTAGCCATAAATACTTTGGGAAGACGGATCTAGCTCCACTATAGCCCCCAATCTCTCAAAATAACGGATATAGCTCGATTATGCAGTTTTGACCATAAATACATTGGGAAGATTGATCCAACCCTTGTACATCCCCAAACATCTCAAAATGATAATATACCCCCATCATTCAGTTTTAGCCATGATTACCCCAGAAAGAAGGATATAGTCTATGTACAGCCTCCAACGTTTGATGAATATAACATCCGTTCATCCTCCGAAGTTTCTAAATGATAGTCAAATCAAACATCATATAGTCATCAACTCAATTAACTATCTAGCTATCATCCCAATTAGCAACACCACCTGTAAGATTAGTCCAAGATTTGAAAGGAATAAATACAATATTTCTCCCCAATGGTGTTAATCTCAATTCAAGTAAATCAATTCTCTTTAGTCATATCCGAGTATCCCTAGTGCATAATGGACTAATAAAATCCCCAACAAAGTCCAAATGATGTCAAATTCGAAATTACTTGCTTCTCACTGGACTCCAAGAAATGTGCCCTAATAGAGGTTAGATGTTTTTCACAAAAGAGCTTTAAACAACGTCAACCATAAAGTCCTTTAAACAAAAATTTTCCACAAAAGTCCTTTAAATAGGTGTCAAGCATAAAATCCTTTAAACGAGTGTTTTTCATAAAATTCATTTAAATATGCATCAACCATAAAGTCTTTTAAACATAATTTTCCATAAAAATCCATTAAACATGTGTCCACCATAAATTCTTTTAAACAAGTATCCACCATAAAGTCCTTTAAACAGACGTCCACCATCAAAGGACTTTAAACATATGTCAACCATAAAGCCCTCTAAGGAAGTACCCACCTTCAAAAGTCATTTAAACTGTTGGGAAACCACCTTAGATGATGCCCAGGTGATGGTATTCCAAACACCCAATTTTAGAGTGACTTGAATAAAGAAAAGGGCAGCAACCAATCAAAGCAAGAAAGAAAAGAACACAAGAAATTTGTTGACGAGGTTTGGCAATATGCTTATGTCCCCATGAGCTCCTCCGAGCTCTCTACACTATCTTAACAATGGAGTTCTTTACACTTAGCAACACTCTTTCAAGAACTCATAGGTTCTTGAAGAACAAAAGAAGAAAAAAAAGAAGAAGAAAGTGATAAGAACTAACCTTGGAATTTTCCCAAGAAAATTTCCTTTACAAGCCCTTGAATCCCTTTTTATTCTACTCTCTCTTTCTAAACAACTAGCCTCTCTATAGAATCTCTGTTTGAGTTTTTCACTCTTATAATTGATCTCACTTGTATTGTGTATTAGATTGAAGCTAGGTGACCCTTTATATAGTGCACCAACTTCTTGTCCAATCTTGAGTGTCATTCTCCACACTTAGATCTTGATGACCAATCAACCATGGCCCTTGATCAATCCTTAGTGATCCTATACATTTTGAGCATGTCTCACAAACCATTCAAGAGGTTGAAGGATGTGCGCATCAGTGTGCCTAGCGCCGCGGCCCCATGGCAAAGCACACATCTCTACCTTTCTGGGCGCCGCCGCCTTAGGGAGGCAGTGCCGCGGCTTGCTCCTTCCTCCAGCACTCCTCTTTATTGGGTGTCATGGCCTAAACAAGGCTAGGCCATTGTGCACACTAGTGTGCATTCCTTTGCCTTACTACAAGGTAAGGCGCACACACTCCCAAGGTGCGGCGTACACTTGTGTGCACTCCTTGCTGACCTTCATACTTCTTCTTCCTTTTAAATCTTAGACAAACTCTAACAATCTCTACCTTTATCTAAGAATTTAAACCAAACCCATTATGCAGAGAACTCAGTATCCAAACTCATTCTTGAGTCATCACATCAACCAACTCCAATCCTAAGTAGTCCAAGGCAATGATTGAACTTACTTAGAGGTAGAACTTTAGTACCTAAATCCGTAGGGTTTTCTTTCGTGGCTACCTTGTCCACATGGATGCATCCTTTCGTAACGTTTTCCCAAATGAAATGGTACCGAACATTCATGTGCTTTGTCCTCTAATGGAACACCGGATTCTTGCACAAATGCAATGCACTTTGGCTATCCGAATACACCACAACCTGCTCCTCTAGTACCTTCAATTCTTTCAGCAACCCTTTGCACCACATAGCCTCCTTGATGGCTTCCGTAGCCATTATGTACTCAGCCTCAGTTATTGAGCGTGCTACCACTTGTTGCAACTAAGCCTTCCAACTTACACAGCATCCGTTTAAGTTGAAGAAGTATGAAGTAATCGATCTCCTTTTATCCCGGTCTGCTCTATAGTCCGAATCAACTTAACCCTTAAGGCAGATGAACTTACCCCTCTTCTCATAAACCAGCCCTACTTCTGGGCTTCCCTTCAAGTACCTCAGCAACCACTTCATCCCAAGCCAATGCTTCTTTCTGGGATTACTCATAAACCTGCTGAGAACACTCATTGTATGAGCAATGTCAAGTCTAGTGCTTGCCATCATGAACATGACAGAACCAACCGCACAAGAGTAGGGAGACCATTTCCATTTCTTTCTTCTCCTCATTCAATCTTGGACATTGATCGCTGGAGAACTTGAAATGACCAGCAAAGGGAACCTTCACTGGTTTGCTATCTTCCATAAAGAACTTAGATATCATCTTCTCTACGTAGGAAGTTTGAGAGATCTTTAATCTATTTCTCTACCTTTCTCAGATGATACACATCCCAAGGATCTTCTATATATGGCCAAGATCCTTCATCTCAAAATCCTCATTTAGTTGAGCCTTCAATTTTCTTATCCTCTCTATACTGCTCCCAACCAGCAACATGTCATCAACATAGATTAGAATGATCACCACTTCCTCTACCTTGTGCCCCTTGTAATACAAGCACGAATCATAGTAGCTCCTCATGAAACCCAAGCTGGTTACAAAGGAATTGAACCTCTTATTCCATTGTCGAGGTGATTGCTTCAGGCTATATAGAGATTTCTTTAGTAGGCACACCAAATCTTCCTGCCTTCTTTCCTCATAGCCTTTGGGTTGCCTCATGTAAATGGTCTCATCAAGCTTTCCATGTAAGAACGCTGTCTTCACATCCATTTGCTCAATTTCCTAATCAAATTGGACCACCAATGCTAACACTATCCTGATCATCTTATATTTCATAACCGGTGAGAAGATTTCGGTGAAGTCTATGCCTTCCTTTTGTGTGAACCCCTTCGCTACCAGCTTAGCTTTATACCGGACGTCATCCTCTAGAGTGTTCCCTTCTTTGATCTTGTAGATCCATCTACAATCCACAACTCTTTGTTTTTTTGGTTTGGGCACCAATACCCAAGAGTTGTTCTTCCTCAAAGAATCCATTTCTTCTTCCATAACTAGCTGCCACTTTGACGAATCCTTACACTCCATGGCATCCATGTAAGTTTGGTTCAACCATCCGTCTTTCTGTCTAAGGAGCTGCTACATTAGCATCCGCAAAACCATATCTCATAGATGGTCTAACCACCCTCCTTTCTCGGTCCCTTATGAGCTGGTAGTCATTCTGACTTGCTGCATCAACCTCTTCTAGTTCAGCCTCCTCTTGAGTCTCTTAAGCTTAGCCTTTAACAATGGGCTCTACCTAGTCCGAACCCTCTTACCTTCCTTGCTCTACCTGAACCGAATTCTCCTTGATGTGATGCTCCACAAATTTCGGATTGGTTTGCTCACTAACCTCTACAGGGTTAGTTTTCTCCAAGTAAGGAAATAACAATTCATTAAAAATAACATCCCTACTTATTATGAGTTTCACTCCTTTTGGTTCTAAGGACCACAATCTATACCCCTTAACCCCATCACCATACCCTAGAAACACACATTTTCTAGATCTTGGGTTAAGTTTATCATCCTTTTGATGTGCATATGCAGCACACCTAAAAGTCTTAAGGTTCCTCAACTCAGTGGGTTTTTCACTCCACATCTCCATGGGATTCTTAAGGTCTAAAGCCTAAGAGGGTGATCTATTAACCAAGTATACAGTTGTAGACACAGCTTCTCTCCAAAAATATTTTAGTAAATCGAACCCAATTAACATGCACCTAACCTTTTCCATAAGAGTTCTATTCATCCTCTCAGTAACTCCATTTTTTTGCTAAGGGGTTTTCACAACCGTTCTATGTCTTAGAATGCCATTTAATTCACAAAATTTATCAAAATCCTTATTAAAAAATTCTAAGCCATTATTTGTTCTTAACAACTTAACTACCCTGCCCATTTGAGTTTCCAGCAACTTTTTCCACACCAAAAATTTATTCAAAGCATCTGATTTATTTTTAAGCAAATAAACCCAAACCATTCTTGAATAATCATCAATTAAAGACAGAAAGTAACGATTACCTCCTTGTGTTGGTGTCCTTGCTGGTCCCCAAAGATCCGCATGGATGTAGTCAAGAATCCCCTTAGACTTGTGTACTCCGGTGTTGAAGCTGACCCGATGTTGCTTCCTAAGAATGCAACTTTCATAGAAATCAAGTTTCTCTACTTTGTCACCACCAAGTAGGCCCTCCTTGCTGAGAACTTGCAGCCCTTTTTCACTCATATATCCCAAGCGATTGTGCCAAAGTGTTGCCTTATCCATCTCAGCCATCAAGCTTACTGCTTGATCCTTGATTTTTGTCTCACCGATCATCTCATAAATTCCATCTTGATTGCTGCTTTGATCACTATTAAAGAACCCTTGGTTACCTTGATCTTTCCTCCCTCTACTTTGTATGTATACCCCATGGAATCCAGCTGCCCTAATGAGATCAAATTTCTCCTCAAATCTGGGAGATACCTTACATTTCGCAGCAGCCTTGTGACTCCATCAAATATCCTCAACTGAATGTCTCCTATCTCCCTCACTTGGCAAGTGATGAGTCTTAAATATTGCATATTTAAGCCCTTTAATTTATATTTGTTAGGTTCTTAATTTGTATTATTTCACTTTATTTTATGTCTTTCTTGTGTTTTGTGCATTTTTATATGTTTGTGGAGAAAATGAAGCATTTTTGGAGATATCAAGCTTCAAGAGCAAAGAGGATGCATAGTGCGATCGATCATACGAGATATGCGATCGAGCGCACTTGCCTACGAACGAGCGCAAGGTCAACATCCCACATCGAAATATTTGCAGTTCAGTGCATCTGCGATCGATCGTAATAGACATGCGATCCAGCGCACATGCGATCGATCGCACTATTCTGCGATCCAACGCACTAGGGCCAGTATCCCAC
Organism: Bretschneidera sinensis; assembly: GCA_023935145.1. Classification (NCBI taxonomy): domain Eukaryota; kingdom Viridiplantae; phylum Streptophyta; class Magnoliopsida; order Brassicales; family Akaniaceae; genus Bretschneidera; species Bretschneidera sinensis. The sequence goes on from CM043698.1 coordinate 111,460,326, forward strand.
ATCGAATCTGAAACCTATAGTGCTCCGAGACTCCCCCTATATAAACACCATCTGACTTCATCATTCAGTGTACAATTCCTGGGCCACTTTGGTGTTAATCGGTGGACGTCTGCTAGCATTCTGGTGGATCCCAAAGGCTTTGCTACCACGAAGGGAAGCGCCGCCCATCAGCGAGTGGAATTTCTCCCATGTAAAGTTATTTATTTCTTTTTATTTAGTTGTTTTAGTTTAATGTTTAGCATTTTTATTATGAATTGTAGTTTCATAATTATGAGTGGCTAGAATCTTCAACTAAGGTTGAAGATGAAGCCCTGCTGTTGTTTGGCATAGTAGTTCAGATTTACTTATACAAATCTGACATTTTTTAGTATAAATGTTCTGTTAATTATTTGAGTTAATCTTGTGATTGATTGAGTTTAAATTGTTCTGTTGGATATTCCTTGTGTTTCATCTTACGGATACATCGAATTGTTTTTGATTAAATTGGATTTCCTTTGTGATTTGTTAAGAGCGGATACATTGGATACTTTTGGTTTAATTGGGATATTCTTTGTTTTTTGTCTTATAGTTGGATTCATAGAATGTTTTGATAGACTAAGTTTTTAGGACATATATGCTTAAACTTTGGCGGGGTTGATTCAGAAACCTTAGTCTTTTTATTAGTTTTTAAAATCAATTTAGTTTAGCTTTTATTTATTTTGCAACATATAATTACAAATTTGGAACTAGGTTAAGATAAAGTTAGTTTAGATTAAATTATATTTTCACAACGCAATTCCCTGTGGATTCGACCTCACACTTGCACAACACTATATTACAAACGACTCGTGCGCTTGCGAGTAAATTAAAACTTGCAACAAGTTTTTGGCGCCGTTGCCGGGGAATTGTTTGGTTTGTGAAAATTTTTTGTCTGAATTGATTTTATTTTTCTACTAGTTAGTTTAAAAAAAAATTGTTGATTTTTGTGAGTAGTGTGTTTGCTGTTTTTGCTTTATTCTGTTGTTTCTGCTGGTTAGTACCTCATTGTTTTCTATTGGTGTATGCTTGGTCGGAGATCATTGAACTTAGATTTGATACATTTAGAACATGATGTAGAAAGAACTCTTAGGAGACAGAGAAAAGCATTAGTTGAGAGAGAGACTGTTGAGATAGGAGAGAATTTTAGGGATGCACATCATCCTGAACATATAGAGCAACCTAAAGCTTGGAACGTGGACTCCACTACATCCCTTAGGGATTTGTTCGCACCCGTTGCAACTAACTCGTCCTCTTGCATAGTGTTGCCACCTACCAATGCCACCCACTTTGACTTAAAGCCACATGTTATCCAACTCTTACCCTCATTCCATGGCCTAGATCTTGAAAATCCTTATAGCCATGTAAAGAAGTTCAAAGACATTTGTGCCATATTTAAATTCTAGAACTTCTCTGAGGAGTCAGTCCATCTTCGACTCTTCCCTTTTTCTCTTCACGATAGAGCTAGGGCGTGGTTGGATTCCAACATGCCCGGGTCTATTACATCTTAGGAAAACCTGCTTAGTAAATTTTATCATAAGTTTTTCCCAATGTCTAGAGTGAATGAGTGCCGAAAGGAGATTAGTTCTTTCACTTAAGATGAGGATGAAAAATTTTCTGAGGGTTGAGAGCACTTCAAAGAGCTACTGATCAGATGCCCTCCACATGGATATGAGAAGTGGAGACTCATTCAGTTCTTCTACCAAGGGTTGACTCAACCCAACCGTAGCATGATCGAGTCTATGAATGGTGGGGCATTCTTGAGTCTGACAGGAGATGAAGCATATATGGCGTTGGACAAGTTGTCCGACAACTCACAACAGTGGGATTTTTCAAGCTGTCGAGATAAGTCCATTCGTGCTCCTAAGAGGGGAGGCATCTATAAGGTTAGGGAGGACGCTGATTTGAGGATAAAGTTAGATGCCCTCACTAAGAAGATTGACGCTCTCACTGTGAGCCAATCCATCAATGCTGCCAACACATTCAATGTTGAAAGCTGTTCCATCTGTGCTAGTCCCATGCATCTAGGACAAAAATGCCCATCAATGCTAACTTGTGCCGAGTATCCTATGGAACAAGTAAATGCTTTTAATGACTATCGAAGGCAGTCAAATAGATCGTACTCCGAGACATACAATCCAGGGTGGCAGAACCACCCAAATTTTTCATGGAGGTAGAACCAACCAATGAATCAGGGATGAGCCCCTCATAATGCTCAAAATTAATATCCTTCCGGATTTGCCCAACAAATCCCTGGTCATGGTCGTTCTGCCCATCCAGCACCATTACCTACTTACCAAGCTCCCACTCAAAACCAGTGCTAGTTTCACAGTCACTAGAGGACACCATTAAGGAATACATAAAAATGAATAGACAATCCATGAGCAACATAAGGAGTGCAACAATGGTAAACACCCAAGCAATTGCCAAGCTAGAGAGTCAAATAGGGCAAATTGCAAGTCATTTGGGTGAGAGAGAGAAGGGGAAGTTCCCCAGTCAGCCCGTGCCCAACCCGAAAGGACAATTTATGGTTGGGAGTTCATCAACTCCTACGCACGGGGAGGAACAAGTACAGTCGATTGTCACACTGAGGTCTGGGAGACAAGTGGACAATCGAGTGGAAGAGAGCCCTGCTATGCAGCAAGGGCAAATGAGTGGCAACAAGGAGAAGAGAAATGCTGAGCCATCTACAGCTACACCTACTGAAAAAGACCCTCCTAGGTCGTTTGTACCTAGAGCACCTTACCTCGACAGACTACAGGCGCCCAAGAAAGGAGGGAAGTATGAGGAAATTCTGGAAGTATTCAAACAAGTCCAAATCAATATCCCATTTTTGGATGCCATCCATCGAGTGCCATCATATACCAAGTTTTTAAATGACTTGGTCACTATCAAGGGGAGGACGAATGTCCCAAAGAAGGCATTTTTGACCGAGCAGGTCAGCTCAATCCTTCAGTGCAAGCTCCCCATCAAGTATAAGGACCCGGGGTGTCCTACCATCTCTTGCACGATAAGAGTCAACCATATTGAGAGGGCTCTTTTGAATATAGGGGTGAGTGTGAATCTTTTACCCTACCCAGTCTATTTGCAGTTGTGGTTAGGAGAATTAAAGCCCACATCCACGACACTTCAATTAGCTGACAGGTCAGTGAAAAGACCACGGGGAATAGTTGAGGACATCTTGATAAAAGTGGATAAATTATATTTCCCAGTGGATTTTATTGTGCTTGACACAGAGCCGGTCCAGAATGTAGGGATTCAAATACTGGTAATTCTAGGGCGACCATTCTTAGCCACTGCTAACACCCTAATCAATTGTAGGACAGGGGTGATGAAGATCTCTTTCGGAAATATGACAGTGAAGTTAAACATCTTTGATATCACTAGGCAACCATTGGAGTATGATGAAGTGAGAAATGTGTGCTTGATAGAGGAGATTCTTGAGGAGACTGTGGACGAATCAAGCATTGAGGATCCCCTGGAGGAGTGTTTTGCTCACTTTGGAGAGGACTTGGGCTTAGATAAGCTACTCGAGGAAGTGAATGCCATTTTGGAGTCTGAACCTCAAGAAAGCAATGAGACAGAGGAGACCACCAAACCTGAAACCCCCAAGAAGAAACTTAAGCTGTTACCAGATAATCTTAAGTATAAGTTCTTAGGTTCAGCCGATAGTTTGCCTATGATTATAGCTTCAGATTTGGGTGAAGCTCAAGAGGGAAAATTATTAGATGTCTTAAGAGAGCACAAGAAAGCTATCGGGTGGACCATTGAGGATATCAGGGGAATCAACCCCTCGGTGGTGATGTACAAGATACATTTGGAGGAGAATGCCAAGCCATCGAGGGAGCCACAAAGAAGGCTCAACCCAGCTATGCAAGAGGTTGTGAGGGCAGAAATAATTAAGCTGTTAGATGCAGGGATAATTTATCCCATCTCTGATAGAAAGTGGGTGAGCCCGATTCATGTCATGCCCAAGCGAGCGGGATTGACGGTAGTAAAGAATAAGGACGACGAGTTGGTGCTAACTCGTGTTCAGTTAGGGTGAAAAGTGTGTATAGACTACCGTAAGCTGAACGTTGCCACAAGGAAGGATCATTTTCTATTGCCATTTATTGATCAGATGGTGGAGTGTTTGGCTAAGCACGAGCATTATTGCTTTTTGGATGGTTATTATGGATATAACCAGGTCCCCATGGACCCCGAAGATCAGGAGAAGACGACGTTTATCTGTCATTTTGGGACTTTCACTTACCGTCGCATGCCCTTTGGGTTATGCAATGCACCAGCTACTTTTCAGCGGTGCATGGTCAGTATATTTTCTGATATGGTAGAGCGATCCTTAGAGATTTTCATGGATGACTTCTCCGTCTTCGGTCCAACCTTTAAAGAGTGCCTGCATCGTCTCACTTTGGTTTTAGTGCGGTGCAAGGAGAAGAACCTAGTGCTTAATTGGGAGAAGTGCCATTTTATGGTTAAGCAAGGCATTGTACTGGGGCATGTCGCATCTCATCAGAGGATTGAGGTCGACAAAGTGAAGGTGCACCTGATTTCCAACCTTCCACCCCCACGTACAGTGAAGGAAGTTCGACTTTTTCTAGGCCATACAGGTTTCTACAGGCGATTTATCTAGAATTTCAGCAAAATCGCCAGGCCCTTGTGCCAGTTATTATAAAAGGATGCCCCATTTATATTTAATGAAGACTGTAAGAAAGCATTTGGGGATCTGAAGAAGATTCTGACGTCCACACCCATTATTCAGCCACCCAACTGGGGTGTGCCCTTTGAGATTATGTGTGACGCATCAGATTATGCTGTTGGAGCTGTTTTGGGGCAATGTGTTGATAAACTTCCCCATATTATCTACTATGCAAGTCGAACACTAAACGACGCATAACTCAATTACTTTACCACTGAGAGAAGTTGCTTACAGTTGTTTTTGTATTAGACAAGTTCAGATCCTACTTATTAGGATCTAAAGTCATTACCTACTCGGACCATGCAGCATTGAAGTATCTTTTCTCAAAAAAAGATGCTAAATCTCATCTTATCGGATGGATCTTGCTACTTCAAGAGTTCGACATTGAGATTCGGGATAAGAAAGGTTCAGAAAATGTGGTGGCGGACCATTTATCTAGATTGATTGTGGATTTCACTGAGGCCGCCACTCCCATTTATGAGACCTTTCCTGATGAGCAGTTAATGCTCATTGCTCAAAATCTCGCTCCATGGTTTGCTGATATAGTAAACTATCTTCTCACCGGACGCATGCCTTTGCATTGGGGGCGACAAGATAAATCAAAGTTTTTAGCCATGGTAAAATATTTTTTCTGGGATGATCCTTATCAGTTTAAGTATTGTCTCGATCAGATCATCAGAAGGTGTATTCCTGAGCATGACCAATCTAACGTCATCGCCTTTTATCATGATCATGCTTGTGGAGGCCATTTCAGTGCTAAAAAGACTGCTGCAAAGATTTTGCAGTGTGGATTTTATTGGCCTACCATGTTCCGAGACTCTCACACCTACTGTGTATCTTGTGAGCGTTGCCAAAAGCTAAGGAGTCTTTCTAGGAGGAATATGATGCCCCTCAATCCTATTCTGATTGTTGAGATTTTTGACATGTGGGACATTGATTTTATGGGACCGTTCCCAAACTCCTTTGGCAACTTGTACATTCTAGTTGCTGTGGATTATCTGTCCAAGTGGGTGGAGGCCGTTACGTGCAAGACCAATGACCACAGAGTTGTGGTCCAATTTTTGAAGGACACTATTTTTGCTCGATTTGGTACGCCTCGAGCAATCATAAGTGATGGAGGTAAGCACTTTTGCAACCAGATTTTTGAGCAGTTGATGAAGAAGTATTTCATCACACACAAGGTTACCACCCCATATCACCCACAGACGAGTGGACAAGTGGAAATTTCTAATCGCAAAATCAAACACATTTTAGAGAAAACTATGAACCCTAGTAGAAAGGATTGATCTCTGCGATTGACTGATGCACTGTGGGCATATCGGACAGCCTTCAAGACGCCAATTGACATGTCTCCCTATCGTATTGTGTACGGAAAGGCATGTCACCTTCCGGTCGAATTAGAGCATCGTGTGTATTGGGCTATCAAGCAACCGAATTTCAATCTTTCCAAGGCTAGCTCACAACGGAAGCTCAAACTCAATGAATTGGAGGAGCTGCAGAATGATGCATATGAGTGTGCCCGATCATACAAAGCACAAATGAAGAAGACTCATGACTAAAACATTTTGAGATGAGCTTTTGAGCCGGGTCAAAAAGTTCTTCTTTACAATTCACGCTTGCATCTTTTTCCAGGCAAGCTCAAATCTCGTTGGATAGGCCCATTTATTATTCGGTCAGTTTTTCCTCATGGGGCCATCGAGATTGAGGATCCCAAGAATGGTAACACTTTTAAGGTAAATGGACAAAGGCTAAAACCATTCTTGGAGTTGAGGAGTCCGAACATAGAGACGATATTATTGGAGGATCCTAGTTACTCTGATTGAGCGTCGTCTACTAAGGGGAGTCTGGCTAAAGACTTTAAACTTAGCGCTCATGGGAAGCACTCCACAGCTTATCTTTTTATTTGTTTATTATTTTATATATTTATGCTTAATGTTTGTTTTCAGTATTTTTTGTTTTCCAGTATTTATTTTTTAGGGACAATGCGTATTTCAGTTCAAGTTTGGGGGTATGCTACGAGCCATACTAGTCCAGATAATTCTCCATATCCCAGGTTAGCTCTTTCCATATTATTCACACATTGGGGTCAATGTGTAATTTAAGTTTGGGGGTATGGGAGACATATCACACACTTTGTCCTAATTTGTTGTCTTTTCGTCGTAAAGATAAATGCATGCTCATGTTATTTTGAAATTTTGGTTGATCTAAACATTTTCTGTGATGTGATGTCATAGGTGAGCTTAAAATTTTGAACACATGATCTGGTGATAAAGTTTTAAAATTTAGTTACTTACTTTAGGCATTTGAGAATTCACATGTTTGATCTTATCTAACACGAGCACATTAGCACAAATTGTGTGAGGTATGACATGTGATTTTAATGTGTATGTTTCCTTGTCTTAACTGAAACTGGATGACTTGTTGGATAAACACTTGGGCATAGAAAAGCATAAAAAATATATATATATATATATATATAATAATAATAATAATAATAATAATAATAATAATAATAATACTAATGATCATCATCAATAAACTTTCCACTGAGTAACTGGACCTCTTGCCTCAGTAAGCAGTGAGTGTTCACGTCAAAAGGTGGGAATTTTATTCATAATGATCATTGCGAAATTTTTCACTGAGTAACTGGACCTCTTGCCTCAGTAAGCAGTGAGTGTTTACGTCAAAAGGTGAAAATTTTGTTTGGTAGCATTAAGGTCAGTTTAGTTTCGTAGCCTTTTTGACTCGAGTTAGTAAGTCCTTAGGGGTATCTTTACACCTAATGCCCTCAAACCATCTGGTTTGGGAGTCATTGACTCAACACTCGCTACATGGGTCAATTAGAAAGCTTAAGGGAATTAAACATAGCAGAGCCTCATATATATATAAAAAATAAAAATAAAAACTATGCCATTTTCGTTTATTCTGATGGGAAATTTGGTGAATCTTGAGACATGGAAACCTTACACATTGGAGTTATTTGAAAGCTTCATTTTTATATGCTAATTCACTTTACACAGTGTCAGACTTGTGATGCCTTAACCTGCCTTTTGTAAGTAATTAGATTTTAACATTTCTATTCATTGTGAAGATGAGTTTATCTCTTTAAGCTTGCTCATGACTAAATATCATGGTGGTGTGTGCTCCTTAAATTTTTGGATAACATGAGTGATGAACTTATCTTTATGTTCTTTGTTTTTCATCTAGTTTTTATTTTGTTTTGCTAAGGGACTAGCAAAATATAAGTTTGGGGGTATTTGATGAGTCTTAAATACTGCATATTTAAGCCCTTTAATTTATATTTGTCAGGTTCTTAATTTGTATTATTTCACTTTATTTTATGTATTTCTTGTGTTTTGTGTATTTTTATAGGCTTGTGGAGAAAATGAAGCATTTCTGGAGATATCAAGCTTCAAGAGCAAAGAGGATGCATAGTGCGATCGATCACATGAGATATGCGATCGAGCGCACTTGCGCTCGAGCGCACTTGCCTACGAACGAGTGCAAGGTCAACATCCCACATCGAAATATTTGCAGTTCAATGCGTCTGCGATCGATTGTAACAGACATGCGATCGTGCGCACAAGACATGCGATCGAGCGCACATGCGATCGATCGCACCATTCTGCGATCGAGTGCACTTGGGCTAGTATCCCACATCGAATCTGAAACCTACAATGCTCCGAGACTCCCCCTATATAAACACCATCTGACTTCATCATTCAGTGTACAATTCCTGGGCTACTTTGGTGTTAACCGGTGGACGTCTGCTAGCATTCTGGTGGATCCCAAAGGCTTTGCTACCACGAGGGGAAGCGCCGCCCATCAGTGAGTGGAATTTCTCCCATGTAAAGTTATTTATTTCCTTTTATTTAGTTGTTTTAGTTTAATGTTTAGCACTTTTATTATGAATTGTAGTTTCATAATTATGAGTGGCTAGAATCTTCAGCTAAGGTTGAAGATGAAGCCCTGCCGTTGTTTGGCATAGTAGTTCAGATTTCCTTGTACAAATCTGACATTTTTTAGTATAAATGTTCTGTCAATTATTTGAGTTAATCTTGTGATTGATTGAATTTAAATTGTTCTGTTGGATATTCCTTGTGTTTCATCTGATGGATACATCGAATTGTTTTCGATTAAATTGGATTTCCTTTGTGATTTCTTAAGAGCGGATACATTGGATGCTTTTGGTTTAATTGGGATATTCTTTGTTTTTTGTCTTATAGTTGGATTCATGGAATGTTTTGATAGGCTATGTTTTTAGGACATATATGCTTAAACTTTGGCGGGGTGGATTCAGAAACCTTAGTATTTTTATTAGTTTTTAAAATCAATTTAGTTTAGCTTTTATTTATTTTGCAACATATAATTACAAATTTGGAACTAGGTTAAGATAAAGTTAGTTTAGATTAAATTCTATTTTCACAATGCAATTCCTTGTGGATTCGACCTCGTACTTGTACAACACTATATTGCAAACGACTCGTGCACTTGCGAGTAAATTAAAACTCACAACAGCAAGAATTGTCATTCCCCAACCTTCCATCATTGATCTCCTTGAACTTTTTGAACCATTCCTTGTGAGGGCACATGTGATAAGTGCACCCGAAATCCAGAATCCATTTATCGCTGTCTTGCCTCCTGCTCACATTTGAGCACACAACAAGAACATCGTTTTGCTATTCTCCTTTGGCAATCGAAGCCCCTCCATTATTGGTATAGCTTCTCCTTCTCTCATCCCACAACCTCTTCTTGCAATCTTTCTTGAAGTGACCCTCCTTGTTACAGTAAAAGCATCGTCTTCCTCCAAACTTCGGTTTGGAATGCGATCTCCCATGGCTCAGCCTTCTACCTCTTGATTTCTCCCGATACATGCCATGAATGCTACTGCCATTCTAAGTTGCTGGTCTTCCTCTTATGAACAACCCTTCCCCACTTGATGCCTCTACTCTTGGCTTGGAAATCATGAGCCCTTATAGCATTAACCATAATTTCTTTGGTTAATGTATCTCTTCGATATCCAATTGCATTACTTAAACTGTCAAAACAATCAGGAAGAGAATTTAATAACATAACAGCCAATTATTCATCCGAGAATTTAATACTACAACTGGCCAAATCTTGAACTAGTTTATTAAAGACATCAAGATTATCTTGCAACTCTTTATTAAGATCCATTTTAAATGCAAAGATTCTTTTAAGAAGATAAATCTTGTTAGGGAGAGTTTTGGTAAGAAACAACTCATCTAGTTTCTTCCATATGACAGTAGGATCTTCCGAGTCTCCGCAATCCCTTGTGACACTATCCGATATGTGTAGGAAGATGGTACTGCATTCCATCTTCTTCATCTCAATCCGTTGGTCTTCCGTGATACTTGCTGGAAAAACATCATCTTCTCCAATAGCCAAGTCCACCTTTTGTTGCATAAGAACAACCTTGATCTTTCGCTTCCACAGGGAAAAATCTCCCTTTTCATCAAACTTCTCAACAACGAAATTTGAACTCATCTTGCGAAGATGATCCCAGATATGTGCAGCACCCACAAATGCTTTCCAACTTCTTCTAAACCTCAAGAACACGATCGAAGATTGATCTCAACACTGTTCTTGAATCAACCTCAAGAACACGATCTGATATTGATCTTTACTCCGTTCTTGAATCACCTAAGAAGTTTATTATTTGATTCTTGGAGTCTTGCTCTGATACCTTCTATTCTTGCTCCGATACCCAGCTATGCAAGCTCTGATACCACTGTTGTGGTATCTCCTCTAGCTCTGATACCACTGTTGGGAAACCACCTTGGATGATGCCCAGGTGATGGTCTTCCAAACACCCAAGTCTAGAGTGACTTGTATAAAGAAAAAGACAGCAACCAATCAAAGCAAGAAAGAAAATAACACAAAAAATTTGTTGACGAGGTTCGAAAATATGCCTACGTCCCCGTGAGCTCCTTCGAGCTCTCTGTACTATCTTAACAATGGAGTTTTTTACACTCAGCAACATGCTTTCAAGAACTCACAGGTTCTTGAAGAACAAAATAAGAAGAAGAAGAAGAAAGTGATAAGAAATAACCCTGGAATTTTCCTAAGAAAATTCCTTTTACAAGCCCTTAAATCCCTTTCTATTATACTCTCTCTCTTTCTAAACAACCAGCCTTTCTATAGAATCTCTCTTTGAGTTTTGCACTCTTACAATTGATCTAACTTGTATTGTGTGTTAGATTGAAGCTAGGTGACCCTTTATATAGTGCACCAACTTTTTATCCAATCTTGAGTGTCATTCTCCACCCTTAGATCTTGAAGATCAATCAACCATGGCCCTTGATCAATCCTTAGTGATCCTATGCGTTTTGAGCATGTCTCATGAACCATTCAAGAGGCTGAAGGATGTGTGCATCAGTGTGCCTAGCGTCGCGGCCCAGGGCAAAACACACATCTCTACCTTTCTGGGCGCTGCGGCCTTTGGGAGGCAGTGCCGCGGCTTACCCCTTCCTTTAGCACTCTTCTTTGTTGGGCATCGCGACCTAGACAAGGCTGGGTTGCGGCACACACTAGTGTGCATTCTTTTTCCTTGCTGCAAGGTGAGGTGCACAGACTCCCAAGGTGCGGCGCACACTTGTGTGCACTCCTTGCTGACCTTCATGCTTCTTCTCCGTCTAAATCTTAGACAAACTCCAAAATAAACAAGCATTCCTAAAATCCCTTAACCAAGAAGTACCTCTTTTCCAAAATCCCCTAGAGTTTGATCTCATGGCAGGTTATTCTATAAAATTCCCAATGGAGTTATGGAACACAAAAGTGATAGAAATTGACTCTGTCACCACTAGATATGCATTATATCATTTGTGTTCCCATGACACATTAATTTTCCTATGGTGTGTTTCTTTTTTGCATTGCTTACACAAGGTCCCTCACAGCCTTTGACTTTCGCTTACTGAGGGGGCAAAACTAACGACACCAAATTTCTTTTCAAATATTATAATAAACTATATGTGGCTGCTAATATGAATTTTGGTCCCGTGGATGAATGTATGGTGGAAAATTGATTTTGGACTAGAATTGATAAATTAAAATAGAACCAAATCAAACCAAACAAAATGAGTTGAAACTAAAGGCTAAAACACCAAAATAGGATGGGACCCAATCGACCGATTAGGTCACTAGGTGGGTTGGGCCTAATGACCGAATTATGGGTCCAAGACCAAACTCGGTGTGCTCCCTCAAATTTTTTCCTTCCGTCTTTGAATATTCTAGAACCCGATTTTTAATTCAAAAACTCTAAAAGTGACGTGAAAACCTAGTTTTTCCACCTATGCAAGAAACTCTGACCCCTATTGGATTAAATCTGATGCATTCCAACCATCTGTTACCCAAAAACCTAGCTCCCAATTTTTCTATATAAACCCCTCTTACAAACACCAAAACATAACAAGAAGAGCCTAAGATATAGATTTTTCTAACCCTAAAAGCTATCAAATTTCCAGCATCTATTTTGTCTTTCCCTAAACCCTAAAACCTACACAAAACCTTCAAAATTCCGTAAACCCTAGCCTCCACAAAAAATAACACCATTCTAGAAATCCTACAAATACAAACCCAATTTTTTGGACTCCAAATCTTGATTCAAATCAAAGTTTCTACGTGCGTTCATCTATCGATGGACATAATCAAATATCTGAGGGCATCCACACAACAGGTGGGTTAATAGTTCATTGTTAATCCCTTCGCAAGCATGCGAAGATTTTGAATCACAAGAGGTTAGTATTGTATCTTTAGTAATTTAATTTCTTACATAAGCATGATTATTTATTTCGAGCCTCCATAGATTAAAAGTTGATAAATGCATGCTCTTAAATTTAATTTTTCACTTGCACATCATATAGATTTTGTTTACAAAGCGTGTTATAGGTAGCATCTAATTTTTGTATGTCATATAGATTAAGGTTTTGCATTATTTTTCTTTGTTTAATCAAAATCACGTCATATAGAAAATAAATTCTTATTCACATGTCATCTTAGATTAGGGTCTTGCATAATTTTTCGCTAATTAAATCAAATTCGAAGTCAACAAAAGATGAACTTTTAGTTGAAAAATGAAAACCCAAAAGTTGGCATAATGGGAGCCAACTAGTTCCTCACTAAGGCTGGTTGACCTTGTATAGTATGGGTTCAAGTTCTGCTTGTACCCGAATAGTTGACATGACTCTAAATTTTACCAATTTCATGTTTTTGTTTCCTTTTCGATTATTTGTCTTTATACTCTCTAGTAATAACATGTTTCCTCAGTTTTTAGATGAATTTTCTTATTTTTAATTGTATTTTAATTTAATATTCATGCATGATCACTTATTTGGTTGTTATAATTATTGGTTGTTAAATTGTTTGAGATAAATTGCTATTGGATTTGTTTGTATGTCTAGTGTGTAGTAATAATAGTTTAGGTTAATTTTTAAATATTTTTCCAAAAACACGAGGGATAGGTTTCGACCTAAGTAAGGGGGAAAGCTTTAATTCCTTCTCTCGTACCCCAGTTTCTTGTTTCGAATATCTCACAGACCAATGATAAGAGATTTTGACCCCCTTTAAATTTAAATGATGACTCTAAATTTATCTGTCATATTTGCTTTGTACTTAAATGACACGTTCCTCTGGAAAATGTTTTTTGGTAAGGCCTAACGCTACAAACGGTGAACCAATTGCTAGTCTAACACTTAAAAGTGCATCCTCCATGATAGCATCCTTACTACTTATAAAGCGTTGTGTCAGATTTAGTAGGCTCTACTCATTATATATGCCAACACACTTTGATTCGCGTCCTCACTTATTCATTCTTCTTCCAAAGGAATGGCCTTGGCTATTAAGATCGAAGTTGTGGGTATGGTGGAAAGAAGTAATACCTACAATTAAGTTTTAGGGTTACTTCATGATTGAATTCATGGAGCCATTCCACTAAAGATCGATGTAGATAAAGACATGCTTACACATTATTGGATATTTTATCAAATAGTTCGCATGCATGACTAATTTAAAAGAACAAAGGTGAAAAGATAAAACACAAAACTAACTTGTATGAAAAAGATAGCCTCCTTTGATAACATTAAAAATCCAACTTAAATAGGTTTTATATATTGAAGAAGTCTAACAACTACTTTTTCGTTTCTTAAGCCACAATTATTTTTCTCCCTAGAAACAACGTTTTTTTCTTCTCCAAAGTCAAGAACATCAAGTGTGTGATGTAATGGCGTAAAGTGGAAGATGACAAATTAAACACTATGTGCATAGAAGATGACCACTTAACTTTTTTGCTATTAAAAATACCACATCAACATTTTAGATATTGTTTTAACCGTATTTTATTAACAATGATTGATTTTTAAAGTACACATTAATATTTTGGGGTGGGCCGTCAATAGAAACGAATCTAGTATATTTTCCTTGAGAGTTAAAAAAAGAACTTTAAAGTAATTTTGAAAAAAAAAATGGGCTTAAAAGTTAAAAGAATTTTAAAGATTTTGGTGTAAGTCTTCCCCACAACTGTTTTTGAATCCGGTCCTAGTTATGAGTTGCAAACTAGTGAATTGTATTATAATTAAGAGTAAAACATAAAAATAAATTTGTAATTTACCTTAATATGTTTTATATTAAAAAGTTTTTAACGGAGCATTCCTTGAATTCACCCAAAAAAGAAAGAAAGAGTTGGCCATAAACCCACCCGTCAAAACTGACATTTATGACATGGACACATTGATCCGTGATAGATTGTCCCCACCGAAATCGACCCGTCCGCTCACCGGACCCATAACCGAACCCAAAAATTATACTCGCAGTAGGGTTTCTAAGCTCGGAATTCCTTCGATAGACGCAAACTCTAGACTTTTTCACTTCAAAGATCTCTGTGAAATGGCGGACGAAGCAAACAGAACTGTGAGACTATTATTTACAGTTCCTTATTTTTTTTAATTTTAATAAAATGCTCCGTTTGGTGGCTGAGAAAACCCGGAGGAAAAGGAACAGGGAAAAAAGAAAATTTTGGACCTTGTATTTTCTTAGCTGCCAGACAGACCACAACACACTTAAGCGTGTAGGCGTTTATAATTGCATAGCACGCGTTGAAGGGTTAATGCTGTGTAGATGATGGTTGATTCTGTTGTGTGGTGTCACAAAACAGGTGTTTCTAGAGATTCAAGGTCGCATGATTGAACTTACAGGGAAAGTGAAGCAGGTAGATCTCTTCCTTTTCTCTCACATTTGGAGCTTATTGTCCGCTTTTATCAGGTGCAATTAACCGTTTGTAAAATTCGTGTTGTTGATTAGTGTTTTTAATTGGTCAAGTTCTTGTGCTCCTCAGATTTAAAGTGAAAAATACATATTTGACATTCAAAACTCAAAATCATCTGTAAAATATTATAGTCGAGGACAATAATAGCTTAACCAACAATTTAATGCTGAAATTAGCTCCATGACAGTATGTAGGAGCTGTGCTTTTTCTGCAAATATCTTGAACTTTGAGTAATTTTTCGTTCTATAGACATATGATGCCTTTTTAAAGTGGCTAACCTTGGTAATGCATCTTCAAGTCTCTTACTAGATTGCGCTGCCTTTCTATGCTAGATATCTTAAACTTGGAAATTATCTGTGCTATTTTTATTCAAGATAAGCTATCATAGCTGAGGTTTTCTATGTAGAATGTGTCTATTATCTGATTTGTCTTCCTACAAAATACTGCTATGAACAAACAGGTGCCAGCGATATAATATACTATTTTGAAAGCAGACACTTCATGCGAAATTGTCTATGTTTCAGACCAGGCTTTAGATCATATTCCTTATGTGGCTGGATCATCATGGGATATATGTGTAATCTTAACAGTAGTGTTGTTCAGGCTCTGTTTTAGCTAAGATTCTTCTGTCTAGTTCTACCTTAGAATTCAGTAGTTTGATAGGGGCATTTTTGTACGAATCAGAATTACGTTTGTGTGTTTAGACCAAGGCAATTATGGGCTTCTTTAATAATCCTCTTGAGTCTATTGTTTTACACAACCCATCTCTATCCTCCTCGTCAATAGAACAATAGGTTGGGAGAAAACTTGCCATTACTTAAATTTTTCTTCCAACTGTTCTCCTTCTCTCTTACCAAACTTAAGGTTTGCATTTGAAAACATGAGCCTAAGGCAGCCCATTAGAATCTATGGAGGCATGAATAAGTTAGTGGGATTCATAAGCCATGGGACATATGCATTGATGTATAATATAGTCAGTGATGGTTCTTTAACCATTAGATTCATTATTTAGGGCAACAATATGTACATGTACTCATGTACATTGAAATTCAACTACTTTTGGTCATCAAAACATATTTTAGGTCGATAAGATTCTGACTAATTATTTCTATTCTGTATTAAGTATGAAAACTACATAATTCTCCAAGAAATTTACCTTTTTTAAATATCAAGTGAACATAGATATATACGAAATATATCTTAAGGTGTTTTCCTTTAACTCAAGATGCACGAGGAAAAGAAATTCAGAAATGTGTTTCAAACATCAAGGAATTGTATAGAGAACCTATAATATGTGCATAAAAAATAGACGGTACAGAAAAAAAAAAGAAAAAAAAAAAGCGAAAATGAATGCTGTCTATAGATGGGGCTAAAGTCTCTACATATGCTCGGTAGTGGTTGGCATTAACTGCAGGAGTATGAAACATGAAATAATAAAATACACAGTGCCTAACATGTTCCATTTTGAACTCATTATGTTGGAATCTTATCAATACTAAGTTAAAAGACTTTTCCGGCAAGGTTTGGTGGCTGGTTTACCCTCTTTTTAGCCCATTTTCTGCTTCTTCTCATGCGATGGCAAGTACGGGGAAGTGGTCGGGTTAGAGCAAGTTTTTCTATGTTGAGAGAAAATTGTTTGACGTGGTGATTTAATGGGAGAGGAGTGCAAAATTGAGGATTTCATAAAATTCAGGGGTCATGGGGCCTTTATCTACCTCAGTAAGGCTGATGTTATCTGGTTTAGAATTTGTGGAGGTTTTTTGGTGGGATAAGGGTGGAAATCCCTGTGTCAGGAAGCTAAGGAGTAATGAGCGATCCTTCTTCTTGTCCCTTAAGGAAAATAGATATGGGAGGTTTGTAGAGTTTATGGAGGTTAATGGCGGCAAGACTTGTTCAATGGTGTTTCCAGCGGGTTCCATGGCAATTGGTTGGTGGAGATTAGTGGTGGGGTTAAAAACCCTTTATGGGTTAGGTCCAGAGAATCTGAGTTGCGCGGTGAAGAGAAAGGTACGGGCATATGGGGCTGTTGATGATAGGGGGAAGAGGATTCTCTGGTCAGTGGAGTGGATTATGATTTGTGGTGAAGTGGATTATGATTTGTGGCGATTGGTTGGTGGAGATTAGTGGTGGGTTAAAAACCCTTTATGGGTTAGGTCCAGAGAATCTGAGTTGCGCGGTGAAGAGAAAGGTATGGGCACATGGGGCTGTTGATGAAAGGGGGCAGAGGATTCTCTGGTCAGAGAAGTGGATTATGATTTGTGGTGAAGTGGATTATGATTGTGTATAATGTGCGACCTTCTCTATCTTAGTTAATGAAGGACCTTCGGGTTTCTTTGTAACCTTTGCTTTTCATTTTGGTTATAGAGGTCCTCAGCAAAAAGCTTAATAAGGCGGGGGATGAAGGATTGTTAGAAGGTTTTAAAGTGGGTATAGTAGGCAACGAGGTCGTGATTTCGAATCTTTTATTCGTGGATGATACTTTGCTTTTTTGTGGAGCAGATTTTGAATCTTAGATGCATCCTGCTTATGTTTTGACGTAGTCTCGGGTCTAAAGGTCAATTTGAGTAAGAGTGAGATAGTGAGCTTAATCCACTTGGATCGGGGGTGGATGCAGAATTGCTTGCTTTTGTTGTGGGCTGTCAAACGGGACTCTTCCCGTTACCTACTTGGGTCTTCCCTTGGGTGCAAGGCCCAAGGAGATTGGGGTGTGGAACACAATTATGGAAAGATTTGAGAGGAGCCTTATAGGTTGTAAGAGGTGTTATTTGTTTAAGGGAGGGAGACTGATTCTTATAAAGAGTACCCTATCTAGTCTCCCTATTTATTTTATGTCACTCTTTCGTATTCCTTCCTTTGGGTCATACAGGTGAGGAATTCATTTATCATTTGGTTAGGTGGGATGTTGGCAAGCAACCGATGGAGAAAGGTGACTTAGGTATAAAATCCCTATCCAGTTTATTAAGGCGCTTGTTGGTAAATGGTTGTGGAGATTTTCGAATAAAAAAGACCACTTATGGAGGAGGGTTGTGGCGGCTATTTATGGGGTGGAGCACTTTGGTTTGATTTCTAAGCAGAGTAGAGGCCGTATGGGGTAGGGGTGTAAGAAACTACTAAGATATTATAACTTACCTAAATATCCCTAACACCAAAATTACATATTTATGCTTAATTACAATATATCACATCATTCGAACCCCAATATTTAATCTTCCATGCGGCCGCCATCATTCTTCACCACGTTGAAAGAGCTCAACTTTGATGCTTAGAGAAACAAGGCATAGTCTCGAAACTCTTTGAAGTTCGCTTTCCTTGCTAACAGTGCTTGGGGTTCGAGCCACTCGCTATTGTGGGGTGAGGCAGGCCTTTGACGGGTGATCTAGCTTGAACCAATACTTATTTGTGGCCCACGTGTGGGTACATATGCATAAGGTTGATAAAGACGCCACCGTTTTCTTGTAACCAAAACAATATATACTCATTGAACTCAGAGTCTTTATTAGATATTATTATTTAATTTTTTTGCTCAAAATGTTTGTTGCGGTAGAGGTTAAAACAAAGTAGGCAGGACAGTAAGAGCATGTGTATCAACCATGACCACAATCTTGTCTTCATCTTTGACTTGATCTTGCTCGACATTCTCAATATGCTCAACAAATTCATCATTATGTTTGATTGGTTCAACTGAGACAACCTCGCAGGAGACTTGCTTAACTGGTACAATCTCAATTCGAACATCTTCATCCTTGGCAACTTTAGATTCAACTTTAGTTGAAACATCTTCATCCTTGGCGAGTTCAAGGTCATCTTTACTTGTTCCATTGAAGGTTTTTGTTTATCCTGTGGTGCCTGAAGATCAATAGCTTTTGATTCTTCATGTTTTGGTTCTTCAAGATGAGGTGGGACTGATGCATGCTTTGATTCATCTGGAATGGATCTTCATGCTTAAATTGTTGAAAGTGTTCAACATCTCTTTTTATGTCCGGTAAAGCAAAGTACAAATATTCATGTTAATCTAGATATAACTTTGGCTTTGGTTCTGTTATTACTCCATTATAAGTAACATGCTCATCATATCTATAAGCATGTTCATACTTATTTTGCAATCCTAATTCTTCAAGCCTTTTTTAACCAGTATTTGAGATATTCCTCTTTTAGTCTACGACCAAAGTATTGGAAACATAGCTACTAGATCTTAAAGAATTCAACTCTGCTAAGTGTGTGGAGTCAGCTACAAGTTGAGCTATCAAGCTTTTAATATTTTCCCAAGTACTGATGCATAAGTTCAGAAATAAAATTTCTCATTTTTTTCTATAAGAAATCACAAATAAAAACCTGAAATCTGGTTGAAATTTTATTGGTCCTTAGTCATCAGCTCAGTCAATGGTCAATGGCTCAGTCAACAACTCATCAACTTGGTCAGCAGCTGTAGAACGATTTAGAAACTCAGCTCAGCTGCAGCTAAGAAGTGGTAGGAAAAGCCACATGCACCCACCAGCTAAGATGTGCCAGTTGCAATAACATTCAGCTTAGTTTCAAAATATCACCAAAACCGAGTGGCAATTTTCCCATGTAAAAAAAGACGAGGCAGGGTTTCTGTTTGACCTGATTTACAGCAAGAGTATTTCGAGACAAGTGGAATACCCAGCTTCCTAATGTTGCTGTCAACTGAAACAGCATTATGGTACATCTTCCACACAAAACCAGAAATCTTCGAATGAATTTTGCTATGCCAAACCGAAGCTAACCAAGCGAAATCAGGATCCTGATCCCGAAAAGCCTTCCAATACTCCTTTGCGAAAAAAAAAAAAAACCATTTGAAGATAACTTCCAAACCAGGACATCTTCCTGAGAAGGATCTAACACAATAGGTTATAACTAATCTACATTATCAGAGGGAAAATTTTCCAAAACTTCCTGCATAAAACTACTGTCCTCCAATGCTTCTTTGACAGATATCTGGGGAAGAATAGGATCCGAACAAGCGAAAGGGATATCCACCAAATGATTATTCCAGAAACCAATATCTCCTTTACCAATGATCCGTTTAGAACTCTCCATCAAATGATGGATATGAGGAAAACATGCCTTCAAACAGTGGGAGTGAGCTCTCGAAATAATCTGGTTAACCATCTTTCTAGTTCTACCTTAGAATCCGGTAGTTTGATAGGGGCATTTTTGTTCGAATCAGAACTACTTTTGTGTGTTTAGACCAAGGCAATTATGGGCTTGTTTGATAATCCTATTGAGTCTATTGTTTTACACAACCCATCTCTATCCTCCTCGTCAATAGAACAATAGGTTGGGAGAAAACTTGCCATTACATCAATTTTTCTTCCAACTGTTCTCCTTCTCTCTTACCAAACTTAATGTTCGCATTTGAAAACATGAGCCTAAGGCAGCCCATTAGAATCTATGGAGGCATGAATAAGTTAGTGGGATTCATAAGCCATGGGTCATATGCATTGATGTATAATATAGTCAGTGATGGTTCTTTAATCATTAGATTCATTATTTAGGGCAGCAATATGTACATATATGAATACATTGAAATTCAACTACTTTTGGTCATCTAAGCATATTTTAGGTAGATATGATTCTGACTAATTATTTCTATTCTGTATTAAGTATGAAAACTACATAATTCTCCAAGAATCTTACCTTTTTTAAATATCAAGTGAACATAGATATATACGAAATATATCTCATGGTGTTTTCCTTTAACTCAAGATGCATGAGGAAAAGAAATTCAGAAATGTGTTTCAAGTATCAAGGAATTGTATAAAGAACCTATAATATGTGCATAAAAAATAAATAGTACAGAAAAATAAGAAAAGAAAAAAAACGAAAATGAATGTTGTCTATAGATGGGGCTAAAGTCTCTACATATGCTTGGTCGTAGTTGGCATAAACTGCAGGAGTATGAAACATGAAATAATAAAATACACAGTGCCTAACATGTTCCATTTTGAACTCATTATGTTGGAATCTTATCAACACTGAGTTAGATTACTTTTCCGGCGAGGTTTGGTGGCTGGTTTACCCTCTTTTCAGCCCATTTTCTGCTTCTTCTCATGCGATGGCAAGGACGGGGAAGTGGTCGGGTCAGAGCAAGTTCTTCTATGTTGAGAGCAACTCATTTGACGTGGTGATTTAATGGGAGAGGAGTGCATAATTGAGGATTTCATAAAATTCTAGGGGTCATAGGACCTTTATCTACTTCAATAAGGCTGAGGTTATTTGGTTTAGAATTTGTGGAGGTTTTTTGGTGGGATAAGGGTGGAAATCCCTAGCTCAGGAAACTAAGGAGTAATGAGCGATCCTTCTTCTTGTCCCTTAAAGAAAATAGATATGGGAGGTTTGTAGAGTTTATGGAGGTTAATGGCGGCCGAACTTGTTCAATGATGTTTCCAGCGGGTTCCATGGCGATTGGTTGGTGGAGATTAGTGGTGGGGTTAAAAACCCTTTATGGGCTAGGTCCAGAGAATCTGAGTTGCGCGGTGAAGGGAAAGGTATGGGCATATGGGGCTGTTGATGAAAGGGGGAAGAGGATTCTTTGGTCGGTGAAGTGGATTGTGATTTGTGGTGAAGTGGATTATGATTTGTGTATAATGTAGGACCTTCTCTATCTTAACTAATGAAGGACCTTCGGGTTTCTTTGTAACCTTTGCTTTTCATTTTGGTTATAGAGGTCCTCAGCAAAAAGCTTAATAAGGCGGTGGATGAAGGACAGTTAGAAGGTTTTAAAGTGGGTATAGCGGGCAACGAGGTCGTGATTTCGCATCTTTTATTCGCGGATGATACTTTTCTTTTTTGTGGAGCAGATTGTGAATCTTAGATGTATCCTGCTTATGTTTTGAGGCGATCTCGGGTCTTAAGGTCAATTTGTGTAAGAGTGAGATAGTGAGCTTAATCCACTTGGATCGGGGGTGGATGCATAATTGCTTGCTTTTGTTGTGGGCTGTCAAACGGGACTCTTCCCATTACCTACTTGGGTCTTCCCTTGGGTGCAAGGTTCAAGGAGATTGGGGTGTGGAACCCTGTTACTGAAAGATTTGAGAGGAGCCTTGTAGGTTGTAAGAGGTGTTATTTGTTTAAGGGAGGGAGGCTGACTCTTATAAAGAGTACCCTATCTACTGTCCCAATTTATTTCATGTCACTCTTTCGCATTCCTTTATCGAGATTCCTTTGGGATCATACAGGTGAGGAATTCATTTATCATTTGGTTAGGTGTGATGTTGTCAAGCAACAGATGGAGAGAGGTGACTTAGGTATAAAATCCCCATCCAGTTTATTAAGGCGCTTGTTGGTAAATGGTTGTGGAGATTTTTGAATAAAAAAAACCACTTATGGAGGAGGGTTGTGGTGGCTATTTCTGGGGTGGAGCACAATGGCTGGATTTCTAAGCATAGTAGAGGCCGTATGGGGTAGGGGTGTGGAAGTGGATTAGGAAAGGAATGGTTGGGATGAGTTTTTTTTCCTAAGGTGAGGTTCGAAGTTGGTGATGGGGCTAATGTTCTTCTTTGGCATGATGTGTGGTGTGGGGGACTTCTCTTAAAGAGATGTTTTGGATCTATTTATTTTGGCCGGAGAAAAAGATGCTTCGTTGGCGGCGTGTGCTGTTTTATCGTTGGATGGTATTGTTTGGGATGTGCTGTTTGGGAGGAATGCTCTCGAATCAGGATTGGGAAGACGATTGCATTGAAGCTTTTTACAACAAACTGTATAGTGCGAAGGTGTCTTTAGTTGGAGAGGATAAAATGAAATGGGCCTTGAAAAGCAATGGGTGCTTTGATGTGAGATCATTGTATTTGAATCTTTGTAGGGATTCCATGGGTGAGGGTAGTGTCGGCTCCTTAGAAAGAAATTTGGAAATCTTGGACTCCTACCAAAGTTTCCTTCTTTATGTGGAAGGTTTCATGGGATAGAATTTTGATTATTGACAATTTCCAAAGACGAGGGAGGATCCTTGTTAACCATTGTTCTTTTTGTAAGGAAGAGGTGACAAAGCAATTATGGGAAATGGCAAGTTCTGTTAGGGGGAGATTCGCGCGTGGAAAAGGTTTAGAGGACCAAAAGAGTGGAGGAAAGCTTATGGTATAATTCCTTTTTCTATCTTTTGGATTGTTTGGTCCAAAAGGAATAGGAGGGCTTTTGATAGAGTGGAACGGTCTATAAGTATGATTAAATATAGATGGCTTCCAACCCTTGGTGTTTAGTTTTTGGTTTAGTGGGCCATCCTTTGTTAATGAGGAAGAGCTTGTACAGTTCATTGATTATTTGGCTTGTAAATGATTTTGTGGAGCGGGTTTGCTGTTGGTGCGCTTTTGATTATATATTAATATATTTTATTTTATCAAAAAAAGGATGGGGCTAAAACTCCTTAAGGTTGGGAGAGAGAGGTAATTCTTTAAGCATCATACCTTTGTAAATATTAAGTGAACATAGATATATTGGGGAGAGAAAGGTAATTCTCTAAGCATCATACCTTTGTAAATATTAAGTGAACATAAGATATATAGGGAATATATCTCAAGGTATTTTCTTTTAACTCCAGATGCATGAGGGAAAAGAAAAATCAAGAATGCGTTTTCAAAGCTTAAGGAATTGTATCAAGAACTTGTAATACGTATATAAAGAAAAAGTTCATGCAGAATGAGAAAAAAAGGGAAAAGAATATGATTGTTGTCTATTGATGGGGCTAAAGCTCTACGAAGTTGGGAGAGAAAGGTGCATTTTAACGGACATATACACTGATGTCGAGAAGATACTTTATTAACAATAAAAAATAATTTTCCTCTCAAAATTTGCTATCTTATCTTTAGTGACCTAAAATGACAAACCCTAGCCACCGACAAGGTAATTCATTGATTGAGGTGTATGTTCCAGTGAATTATTTCATGTTTATATTGATCCATCTTTAGGAATGTTTTATGGATGGAAAAGTTTTCCACATCCAGAATTGCACCTGAGATGCATTGCTAATATTAACTGCAAATACAATAGGGTATTAATGTAGTACAAACACCTAGAAAAATAACACAAGGATAGTAATAGGAGAATATTATAGATTAGAAAGCAAAAGGTCTAGACCTTGAAAACCAAATTTGATGTTCTTGATCAAATTCAGTTCTTAATAATTAGGTTTACCTAAAATTCTACTAGAGGTGCTCTTATATAGGCACCAAACATAATCCAAATAGGAAACAAATTAAAACCCTAATTTCTTAAATCCTAGAATATGTAAGAAACTACTAAGATATTATAACTTACCTAAATATACCTAAAGTCTCTTGTTGTTGTAATAAATTTGCAAGATCATATTTCTTAATAATTAGTTGATTATGAAGTACGTGAGACCATTGCGATTTGTTATCATTGTCCAGATCAATGATGTCATCTTTAACCTCCATAATTTTCTTGTTAGCATCGCCGAAGACCTCCCAATTCCAACACTTTAAAGCCTGTCTTTGAGATTTCAGCTTTTGATGAAGAATGTTCAGAGGAGAACATTCTACCGAGATGATGTAGAACAAGTAAGAAGAAAGAAGAAGAAACGGGATTGGAAGAGAAACCAGGCTACCTTGGAGTTGGAGGTTGAGAGGAAATTAATGATACTCAATATCAATAATCTTATTTTTATTCATTCACAGCTATTTAAAAATTAACATAGGGATCTCTTATATAGAGATCTTAGATGTCCTAGACTACTCTAACACTTTGAATAAAGAAATTCAATACTGATCAAATACTATGTCCTAATCCTACTCCAATAATGTAAATAAAGAAATTAAATTCTAATCAAATACTATGTCCTAAAACCCTAATATGATAATCCCTAAAACCCATAATTTTTCATGATTACAAATTTGTCCTAATACACTAAATTAAATTATCTATCTCTATTCTTCTTCTGTTCCGCATCATTCTCCATCATTTAGAAAAAATTCGAACTCGAGTTTTGAAGTGATGAAGTAGCAAGGTTTATAGGTTATAAAAAAATCTATAATGCTTATAGAAACAAAGCAGCCATGAAATTATTGAAAAACGAGGTCTCTACCAAATGAAAAATTTGGCTGTGAATATATGTTGTAGAAGTGCTTCAAATCAAATAGGTAGGATAAAATTAACAGTAGGAGCATGCATATCAATCATTGTCTCACTCATGTCTTCAATCTTTTCGTAAACTTGCTCAACATGTGAAGAGGAACTGTGGCTAGTACAATCTCCCGATTAACTTCTTCAGCTGCTGGTGCCATGTTTGATTTTCTCTAATGAACCTCATGTTCAGTAGTATTGACATCATTATGCTCAACAGTATCGGATGTCTCTTGGCATATAGAAGCAACTACTACACTATAGTCATCTAAGGAAATGCCTAAAGATTTTACTTCTAGTATCTGGTATGGTTTGAGCTTAGTAGCACAGCTTTCAAGATCTCCTCTCACCATCCATCCCTTAGTAGCACAGTTTTCAAGAACTCTCTCTACCAATTTTTGAAGTACAAGCGTAACTTCCTCATTGCCTTTTTTAACACTAGCTAAGATTGTGGAGAGCAACTCGAGGGAAATATCTTCACTTTCTTCTAATACAAGGGTCATAATAATAGTTTCCATAGATGAGAAGACATTATCTAGGTGATAATCCCTTATAGCCTTGAGGAAACGCTGCAACATCTCATTAATCATAGCATCACTACACATGATCTGACCTTGGCAACAGTCTCAAGAATTGAGATCCTCGTAATATGACGACTAAACTTGTCAGCTAAATTTTCATACGAGGACACAATCAACTGAAAGACCTCATTCATTTGCTCATCATCATAAGAGTATCTGGTGTAGTTATTCTGGTTATCTCATTGATACAAGCGGCGACCGCAATTTTCACATCAATATGTGAATGTTGAAAAGCTAGTCAACAACTAAAACTTCCATCAACAAAGATAGTGCAGTTTGCAGCAATGTAGGAAGTGATTGTGTTACCTTTGAAAGACATAACATAGTTTGGTCAAGAAGACAAAGGAGCTTATCAACCGACGAATGAATATACCGAACTTTCGTGAGTTGTTGGTCATGCTTGGAAATAGACAATACATTTCTAATTTAAATAAATTAGACAACTAACTGTGCCTACCACACGAGGACTTTATTAATAAAACTGGTAAGGGTCCTTGCCAAACCCCCCAACCACACGTAGGCTTCTCCAACAAAAAATGAAAATAAAAATAAATTAGAAACAGAAATAAAGCATGAAAAGGAAACTTTTTTTTTTCTTTTTTCACTTTTTTTTTAAAAAGTAAATATATAAAGAAGAAAAACCAACTAACACTTCCTCTAAACAAACAGAGGTGACACTTCCATAACAGAAACTCGTGCGACTATTAGGTGTTCGACGACGAGCCATGGGCAACGGTGGATGTGGCGGCTGACGGAGCTGACTTTTAGGCTAGGGTCACTTGAGGCTTGCAAGCGTGTTGGTAGCGAGAATCAACGGAAACGACAACTTTAAAGAAGCGGCACATGATGTTGGCGAGGTTGCGGATTGTGATTTCGACGGCAGATGGGGTGGGTCTTCATGGGGTTTGGTCGCCTTTTTGAGGCTATCTCTGGGGCAGTGGTTCACCCGGAATACCACCGGAAACGTAGATCAGCGGCAAGGTGGTTGCGGCAGTTGTTTGTGAATTTCGATCGTTTGCTAGTGATGGGCTGGCGAGTGAGGTTTGGGGTTGAACAGATCAGAGCTTTCTGATCAAGATAGTGTGTTAGGCAAGAGTTACCGACGACGACGCATGGCGGCAATGCGTGGCGGTGGACGATAGAGAACTTCATTGTTTTTGAGTTTGCTGTTACGTGAGTTTTTCCCTTACTTTTTTTTTTTTTTTTGTTGAGACAGATCTAGGTTGTGTTATGATGGTTTGTATTTAGGATTTGTGTAATGGACTTTAAGCTCTGATACCAAACTGATGTAGAACAAGTAATAAGAAAGAATAAGAACCCAAACTACCCTAGGGATTGGAAGAGAAACCAGACTATCCTGGAGGTTGAAGGAAATTAATGATACTCAATATCAATCTGATTTTTATTTGGTCAAAGCTATTTAAAAATTAGCATAGAGATCTCTTTTATATAGAGATCATAGATGTCATAGACCAACACTTTAAATAAAGAAATTCAATACTGATCAAA